>JAUPFZ010000032.1:4731875-5958750 GCA_036937285.1 Euphydryas editha
TTGGTAGCCGTCCCTAAGTGGTCACATCTCATTCGACAGTACAGTCACGGCGGACTATAGAGGTTTTAAAGTGAAGGTGACCATGAACTGCTGGGATCTTTTGAAAAAACTTTAATAGGTATATATACGTGTACTTTTATCATAGATAATATATTTAAAAAAAAAACAACAAAAAAACGAAATAGACAAATATTTTAATAAAAAAAAATACATAACAAGTATGCTTAATTAAAAAAATCAAAAACCCGACTGCGCAAAATACTCTTATTATAAACTAAAAAGAATAAAACAATTTACTAGCTTTCATTTGATACCCATATTGCTACAGTAAGAAAAAAAAATCAACTTCCCCCCCTCATTCCGCCATTTGCGGGCGCCATTTTGAAAATTTATATAGCCTATGTCACTACTACAATTTAGACAAATCCAACGACACCTCATATGTCAAAAACCATCCAGCCGTTTGGGCTGTAGGGCGTACCAAAGAAATGGACATACATACATACATACATACATACATACATACATACATACATACATACTGACCCGTTGGCGCAGTTTGCAGTGACCCTGTTTTCTGCTCCAAGGGTTGTGGGTTCGATTCCCGCCCCGAGTCTGGGTGTAATATATGTTTATTTATATGTATATTTATATACAAATTTATTTAAAAAAAATGTATATCAGTCGGCTGTTACCTAAAACACAGGCATTAAGTTGCCTACCTTAGGAACACACGACCGTGTGTGTGTGTGTTAAATATATTTATATTTATATTATATTTATACATACATACACTCGAAAAACATAACCCTCCTTCTGTCACAGTCGGGTAAAAAGGCATTCAAAATGTCTACAAACAAATCGAACTTATCTCGATAAATCGAAAATCTAGGTTGTGTGTCTGTTCTTATGTACATAATTATTTTTGTCTTTATTTATTGTTTAACTACGGGGCTGAATAAAAGTTGTAAATTCACCAAAATCGTGGTTAGTAGTTTAGCAGTCAGATAAATAATCAGATCATGTTTCTGTCGCGTGAGAAATCTGCCTACACTCCGGCTTCCCGGCATGGCATCATCATTCCAACACTCTGTGACCCTGAACGACCAGAAATTCCTTGAATATATGCCCAAAACATTACTACTTATTTACTTTTAGCTTCGTAAAGTGTTTCAATCTTATTGTTAAGACGTAAAACAGTATGTTCGCCATGTCTGTCGTTCATTCTGAATTTCCGATATTTCCGCACTGTAGGAAGCGTCATGGTCCCGTATACACTCAAAAAACACGGTAAATAAGTAATAGAGTTAGTGAATATTTTATTATTATAGGTATAAAACTTTTAAAACGTTGCAATCTCTTACGCGTGATTAGACAGAGTCCTAGATTTTTTAAACTAATTGTCACCCTAGCCACTGGCCCCTTGCGGTCTAGAGGCTATCCAACGCTTTCAATACTGTATCTGTGAAGGTATTGAAGATAATTTATTTTATTTGAAAAAGGTTTAAATGTAGTATGTACATTTCATTCATTAGTTTCTTTTCGTATCCAGGGTTTTATGTCTCTTGTATGTACGTGACATATACGAGGGATACTCAAACTTACTCCACAGTAATTTATTGTACTGTAACGTCCTGTTGACGACCGTTCTGGTGTAGTGGTGCGAGTAGTCGCCTCAAGGCTGACACTCGCGGGTTAGATTCCCGATCGGAGCAGATAATTGTACTTGTGCATATATTTGTTTCCTTGTGGGTTTCCCCACTGTGTCTCGGAGAGCACGTAAAGCCGTCGGTCCCGGTTGTTATCACGGACACCTGGTAATTATCGTTACTCATAGTAGAGATATTATCCGCCCACCCGATGCAGTGGAGCAGCGTCGTAGATTAAGCTCCAACTCTTTTTCTATATGGAGAAGAGGCCTTCGCTCAGCAGTGAGTTGTTTACAGGCTTATACAGTTCAGTACGGTACAACGTCCGGTTTATGCTACGTCCCAACGGTGGGAAAAGTTTTGCCACTCCATTTTACATCTTCGCCTTAGAAGAAAAAGAGGACATTGCCTAAGTGTGGGATATTGACTTAATTGCTTGTCAGACTAATCTCTAAACATAAATCAGTGAAATTTTCATGAATCACGTTCGTGGAGCTGTATTCACTACATATCAGTGAATTTCAATTACAAGTTGGGGAATACTCACGAATACACATATTCAATTATCAAATCAGTAGACTCCGATATTCACATATTCATACATTGAATAGTCACTTAAAATTAGTAAAATTTCACTGAGTCATATTTAGAGAGTATACTAGAGCCGTGATGTAAAAGTGAGAACACGTGAGTCAACAGCAGACGGTCGAGATACGGTGGACTTTTACAAGTTTTAAATAAAAATTCAACCCGTGGTCATCAGTAAAAGAAAAATTGCAGTATACCCTGTACAAGTTAGCTTGATTTTTTTGACAGATGTAAATTTTTGCTGATCGAAATAACTTTGCAATGACGAACATACTATTTTCTTAATTTAAATTATTTTAAAAATTGTAAAAATATTTAAAAAATAACTTGTACATATAATAGAGAAATGCGATGGATTGAGCTCTATCTAACCCATTTCTTCATGCGAAAAGAGACCTTATGCCTAGCAGTAACTTGCCTACAGGCTCTTACATTACATATACAAAGAGTGAAGGCTATTAGTTGTAAAAAATCACGCTGTGGTTTATAGGAGGCAAATAAAAAAATCAAATATTCTAAAAAGCGGGTGTAACGGCGCGGAACCTCTAGTATTCAAATAATAATAATCAATCTTATCAGCAAATGTTTTTATTAATATATAAACATAATGTGGCACTAGTTCTGCCTCCCGGTTTTACACGCGCATACCCGTAACCCGTTTGAGTTTCGGGATGAAGTAGATAGAGACCATGTTTTCATCTTTTAACTATCTACGCACCAAATTCTATTTTAAACGATTCAGTAGTTTTGTCGTGAAAGTGTGACAAACGTCGATGCATCCTCACATAATATGTAAGTATGAAATATATACTTCATGTATTATAAGTTATTTTAAAGCACAATAATGCTAAAACATGAGTCAGTTTACTCGATCGCCGGATGTTATATAATTTTTATCTCGAATTTGACAACCGTTCTGGTGTAGTGGTGCGGAAGTTCTATTTAAAGCCAACGGTCGCGATTTCGATTCTCTACATTGTGTTTCGGAAATTATCCGCAAACTTACAATTTAACAGCGTGGTGAATTAAGCTCTAACCCTTCTCATATGTAGAGGTCGTTTCCTAGCCGTCGGATCTCGGAGCAGGCTGTTTAAGTTCTGTTTAGAAGCTCGCTGGAGGGATCCTGTTGCCTGCAGATCCGGGACCCTCCAATTAAAGCGGCTGAAGGCTCCCGCAGGGGTTTAGTACGGTATTGCACTCCCAAAGTGCCGAGTCCGACATAGGTCTAGGACTGTCGACCCGGGTATCCTGGATATCATCCGTAAATGGATTCCCCTGCGACAAAAAAAAAAAAAAAATTCTGTTTAGAATTGGAAATATTATATTACAGAGTTAAACAAAGCAGTGTGTCCGATACGAGTGACGTAACACAGTTACAGACATACACCGATGTACAGGGGAATTCCCAGAGAATCGTGGCGTCGATAAGTTAACGTCACACAAGTTCGACCAATCAAAACACTGCATATCTTTATTTTCTTGTTATGAAAAACTCTTATTTTCCAAATGAAATTCAGCCTTATTTAAGTGATTATAATTCTCTTTTGTTATGGAAAATTATTAAAAGAAAAAACAATAATAATTTATCTACAATATGTTTGATAAAATGTTGTTAAACATTTACGTTCTGAATCGCGCTGTCGAAGTTTTAACAAGCGATTCATATATATACGGTAGCTGAATACATACAAGTGGTCCTCCTATAAGCTATCACGGTTTTCCGACTCGGTGATTGCTGCCTTCCTAGGGGGGATCCAGTGGGTTCCAACTACTAAATCATTGTGGCAAAAACCCTTCCCAACATAATCCTTAATAAACCCTTCAAAACCCTACAGTATTTAACTTCCATAAGGGCAGTTGAAGTTGTTGGACCGCCACTTGAGATCCTTGCCCTTCTAAAGGTGGGTTTTCAATTGCGATCATCGATAGCTCGCTGATGTGATGTTCCTCATCACAAAGCGAGGCTCGAGTGGGAAATTTGGATATCAGGCTACGCAATCACTCGCCACGGTGGTACGGAGTGTGATCCAGATGGAACACCCAGAGCTTGGATATCGGGACAGCCTATGGGAGGTTACCGCAACTCTGAGTTATGAGTTATAAAGAACAAAAAATCCAAAACCTTTTGATTAAAATATTTATTGTATTTTTATATTTTTATAACTTTACTTCATTTCCACGGAGAGCACGTAATACCGTCGGTCCCGGTTATCGCAAACACTTCTTGATAGAAAATTATCCACCAACCCGTAGTGAAACAGGGTGTCCGATGAAACTCTACCTCCTTTTACATAGGGGTGAGGCATGTGCTCAGAAGTGAGTTCAGTTCAATTAACCTATTCCAAATGGTTCCTATTATATTTTTTAGTATTTTTAAATGTAAATACATTTAATTCACACTGCTGGTGCCCCTATTTTTGGGCTAATTTGACCGGGCTATATTATTATGTTTAAATTAAATGTAATTTGCTCGAGTTTAACCGGATTTTTATACATCAAATAGTATATATGTACTTGTATATATTTTATAACAGGCTTGATTCGAAATTCAAAATCTATAAATAATGCCTATTATAAACATTCAACCGTTTAGTATAGTGGTGCGAAGAGTCGCTTTAGCCGCGGCGGTCATTGGTTCGATTCCCGCTCGGGGCAGATATTTGTATTGGTGCAAATGTTTGTTTCTGGTATAGGTAAAGTCGTCGATCCTAGTTGTGATCATAGACATCCGATAGAGATAGTTACTAAAGGTAGGTAAATTATCGGCCAACCCGCAGTGGAGCAGCGTGGTGGATTAAGCTCCAACCCTTCTTCTATATCTAGAAGAGGCCTTCGCTCAGCAGTGGTTTGTTTACAGTCTGATACAGTACAGTATACCACCACATATAGTACCCATATACATATAGTACCCATGCTTTGTATTTTTAGTTACAATATTATTGGCAAGGGACATTCCAAACTATCAAGACATAAGATTTTACTTCCCCTAAACTTATACAGAGAGCGAAAACCCAGACGTCTCCAGGACTTACAAGTAAATCGAATTAGTTCACAGACGTTGTTATTAGATATGTTCTATACTATATTACACCTGCGACTTTGTCTCTTGTAAATTTAATAACTAACTTTGGAATGTTAGTTTTTAGTTTCAGTGATGCGAAGTTTACGTTTGATGAGAACGTTAAGCTCTATATTGCGTTGTCGCAGAGTTGAAGTATTGAGAAATGTACCGCGTCATCAACTTCCACATTAATGAATCAAAATCAGTTTTTTTTTTTTTTTTTTTATAAGAGTTATAGGCTTCAACGTTGTGTAACTTTTGTATCGTAATTTTAAAAAGGATTTAAATAGCACTCTCTCTAAACATGAATCAGTGAAATTTTCATAAATTACGTTAGCGAAGCCATATTCACTACATACTAGTGAATTTTAATAACAAGTTAGTGAATATTTATAATTTGTATACACATACAAATATTCAACGATCAAATCAGTGGACTCTGATATTCACATATTCATACATTGAATAGTCACTGACTGATTTTACGTTGAACGATTTTTACATTGATTAAAAATGAATTGAAATTCCATTGATTTATGTCTAGCGAGTTTATTTAATGCAGATAATAATCGGCAAGAAACAGTGATTATAAGATATTATTAAGAAGTCGGGTCAACATATAGGGTACATAATTATTATCCCGCTATCACCTACGGGGAACGAGCAGTGAACCTTTATGTCTTCAACGCATTCTGTAACAATGTGTAATCTAATAGCGTTCACGCAGACGACGTCGCGGGCAGCAGCTAGTATATACCTATGTACACAGTGACTCCGTTCTTTATTGTATTCGCATCAAAATTGTATACCCGAACTAATCATGCCAGATTCTTCTAACCTTACGCCGAGTTGCACGAAACCGTCGCTAATTTTCCGTTAGTTAAGTTGCAATTAATCTTAAAATTAATTGATCTCATGATTAATTTAAAGCTGTTAGAATTAATCATCCGTTAGATAGGTCTTTAATTAAACTAAATTTTTTTGTTAACTTAATCAGATGTAGGTTTCGTGTAACAGATAATCACGATTCTTGTGATTAAATTAGTTTAATAAACACTTAAATTTTAAAATTTGTTTCGTGCAACTCGGCGTTAGTCCCCTTATCACAAAGTTTAGCTATATTCAGGCAGTTGTGAAATTTTTAACTCACACTCATCCTATATTTGCATATCTTGTTTAAATTTTCAATCGTTAATAAAATACCTTTTATTCATCCACTCTGATGATTCATCTCACTTGATGATAATACATTTTTTTCACATATTAATCCATTAATTTAATATTAAATTAATTATTTTAGTTTTATAAGGGATAAAAAAATATTCTTTGTCGACCTAAGTAGGAATTGACTTCATAATTTTAAAAAAAATTATTTATACTTGTTTTAAAAATAACTTGTAAACACATAAATATTTTTAATTTTCAATAAAAACTTATCATTAACATATACCATATTGTGTACAAACAAACACCGATATTATTTATAAAATGCAGTCGATTGCTGAATTAACGTTACCTTAATCTGTTACCAGCAGGTCGTCATTAGTTTAGACATCACAAAGAGATGATCAAATGAACGCGTATATCTCATTTAATACCTACCTGTTAAATACAGTTCAGAATACATTATTACTAATAACTATGTTTTAACCGTGACTACGTACATATAGCATTTTCTTCGTTTCGATTTCGCTCAAATTGTTTTTAGTGTAATAACTACACTTGTAGATGGCGATATCAAGATGAAACCTGTAGAAATTGAATGAACGATTAGACAAAAATAATGTAAAAACAGACTCCGATAATTTTGGAGGGTAGAATTTAAAAAAAAAAAAGTGTGAAACCTGCACGAGATTTTAAGTTATTCAAACTGTGAAAACCGCTTCATGCAACCGATCTTGTGCGATGCTTTAACGAACACACAGACATAAACAAAATTGTATCGGCTTATATTTCTCTCACAAAGACCCTTATAATTAATTCCTAAACATCTCTCATGTACAGACAACGGTTGGTTACGATTTTATTATATGAATAGAGATTATAGTTCAAAGGTAATCTTTCTTAAGCATTAAGCGTTAAGCGTTATCTTGCTTAAGTCGATTCAGTGAATTGTTAAGGAGTATGTGTTATTGTTGTTCGTTCAATTGATATTTGACGTGGTTTTTGCTCTTATCGAGGTAGACCACAGATTAAACAATACCCAGTTTTGACACTTGTCATCATAGATAACGAAGACTTTGTTAAAATGTTTATGTTCATATTAAGAGACTAAATGTAAGCCATAGATATAAAGAACAGAATGTACTACTTAGAGCAGTGTTTCCCAACGTGGGGCCCACGCCCCACTGGGGGGCAATTTGATAGTTAAGGGGGGCAATTTAAAAATGGACTCGACACGACTTTAACCGTTTCGCTTTGGATTATTTAAATGCAATGCTATACCTTGTCCAACCGTTTATTATCTTTTTGACAGCTTACGTCTTTAAATTTCAGATTTTTTTTCATTATATGTTTTGAAATTTTACTTACGATGTTTTGATAACAATTTCATAGTGATTTCTTCCTAAAACTTATCAGTTAATAAGGGAACAAAACAATTTTAAAGGTTAAAAATTATGCATGGGGGCATAAAAAATTTAGAAATGTTAAGGTGGAGCATGGCCTAAAAAAGGTTGGGAAACACTGACTTAGATGAATGATATGGATCTTAAACCACCACGCTTCTCTACTGCAGTGTAGCGAGTAAAATTCCTCTTGCCCATATATGCATGTTTTAAATGTAAATTATAAACAATGTTTCTAATGGATTAAATCAAACCCTTCAATGTTATAACGCGTACTTTTCACTGCTGGCCATACGCCTCTTCATTTAGGAAGAAGCAGGGTTGAAGTTTAACCCGCCAATCTATTCCATTACGGGTTAACGGATATACATACATGTCACAGATTTTGTCCAGCCATATGCAGTTTTCATAATTTGCTTTCCTTTAGTATTCCGAAGTGAATTATAAGCAATGAACCTAAGGAATTTAATTGAGATATAAAAATCACTCTCATATTATGGGATATCGTGGATATGTTTATCAATTAATCCTGCTGCCTATCTTTATTTTCGGGCTATTTTCATAATAAAAAAAAACATAGAAGTCATAATGACAAGGCTGAAATAACTGACCTGCAATAAATAATAATATTATAATAAATAAGTTGGTCATCAACATGGTAAGGGGCCGTCCATAAATTACGTGAGGCTTTTAGGGGGGAAGGGGTCGAGCGAAATCTCACAGAATCTCACGTGGGGGGAAGGGTGTTCCCGACAATTATAATGTAATTTTTTTCCCTCATTAAAAATGTTTATAAATAATAATAAAAAAGTTTCATGTACCGGTGATGAACTTTTTTTTTTAGGAATACGTATAGCCTGGAGGTGGAAACATCGGTAGGGGGGCCGCGATAACCTTCTTTTTTTCGTGTGCACATCTTGCACACTTCTTATTAATACGCATTTTAAATATCTCACGCGAGATTAGGGTAGACCGTGGGGGAGGGGTGTCCAAGCAAAATCTCTCTCAAAATTGTCTCACGTAATTTATGAACGGCCCCTAATGGCTGGTTTTAATAGTTTGGTAATATTTTAGAAAAAAATTCAGTAGTTTTATTGTGATATATGTGATGAGATTCTAAAGAGATATTAGTAGACGCACGAGCCTCCCATAAACATGCGCATGTTTACTATTACAACATTTTAACAAGTAGTTGGTACCAGAAAGTTTTAGAACCGACAGAAGTTATTAAGAGCACTCCGTCATGATATTAACGCTCTAATTAGGTCAGGCCATCTTTTTTTATTAAAAGACAACAGATGCAGTTACTAGCGAAGATTCCCTTTTTTGCCCTTCGGAGATGAAAATGGAAACTGTGTACCATTGAAATGTAGGCTACTTGTTTCGTTTTCATCTCATATTTCAGTTGGTACTGTTTGTTTTACGGATATTTGTTGTTTGAGTTGTTGTTCTAGTTATTTATTATCTTAATAGTTTGCTAGATAAAAGATCTAGCTAGCAAACTAGTTAGATCTACCGCTAGACCTAGGCTAGAGTTGTGTTGCAATGTGGCCAATTCTGTTAAATACAATCTCTAAAAGTCTAAAGTTTAGAGATTGTATTTGAGTTTGACACCTCTGGTCTAGTGGTTAGAACACGTGAAACTTCAGAGAAAGTCGTAGCTTCAAGTCCGGTTAAAGTTTCATTTGTTATTCCTTTAAAATTTGACATCTGGGGTTCTGTTGGGACTGTTACAATAAATATCCTAAGGAAAGCTGCATGACTTTGAAGGTTCAGAGACGTTTGTTTGCCCGCTAATCAGCACTGGAATAGTATTATGGGTTACGCTAAAATTAAATTGTCATCAAATCGCAATGTTTGTCTTACGTATCGCTGTTGTATTTAGCAAAGCAAACTTTGTCGCACGATTACTGTGCCATTATTGCAAAACAGGAAAGCATTATTCGACTTTTCGTATGAAAACTTCGCCGGCGAGAAGAAAGGATCTTTTCACACTCTCGATAAAAATCTTTTACGTGAATTTAAAACACTCTAAAAATCTCAACTCGATGTTTACACTCGTAATATTTCATGAGGACACTTAACACGAGTCGAAGTTTCAATAAGTTTTTAAGTCCTTCGAGAATTAAAGCCAGCCATTGAAATAAAATATTAACAATAGTCCGTGCGGGTAGGTCGAACTTTATTGAAGTTCAAAATAAGTACGAGTACACTGAAAACCTTTTAGATTCAACGACTTTGGATATAAACGTATATAATAAAAGCTGTTTTACATATGTATGAAATATTTTGTTATTACAACACTCTGTAATGTAAGACTAGACGATCCGCGATTGTCTATTTTTCGCGGTGAATTTCAGATAATTTGTAACCAACTTCAAAAAAGGAGGAGGTTCTCAATTCGAATGATTTTTTATTTTTATTTTTTATGTTTCTTATGCGAATATTCCGTCAATTATGAATCGATTTTGATGATTCTTTTTTTAATTAGTAGGTCATACTTTAGAGGTGGCTCCGTAGAAATTTTATCGGAATCAATTTAGCGCTTTTTGAGAAAAATCGACAAAAACAAAAAATATAGATTGTACATGTGGGTATAACTTTGAAGTCGGTTTTTTGTTTTTTTTTAAATGTGTGTGACTGTAATTATAACATTAGTTGACGGTTGTGGATGTAAATGGTTCGGTTGTGTACTTGAAACATGCAGTTTAGATTTTGACAGAGACGCAGTAGACGTCGTAAGAACTACATTTTACGTTCTTATCGCTTTATTAGAGTACATTTAAAAAAAAATCAGAATTTATTTAGATCATTGTATCGCAGATATATTGTATTATGAAAAATTTAAAAAACAAAAACAATATACTAATCCAATATTAACTAAAGTACATACTTAACTTTACCTCCTAACCTACACGTAGTTACTGTATCTTATATCATATTATGATTGACGCACAGAAGATAGCGATGATTGTAGCCAAGATGATTTAAAGAATCTAAGTATTCCACACTTTTTTACCTATTATTTTAAACTTTCAATAATAATCAGAGATGGACTGACTCCAATAGTTCTCGCTTTGCTTCGAGCAATTTCTTTTGACTCGACCCGGTGTCATCTTAAATTGGCGCGTTTGTACAAACGGAATCTTTTATAATATATATCAGTATTGATACGATCGTATTCTGTAGTTTAAAGAGCATCGTAAAAATATATGTAGATATGAAAGTATATGGAAGATATTCTTGTATAAAATTTGCATGATCAGCCATCGATACATGCTTTTCTGAGCACGATATGCAATGTTTTTTTTTCTTTTTTTTTTTTCTTTTGAGTTCTTACCGACTTCGTTTTTATATAAGCAACGTTAACGTACGTTATGTAAATAGTCTGTTTTTATATACTCGTGTTTATATAATATTTTATGTAGTATGTTTTTATATAGTTGTAATTCTTTTGGCATACTGACAGGGTATCAAAACGGTCGGATGGATTCCGTTTTCGTAGCTATTTATTTGAATTTTTTTTTTTTGATGTTACTTATGTAGGAATGTTTGTATTTATAAATATATTTAATATGTATTTTTTACATGTTTTTTTTTGTATAATGATTTTTTCTTATTTTTTTTGACCTAATGACTTTTTTAAATATGAATTTATTTTTCAGTTTCCGATTTTGCACATCTACAAACTTCTGCTCTTGTACGTCCTAAGTTTAGCTGGTAGAGAATGATTTTAGCATTTAACCGGCTTTTTATACAATTCAATAATATATCGTGCAATAAAGTATTAATAAATATACAGGGTGACTGGTGAATTACCATCGACATTCGGGGAGAGCGCTCGGCGCACGGTTCCCACTCGAATCATGTAAAAAAAATAGGTAAATATTAATAAACTTTTAAGTAAAGTTACTCAACAATTATCCAATTATTTACGCATCGTCTGGACACCCTAGCAGCTAGCTGCACTTTCGACACAAAACAGGTAGTTTATCTACGTCCAAACGCCACCACGTGTAAACAGGGTAGCAGGATAAACAAGCATGATCCAGTCCCCCTTAATACTTTAATCCTGGCTTAGGAAAGGCAAAAATACTAAGATATTTTACTCGTTTAAGCAACAAATTTGTTGACTAGGTAAATTATGTGACTTTGGCAATTTTTAGGTGTGAACAAGCGACACATTACAACACCTGTGCATGTGCCGCCGGCATGACTGGAAAAGTGTCATCGCTTCATTTATTTGAATTGAAATTTATGAAAATTTGGTCAAAAATTAAGTACCTATTTTTATTGCATGACCCGAATGGGAACCGCGCGCCGAGCGTTCTCCCCAAATATCGATGGTAATTCACCAGTCACCCTGTATATGTATATGTGGATATCAATTTACATATATATTATATTCAATATAAATTCGTGAATCCCATACAAACTTTATTATATAAAATTCACGATAAAAGCTCCTTTCTATAATCGAATAATCTACACATCAATAAATCTAAACGTAACAGAGAGTAAATTCAGATTGTGTCGTTAGTATTGTATTGAATAATTTTACACCTTTAATGGTCGATCCGTCTGTCACCCATCGATCGCGTCTATTTCGGTACTAGGATTAGTACTCTATGAACACGTTATGATTATCTATTCCTGGACAGATTAATAAAATATTTATGCTGATATGAGTTTTGTTGTAAAACTAGATAGATCGCGCGGTTTCACCCGGGTTTATCTTTACATCAGTCAATATTATAGTTTTATGATTCCTTATGTGAGAAAACTAATTATATTAAGTCCTGAAATTGCTCACATTATTTTGTAAAAAGGTCAAAAAGCGTTATTAATGTAGTTCTAACCGCGGCGGTAGAGTCATTTAGAACTAAATTAGTTTTTGTATGACTATTCATAAATACTTAGATAAGCCTACTCGAATAAAAAAATATTTTGAATTTGAATTGTTTATTAAGTAAGATAGGCTATATTACTTTAGGTATACGTAAACTGTCATGCCAGTTCTCATAAGATTATGACGGTCCAGCGAAATCTCACTCAATCTCATGTGGGATAGAGGATGGTTTTGGCAAACATCACGTAATTTTTTCCCCGTCATAAAAAAATCATAAATACCAGTCTTAACTAGCATTAAATTAAAAAAAAAATTATAAGATTTTTTTTTGTCAAATACATCTATCGTAATCGAGCACAGATTAACTCGCTTACATTAGGCACAAATAAAACACACATTTTAAAAAATCTCACGTGATTTTGGGGGTGGGGGAGGGAGTCGCGCAAAATGTCACGAAATCTTACAAAGGGGGCAAGGAGGTCGAAAAATCGCCAAAATTATTTCACGTAATTAATGGAGGACCCGTAATAAGGTTTCGTTGGAACACTTGGAGTACGGAACCTTAAAAACCTTCGCTCACCTATGAGACTTTGGACGCGTTATATTACTTTAAAAAGGTCTAGTTATAAATATTCAAAGTCGCTAACATACTCTAGTCATAATTCAACGTTTGTATTAAATTTACAGGACGGCGTTAGGATATATTTTTCTCTCGGTCTCGCGGGGCCTTGTACACGGGCATTCCATTTGGATGGGCACGAAACGTCGTCCCACGGGATCGAACCTGTTCACCGGCGTTACCGTTGGCTAGCGCGATGTGGTGGAACCGTTTCGTTACGTAATCCTATGTTCACACTTAACGTTTTAGGTCTCGGTTTAGGATTCAACGGTAAGCCTAACGGTGTTAAGCACTATAGCTATTAACGTCCCTAACAGAATAATATATATTCTCCAAACATGAATCAGTGAAATTTCATTAATTTTAAGTGATTATTCACTTTTTATTAATGTGAGAATCGTACCACGCGGAATAAGTAATTATTCAATTTTTGAATATGTGAATATGAGAGTCAACTAATTCGATTGAAAATGTGTATTCACTAACTTGTTATTGAAATTCACTGATACGAGTATGTAGTGAATGCAGCTTCACTAACGTAATTAATGAACATTTCACTGATTCATTTTGAGAGAGTATATATTATTATTTGTTTGTATAAGTTTTGTTATAATAGTTACCATATATAAATAAGTAAATTAAAGTTACAAATTCAATCTAATAACACACATAGAGCTTATGGCGGATTAAACGCCAACGCCAGCCTTGAAAAACAGATTTTGCCCAGCAGTGGGACGCTTACAGTCTTATACAGTGTGTACGACTAACTAATCCGTAATTTAACGTGTAAAATATCGCGATACGTTTTACGTTAGAATAGAAAATTGACAACTATAAATAAAACTTATATATTTAAGAAAGTAATTACAAAGCAAAAAATGCTGTTGTGTGACATACATATTATATGAGCACTAAAGACACAATACTCTTTTTTGTATAGTTGTGTAATAAGTGTAGGTTATCATTCAAACAATATCAAACAGCAGAAGAGAACTGAGGGTTATAAATAAAAAAATCTGATCCATCGCCCGAAAGCCAATCACTTAACGATGCGTGGTGACGATCAAAACTTGTCGAGTCGTTATAGCTAAACCGATACGCTTTGATATTTTGTTACGTCATTTTTTTTTCTTTTTGTGCTATATCATTATTTTGTGTTTAAAGACATTTATTATAAGCAATGTTTTACTTGCATCAGAATTATTTTACAAATAAATAAGAAGTAGTGTAACTAGCTGCTAAAACACAGTGGAGAAGCGAGACGTTCTTTCCACTGAGATAGCCTCTCAGCGTTTATCATTTAGTACCCAATTTAACTATTATAGATATTAATATCTCTTTAAAGATCATATACGAGTTCAACGGTCGATAGTTTTTTCAAAGACACTTTAAAAACCCTTGTTTCAATAATAATAAATCGAGGTATAGGTACGTGAAATGTTATCGTTTTTTTTTTCATTTTAAATACTATTTTTATAATTACTATAATTATAATTAGCGATTGAGCTTAGTCTGTAATATAGTCTATCTGTAGATAGTTGACTATAGTTTGTACTAAGTGGCTGACTAGACCGAGGTAGTACTACACTCTTACAACAAATCGACGTGAAGCAGCTTCTGTAGCGTTTCGCACATTAAGATCGTCGTAAAATCGATCGATTTCCGAAAGCTTTTGTTCTTCACCATATATGTCGGTAATCATTCATTTAACATCGGATCTAGTTTAATTCATTGCCATGAAGAAAATTTTCTAAATTCCTTTTCTATAAGGTTTTGTGAAAATAAAATATTTCAACTATCAAAAGCTCACAGTCGCTTTATACCCTACTATTGACAAATCGTTTTGTTGAAGAGCCTACTCCATTCTCGCGATTTCGGTCGTGTCCGGTTCCTCGTGACTTGATTGTTTTGTATAACGGTGTTATTCCTGACTTTGGTTGTTATTTTAGATTTAAATAAATATAATTGCAATTCAGTGAACGTTAATTTAAATAGAGCGTGAAGCAATTACTGGCAATCATTTAAAAGATCGTTTTACAATTTAATGTTTAGAACGTGTTATTCGTGTATTTTTAATTTGTTAATTGGAACTTGCCAAAACTGATTACTGCAGTTTGATTTGAAAAGTAATCTAAACTAAAAGGCTTGTTTTATAAATAATAAATACCACACACTCAACGGCCCCCAGTAGGATGAGAACCCCGTATCGGGGGTCCGGCTGCCGGCATCACACAACACACAAACGCATCATCATGACAAACATATTTATCAGCCAGTAACTTCTATCACTACGCCGTTGTACTTTTATATATATTTTTAGAAACACCCCCCCCCCCCCGTGCCCAAGCCATGTCTTTATAGTAGTCATAGTAATACACATTCCGTAAAAATTACAACAGTTTCAAAAATATATACGATTTTGTTCCCATTTCGTGTAGAATGCAAATGTTTGAGGTGTATTATCAACCATGAAACTGGTATAAAAATTGAAGTGAGCGAAACCAAGATACACATAATATATGTATTACACATATAATTCTAACTATTAAGGCTCGTAATTTGGAATATTAAAGAACCGGAAGAATCGACAGCGTTTAATAAATATTTATACAAAGACATATTCGGTACAATGCTACCTATCTTATCTATATCTACCAATCTTTAAACGGTATTCTATTTGTTGTATGGTCGATTATTAATGAATCCTTTTAATATTAATTGTGTATAAAAGAGTTATAGTTAAACTTAGGATTAACAATGAAAAGAATCTTAGTTCTGTATAAAATTTAATCTCTATTTAAAACGAAAATACAGTATTTATAAAGTAAAATGGAGATTTTTATTTTGTTTGAACATCCTCGTTGGCCCGATTTGAATTCTTTTTTCTGTGTTAAGCCTATTTAACGAAAGTGTAAATAATACGATATAGGTTGTTAATTCTTAGCCGGTAATTTGATACAGTTTCATTGAGATTATTAGCCGTGTAGTGACCGGCAAAGAAGAATAGTCCCGTCTTCTTTCTTGCCGAAATGTCGTAGCAGGCGACTAAGGTCATAATGGAGCGAACAACTATGCACCAAACGAGATCATGATGGGCAGCAGCGTCACTATACACTGCCGCAAAACACTGCGCTCGACAATCCGCCTGCCAAGCGTCGTGGCGAGTATTGGTAAACCCTCCCATAATGACCAGCTATTAAGTGCTCAGACGGTCGCTCTGGAGATCGACGGTGGAGACCTACGGTCAGCAGTGAACATTCAGTGGCTGATACGATTACGGTCATGGAAATTCTGCCCATGAGAACTCCACTTCTAGATATTGTACTACTGCTGTCAAGTTGTTTGACGACTGTTCTGGTGAAGTGGTGCGAGTAGTCGCCTCAACACTGGCGGTGCTGGTTCGATTCTCGCTCGGGGCAGATATTTGTGTCAGGTCTGGGTGTATGTCATTGTGGGTTTCCCCACCGTGCCTCGGAGAGTACGTAAAGCTGTCGGTCCCTGTTGTTATCATAGACACCTGGTAACGATCATTACTCTTGGTAGGGAAATTATCCGCCAACCCGCAGTGGAGCAGCGTGGTGGATTAAGCTTCAACCCTTCCCTTACATGGATAAGAGGCCTTTGCCCAGCAGTGGGTTGTGTACAGGCTGATACAGTTTAGTTCAGTCAAGCCTTGACCACTGTCCATGCAACACATTCGAAATATCTTCAAGGAACTGGCAACTTATATCGTGGTTTGGGGGAGTCAGGTACAGGATGTGAAGGACAGGGTCTACCAATGAAAAGGGCGGATCCTCCGACCAGACGGATGTTGTGTCTGGTGGGCTACTGCCCCCGACGGTTGTTGTCGGGTTCTTGTATATATAGTTCAATCGCTCGGGTAACTTTGATAGCGCGATGTAGGATACATCGTTCGTATGTGGCGAGATAGATGTCGCTACAGTGGTATGTACTCGTTGTTTAATTACAATGTAATGTACTATGATCACGATATCAGTCTTTAAGACTACATCGAACAAGGTAGTAAGGCTATGAAAAATCACGTCACGACCGATAGCGACGAAGTATCATCACGACCTATCTGACAGGATTCACAAGTGACAGGTGAAACAGTGCGGTTCGTCTAGTTTATTTATAAAATTTTAATAACCATTTTATTATTCTTTACGATCTCCAAATTAAAATAAACTACGATATTATGAAGACAAAAAAAAAACGTAATGAAAACAAAATTAAATCCCAAATAAAAGACCTCGTTAATATTACCTAACTTGTCATAAATATAATGACAGTTATATCGTAGCAATTAATTAGAAGGGTAATGAAAATTAAAATGACACAAAAAAAATCCGAGTATAATAACCTAATTGATGGTGCTGGATTAATTCATTGAAGCTGACGCCGGCGCTGTCGTAATGAAATCTCGCAGTCAATTGTCTCGGGTTTGTTTTTATATGAACTGGGCAAAGTCCTCCTTTTCACAAAAGAGAAGGGTTCTGTCTTAACCCACGAAGCTGCTCTACTGCGAGTTAGTACAGTAGAGTAACAATCATGGATACTTAAACACTATTTTTCAATTCCTACTATTAATTCTCACTCCTATATATGTATACCTATTTATTTATAAATCTTATTCATATTTTCAATTGTTAATAAATATGTTTTATATATCTACATATAAACGATCTTATAAAAAATCAACTGTTTTTATTTAGTATTCAATGAAAAAAAAAAAAGATATATGTTATAACTAAATTGTTAATAGCACATTGTTACTTGTAATTAAACTGTATAATTTTAGTCAAAAAAAAAAACAAAAAAATAATTGAATTAACGAGTGCAAATAAATATTAATTTATCGAAAAAAAATTAATTAATTGAATTAACTCCTTTGTTTTATACAAAATAATGATAATTCAGTGATAATAATTCAATTCAATTCATAAAAGTATGCAATTTTTATCAATGTTGTTGTTGTTGTTGTTGTTGTTTTAAAATTTATCCCCAATAGGGAAAGGCAAAGGACTATAGCCCATACAGCCTAGTCTGTTTTTTATTAATGTTTTCTTATGACGTTATCACGCAACTAAAATTATCGTCCGTAAACTGACTTTACAGACAACCAATATTTTTTTTTATATTATTTAATTAATTTTAGTTTTATATGGGAGAAAGAAAATTCTTTGAGTAACTTTTTTACCTAAATAGGAATTGACTTTAAATATATATATATTTTTTATATTACTTGTTTATGTAGTAATGGTGCCAACGGCCACTTTTTATCATCGCACCGCTCGCCATCGACAGGGAATTCATGCTCACACATTGCAGCCCAAATGGTCCCGTACAGTTCGGTATCAGAGGAATTTCCTCCCACGGACCATTCGGCTGTGGAATGAACTCCCTGCCGAGGTTTTCCCACAGGACTACAGTATGGGGTCCTTCAAGAGGGGAGTAAATAGGTTTTTAAAGGGTCGGCAACGCGCATGTGATGCCCCTGGTGTTGCAGGCGTCCATAGGCTACGGTAACCGCTTACCATCAGGCGGGCTGTATGCTTGATTGCCACCGTCGTGGTATAAAAAAAAAGTAAATCTAGAGATTTTTGTTTTTCGGAGCTAAGGATCTATGAAATCAACATGAGTGAAACCGCACGAGTCGTCAAGTCTATAACGATAGTTCTAAAACCGAATGTAACCGGTTTCGTAGCAGCACTGTCACTATGAAACAAAACAGCCCAAAACATGATTTTTCTTATACATATATTAGCATCGACGTTAAGTTAAAGTAATATACAGTTTACTACGATTCGATGCATGTTTCTGTCAGTAATAAATAATGTTGCAAGCTACATCCATACGATTGCTAATTCTAATAAATCGTTAGACTAACGCTGTTTAGGTAATAGTTTGACTAAGCTTAGCGATGCTATTATGAGATATAACAAGATATATAAGATGTTCGTCAATAAATATTATTTAACTATTTCCGTTCTTGTATAAATGAAATAAAGTTACTAATAATGTAAATATTATTATAAAAAAAGTAGACATTGCTCAACATGGCTCGCACCTCTAATGATTCAGTCTGTGCGTCATGAACAAAGTCTTTTTTTCATATAATAATTAAGCTGTATGTTGTTCTCGTATCAAAGTTTCTTTACGTTTTTGACTTTTATACTCTCTAAATATGAATCAGTGAAATTTCACTAATTTTATTTGACTTTTTTTTATCAACGTGAGAATCGTACCACGCAGACTTATTGACAGTTCAATGTATGAATATGTGAATATCAGAATCCACTGATTTGATAATTGAATATGTGTATGTGTATTAGTGAGTATTCACTAACGTAATTAATGAAAATTTCACTGAGTAATGTTTAGAGTGTAAGTATATTTTAATAATAAATATAATTTTATATGTGGCAGATAAAATATAAAGAAAATTTTTACTAAGAAATCTCTTTCCCCTTAGATTTATTATTATAAAACATCTCGTAAAACTATTATAGCGCGCATTCGGACTGCAGATTAATCTTTATTATGTTTCAGCAGTATTGCTTCAAGCTATGTTGTCACGCGAACAGACATAACGTATTTACTTTATCGAAACTTAAATTGTCCTTATGTAATATATCGTGGTTTTATATAACACAAGTCCGTGCCAACGTGCCAACTTGTATGTATGTAATAAATAAAACCTTTTTTACGATTCCCTGATAATTTATTTCAACTGGCACAGTTTCACAAGTTTCTTAACACCAAGGACGTTAAAATATATATAATATTTATTTTCGCTTTTGAAAAATTTATTAAACGACTGACTTTAGTGATAAGGCTGCTTTTACACGTTAACACATTATATTTTTATTTTTTTATAAAGTTTTGTACGTGTATGTGTTGTTTTATCACTACTAAAAAGAAGAAATGTGACCTTCGTTATGTCACTTTGACAGTTGTGACATTTCGTGTAAAAAATTGTTATTCAGTTTTCAAATTTAACATAGCATGACGACACGTTGGCGTAGTGGTCACAGCAACTGGCTGATGCGCTAGCGGTCGCGGGTTCCATTCCCGCACATGACAAATATTTGTATAGGCCATACAGATGTTTGTTTGGTCTGGAAGTTTGTGCTTGTGTTTCCCCGTCTCATTTTACAGTCTCCTCGTGATCATGGCGATTGAAAAATTGCCGAAATATAGGGACCTCCATTAAATTATAAACGCGGTAAGCACCCGAATATATATAAAATTTAATATGATATAGTATTTTCATGAAAATAAGTACAAATAAAAAATTACATAAAATGAATTAGAATAATTTGTGAAAATTATCCATTGATTTATGGGATCTAAATCTATTTAAATAAAACACAATAAATAGATATATACTAACAATGTAATATATAATAACATTATTAACTGCATTTTGTTAGTTTCGTCTATATATATATATATATATATATATATATATATATATACCGAAAACGGAGTAGTTCTGTATCATCTTTAAGTAATCCAAGATATCCCACCAAATCATTCAGCTCTTGCTGTTTTCTGAATTTTGTGTTAGAAGGTAGTAGCATGATTAATTCGGGTCTATGTGGAGATGGCTTTGTCAAGACTTTATTTATCTGCTAGGCTGTCATGTTAAAAGTTTGACGTGATACTTTAAAAAAAGCTTATGTTTTCAATATATAGCTGTACATCTCTACATGACACGAAATTCGTCGACCTGTCTCATTGTTCAGATTCTTCGTATATCCATATTATCCATGTTTGTTCATGAATACATATTGTGTTAAATAAATTATCTATAAATTTCAACCTCTCGTATGCGCAGACCGAACGAAAAGTTTTCTTATTAGTTAATGAACTGCTAACCTAACAGTTGGCGAAATACTTTCGAAGATTACAGGACTTCACGGAAGTTACCGTTCTCCGTGTGTTAACTATAGTGTAGTACATTATACTATGCTATAACTATTTACTATATTTTTTATACTATACAATTTTATTAAATATTATTCTTTATAAGACTATTCTGGTGTAGTGGTGCCAGTGGTCGCCTCAACGCCGGCGTTCGCGGGTTCGATTCTCGCTCGGGGCAGATATTTCTGTTTACTGTGCAAATATTTGATTTCGGTCAGGATTTATGTCCTTGTTGGTCTCCCCACCGTGCCTCGGAGAGCACGTAAAGCCGCCGGTCCCGGTTACTATCATAGATACCTCGTAATGATCGTTACTCATGGTAGGGAAATTATCAGCCAACTCGCAGTAGAGAAGCGTGGTGGATTAAGCTCCAACCCTTCTCCTAATATACATGGAGAAGAGGCTTTAGAACAGCAGTGGGACGTTTACAGGCTGATTCAGTTAAGTTCAGTTAGTTCTTTATAATGTTTTAGTTATGACCACTTTTTATAAATTATCTATTTCCGTTTTCAATGTACTTCAGCAAAGGAGCGTTTTTTTTCTTTCTGGTTTGTGATTGCGAATGTTATACGATATCTTTCGTCAATTCTAAAACGTTTTTTTGTAAACTTTTAATGAAGGGTTCTCAAGGTCGATTCCATATAAATTTTGTAGGAAATTTCCATTTCTAAGGATTAAAAAAAAAAGCGGCGGATTATTGAAGTTTGATTATCATTATAAAAATATATTTTATTTCTCAAGACGATTTCGACATAATTTGTGTAGTTTTTATTTATGAAAAGATACTTGTGGCTTATGATTTTACCTGCTTATTTATTAAGGTCGTGAAAGTAAATAAAGAAAAGCCTATTTATTTAGTATTCTGCTATTTACATATCAACTTGCATCGTCTAGTTTGTTTTTTTTTTTTAATGTAAATCTGTGGCAAATATCCGAAAAAAATTCCGATATAAAAAAAAAATCTTTATTGATTAAAAAAAAAAAACAATTTTTATGCTATATGAAAAGCAAATCAACAAATGAGACCATAATTATCGTTTTGACAGACATCCATAAAGTTCGTCTGATATTTGACGTCATCGGCGATACTACGTCAATCTCGCGTTACGTCAATGTCACTATGAAAGCTGTCAAACGAACGTTGACACGAAATCGACTGTCATTCAGTTCTAATGTGAGGGATTTTAAAAATGATAAGCTTATGCTACACTACAGAAAATCTCGAAGTTACGTAAAAGCATAAAAATATACAATGGCCCAAAGCCTTTGAAGTTTCGAGAAATGCCGCTCAGTCATTGCTGCAGGGCTATCACATTTATTTTTATTTACTTACTCTGTCCTAAATTTTCCTACATGCAGCAGGTGTGTCTAAAGTATTAGGCAATACCTACCACATATTCTGAAAAATAACTATTATTAAATTATTTTGTAAGTTCGTTTATTTGAACTTAGTTAAATTTGAATTCCCTTAATATATTGTGGTCAATAAAATGCGACAGCCCTTATTAACGTGTCCCAAGTAAATAGCCACCTGGACATATGGAAATAGAAATAATTCTTTCAGATTTTTGTTATATCTTGTACAAAATAACAATAGAGGTAGTCAAATGGTTTCTTTGCAAAGCTATGACGTCATAATATTGGCTTTTACTATTCATATTAAAAATGAGAGAGAAAGTATTACAAAAATAGTTGAAATGATAATAAAACAAACGAAATTATTCAAAAATTATAGTAAAGTATTTCAAAATGTTTTTATAGAAGAGGATTACGAAAATATTTACCTAAAGCCTAAAATGTTAACTACATATTGAATTTTTCGCCTATACGAAAAGTTGTGTTTTTCATCACGGCTGCAAGTTGCTTTCTATTCAAAAAAAATAATAAAAGGTACAATTCCGTCCATAACCGAGGCTAACCGACCACCGATATTTTACTTTAAAGGTGTAGATAGCAAACGAGCGTCCGCCATCTTGGATTTCACAAAATTTTATTACGCAGATAAGAAAATGGCTTCCTGCCAGTTGTGTTCAAAAAGACCTGTCAAATACATTATGGCGGCTAAGTGAAAATTTTTAAACTGTGGTCGGTTATTCTATGGATTTTTAAAAGATGCTATTTCAGAGATATCATAAAAATACATTTTTATTCTTTTCTATGGTGAAATGTTAAGAACGCAATATAATTTTTTTTATCATAAAAATTTACAAGCGTTCTGGTGTAGTGTTACGCCTTATCGCCGACGGTCGCGGGCTCGATTCCATCTCGGAGTAGATATTTGTCTCTGATCTGAACGATCTGGTCCAGTCTAGGGACCCTGTGAGTTCCTCGGATACTGTAAAATCATCGGTCGCGGTTGATATCATAGATATCTGAAATTTTCCGCCAACCCGCAGTTGAGCAGCCTCGCGGATTGAAAAATTGGAAAATATTTTTCTTGTTTCTAAAAAAAACTTTGCATTTTGAATTGTAAAGTTTATATTCTTACTAGCTTTTACCCGCGGCTTCGCCCGCGTGGAATTCGGTTATGAATTCGGTTAAATCGCGCTTCTTAGTTTTCCCGTATATATAGAGTTTAGAGTTTTTAAACCAAAACTGCGTGGTAAACTATATTATATGTTTTACGTTGGGGAGCAAAAACATGCAAATTTTGGGCACTGGATACCCGGGAACACGCTACATAGAGCTGGCCATGCGAAAAACAATGCTTTTCTAAGTGTACTCCAGCAACCCTTAGAGTTTGACCTTGTGCTTTATTAATGGTCATAGCAAATGAAACCCTTATAGGAAATTGAAGTCTTTTAAACTGAAATGGGAGGTCTGTTGGAATAATCGGAATCCGAGGAATGAGTACACTTTCACCCTTTGCAGTGCCAGTTAAAATAGTGGCGGTAATAATATTCCGCCCAAGGTGAGTGACACGCAGCCTGGTACCATTGCACAGTCTAGGGGCATCGAGATTACGCATGAGCATCACCGGAACCCCTACTTTTAATTTTAATTTATGTGATGGCACCCCAGATAATTCCAAAGAATTTAAGAACTCTACAGGATATGAGGTACTATTTTCTGAGTCTATCACCGTGTCTACAGATAAATATTCAGTAGTTTCTCCCATAACTTCATCCAAAATATTTTCATTTATTTTAGTGACCGTTTCGTTTTTTGGTGCTAATATTGCGCGTTCGCTGAGCCATTGGTCATCATGTATATTATTGTGTAAGTCAGTATAAACTTTGGCTACCAACTCTGATTCGCTGCCCACAACATTACAAAAATCTTCCGTTAAAGTTATCATTCCCTCTGCATCTACTGTCATTCTCCCATCACCGATTTTTAACAATGTTTCCGCGTAATGACCTGAGTGAAAGTCGTTAAATAATCTTACTCGCATGTTTGTTGTCAATTGGAATTTTATGACATGGTCCCATAACTTAGACGATTTTAGGCAAGCTTTTATTTCATCTGCTGGAGTCCCCCTTTGTATCCAAGCGCCATCTATCGCATACCTTAAGAACTAAATAGCGTAACTGCTAATACTTTATACTTATTTCAGTATATTTGTCATATTTGCACGTAATAACCTACTTTTTTGAAATTTCTTCACTTTTGTAAACCCTCTGGAACAGTATTATACCAGGATAAAGGGTAGGTAAATAATAACAGAAGTTTTTGCAAAGAAAATTACTAAGTACACAGGATTAGTAGATGTAAAAAACCAGTTTAGAAGATAAACCAAATTCCTCATTTTCGGGGATTAATTATCATATCATTTACCTTCTAAGTTTACATTGTGTATATTCGTATGCAAAACATAACTTTGTTTTAAACTACACACAGCGCCATCTATCGCCATCATCTCCGAACTAACAATATTTTTGATTTCCCTCGGGAAAATCAAACTTTTTCGGGATAAAAAGTACCCTATTATTTAATCCGGACTTCTAACTTTACGTCTGCAAAATTTCAAAGCAATCAGTTCAGTAGTTACGGCGTGAAAGCGGAACAAACATACAAACTCACTTTCCCATTTATAATATTAGTAAGGATTACATATTATATCAGATTATATCTTAACGATGACATTTCTTTGTTACAGGTATGTGCTATACTGATAAAGGGACATCTCTACCTCTAAGCATCGTATAAAGATAAAACTTACACCAGGGATTCAATTTAGCCATTTAAATCCTTTTTCAATGGACAATCAGTGACACTTATTACATATATAATGTGTAAAATATGTATATGTATATGTACCTACAATGTTATAAATGTTTAGTTTCACTTAGGTGTACGCCATCGGCATGTGATTGTGACTTCATTGATAATTTTATTTTATATATTAAGGTACATTAGCAACACACACACACACACACATATATATAAATATGTTTAACATACACGGTCGCCTGTTCGTAAGGTAGGCTACTTAATACCTTTGTTTTAGTTAACAGCCGACTGATATACATATTACACCCAAACTCGAGGCGGGAATCGAACCCACAACTCTGGAATTGGAATTGACAGCAGAGTCACTGTCACTGCATCAAAGGACCGGTCAAATTTGAAGTTTAAAAAAAATGTAACCGTTATAGATGTTCAAAACATTGATAAAAGTTAAGTAGTAGTTTTAATTTAAATTAGTTTACAGCGAGTACGCTGAAAATGAAATATTGAAAAAAAATCATAGAGTCATAATGCAGTCATTATGAATTCCATTATTATTACAAAATCAAATTTGTGGTTTATCAAATATGAAAAACAACTTTTTGTAGTTATTAATTAACCTACCACCGACATAACATCGTGACACTATTATAATAGCAGAGTCGCGCCTACGAATTTAAGATACAGTTTCAGGAAAAAAAAATTGTAATTTTTTTTTTGGTTTTTTTAGTCTTAAAGGGTCCTTACCCTTAGTTTTTCTTTATTATAAGTATAGACAATGAACGTTTACAAAATCATTATATAACAAATGTGTTCATTCGTATGTTTGTTTGTTTTAACGCACTAATATCATTAGATCGATTTATGATGATTAATATTATACATATAGTATACGTAGAAACCACTTTTTTTAATTTTTGATCGAAACATTTTTCAGCGCGGTAAGAATGATACAAATAAAATAATTAATCTACGCAGACGAAGGCACGGTAATCATATAGTAAATTATGAAAGCAAACCTGTTTTAAGTATGCACTGTGCAGTGGGGAATATTCCTAGAATCGCGATACGGTGTTTTAAATTCCTAGTAGTACCCGGTAGTAACATTTTAGTCACGGAATAGACAATTTAATTTAGAATTGTTTTTAGTGCTATTTAAGTTTTATTTTTACATTTATATCGAGAAATTTTTCAATTTGTTCTATACTAGCCGTGCCAAGTGGTCTTACCCTCGTTTTTTTATTTCGATTCTGTGTGAATTCCCTATAAAATATGCCATTGTATTGGTTTGTATTTACAGAAAACTACACAATAATAGTGCAAAAGTATCTGACATCCATGTCTATTCACTATGCTTCACAATAGTAGTAGTGGGACTAGACGTAGCCCGCGGTTTCACCGCATTGACATTTGTGGATATTGTTCCGTTGCTCTAAACCATTGATTCCCAAAGTGGTCTACATCGATGTCTATGACATCTACATATCGGGGTCTATGACAACCTGCAAGGGGTCTACGTCAGCGAAAAAAAATTTGGGGGTCCATGAAATGAAAATGGGGGTCCACGATAGTGGATCTCAACACATACACTGATAGTACCTATTTACTTACATCATACTATCTTATACTATCAATCAAATTTTTAATTTCCTTTCCATCGTCATACCTAGTGGAAACGGGGTTCAGCGCTGTTACCAATCTCCTAACGAAAAAAGGAAACAGACTGGACATCATTAGCCGAGGAGATTTAAGATTAACCCTTACAAAATTGACGCCAAATGTTGATAATTTATTATTAAATCATAGGTTCATCAGGTTCATCCTTCTCACTAAAACTATTGACTTATTGCTTATGTTATTTTATTTATAGTTAATTTTATGTTTATTTAATGTTACGTATATTTTACATAACAGATACAAAATTTTATTTTGAGTAGTTTTAATTAAAATTCAATTAATAAATGTATAAATTAACATGTGTTTTTACTTTAGGTTTTTAACACTAAACTTCACTAAAGTTAGAAATTTACAAGAAATCAATATCAGGTAAGTAGGGGGTCTACCCAACACGGAAAAACATGGCAAGGGGTCTACGACACAAAAAAGTTTGGGGAACTCTGCTCTAAACGTAGCATTATTCTCCATTATAGCCAATGATCTTAGAAGAATTCTAAGATCATTGATTATAGCTGTGTTATTTTTAGATACAGTGACTTTCTGTCAGTGAAATTATTGACAAAATCGGTTCAGTTTTTTCAGAGTACTACCGTCTTTGTACATCTTTCTTCCCTTGTTATGGCTATTGTTCTCTTCATAATGGTGTGCAATAAAGAGTATTTATTTATTTATTATTATTAAGAGTTATAAACATACAACATTTTGCACTAGAATATATTGTAACTGTCTCACTCCTGTTGGGTCTCTTCTATTAATTAAAATGGTTTTGAACATAGGTATTCCACTACGTTACTCCATTGTGGATTTATGGTACCTATACATACATGTCATTTATCAAATTTTAAACAAGCTTAGCACTTAAAAATCTGCGGCTTGAACTTTAAACTTTCTTCATTTGAATTTTTTTTAATATCCATTGAAACCTCATTTTTAAACAATATCTCTACTTATTACATTTTGGTCCAAAAGTTCCCATCTCCCTTATGAAGTTTATAAATTATGTAAATTATAAGATTTAATTTTTAAATATCATTATTATGTTTACATAAACTTCTATTCATGTAATTTTATAAAGTTCTATGTACGTTAGTCGCATTTCCCTCGGCATGCCCGGGTTGCGCTCTTAAAAATAATATTTGTCATAGTTTGATAGATGCGAAGTAGTGATGGTAGTGTTTTATCGATATATTTATATTTTTTGTTATTTATTAATTTTTAACTTTATTAACATTTGAATTAAATAAAAGATAAATGCTATTTAAGAGAAATGAGAAATAAGTAAAACTAGAAAAGTGTTATTAAAAACGATAAAAATGAGTCAATATATAATTTTTCTACTCAACGGCTCCCCAGTAAGATGATATCCTGTGTCGAATATACGATACAATAGAAAATATCTGTACCACGAACCACATCACATCAATCAGACTACGACAGACATCTCTATACAAGTACCTTATATCAAAACAGGGAAGACCGAAACTATGACCGTTGGCGCTTTATCCTATTGCTGTAACCACTGTGCCAACGTGTCGTCAAACAAAAAAAAAAAAAAACAAAATAATTACGACCAACTATACATAAAATTATTATTAACACAAAAAGTTAATGTAAATTATTTTAAAAATTAAAATTAATTATTCATTAAAGTTTATAATTTAGTTTAATATAAGTTGTAATTAATTTAGTTTCAGTTGCGAAAGTCTAGATCTAACAAAAATAAAGCTCTCATAATTATACATATCTAATCATATATTATGTAAATGAGTATAGTATAAGAGAGTATAATATAATGGAGTTTGAGAATTTGTCTGCTTTTTTTTTAAAAGAATTTTTCAAGCAGTTCTTGATGATTTTAATGGACTATCAAAAGTTTCTTTGTTGATTGACGACGCATCAGCGCAGTGACTGGCTGATGCGCTAGCGGTTACGGGTTCGATTCCCACACATGAAAAATATTTGCATAGGCCATACAGATCGTGGTCTGGGCTTTTGTGATTGTGTTGTGTGTTACCGGACCCTCGGCACAGGATTTACATCAGTAAGATGTATGATGGTTCGCTGAGTGTGGAACGTTTACTTATATGAACTGAATCAGCCTGTACACGTCCCACTGCTGGGCTTTGCCCTGTCATCCATATAGGAGAAGGGTTGTAGCCTAATTCACCACGCTGCTCCACTGCGGGATGGCAGATGATTTCCCTACCATGAGTAACGATAGCTATCAGATGGCTTTGATAACAACTGGTACCGCCGGCTTTACGTGCTCTCCGAGACACATTGGAGAGACCCACAAGGACGTATACCCAGACCGGAAGGAAACAAATATTTATACAAATACAAATATCTGCTCCAAGCGGAAACCGAACCCGCGACCGCCGGTGTTGAGGCGACTTCTCGCACCACTACACCAAAACGGTTGCTTACCTATATAAAGCCTGTTATTGTTGAAGGTAGCAAGACTATTATGAAAATTTTATCACGTTATTCATCGATACACACGTAAAGAAAAAAATCAAACTGCGCAAATTATCGTGATGTTCAATTTTGACTTGTATTTATTTTTGACTACGTGACTCGCATGATTTCACCTTCGTTGAGTGTGTTTTCATCTATGAGATGGTTTTTAGATCATTAGTCAAATAGAGCCGTAAAATTAAATAAAAATCATCGTTATACTAATATGTATCTAACATTGTCATAATAATACTTTCCGTAGTTCTAGATTGTATACCAATAAAAAGTCTATTTATAAAGTTTGTTTCAAGTAGAGGAAAAAATAAAACTGACTTAAACGAAAAATCGATACAAATTCATCGATAAATGCCCCATCACTATAAAACAATGGCTCTAGAGGCTCAAGGCAAGAAAAACGTCTCGATACCACACCTGGTCTCCTATCTAGTGTACTGTGGCTTATAGTCTTGAGACTTTCATATTTATTGTAAATTATTTGAAATATTTCAGAAAATAGAGTTGTTAGATGGCTGTATCCTATGTGTATTTATTTGAGTAACACGAAGCGTATCCATCCATGCTTTATATTATAGTAGCTTATTTAGTCAAAGTTATATTTATACTTCTTTACCAGAAATAAAAGCTAGTCAGTTTGGTTGGGAGTAATAATTGAGGGATCCATTTATTGTTCGGATTTTAAAAATTCTCTTAATGTCTGAAAGCATTTTTATTGTAGAAAGTTAAGGCTCTGAAAGACCGAATAAACATCAACGTAAGTGACATCGCGTGGGTCTTCTAGTATAGTATATTATAAAGTTAAATAACGAATTTTCTATATTATAACCAACGAACATATTTAAACAATTCCTTTACTATTTTAAAGTTATATTATTGCAGACTAACTTTTACTAACATTTCCTTTGAATTCTTTGAATTCCTTTGGAATTTCGGTATGAATATGAAAATGTATTATAATGAAACTTCATCTATGTACCTTATAAGTTTTATCGCAATTGATCCCGTAGTTTTTGCGTAAACGACATCCATATGTCTAGCCTTCCAAAGTTTTGCATTTGCAGCAGAATGAAAACAGACCGAAAAATAATGGTCACGAAACTATCAATTGTCGAAAACTGAAATTGTAAAACTACGAAGGACATAGATTATAAAAACCTCATTTATTTTCGCGTTCATGTAAAGTTATTAATCTATTAAAGTATCAAGACTGCGGCGTCGCATTGCGCGCAGGTGTCCCCAACCTCAGACACAATTACGGACTTATTAATTTCAATTTATTTATATACAAGGGTTTCACTTTATTTATATAACATTTTAAACACCTTTAAGTGGGAATTAGATTCCAGTGGAATTGTATTTGCACAATTTTAGCAAAATTGTTACTGTTTGTAAGGCATTTAAGAAGTAAAAAAATTTAACTGAACACAAAAATATAATATATGTATATAAAATTGAAAAAAAAAAATGTTTTGACTTCTTGTAAACTTAATATGTTGTTATTTTCTGAACCGTCGTGTCGACCTCAATATGCTGATATAGAAATGACAAATAAAAGTAATAAAAAAAACCAGGGTTGGCATGACTAAATAATTTTGATTTAAATCATGATTTAAATCACAATAAAATCAAATGATGTTTTCAATAAAAATCATTGATTTAATCAAAAATGTTTAATTTCACTTTCTTTTACAGAAATCAACATTAAAAAAAAACAGATTTAGAAATTAATTTAAGTTACAAACTATGGTCGATTAAGTCTGAGAAATCAATATCATTATTATAATATTTAAATAAAAAACTAGTTTTCCAGCCTTTTCGATTTCTAGTCGGTTTCTTAATTTGCTGTGAACAATTCCAAAGGTGGAAAACACTCTTTCCACAGCAGCTGAAGAAGATATCGCCCCGAACAATTGCTTCACCGCTGGGAAAATTTTTGACTGTTTCTCTTCACTAAATATATTTTTCTGTGACATCCACCTCTCTAGTGGTGTCACATTTTTTAGTATTTCTTCTGCGAACATCACACTTTTGAATGGTTTTGATTTTGACTCAAGCTTTACTATCAATGGTGGCAAAACTGAACCATCATAGTGATTTCGTGCTTCCTCCAACGCACTTTCTTCTTCTTCATCTGTCAGTGTGAATTTTGTTTGGGTTGGGTCTAATAAAAATGCCAAAAAGTGACTGGCGGACATTGCTTGCTTATATCTCTTTTGAAACTTCGACATTTGGCTTAATATTTAAATCAGTTTCTTCAAATTTAGCTCCAAGCTTCTTCCAAGCCGTTACAGCAGTAGACGAATTTGCATTATTTATTTAAAGTATTTTCATCCTCGCAACCAGACCTTAAATTTCTTTTTTACATTTGTTGCATATAGCCCGACAGCCAGTTTTGTTAGTGCTTTTTTCTTTGAAATGTTCCCAAATCCCATCTCTTTGGCGAGGCATTTTATTTACATAATAAATTGGTCACGCACGCATCACAGCAATAATAATAATAAGCAGACGAACGAATGAATGCTTGTCAGAACGAAAGTAAGACTGCAATTGCAAGCGAAATGTACAAAACACTACACGGGGATTTCCCTTTTGCTTGGCATTCACATGTCAGACAAAAGGGAAATCCCCGCGCTGTGTCGGCGTAATCCCTTGAGGGCGCGTTCAATTTTGTGCAAAAATATAGGTAAATTAAATAATAAAATCAAAAAATCAAAAAAATCGTGATTAATTAGGATTTTAAAAAAAATCGTACTACATATGATTTTTTTTAAAAATCATGATTTTTTCAGACCCTGAAAAAACCATAACAAAATCAATTCAACCGGTTTCATTTTTGAAAAACTTACATTAAAATCTTGAGAACGTCATGGTAAGATTAATTGTAAGACCGTTTTAAATATAAACATGATCTAGTGTACCGTAACAGGTAGAAAATGTCCTTCTCTTATTGTAAACAGGTTCAAATCCGTGCGAGTACCACTAAATTTTAATTTGCTCTTGTTTAAATATTAATCTCGTGTTCATCTTAGGAAAATCTGTCTCTGATAAAGTTTGAGAAGTCAAGAAGCAAGTGCGTTCAGTCACTTGTTCATTTTAAGGTATTGTTATAGTTTATAATCTATTCATTGCAAACTTATGAACTCGTACCGACCGAGCTTGCATCTGTAATTTAATAATAACTACAACAACCAAACCCAATCTATGTCTCTTGTTAACCAATCAGCAACGGTCTATGTTCACAAAAATACGGTAACATACTCGTACGTACATGTAAGTCAAAAATATTTTGTATAATATAATAATTTTTCATGCGAGATCGCTCCCCCTGCGCATGCGCAGTATCATTCCCACAATCAACTCGAGTTCTTAGATGTATTACGATAATATCGTACGTCTCGGTGTCGTGCGGTCGTCGTTTAAATTGTACTACAATTGTATTTGACATATTCAATTGCATAATACGGTCTCACGTCTACATGCCCCCCTCGCGACGACTTGGACGGTTTTATGCGCTACTAGACAATATATTTTTAAATGACTTCAAAGAGTTTCGAAATTCGTTTTGATTTTTTTTTATTAGAAAGTATGTGTTTCTGTGTGTTTGTGTATTTTGTCAATAGTGAGTTTAGAATATAGTATATAATACAAGGGCGGCATTTAGTAGTGCGTCCTACCTGTGTTGACATATGGCGCCGAGACGTGGACACTGACGACCGGATTAGCACACAAATTTAAAGTCACTCAACGTGCTATGGAACGGGCTATGCTTGGAGTCTCTCTCAAGGATAAAATCAGAAATGAGATTATCCGCGAGAGAACCAAAGTAACCGACATAGCCCGTAGAATAAGCAAGTTGAAGTGGCAGTGGGCTGGTCACGTATGTCGCAGGACCAATAGCCGCTTGGAGTTGCTGGTCTCCTACTGGGCGCGACCCCCCGGGTGGTGGGAAAGCCACTCGAATGCCTCGCGAGTGGTCGGGGTCTTCGGATCCCCGTGGACCAAAACCAGCAGGAGGGGCGCGAAAGCGCAGGAGGGGGATGACTCGCTCTCCCCTTCCACCTAGAAGCGCGAAAGCGCAATGGTGCGCCGGGGCCATAGTTTTGCGCTGTGGCCACCTCAGTCATGGTCAGCTCTACGATGACCGTGGCTACCCCGGGCACGGCCAGCGATGGTTTTCTAGCTGTCGCTGGCTGTGGCGACCGGACTGCATGGCAGGTGGCAACAGTGGTTGCCGTCGGTCAGGCATCCAAACCGGGCGTGGTCTGTCCAAGGGGGTGTCGACGCTTGGAGGACTGGGTCGGTGGTGGTGTGTTCGGCACGGTGGTACGGACGGTGCAGGTGTGGCGCCGAGAAGGCGCGGAGAAATGAGGGGGAGATTTTTCCCCCCATTTGGTGGCAGGAGCGGGCGGGCTCGCTCGTCCGCTCTGTGCAGGGGGCGCGTGGTGGGCGGGCCGCCTGGGTTGAGCCTGGCTCCTTGCAGTTCTTGTGGGGTTGTCTGGGTGCGACCTGACGGCGGGGGTCGAGTCGCTCAATGCTGGTTATCTTCTGCTCTGCGGAGGAGAGCTGGCGGCGAGTGGCCCGGCTTCGGTAGTTAGGCCGCTCCTGGTACCTCTCTGCCTCGGCAGAGAGGACCGATGGAGTGGCTACAATTACATGAAGGGGCCGACGGGCCTGCGCCGGGGCGTCATGGTTGAATGCGAAAGCGACCCCATGGCGTCCCACTACAGCGCGCGACGTAATCGATGGGTTTCAGTTAGGGTATTCGGCCTGCTGGGATTGACGCGCAGCCCTGGCGTCTGGCCGCGAGTCCCACATACCCGCCGCTTTTGTGGCGGGATGCATAAATGCATTTCCCATCGTTAAAAAAAAAGGACCGATAGCCGCTCGCTGAAATATACCACTTCGTGGCGGCGAGGAGATCCCGGGGGGAAACCCTGACGTGGGAGGAGGTCGCACGCATGCGGAGGCAGGCGCAGGACACCCTGTTGCGGCGGTGGACGGAGGACCTGGCCCCGCCGGTCCCCGGGCAGTGGACGGTGGACGCGGTCAGGCCGGTCCTTCGTAAATGGGTGAGGCGGCGGTTCGGGCCGCTGACCTTCCATTTGGTGCAGGTGCTTTCCGGACACGGGTGCTTCGGTAAGTACCTGCACAAAATCGCCAAATGGGAGGCGACTCCAGTCTGCCACGCGTGTGGGGCGCCAGAGGATACGGCGCTCCACACGCTTGAGGTGTGTGCCGCCTGCGAATCGCAGCCCCGCGCGCTTTCAGCGGTCCTCGCGCGGGATCTCTCACTGCCGAGCGTCGTAAGAGCCATGCTTGACAGTGAGAGATCGTGGCAGGCAGCGGCCTCCTTCTGCGAAGACTCCTCAGAAGGAGACTCTCCTTCTTCGTAATAATAGGGTCGCTGGCCGATAGTCGGGGGACTTCGGCCAACTTAACATCGCGACCCCAAATGTCTGAGGGGTGGCCTTTGTTGTGAGCAAGGCCACCCCACCTTGTGCCGGGGCCCCGGATGTTCATCCGGGCCTACCGCCGGGGCGAGGTGGTGAATGCTACCACGACCCCATCTCGCCCCACCCAGGCGGATGACTGCTCACACGTGGCGTTTTTAGCCCGCGGGAGTCGGCCGCAACCACTTCGGTGCCCCCGCACCGGAGTGGTATCCATAATGGATTTTCCCCACGTAAAAAAAAAGGACCGATAGCCGCTGGAGCTGACGTGTCCTGGAGTGGAGACCGCGTATCGGCAAACGCAGTGTAGGACGTCGTCCGGCTCGTTGGACTGACGACTTACGCAAGGTCGCCTGCGGAGGCTGGATTAGGATTGCGGAATCTAGTCACGCTATCATGCAGTAAGGTCAAGCAAAATGTAAACCTAGAATTTAACAATTCTAATTAATGTCTCAAAAGCGGTCATTTGACCGCTCTGGTAGTTTTATACCCTGTACAAGTTAGCATGATCTTTTTGACAGATGTAAATTTTTCTGATCGACATAACTTTGCAATGACGAACATATTATTTTCTTAATTTAAATGATTTAAAAAATTGTAAAAATATTTAAAATATATATATAACACAAAAGTCCCTAAAGATTTAAGCGTCGTCCGAAAGTTTTAAGACTTTTCATTGCTTCAAAGTAAAATTTAAATAGGAACATTGAAAATAATAGACACTTGTACAATGTTACATCGGTGGGTCGGATTTTTGTTTCGACCGTCTTAAAATTTTGGGACAACGCTTGAATCTTTAGGGACTTTTGTGTTATATGTATTTTTTTAATATTTTTACAATTTTTTAAATCATTTAAATTAAGAAAATAATATGTTCGTCATTTCAAAGTTATGTCTATCAGAAAATTTACATCTGTCAAAAAGATCCAGCTATCTTGTACAGGGTATAGTGCTAAGAGTTTATCTATTCTCTAATAGATAGTAGTGTATATATTGGTTAAGTTTTTGACAATTGTCAAAATTGTTTTATATTTAAAATTAAGTTAAAATTTTGTTTACCGGACGCAAAATATTCGTTATCAAAGTGATTTAAAAATTTTAGTTCTTATCGAATATTTGAAAAGATACTATTAGAGTTACTCGCCATTACAATACCACACAATACGACTTTACCGTACAATAAAACTCACAAAATAGATTATCTATACGCACGATAAAGTTTTCTATATAAAACAATCAAAGATAAACATCTAAATGTACAACGTCATTAAGCATACGTTAACGATCGGCATTCTCGAGCTATACGAGGTTTTACAAACAGACATAATCGCCGATCGGGGCCGAGATAAGCTCCCCAACAATTGTTACAGTTCGATCGACTGTTACATTATTTTACGCTTGTCTGGACGATGCTTAATATTTTTGTGGCCTAGTTTATTTTTTTTGTTCGTTCCTGTTTACTCAATCAATGGTTCAACTGTATTTATATACAAGGGTAATAATAAGCTTTAAGTCTCTCTGTAGTAGGTACTTGTATTCTATTGGTATTGTAGTATAATTTAAATCGTTATAGATCTCACTAATAACGTATAACAGTCGGCTATTACCTAAAACGCAGGCATTAATTTGCCTACCTTAGGAAGAGACGACCGTGTGTGTATGTGAAGCATGTATGTATGATATTTATTTATTTATGTGCTCAATCCCTCCAGAACAGTTGAATGGATCGGGATGAAGTTTAGCACAGATATGTTGTAGTATGGAATAGTACGACTACTTTATAACCCGTGGGATAGATTTAGACTCGAAATTAATGCCTCACATTCAATGGCCCTTCATTGAATGTGAGGCATTAAATAGAAACCAAGAAAAAAAAAAAAAAAAAAAATATATATATATATATATATATATATGTATGTATATATTCATCTATATATTGTATAATTATGTTTTTATTAATATATATTATTCACAATATGTTTTGTTTGTACACGCTAATTTTTGCGACTGTTTTACAATTTTCCTGTGGCAGGACTACTGGAAGAGATTCCATCATGGGATAAGTAGTGTCTTTGTATCAGCATTGTTTATAAGTGCATTTTCCTATTTGTATCCGACTGTGCATAAATTGTTAAATAAATAAATAAATTAATTAATTAACCCATAGGTTTATTAATATTGTATTCGACATTGTTATCTAAAGATACAGCATAATAAAACGATAATATTTTTCTTATTATCACAAACGAAACCAGTGCGTGTAACTATAGACATCATCCTTTTAATACTGATTCTAGTTTGTCACGTGATCTGTCCGTCTGTCACAAATGTAATTTGTTTAATGGTATAGAATTGATATCATTAGGACCATATCTGGTATTATATGTTGAATAACTAACTTCTGTCCGTCTGTACGCTAATGTAGTATTAACGTGACTGGTTGTATTTTTAACCGACTTTGAAAGGGAGATAGTCGATTTGGTTGTGTTAATTTATGTGTAAGTTTGTGTTATGATTTTAAGTGATTTGCTAGCTCTCTTTATTCCTACTTTTAACGTAAAATTTTATCCTACATTTCACAATCAATGGTACCCAGTAGGATGAAACAATGACACAGCTGTGACCCTAAAACACACACACACACACACACACACAAACAAAAACCCAGAGAACGACAAAAATCTGCATAGTTCATACGTCAACATTTGTCTGAGCGGGGATCAAACCCGCGTCAGATAGCGCAGGAGCTAGTTCCTGTAACCACTGCGTGAGAATAGTATTTTTACTACAGAACTAGCTTCTGTACCTTACCTATGATTTGATAATTTATTTTAAGAACATTTTCCTTTTTAATTATCGTTACCTTTAACTCAATTCATCCTAATTCCGGTATAAAAATAGCTCAGTAAAAAGTTTCCCGCAAAAATCGACAATTTCTTATAATGTAAACAAGCCGCCATATTGCTCGAGTAGGGTAACTGCACGTTTTTTTTTTTACATTTGTCTATTCTACAATTAATTGTTTGAAAAATTATTTGTTTGCTTGTAATAGATTAGGTCTAAAACTACATAAATTAATAGTTCTTTCGTAATTTTATTATTCAGTAGAAACATAAGCTATTAAACTATCACGCTATTATTAATAGTAGCAAAAATTAGTTGTTTAATCATTGCATTTTTAAATATCCGGTTGTGACTGATATTCAACAAATAGTTACATTCTGTTCTGATATATTTACATAAATAAATAAATAAATAAATAAAAACACACGGTCATCTATCATCTATCATCGGTATCACGGTCAGCAACTTAATGCCTGTGTTTTAGGTAACAGTTGACTGTTATACATATATTCTTTTTAATTTTTTTTTTAAATGAAATTATCTTCTAATATAATAAAACTAAAGAAAATTTCATGTTTGTTTGAATGTGCTAATCTTAGAATTTACTAACGGTGTAATGCGTTAGTATTGTATGTTTATTAAAACTGATCATAGGCTATAAAAGGTCATCTTTTATTCTGACTAATAAAGCAGTAACCATAAATGCCGACCAATCCCTAAAATCTGTTTTGATCTAAAATTCAAAGGCGATATAATGACAAGATGGTGTCATTAAAAAAAATATATATGTAAATCTTTTGTTATTTAATATCATGGTCACCCTATTCTAATGGAAAAGTGGAAAACACGACGAACGGAGTGTTTAGAGACATTATCAGCTATTAATTAGATGTTTTTGTTTAGTTTTATTTCGCTGTCAGTATTATATTACTGTTTAAAATATCGTATTGCTCGGTAATTAGCGTGGAGCCTTTGGTGTTCCGTAAGCTTCGGTACGGAACCATGATTCAAGGGAAATTAGACGGGATCTTTTTTTTTGTAGGTTTTTTTTTTTTCAAATAAAGAATGTTAAAATGTTAACACTATACTAATTGCTTGATCACTGCGCCAAAGCCTTGTTGTAGATTTTTTTTTACGAAGATCGTTAACTAAGCTCCTAAATGTAAAGCTAAGTTTAAGGTGCTTTTAGGGTGTTGAGGGGAGTAAATGAGAGCGACTCTCCTTAAATTTATATAATTTTTGTCATTCACGAAATGCTACAATAAAGAGAACACGTGACGGTTGTGGGTTGAAATCCGGGCAAGCAACGATGATATTTCAATACTAAAAGAAAACATTTGCCCTGAGCAGTCGAAACTTTACAGATAGTAGAGTTCTTAGTTCTCTCTTAGTTGAGTTATGAAGTCTGATGTAATTTTAAAATAATTTTGGATCCTGTGACTGCCTTAAAAATCAAACATGGTAGTAATGATATTTATTTAATGCAATATTATCTATATAATTATGTAGTGTTACTAGCTATTAGTGACCCTTAACAGTCAAATAAAATAAACAAAACGAGAACTTATTACCCTGCACTACACTACACGCGAATTCACATCGCGATGACATATTTTGACTTTCACCCCCCTCTCCCATGGGACCTGGAATTTCGGGATAAAAAAAAATTTCAGTTTCCTAGCTAGCATCGCCGCATTCAGTAGTTTTTAGTAAAGACTGATTAAAATAAGAAAAAAATTACAGTTTGACTACAGTATCGATTATAAAATACCCTCCAAATTTTTTTCGAAATATCTTCAATGAACAGATTTGGTCCTATTAAAGATTTATTAAAACGTAGATATATAATATATAAATAATAATATCGTAAGTATTTTTTCATAGAATTTCATTTAAGTATTATGAATCTACAAAATCATTTCCGTGATAACTACATACGAGTCTTCCAACTCGACACCAAAGGACGGAACTATTTTTCTTCTCAATTTCCTCGCTAAACCGCTTATCGTGATCCACCGATTGTCGAAACGACTGAATAATATTGAAATATGTTTTCCTATGAAGATTGTCGATAGGAGAAATCTCATTTTGATATCAAAACGGAAAATTTCGTTTGTTTTTTTTTTTGTGTTTTCGGATTAAAGGAAAATAACTACTGACACTTTTGATGTGTAACGTTCATCTCTTGTTTGTTTATTATGATAGTTATAAATATATTTATATGTAAGAAAATTTTATGAAATAGTTCACCAAGTGTACTACGATTTGGTTATTTACTCTCTAAACATGAATCAGTGGAATTTCACCAATTTTAAGTCACTTCACTTTTTATCAATGTGAGAATCGTATCACATAGAATTAGTAACTAACCAATATATGAATATGTGAATATCAGTGTCAACCTATTTGATCATTGAATATATGTTTGTGTTTTATTAAGTATTCGCTGGGTGCGTGACCCTAGCGCCATCTAACGATACAACTTACGGTGGCTCTTTTGAGAAAATAAACATGTATTGTATGTCAAATAGCTATTGACAAAATAAAAGTGAGTTTCTTTCGCCAGTTCTTCTCAGGACAGAGGCTTCTTCTTTCCGAACTGGTGGTAGACTCATGACGTTCAGTGAATAATTGTAATAATTTTATGCTGAATAAAATATTTTGACTTTGACTTTGACTTTAAAATAAACTTGAAAATATTTTTTTTTTCAATGTAAAATGTGATATATTACACAGAGTGAATATTAAATTAAAAAAAATTCCGTGGGTCAGCTAAAAACAGTAAGTAAAATAATTACAACAACTAAAACAAGTCTCAATAAGTGAATTAGGTTAAGCAGTGTTAAAATCTGTCAAAATGTTTATTGTAAAATTAATATTGAATAAAAATCATTATTAATATTAAAAAACAATCTAAAATAATATATAAAATAACAGATAGCTCTATTTAACACAATTATATATTTACGAATGTATCTTAAATTTTAATTTTTTTTTTATTTAATCTTGCAGATAAAAAATGAAATTGGTGTTAAGAACGGGTTTAATAAAATAAAACAGGTATTGCTAAATCATTAACTATATCAAATAATATGTCTTAATTTTTTAGTCGATTATTTCTACTAATCTAAATATTTAATCAAAACTAAATTTTATTACCTACCTACTCAAAACTGCAGATTCGTTGACTTTACGTCTTTTATAAACTGATGGAAAAATAGTTGGAGCGTAATTAGGACTTGATTCAACATCTGATTTTTCACCGCCAATGAAGTGTTCACTGCATATAACATCCATAGGTTTTGGAGACCATAACGATCCATCAATACTTTACAAAAAAAAAATAATTAAATTATTACTCCGTTTTCTTACACGATATACACATGTATATGACATTATTCTATATAATACGGTTGTAGGTTATAGTAATACTTACTTTTGCCTTTTAACAGCAGTTATCCATTTTTTTCGCTGATTTAATTTCCACTTGGCAACCGGAAACTTAATAAATTTACAATTACTATTTCTACTAGTATTTTTGCAATCGACTACACAACAACTTTGATGACCCATTTTATTTTATTTATTTAATTAATCTGACACACGTGTTATTTTTATGGTCATAGAAAATAAAGAGCCACCCGTAGTTCTATTTTGTCCGCAACGGGCGCTGACATCACTATTGTGTCCCCCACTATGCCTTACGCACCCAGCCAATAGTAAAATAAAGTTTTCTAATAATCGGTCATTATTTACGCCAATTTTTGTTTCAATATATTTATTTAAATGATACATTTTTAAGTAATTATGACACTATTATGATGTCATTATGACGAGATTGATTTAGAAGTATAATTAACTTATAAAAGACAAAGATTATAATTGTTAATCATAAGGCATATATCTTAATTTCATAAATTATTGTCACGGTTTGATAAATGACGGATGCTTAACTCAAGCCATAAGTATCTTTCTATATTACTGTATATATAACGAAGTTTCAGTGAACTGAAACAGCCTGTAAACGTCCCACTACAAGGCACAGGCCTCTTTTCCATAATGGAAAAGTTTCATAACATTATAAAATTAAATCCCCCGCCGCGTCTGTATCTCTGTCTGTTCGCAATAAACTCGAAAACTACTAACGGATTTTCATGCGGATTTCATCAATAGACAGAGTGATTTATGGGGAAGGTTTAATTGTATAATTTGCTAAGGCCTAGTTTAAATTTGTTGGAATATGACTATAATTGTAAGCATTTCGTGCACATTATGATAATACTTTACACCATACAATTTAAATGAATACCTCAGGTATCACTAAATGAAAACTAACACACCGATGACGGGACTCGCTTGATGCGACTACCCCTACGCTACACCTCTCGCTATACATGTATTTGTATACTTATGTAAACATAATTAATATATAGTACAAAATAAATGATATCCACCCGTTTATTTAATTAAAGTATTATCATTTTAAGAGAAAAATACGACTCCAGACGTTTTCCGCGGTTTTAACATACCTTAAATTTGGATATACGTCAGTTTGGTTGACATTTATGGCTACTGGTATGCTTTTACGAGTCCTACCGTAATATTATATAGCCTATCCTTTCTCAAATACATGTTTTGCAACGTAAAAATAATTTTTAAATCGGATTGAAAACTATAGAACACAAAACATTCTAAGGTCCCAGAAAAATATAAACCTTTAACCCTTATAAATAGCCCTAAAATGTGCTTTCTTGTCACGTATACCACGGATTCATTTTACGTATATATGTAGGTAATATATAACTATGGAAATATGTCAAAATCACCTAAATACTTACTAAGTTACTAAGAGAGTAACGTGCAAAATATTCAATCGTGAAAATATAATTTCAAATATGCAACGCTTTATTGAATAGAAAATTAATAAGGTAATGCAGGGATGGTATTTTACTAAAATATAAACCTTATGTTTCAAGTAACAAAACTTCAAATTGCATAGGAAATTTTGATTGAGTAACATTCACGTCACACCCTTTTGAATACGTGGTTGACGAAAATATAGCGAAACTGTTCTGACACGTTGGATTTTAAATGTGATGAAAAGAGACAAAGGAACGGTAAATGAGGCAGGTTCATTACGAATTCAGAAAATGAAACTTGATCATATTATTTTCTAGCGCGTTTAGACAGGACGGTATTATGCGACAACGCTGCTTTAAATATGTCTATATTTTAAATTAATAATTTCGGGGTCTTAAAATGTAATCCAGGTTTATAATACAGGTAAACAGAACTATTTCATCTTTGACAATTTTTTTCATAAAAAAAGTAAAAATTAATACAAATTAAAAATTTACCGGTCAGAAGCAGTTTACAACAAAATAATACGTGATTTTGTCCCCACACTATAATTACCTGTATTGTGGGTAACAAGACTGCCAGTCAAACAAAAATAGTGATTACGCTCATGAAAGAACAGTAACGATAAAAGATTGTAATATTACCTTAACTAAGCAAAATAAAAGATTAATATTGTTCTTGCTGCTACGTATTAGTATATGAAATTGAACAGTCAATGTCAAAAAATATGTTTTGTATTCTTACATAACCTTTTGCCTCTAAAAGATTTAATTGCGAGAAAAGAATACAAATATAGACATGAAATCCTATAAAAAATTATATACTTATTATATTACAATAATATAATAAAATATTTATACAAAATGACTATGTGTCTCAGAATTTCTTTAGAAACTTGCAGTTCACTGTCTTTCACCGCCGAGTGTGAAATGAATTTTAAACGTAAATTTAACACTTCAGTCCAACTTACCGATCACTAATCCGGATATGTCATATCTAGGTCATCTCGTTTCATTTGGACATCTCGGTTCGCATGGACTATCACGAAATAAAAGCGAAATGAAAATCTATTTTAACATTTCATTTTTGAAAAGAAGTACTGTTCTCTTATATTTACGCGAATTTTACTCATTTAATTAAAAGTCTACACCGGATTTTATCGTGTTTATTTAAAAAAGAAGTTTACAGTTTAACGATTTGTAAAGTTATTTCCCAACGTTTCGGACTCCTTACAGCATCCATTTACAGAGTCCCCCGAGACCATGGACCCTGTAAAGTGTAAACATTACACATAACAGCTTATAATTTTATTAATATGTAATGAAAAAATATATATATATACTAGTCAGTAGTTCCATAATTATATAAACTAGTGGTCGCCCAGTGGTCGAAATTCGACCTAATTTATAATTGACAGCATTGTCAACATCATGAAAATGTGATTACGCATAACATAGTGATCATATGCAGCAGTCATTGAACCTGATCTATGATAATAAATTTCGATAAAAATTCGTTACAAGACCTGTATTCAAGGCCGTGTTGACAACAGACTTGACAATAAATAAAATTTGTGTATATATGTCATTATACATATGTGTGTGTGCCGTGGTGTGTGTAGTGTTTTTTTTAAATTAATTTAATGTATTTTTTGATCATTAATATAAAAAATATTAGTATTCTGCACTTCTTCTCCATATAAACTTGAACTGTGCCAAATTTTATACTTCTCCGTCCGCGTAATTTCCGCGTAAAAACTGGTAAAAAGTTTCCGCTTCATGTATTAATATATAGATACCTTTATTCTCAACACTTTTAGTCTGTTAAGAGTATGCGTCTGACACTTTATAGTATAACGAAAAGGCGTATTAAAAATAAAAAAAAATTAGAGATTTTTATGATTACAAATAAGATAGATACGAAATACTTTAACATGAGCAATATTGCATCACATAACCATATATCCGGTAGCCGTCTCTTAAAATATGATATAATGCAATTAGAGTAATTGGTACATATTGCATTATGTCGTCCATCGGCAACGCGATTAACTGAAGCTTTGAAGAGAACATAATTTGATTACGAGTAATAATAAAATAGCACATTTTACTCTCACATGACTAATGTACTGCTATACACGTATTACTAAACATACATACATACACACATCTATCTATAAACGTAAAAATAAAAGTTGAAATATGAATGTTCTTAAGATGTATGAATAGTATGGCTATCAATTTTGTTCCATTTCTTTGTTTGTATGATTGGTCGTATTAATCATTGAAAGAGCAAAAATTATAATCCGTATAATCTTTGTCCATCGGGTGTAATATACTTTTAAAACGGTAAAAGGTTTTTTGTAAATTGTTGTAGTAGCGCTTTCAAAGATTCTGGCACATGCACCTAGTCACAATATGAACTCTCTTTCCGTCACTCTTACTCACTTTGTAATATTATTATAAATTGGGATGGCGCAGTGGTTGCAGTTCTGGTTGTTTAGCTAGTGGTCATGGACTCGATTCCCACGAGTGACAAATAGTTGTATAGGCTGCCCTGATCTTTTCGTGGTCTGGATTTTCCTTCTTTGTGTGTTTCCGGATCTTTGACACATTATTCTCAAACTACTTAGGGCCATAGTCGTTAAAGTTTCGCTCACAAAACGTATCCTAAAAAAGCGAATAATCGATAAACGATAAATCTAAAATCATACAAAATCTAGTGCCCACTCGAGGAACCCTAAACATTAGCACACAGTGTACGGAACCCGCAACGTACACCTGGCAATTTAAAAACAAAGCCAACTTTAACAATGGCGGTTAATAAATGTATGGTTGTGGTGTAACACATAAGCGGTAGCAGTATTTTTTATGTATAACAGCAAATATGAGTAAGCGGGTCATCTGATATTAAACATTCACCGCTTTCTTCTGGTTCAAACTCTAACCATTCAAAACCAAGCTATAGTAGATAATTCAATCTAAATTCCAGTAATTTGAAAACGTCTTGGCCCTTTCGCCTTTTTTTTTACTAAAAATAATCCAAACAATATTTTAAGGTACACAAAAATTAAAAAATTGCTCGGGGAATTCGAAAATAAAACGAAAAGTGCTTAGTCAATAAAATTTTAACTGGTCAGGTCAAGTATCGTTAAATAAATTTACTTTCGGTAGCGTTCGAATCTATATTGTCAGGGTGCTCTAAGTTTCAAACTCCTAAAGTACCTCACAGTTGTGCTCACGAATTTTCGATACCAAGGCAATTTTGAATAAAAATAACCAATGTGTCAACCCAGGTCTTCAGCTATTCACGTATCAATATTCCTTGCTAAAATTTATGTACTTATGTTAGCGTTAATTAGTAGCAAACACTGATATTTACTCGGATTCATTACAATAATAGGACTATAATTCAAACTAAATACTATATTGACATACAGATATATTAGATTTTCAATCAGGGATCAATTAGATAGTTCATCAGCAAAACTAATCTCATACGTCGAAGCTCATTTTAAATTTCATCTCGTTACTTGCTGATTTATCAGTCAATTGATACCATTTTAAACATCAGGTTCAAATCCAAACTGGCGTGATAATTATCAAATTATAAAGTATAAAAATTTCTTTTGTACTTCGTGATATAGATATTAGGACACTGAATGTAATTTGCCATAGTGAACGTTAATTTTTTAACATATTCTGAATCTATTCTTCGAAGAGGCTTTTGTTTTGCACAAGAATCAATCTTTGGATCATTTTTGTTCTTAACATATTATAATAAAATATATTTCAAGTAAATTGCATTTATGATATTGTTTATTGATTGTAATTTTAATTCGACAGATATATAGTTAACTATCACGACATAAAAATACAGTTTTACTGGTACAAATGGGTTACTATAAATAGTTTAGTTTAAAATGTAAAAAGGATAAAAATTATACAATTCTCAATTATATCTTTTATTATCGAATGTTTCCTGCAATGTAAAAAACAAAGTTCTGATCTGAAAATATCTGAGAAAACTCGTGATTTCAATATTCAGTGAATACAATTGAAATTTTCTCATCAATGATGTCTTGCCACAAGACTAATATTGATACTGCGCGACTAGTATAATTACTTTCAATGTTTCAGTCTCATAATGTGCGTAGATTTAGTAATGCTGTCGTTCATGTAGAACATATGACATAATAGTTAAGTAATGTATTAACGGTTTCTAAAAGAGCAACTGTTGACTTTCTTGTGCGGTTCCTTCTCAACAGGATCTATATTCCAAATCGGTAGTAGCTTTACATTATTTATAATTAATTTATTTATTTAAATAACAATCTCTATAATGATGATTTAAAAGTAATGTTGAAGCCTAGTTAAATAAAGAAAAATTTGATTTTGTTGTTCACATATTACTTTAGGGGAAGGAAAAAGACGGTAGCGTTACAGTGTATTTATTTATTTTACTAGGTAATCCAACAGCGTTATGGTACAAATAGTACGATACAATAAATATTATAAATATGGCCAAAATAGGATCACACTGATATGAAAAGATAAATTATAAAGAAATACATAATTAGTAAATTTTAAACATTTAGTTAAGCAAGCAAACGGCTATGTTCGATTCCATCCATTGCAATTAGAAGTGTGTGAATATGTAAGTGTATATGCGTAAGGTGAATATGTGTTCGTGTAAGTGTGTGCATATTAATATTAATTTGTATATTGATAAAAATAGTAATTGCTTTGCCAAAAAAGTTAAAAACATTACAATAATGGACATTTCAAACATTTTATAAATATAAGAAGCTAAAATAAGTTTGTAACTTCAAGTTTTCGTCTTTATAAAGTTAGTGTATATTTTTTATTACTTTTCACCTTGGGGTGTTTAAGCGTACTTTAAATAATCTTAGACAAAGTTTTTTTTTTGTATAGTATACAAAAAAATTTTTTCAATGTTATAAAAGCGCGTTTGTTTTCTCGCAAGACAAAACTTTAAATTTTCATTCAAAAATAGATAATACAGAATTTATTTAAAAAAGAAAATACTGAGTTGCTAGCGTTCTCTATCTGGCGAAGATTATCGGAAGCTTATTTTACCTAAAATAATTTGTAAAGCTTGATTTAAAAGTAATCGGAAAATCCAACCTGAATGAAATATTATTTTTTAGCTCTCATAATCATCGTAAGAAACCCGGTTATAGAAGTTACCTTAGGCCAATTTTCGAATCGAGATTGTGATATGACCCCGGTCGACCTACCGTTTACGAACCGTTGTCAGTTCGTATCTGCAATTAATTTGTCTTTACGAGAACAAAGATTATTCGAAACTTTATGACATTAAATTTTTCACACGATTTGGGATGATTCTAGACTATAACAGTACACAGAGGAAATAAGCAACTCGTATAAAACTGCACGATTAATTTAGTTTTTATTTAAACATGCAACTCAAAAATTGTAGATCGAAATTTATTTTGAACTTAATTTAATGTCTTCTAATGAGAGTGATGTATGCACTAGTAATTGGCATGAATACCAGACTATGTATAAGACCATTATTGTAATGTTTTGTATGTTATGCTGTTGGTGTGTCAATAAATAAATAAATATATAAAATCGCTCGTATCTCATGAGTTATACCACAATCAATTTTATTTCGTCACTGCCTCGCACTTGTATGTACTGAACGAAATAAATTAGAACAAAAACTCTTTCATGACCTAGGCGGTCTATTAGACCTAACCATTGTTAACCGACCCTAGTTGAAGCTGGGTATTGTTTTAATAAATTCGTGCGAATGTATGCACGTATGTCACACGTGTTCGAAATACTTCATTTCTAATGTCTGTATTTATACAGCTTGAGATTTTTTTTTTGTATGAATCTGATTTATTAAAAAAAAATTGACTCAAATTAATCTTAAATAAATATAATAATTAACGAAGTAATTACTTTATTCATATTTCTATTCAAAGTAGAGGTAATATTATAAGTTATTACAAAACCGATAGAATAATAATATTTTAATTTATACTAGCTTTTTAGCCGCGGCTTTGCCCACGTGGATGTCGGTTATCGCGCCAAAAAAAAAAGTATCCTATGTTACTTCTAATACCTCCAAAAATATGTGTACAAAGTTTCATTATAATCGGTTGTGTAGTTTTCGCGTGAAAGCGTAACAAACAAACTTACATTCGCATTTATAATATTAGTATGATATTCCTATATTTCTATTTTAGCTGACTCTTCTTTTCCTTAAGAGATTATTTATTAGATAATTACTTTCCTAAGGGCCATTTTCATCGGTTGCGTAAAGTTTCAGATAGTTATCTGACATATAACGGTATCGAACAGATAAAAGTTTCTGATTTTTTTTTCTGTTTCACAATCAAACACAACTTTATCTGTCAGATTTTTTATACACAACCTGTGAAACCAAAAGTTCTATTTAATTAGTTGAGGTGAAACAATCCCTAAGGACATGTTTGACCTCCTGCTGATAAAACTCTGATAGCCTCGTCATCAATTAGTAACTATGTGCGGAATAAACTTACTTAACTTTACCTGAATATGTGTTTAATGAAACGCTATTCGTACAATTCACATGTTATATTTTCAGTACGTAATACGCGCTTTAAATATCTGTGCCTTTTGTGGTTTATTTGTTCATCTCTCATCGCTGATCATATCTGCAGCATCCGTACACTTATGCAGTTAGGTAATCTTATTTTTAGATTCTATTTCTTTAATCTATATATTAATACGTGAAGCAAAACTTTGTGCCCCTTTTTACGAAAATTACGCGGACGAAGAAGTATGAAATTTGGCACAGTTAAAGTTTATATGGAGAAAAAGCGCAGAATGCTAATATTTTTTATAATAATGCTCAAAATATACATTAAATTAATTTAAAAAAAAACTACACACACTTCAACACACACAAATATGTACAATGTACATATACAGGGTGACTGGTAAATTACTATCAATATTTAAGGAGACTACTCGGTACATGATTCTCATTCGAATTATGTAAAAAAAATAAGTAAATATTAATAAACTTTTAAGTAAAGTTACTCAACAATTATCCAATTATGTACGCGTTGTCTGGACACCCTAGCAGCTAGCTGCATTTTCGACACAAAACAGGTAGTTTACCTACGTCCAAACACCGCCACGTGTTAACAGGGTAGCAGGATAAAGAAGCATGATCCAGTTCCCCTTAATACTTTAATCCTGGCTTAGGATAGGCAAAAATACTAAGATATTTTACTCGTTTAAGCAACAAATTTGTTGACTAGGTAAATGATGTGACTTTGGCAATTTTTAGATGTGAACAAGAGACACATTACAACACCTGTGCACGTGCCGCCGGCATGACTGGAAAAGTATCAACGCTTCATTTATTTGAATTGAAATTTATGAAAAGTTGGTCAACAATTAAGTACCTATTTTTAATACATAATTCGAATAAGAATCATGTACCGAGTATCCTCCTTAAATATTGATAGTAATTTACCAGTCGCTTTAAATACAGGTCTTGCAACTAATTTTTTTATGACAGATCAGGTCCAATGACTGCTGCATATGTCGCTCACCATGTTATGCGCAATCATATTTTTATGATGTTGACAATGCTGTCAATTATATAGATTAGGTCGAATTTTGACCACTGGGCGACCACTAGTTTTTACCCGACTGCGACAGAAGGAGGGTTATGTTTTTAATATAATAGTTATTCGTCATTAGGAGGTACCAATCAAAATAAATATTGGATATCCCTGATCTAATTTTTGAACTCAGCGGTGAACCTTTTTAAGCCACACCACTACAGCAGCCATTGCATTAATTTTATGCGTTTTATTTAAACATAATTGCTTTTTTTATAATCCCATTGCCCTTTTTTGTTTGTATGATAATTACCTATTAGATTAGAGTTATTTTATTTTACAATATTTCATTTAATTGTATTTTAGTTTGTCGTTGTATTTTTTTGTACTAAGCATGTAGGTGACATGAGACTTTTGTTTTTCTTTTAATTTTTTACATCTGTAATTGTATGTTTCTTTTGAAGTGAAATTTCTTCTACAGGGTGACTGGTGAATTACCATCGATATTTGGGGAGAACGCTCGGCGCGCGGTTCCCATTCGGGTCATGCAATAAAAATAGATACTTAATTTTTGACCAAATTTTCATAAATTTCAATTCAAATAAATGAAGCGATGACACTTTTCCAGTCATGCCGGCGGCACATGCACAGGTGTTGTAATGTGTCGCTTGTTCACACCTAAAGATTGCCAAAGTCACATAATTTACCTAGTCAACAAATTTGTTGCTTAAACGAGTAAAATATCTTAGTATTTTTGCCTTTCCTAAGCCAGGATTAAAGTATTAAGGGGGACTGGATCATGCTTGTTTATCCTGCTACCCTGTTTACACGTGGCGGCGTTTGGACGTAGATAAACTACCTGTTTTGTGTCGAAAGTGCAGCTAGCTGCTAGGGTGTCCAGACGATGCGTAAATAATTGGATAATTGTTGAGTAACTTTACTTAAAAGTTTATTAATATTTACCTATTTTTTTTACATGATTCGAGTGGGAACCGTGCGCCGAGCGCTCTCCCCGAATGTCGATGGTAATTCACCAGTCACCCTGTATATATATCTAGACGGGGTGGTCTTAGCATTTTTTTTAGACACGAAAAAGCGTTATGGTCCAGGAGCCAGGTAAAAATTTGGTTAGTTATTATTAAAATATAAATTTTATGCGCCTTTATTGATCAAAACTTTGGAATTAATTAGCAGTAGTATTGTCTTATGTCAGTGTACTTCAGGGTGCAGTTTCATTTGTGTCTGCAGTATATAATACCAAACAAATATTATTATATTACAAATACTAACGAGCGTAAGTTCAAAGGTAATCGTCGAGTTTTGAAAGTCGTGCCAAAGTTAAACTTTAGCTAGTGTAACTTATCTATGGGTACTAACTAATGTTATAAAGAGGAATGATGTTTATTTGTATTTAATCGATAAATTGTGAAACTACTGCATCCAATTCGGTATTTTATTGTTAAGCTATATTGTCTAGAAATAGAACAGGCTATATAACGTCACGCTTTGACTCGCGAAACGGAATTTAGTATATATTATTTGCTCCTTTTGTGAAATCTAAGGGGTTTTTTTTTTGTTTATTTAAGGCGGCGGCTGCACATTCTCCGCCGAGTGGACGGGGAGCTGGTTCCAGTCCGGCTATCCAGGTCTAATAGCCATCAACAGCACGCACATACAGTCGAAGGGCGAGTGCTCAGAAACCGAATCAACGGACAAGTTCCTGTTGTATGACAGGTGAGTTAAATTTTTATTTTTATTTTTTATTGCACATCACATAGTACATCATAGTTACAAGTTAGTAAAGTAATATTGTTTAGTGCAACAGGCTGCCTTATGGATAATTAGCCATTTCTTCCAGACAATCCAAAATTAAAGGAGATTTTAACAACGAAAATGGGTAGGTTGTGCTGTTATATGATAAACTTACATACTAATTATCTATGTAACTAATACGAATACAAGAAATATTATGTTATGGTATAGATAGTTCTACGAATCATGGCGCTCGTTGATATGTGTGCGTGTAGTTGCAAATGTGTAATTTTGTTTTGTGTGACAGTGACGCGGCAGCCGTCGTCCGAGCAATATGTGTTCTTGTCGCTTCGTTGTACGAGTACAACGAAAAATAATAAAACTAAAAATTTTGATGCAGAAGTATTGTATTATTATAAATTTTGATAAAGTAAGATATTTACACAACTTGATTTAAACATGCATTGTTATGTAAAAAATTAATATATATTTTTTTGTGCCTGTAAACCGTTTAAGCGGATAAAATTGGTTTAATGTAGCGAAGATATCACGCAGTATATAGATTAATCTTTATCTAAATTACTAAATAATAAAGCCGAAGAATTTGTCTGTTTGTTTGATTACGCTAATCTATACATATAATAAAATTATAAACGGCCGATGTAATACATCATGAGAGGTGTTTAGAAAAATTGAATTGTAAAAATTTTTATATGAGCAATAAAACCCAAAACAATTATTCAGATAATTTTTGTCTGTCTGTCTATTTATCTGTCTGTATGTATGTTTGTTCCCGCATCACGCAAACTCTTCTGCATGAAATTGGATGTAGTCACAATTGTGATTCGGGAAGTCTAACTTAAAATCTGTTGTAGGTTTCATCTTAATACACCTGGAAGTAGTACATTAAAGTACATTGTTTTTGAAATTTCGAACACCGTTTTCTTTAGTATAATATAATTATATAAAAACAAAACCACATTAAGAAAAATGTTTGCCTGTTTGAATATCGAAACGGAGCAGTAGGTAACAAAATCAGAATATTTGCGACTATTATTATAAAATGTTTTGGTGATTTAAATTCTGTTTATATAAAGAAGGTCTATATAAAGTAACGCTTCAATTCACATGAGCGGAGATCGGATCGGCTGTGTTCTAATCCTCCTAATTATAGTATATTTAGATTTATTAAATATTATATAATGTAAAGAAATTGTTTAAATAACGAACGTATACTAAAATCAATCGACCGTTTTGGTGTGACGATCATTCTGGTGTAGTGGTGCGAGTAGTCGCGGGTTCGATTCCCGCTCGGGACAGATATTTGTGTTTGTACTTTGTACAAATATTTGTTTCCCGTCTGGGTGTATGTCCTTGTGGGTCTTCCCACTGTACCACGCAGAGCACGTAAAGCTGTCGGTCCCCGTTGTTATCATAGACAACTGATAACGATCGTTACTCATGGTAGGGAAATTATCCGCCAACCCGCAGTGGAGCAGCGTGATGCATTAAGCTCCAACCCTTCTTCTATATGGAGAAGAGGCCTTCGCTCAGCAGTAGGTTGTTTACAAGCTGATACTGTACTGTACTGTACTATAATCAATTTATTATAAATTTCAGGACCTACGACTGCTACAGATGTATGGTCATACACAAAAAGCACAAACACGTACTGCAGTATAAAGAAAGTAAGTTGTTTATTTAATATATGTATATGTATATATAAGATTTTTGAAGTCAGTGTGGCAATTGCATCCGATCCCGAGTCGAAATTTAGCGCCGCCTACGGTAGGACTTATGTCGGACCTCGGCTCAAAGCCCATATTAAATTAGGTCCGACTTAGCACCCAAAAATGGCACAAATTTCCGTTTTTTCCACCTTACGAGTAAAATCTGACCTAAATGGAATAAAAATTAGCGTCTATATGCGCTAAGTCGGACTACTGGGCTCTAAATCGGTTCTATTTCGAACTACTGGGCTCTAAATCGGTTTTATGAGGGACTTGAGGGAGCTATGTCGGCTTTAAATTTCGACTGAAAAGTGCTCGAACTACTCAAAACAGTGATTCGACCCGTTTTTTGGTAAATACAACTATCCATTTATTCAAATACGAGAGTATTGGGCCCGTTCGATTGGAATCGTAAATCGACACAGTCGCGGATTCGAATTCGGGCTGGCACCGTTGAGTTTACAAGTGCTGTTTAGTTTGCCTAGCGTATCGTAAGAGAAATTTTTAGACATGAATATCCGCCAAGCGACAGTTGAAAAGCGTGGCGGATGAGCTTCCTTCTCGCAGGAGGTATGCCCATCTGTGCGATATCAGAAAGATAACACACACTCATTGCCACAGTAATAATAAATATCAATAAATTCAATATATATCTAAATTCGAGTGAAGCCACGAGTTATGTCTAGTTGTAATATGAAAATAGTATAACGATTGTTTTTCAACTTTAACGATATCCATTTACTGTTATTAAAGTGCGATTTAGTAAAAAAGTTTGTTGGCAATTTAGTGTTTATTATTAACTACACTCTACTCGCGGTTCCACTCGCGTTGACGTTAATGGCTAATGAATCGGTACCGTAAGTTTTGTGTCGCAGTTCTGCTATTCCAATCGTGTTCTAATGGTCGATCGCTGAAGTTAGTTATTTATTAATTTTATTTTTTAATTTCACTGGTACGTCATCGGAAAATCATTATGATGCTGTTATGAGCCCATTATGACACAATTGATAAAGCAATTACTTATCAAAAATTTCGCTTGTTTCGGTTCTTTATATATTTATATTTATAATTCTTTATTGTACACCACTGTTGAAACAAAATTACAGAGATATATGCTTAAATATTATTGCATTCTTTAATTTCATTAGTATAACCTCACGTTGTAAGTCGTCAAATCGTAGCAGAAACTATTAAATATTATAGCCGTTATAATGAGTCAAACCTTGTGGTAATAACAAAGTAGACATTTTCCAAATATTTTATGATTAATCAATAAATCAATCTTGACGTAGTGCAGCTGGCAGTGACCCTGCTTTCTGCTCCAGGGTTGTGGGTTCGATTACCGTACCGAGTCTCGATGTATTATGTATATACGTATGTGTATTATTTATATATGTATGTGTTATCATCATCATTATCTGGGTTAAGGTGCTACAGTCGCGAGTGTTGGCCTTGGAATGTTCAACAATATTTCTCCAACTCGATCAGTTACCTCATACCAATACTTATTATTTATAATAGATTATATCTAGAAAATAATGTGAGTACATGTATTAGTCGGTCGTTATTTGAGTCATTAGTCTGCCTACCTTAGAGACAGTTGACCATGTGTGTATGTTAAACATATTAATTCTTATAAATAAATAAATAAATAAATATTAACCAACAATCACACCACGTTAACCTAGCCCCGTGGTAAGTTCGTAAGAACTTGTGTTACGGGTACTAGGAACGGAAATAAATTTAAGATATAAATACATATATACATAAATACACATCCATGACCCGGTGCAGACATCTATATTCGTCATACAAATTATCTGCACCTGGCGGGATTCGAACCCGCGACCGCTGCGTATAGTGTCCAGTTGCCTGACCACTCGACCAGCCGGCCGTCAAATTTTTAATTATTCATTTTCGTTCAATTATAATATAATTATTTTTATTCATATTCGTTCAATTATTAAAATCAATTTATCAATCAATTAATGACTGACAACTTCTTACTGCTTACCGACGGTCAGATTGACAATCTTACTGTTTTATAGTCATATCTTACAAACACCCATAGGAATACAGAAATTACAATTGGAAGGGTAACTAGTTAATTTAATCTGCGTAACAGTACTCTAAAACATGAATCAGTGGAATTTCACTAATTTTAAGTGACTATTCACTTTCTTTATCAATGTGAGAATCGTACCACGCAGAATTAGTGACTATTAAATGTATGAATATATGAATATCAGAGTCCACTAATTTGATCATTGAATATGTGTATGTGTATTAGTGAGTATTCACTAAATTGATATTGAAATTCACTGATATATAGTGAATATAGCTTCACTAAATTAATAAAAATTTCACTGATTCACGTTTAGAGAGTACTAAAACCAATATTTAATATATTTTCAGCGTACTGCAGTTCAAAAGATTCGCTATCATCAATCTGTGATCAGATAAGCGGCGATGCGCCACTGTTCTCCATGTTCAGGAAGGAACCGAGGCCCGAGCCGCAGCCCTGTCCCTTCCACCCGGCGCCCTTCACCTTTACCTATAGCAGGTTCGTATAAAGTGTGTAACTTAACCTATTTTATGAAAAAGCCAAGTACAAGGAAAGTTTGGAGGAGAAGTCTGGCCTTTTCGCCGAGGCCAGCCTGTCGCTGGAGGGATACTGTTGCTTGCAGATCCGGGACCCTCCAATTAAAGCGGCTGAAAGCTCCCGCAGTGGTTTAGTACAGTATTGCACTCCCAAAGTGCCGAGTCCGACATAGGTCTAGGACTGCCACCCGGGCGTCCTGGATATCATCCGTAAATGGATTCCCCTGCGACATAAAAAAAAGTACAAGGAAAGTTAATACGTGATCGCGACAGAAAATCATGAGCACTAGGGAACCAAGCAGGAAGCATATGTCCAGAAGTGAACGAACATCGTCTGACGATGTCCAAGACTTTAACCGATATATTTAATACCACCTCATTATCGTAATTTACTATTAGTGAACACTTGCCATTCAGCCCCACATAAGATCAGATCTAGTAGATTTAGATACTTCGTTCTCTATCTGAATTTCAGTCTTTGGAAATATTTTTTGTCCGTTGTAAATGTTCAAATTTAGGAACTCTTAAACATCGTGATAAAAACAAAACTACTTATTATAAATAATGTATTTATTATTGGCCACTAACCCTGATTTCGTCATGAGAATAATCAAATATTTTGAGTATTTTCTTTCTACTTTCTAAAATCATCATTGATTATAATTAAAAGATAAATTAATTTTTGGAAAAAACATGCCATTTTCTACTATATTTGCTTTTTGGAAAGTGTTTTCCAAATTCGTTTTATTTAATCTTTATACTACTCGTAAAAGATGAGTTATAATTTATAATATTCCAGGGGATCCGGAGATTGTGTCTACCCACCGTCTAGAGCGGAAGCCTGCACGGATGATTCAAGACTACTGCTAAGGTACATGGCTTGTCCCGACGTGCCCGGCACCGAAAGCAATGGTAAGTCTTAATAATTATACTTAAAGATGAGTCATTGGTACTAGAATTATAGAATAGTAGTTTAGTTGAGGAGAAAGTGATGTAATTACTAAAATATGTTATTCCCTGTAAAATCGTCACACTTCGGCGACTATTTTGCTAATGTTCTGTTATTGAACATCGACTAAAGCGACAGGTGCGGACTTGTTCAGCAGGTGAACTGCTGAGCAGTGACGCCATTATAGAAAGAAATAAAAGAACAGCTTTAACGATCGTAATCAGGTGTCTATGATACAACCGAGACCGAAAAAATATATTACAATTTTCAGTGGAAGAACTGGTGTGCTTGGCGACGTGGAAGGAGGGCTCGACTCGGTACCTGGTCGGGCAGATCTCGCAAGTGGGGAGGATGAACACAATCGCCACCGATGAAGATACATACAGGTATAGATTTCTAGTTTTTCCGATTTTTTCACCGTCTTTGAATACTGATATATTGAAGGAGCTATAAATGCGTTGTTGGTTTAAAGAGAAAAGGGGAGCAATATGGGATTAAACCTAAAATCTACAACAACTCGATTTTTACGGTATTTCCTGTCTTGCACGACCACTATATGGAACCAGCTGCCACCTACGGTATTTCCGAACCGATACGACTTAGGGTTCCTAAGAAAAGCGCATACTCTTATTTGAAAGATGGGCAAGGCACCTGCTAATCCTCTGGTGTACGGTGTAGCGGGTGTCTTTGGATGTCGCTTTTACTTACCACTAAGTGAACCGACTATCCGTTTGCCCCCTCTTATATAAAAAAAATGGGAGTGAGGAACTACGGATGGAAAATTTTGGGGACTACTGGATCTTTCTCCGACCCGATTTTCTACATATGGTAATATTCCGGTTTAGCAAGTCGTATAGGAGCTGCAGTAAATTCCCTATAATCTCAGGTATTAATACGATAAAAAATACATATGGTATCATCAGAGAGAGATTACTCTACTCGTATTTTTCCTCTTTAGTCTTAAGGAAAGATGAGCCGACTCTATTTGTAAATATAATATTTAAATAGATAAATTACATAAAATTTCATAAAAAATTCATAACTAATCAAATATCGTTACTGACTATTTGTCTCTTTTTTGTAAATTTATTTAATCAAATATTGTTACAATTACAGATGTTTCATCTACAAAGGTCAGCACGGAGATAAAAGTGCGTCCTATATCATCGCTCAGTCAGGCGACGCCACGTGCAACGGCTTGTCTTCACCTTCAGATGGCAGTCGAACTATGAAGCTAACTACCAGTGAGATTTTTTTTTCTATTTCACGTTTTAATTTTACTATGTCCATTGTAAATATCCCTTTAAAAGTTAAAAAAAAAGATTTTTTTCTTTTTTCAAAAATTTTAAATTTTTCTTTACCTTAAATCCTTCCAATTACAAACTTAATACTGTTTCATATTTCTTTATTATAATTTTATTATCTTAATGGATTTTAAACTGGTCTTAATTATCACTGGCCTTAACCCGAGTTGTGATGGTCAAAAATTACTCAAATATTAAATATCATCGAGACTACTACTAACTTTTTCAATAAACAAAACGATTTATTCATATTGGATCAGGAGATCCTAGATTCGGGTGAGATTACTAAAGTCTATTTTATAGTGGAAACAATATTTAATTTATTTTTTAAAATTACAGGTGACGATGAACATAATCGTTGTCATTTTCCCAGCTGGATTGTGGATCACCACAAATGGTTCAGTCTCGATCACGTACATCAGTACCATTTCACAACGAAGAATGCTACGCTAAAGGTATGTATTATTTTTTAAATTTAAAATTCATTCTTAAATATTTTATTGTAAAAATTCCAAGCGCTCCTTAGGGAGTATCTATTAAGGACGTTTTGCTTACCAATCTCATGTTCGGTCTCGGTAAATATCACGTAATTTTTTTTTTGTTGTCACTAAAAATCTTACATACTATAGTCGGATCGCGGAACAGGAGGAATTTCGTACATTGACCTTTTACTACCAGTCTCTGTCACTCCAGCGTCCGTCCGTAAATATATTGCGTATATATTACTTTTTTTTATATTTCCTTAAGTAAAAACATAAAAAAACATTTCATAAATTAACGTAAAAGTGTTACCAGGCTATGAAAAAAAAAGCTACTATTTAGAATTAAATTAACTAAACTAAAACTATATTGAATCAGCTTGTAAACGTCCCATTGCAAAGGCCTCTACTTTATATAGTAGAAGGGTTGGAGCCCAATCTACCAAGCTGCTCTACTGCGGGTGGATGGATAATTTCCCTATCAAGAGTAATGATCGCTATTAGACGTCTATGACAACAACCGGGACCGACGGCTTTACGTGCTCTCTGAGGCACGGTGGGGAGACTCACAAGAACATACACCCAGACCCGAAACAAATATTTACAAATACAAATATCTGCCCCAGGCGAGAATCGAACCCGCGACCGCCATTGTTAAGGCGACTGATGATGATGATGATGTTGTCAACTAAAACTACATAACATTACTGTTTTACATAATGACATCGGGGCCGCTAAAACAAGTACATTTTTGCTAACTTGCACGACCTTAGCCGAGAGCCGTGCAGCAGATAGCAAACAAACAAGATAGAAAGAGATAGACTATATTTTGTATGTTCCGTCGTCGATGATAGGCATTGTTTACGTTTGGTATCTTATTTCGTTGAACGCACTTTAGTAATAAATATTCTTTTCTCATTATTATTATTATTTTTTAATGAACTAATTATAAAACACACGATAAATACACGAAATTATAAATTGTGTCATCTGTTTTACAGATAATGAATACTGACGGTACATTCGAAGAGAAACGCCTCGTGTGTCACTCGATATTGGAACAAAAGGACAAAAAACACATAACGCTCGTTGCACATGTCACTAAAGGATGGTAAATAATATATATAATTAATTAAAAAAAACTTGCAACAGACTATCATTTATAGTAGACTAACTGCTGCCCGTGGCTTCGTCTGCGTGGATGTCGGTTATCGCATATTAAAAAAAAAAGTATCCTATGTACTAATACTATCTATCCTATGTATAATACTATATTAATATTATCATACAAATATTATAAATACGAAAGTAAGTTTGTTTGTTACGCTTTTACGCGAAAACTATTTAACCGATCATCATGAAACTTTGTACACATATTCTTGGAGGTATTAGATGTAACGTAGGGTACAATAGACTAAAAAAATCTACGAAAGATAAATAAATTGTTTGTCAAAAAAATCTCAAATTCTAGCTACTTCAAAGCCATCTAGCGTGCCAGTAATCGATTCATTTCTATTGTAATGATCTCTGATACTTTTTTAATGGTTTCAATTCGAACGAAGCCGCGGGCGAAAGCTAGTTGTATAGATAAATTAGGTTATCCCACCCAATTCGAAAGTGTATCATTCCCGTCTCCCGGTTCCAGCATGTCGGGTCACGCGTGCCTCAAGTTCTGGAGACGCGAGGGCGGCATCCTGGAGCTGCAGCAGGGCGGCGACCTCTGGGAGCGGCCGCAGGACGCGTGCGCGGAGGGCGGCGCGCCGCCCTACGTTACGCTCATCAGTGAGTACGCGCGGTGGAGGGAGGGGGGGACTCTGTAGTTTGTAGTTCCGGGCGAGCGAGTTGCGAGTCGGTGGACAGATATTGATGGGGTAGTTAGTAATGAGATCGGTGTGGGTAGTAAGTGGTAAATCAGATACGCAAGTAGTTTGTAAGCGGTAAAAGTTTTGTGGGTAGTTATAAGTTATTGATGGGGTAATAATGGAATGGGTGTGGGTAGTAAATAGTAAATCAGATTCGAGGGTAGTTTGTAAGTGGTGAAAATTTTGTGGGTAGTTAAAAGATATTGATGGGGTAGTAATATGACGGTTGTGGGTAGTATATAAGTACTATTTAAACAGATACGAAGTTTAAGTAAGCAGATAAATATTTTTATATATGGGTTGTGGTAATAATTTAGTGTTGAGGTAGTAATTAAGATTGGGTAGTTACAAATATAAGATTGTGGTAGTGGTAGATGGTTGGCAAGCGTGTGTTTAATTTTTTTCTTTTATGGTGCTTTTTTTCTAATTTATTTTGTGTTAATAAAGATTTTTTTCTATTTTTTTTTTTTCTTTTATTTTCTTATTTTATAATCTATAAAACTATATATAATTATATAGACTTAAAATATTTCTTGTATATATACATTTTTTAATTAATCAATATATATATATATATATATATATATATATCAAATTTGTCTCACTGAACTTTTTTGAAAGTAATTGAATATTGTTTAAAGAATTGAGTAGGAAAATACCAAAAAAAACTCTTACTGTGCGAGCGGAATAAAAAATGGTTTTTTATACGTTTTTTATGGAAAACATTGTTTGATGAGCAACGGCTTAAAATTAAAATTAAGGGCTTCGTTATAGCTCAAAATTTTTGTTTATTGCCTACAACATTTTCAGGTGGGATATTGAGAAAAAAAATTCTCTAAAATGAAGCATCCTAATGTATATATTATTTTGGTTTGCGTCGTTAAAACACCTTAATTCGGCGTAAACAGTTAAAATTTTTAACTATAGAATATTGTAACTGAATAACACGTAATGGAATGGATAGTTTATGCACTACTAGCTTCTGCCCGCGGCTTCAACCGCGTGGATGTCGGTTATCGCGACAAAAATAAATTATCCATAGTTTCATCTAATACCTCCAAGAATATGTGTACGAAGTTTCATAATGATCGGTTATATAGTTTTCGCGTGAAAGCGTAACAAACAAACTTACCTTTTTGTTTTTAATACCATATTTACTTGACATGATTCAGACTCGAACCAGAACACATCAGAATACTAACGAGTTGCCGCTACGCCATCGTGCTCTGACGTATTATATTGTTTGTTCTTTTTTTATTATTTATTTATATATGAATGACCACATATCATATTTAATTGACCTTAAGTATTGATAATTACCTCCGAATAACTTTGACACAATGTTTTTAAATGATTGGATTACTTAACGTTTTAATGTATATTTATACTAATATTTTAACAAAACTAAACTGATTATGGTAATAATTTATCCATTATCAAGAAACGATTAAACAATGACTTTGCAGAAATAAATGTCAATTAATTTGACAGATAGCAAAAGTAAACGCGGCTGTATTTGTCCTCAAAATTTTATATTAATTTATAATCTGTGAATGTCTGACTTTATTTTATATTTTGAAATAAAAATATATTCTACAATTCAGTAATTAGTTATCTGTGCTGTCAATGACAAGTATTTTGTTGTAACTGTGGTTTATCTCTGTAACCTTTCATGTGTATAAAACAAGGAAATAATATCATAACTGGAACGCTCACTTAAAATTGTATATTCGTTATTAATATGCACCTTGAAATAAATGACATAAGGTTGACATTTGTTTCCAACGTGTAAAGTGAAGAAAAGAAAATCGTTCCGAGCATTTCATTGACTACTGGTTTTTTGTCTCTTTCTTACGAGTTGCCTTGAATCTATGATACAAGGAGACGCAATCCTTCTCTTAGGAACTTTTTTGAGTGCACGTACGCATTCCAGTTGTATATAAATTTCCTCAATGTTTTATATTAATTTATAATCTGTGATTGTCTCATTTTATTATAATGGGTACGTTCGCGGGCCCTCTTCTAATTGATAATTCATCACTTTTATAGGATTTTTTAATCTATGCATTCCAAAGACCACATGCGCGGAAATGATACTTTTTTAATCAAAAACTGAATTTAACTGTCAAACTTTAGTAAATAATTGTTTGCTATTGTTCATAAAAGATAATAAACAAAATTATCTTCTTACATTTATTCACTACTTATTATTTTAATTAAAAACTGATAAATACAAAACTATTTCTCATGTCCCATTTCCGTTTCCGCGCATGTGGTCTTTGGAATGCATAGATTAAAAAATCCTATAAAAGTGATGAATTATCAATTAGAAGAGGGCGCGCCAACGTACCCATTATATAAGTAAATTATTATTATGGTTATCTGTGCTGTCAATGACAAGGATTTTGTTGTGGTTTATCTCTGTTAACCTTTCATATCTATAATATCATTAATATTATCATCTGTCAAATAATTATTTATTTATAAAATGATATCATTTAATTCTCCAAAATTTAATTGAGGTTCGAACCTTGACTGCACTGAATAAACGTGACACTCGTGAAACAATTTGTTTTAAATTGACACAACTAAAAGCCATACAAGAAAAAAAATTAAACAATACATTTATTATTATTATTTAATCACAGTTTAGAGGTTTTGGGTGTTACGAAATGTGACTGTTTTTAATTCAGCACTCCAGAGATACATGACACATTTTAATTTTTTTTTGCAGAAGACCAAATAGAAGTTTTTATTTGCTCCTTTTTCTTACCTATAAGATAATGGGAATTATTTTGCTAAAACATTCTGTTTAAAACAAGTAACTTAGATTTTAGCATGAAGAAAAAAAAAATTTTTTTTTCTTTAGGTGAAATAAATGGACTTAGTGGTCATGTACCTTCGGGTTACTGAATTACGAAACTTCACAGAATCATTCGTTGCTTTATTTATTTATTTTTATTGTATATAGTAAAAATATATCAAGTAATAAGATAATGTTTCCGTTCCAGCTAAGTCCCTGTCCCCGCAGCCGTGTCCGCTGGCCGGCCGCTACAGTATCCAGACGCGCGTCCGGCGTCGCAGGGACGGTACATACATTGATTACTATACTACTAGCAGCGCCTGCGACTTCACCCGCACTAATATTTCACATGAACCGAACTGAATCTAGACTGTAAACGTCCCACTGCTCGGGCAGAGGCCTCTCCTCCATGACACACACACACACACACATCCACACTTAGTACTTATACTACAATTATATTGCGCATGTAATTTTCTGTTTTCCTGTACGTATAATAAAGTGTTAAATATAAATAAACCAAACCGCAAGTAGAGCAGCATATTAAGCTTAAACATTATTCTCAGAGGAGAATCTTTTGCCCAGCGTTGGGATATAAACGGGACGTTGTAACTTACTGTACTGTATCAGCCTGTAATAACCCACTGCTGAGCGAAGGCCTCTTCTCCATATAGGAGAAGGTTTGGAGGTTAACCGACCACGTTGCTCCATTGCAGGTTGGCGGATAATTTCTCTACCATGAGTACCGATCGTTGTCTATGTCTATATCTATGATATGTGTATATCTATGTCTATGATAACAACCGGAACCGACGGTTTTACTTGCTCTCCGAGGCACGGTGGGGATACCCACAAGGACATACGCCCGGACCGGAAACAAATATTTGTACAAATACAAATATCTGTCCCGAGCGGGCATCGAACCCGCGGCCGCCAGTGTTGTGGCGACTACTTGCAACACTATACAAGAAAGGTCGTCCAAAAAGTATAAAAACTTAACCACGTGTTAATCCGGGTCTTCGACTGTCTGTATACCAAGATTCGTCGAAAACGGTTCAGTCGCTTTAGAGTGAATGTTTTATAATTAATTATTTTACGCGCATAATGTTCTCACGACACTTTTATATTTTGTTTTTATGACTTCTTTTTTTTTGTCTCAAAATCGTAAAAAAAAAAATTAATTTTTAACCGACATCATGTTACATACGTCATAACTACGTGCATGCTAGCCGGCGATCAAGTATCAGTATAACCGGTGGGACTATTACGTAACTTGAGCGATCGAAAGAAATCGCTGTGGTATCGAATTTCAATACTAGCTGAGACCCAATTAGTATTGAAATGCGACACCAGAGCAATTTCAAGATTGCGCAAGTTACGTAATAGACCCACGGGGTTCCCGTACTGTGTGTAAGTCCGCACAGCGGCCAGTTTCTCACCCGCCGTGTCCGCAGACGAGGCGGCGGCGGGCGGCGAGTCGTGCGCGGGCGCGGCGCCCGACAGCGCCAGCGTGGGCTGCGAGCGGAGCGGGGACACCATCGAGCTCAAGTCGCCCTGCTCCTCCACCGGTGAGCTGAGCACTGGGATACCTGACTCTCCTCCCACTGATAAGCCTCACTCTCCTACTGATAAGCCTGACTTTTCTCCCACCGAGAAGAGTTAATCTTCTTCCACTTATAAGTTTGTTCCCCCACCTTACTCTCCACATAACTTCTGATTCTCTTTCCGCTACCTTTATTCCGAGACACCAAGTCTCCTGATACGGTTTGTCTACGAGCCACTATCGGCTGCTTTCTTCACTGTATCTACAACTCTCTTGTCTTTCTTCCTCTTGTACTCTTATATACACCTAATAAATGTATATATATTTATCGCTACTTCGCTGGGATTTTGGTTATTTAGTATTATATCTCAGCTTAACAATGGACCTTCAATTAAGTCATTAAGTACGTATGCCTGCAGCGTACACCTGCTACGGTAGCTGGCACGAGGGCTCCCGCGGGTTCGTAGTGGCGGCCCCCCGGGCGAGGGCCTCGGCCGCCCCGAGGACACTCTGCTTCGTGTACACCGTTAGAAACGGTAAGTATCGACCGGATATTCTTGAAAAATATGATATATATGTTGAAAAGGGAGGGATGATATTGGTTTCATATTTGAAATACAGTTTGAACTGCAGGTCAGTCTTTTCATGAACTGCTTTTTTTTTTCATTTACCAAAGTGACAACGTGTGTCTGCGGCTTTGCCCGTGTAAATTTCGCGCCCATCATTTAAATTGCATAAACTTTTAACAGGAAACTAATTTTTAATTAAATTTATATTAAACATTACTTAGTAATATGTTTTATGAACTATTTCCTTTATTTATTATAGAAAAAGATAGACGGACGGGTAAATAGAAAATTCTTAAAATGATAGCTATGATTATATTATTTTTTGAGCCTTCTACTTGCTACTAAATTTTTAAAACAACATGTGTGAAATTTTCGTTATAATATTCGTTAAAGAAACCGGCGGCGGTCTGTCCGTGTTCCTGACCGCGGGCCGCACGTGCGACAGAAGTAACACCGGGCACCGCGACCAGGCCTACAACCTCACTAGCAACGGTGAGACAGACGTACAAACACGTAACATATATATGTACACCACTTACACACACACACACACACACACACAACTTGTATTAATACAATTTACAAAAATACATTTGAGCTTCGATTATCTAGAGTTCAGGTACTCACTCTGCTCTTGACATGCTCCGACGCTCCGTACACTGAACGGTTTGACAGGTTATATCACATGAGATGCTAGATTGTTGTTTATAAAATTTATCCCCCATAGGGAAAGGCAAAGGACTATAGTCCATACAGCCTAGACTAAATTTGTAGATTTCATTCTGATATAACAAAAGACCGGAACCAATTCTGAAGTAACTTCATTTTTCTTCTGATTCCATGAGACGCTAGATATGTTTCTAACGGTAGCCTCATTACTAATATCTATTACTTAAAAATAGTAAATAATATAGTATAAATGGCTTTTATGTACCGTTCTTCAAAATGGAGGTTCTTTAGATGTAGAAAAATGTAATAAATACATCACGTTTTGCATAAAAATCAAATTCCTAGACTTTTGAAGTAAAACTTCTTTAGGCGCGACTAAGCGGTAACTGAATGCTTTGGACGACGACAATGCAACGGTCCTACGGTGTTACGGCGATGACGTATTTATATAGAATTCGATTTTTAAATATTTAAAGTATAATGATATCATATCGATATATACTTTTTTTAAATTCTAACATAACTTATTTATTTTTAACCTATTCGTCACCTGTGACAATGTCAAAGAAGTTTTACTTCAACCGCGTATAAATGATACACACACTCATATATATTTTTTAATGTTTTACTGTAACTTAATATACGAGCAGTAGCTGTTTGCGTCTACTGCATAAAACCGTCCTCTATATATGTGCTATAGATCTTGCAATCTACGAACGCGCGTGTCCTTTATTTGTAGTTATAATCGTATATACACACTTTCGTTAGTGTGTGTACCCGATGGAGCGGTAACTAGCGAGTGCGAGTTCCCGAATTACGGTCTACATGTCAAATCTCAAAAGTGAAAGAAAACACAAAGTAATTATAAATTAATATTATTTATTACTAATAATAATCGAGAGAGATTTTTATTTTGTATAGAGTTAAGGTATTGTTTAGGATTACATTTCTTTTGTGTTTATTTTAATTTTATACCTCTAATTATTTATTATTACTAATGTAAATTAGTAGTTACTTTAACGATAATGTTTATTTTTTATTTTGACCAATCCATAAGTAAATTAAAAAAAAAAATACTTAAAATATAAAAATGGGTGAAATCCATAACTTGAATTAATGAATTTTTGTTTGCTAACCGTACGCACGGTCACTCTCACGTCTACATTGACGCGTATACAGATTGGTCACTCACACAACTAAGCACACCGCTCGCTCGTAGATTGCAACATCTATACTTCAACTGCGTGTACACACACTCAATTTTTTTAAAGTTCCTTTGACTTAATATAAGATCAGTAGCTGTTTGCATCTATTGCATAAAACCGTTCCCTGTACGTGTTTTCATATGACGGTACATCTGTGTCAGGCACGTGCGAGCAGAGTAGCCAGTACAATAGTGCGGCGGCTCGCGGCTCGGCCGGCTGGCTGGCGCTGGGTGCTCTGCTGCCGGCCGCCCGCCTAGCGCTGGGCGCTTCGCTGCCGGCCGCCCGGTGATCCGCGCGCCGCGCCTCCGCGCCCTAGGGCTGCCCACGCCCGGCCGCCACCCTCACACACCTACACTCGAGGACACCCCTACATATTTCTTGCCCCCAGAATATATTACTTGGAAACCGTTATCGGTTCATTTTTCTTATAATTCCAGAAAAATAGTACTTGTTGGTGTTTCTTTTTTTTTTCTTCGCAAATCTTGTGTATTGACTGTAATAGATTGTATATTTTCAGTGACGAGTTGACCGCCTTCAAAAGATTTTTCTAAAACGTCAAATATTGACGGAACGTGTAAAATAATTAAGCTTTTAAATATCTCAGTTTTATAGTTAAAATAATATGTAATAATTATACTAAAATAGAACAGTCTTGGTAATTTATACATATTACATATTATTTTTAATATAATTATTACTAATTGATAAATAAATAAATTGCATTAAATTATTTTTAAATTATTTTCGACAAATAAACAAAAAATAATAATTTGTTAAAAAGTTATAATTAATATTTAAAAACAAATTTACATGACTTATAATGTAATTACTAAAATTGTTTGTCAAATTATTAAATTCCTAAATACCGTTATATTATTATACTTATGACTAAATAATATTGTATGTATTTTATTCCGATATTTCGAAGATAGAAAACGATCGATTTCGAAGTGGTGATGAAGGTTACATTATCGCCAACGGTAGTGGATTCTATTCCGTTCAGAGCAAATATTTGTTTGTATTGTGAGAATTTGTGTTCGAAGGTCTCTCCACCATGACACCGAGAACATAAAGTATCATCATAAACACCTGGTAACGGTCGTTGCTCACGATGGGAAAATTACCCGCCAACATGCAGTGAACCAGCGTAACGGATTAAGGTTCAGCCCTTTTCCTAAAAGAGTATTGGCCTTTGCTAAGGGACGTTGATAGACTGTTCCAATTTAAATCATTACTCAATTTGAATTATACATATTTTATATTATTCAGTCATAAGTTCTACGTTTTGAAGGCGGAAAACAATATTATAAAAAAATTACTAAGTTATTAGTAAAATTTTAACATTTAGTTGTTTTAAAAAAGTATTTTTATTTTAGTTATAACAATCCTGTTGTTTTAAGAAGCTCTGTTTTCTCTTTTAGGTTTTTTTCTTATTAGTAATATTTATTGATTTCTTTTAATTGTATAAAGTTGTAACCGTTTCAAAAAAAAAAAAAATCATACCACAATCAAATATACTTTTAATTATTGTTTTAACATCTAGCAATATTAAATTTATAATTAAAAACATTACATCATAATTATGTGTTTTGTGCTTTTGTATATAAAAAAAATTAGGTTCAGAAGTGGTCAGACCATATTGTTATGGATAATTGTTTTAGAAAAATGCTCTTTCCAATATATGTCACCGTAGTATTATGAACATTGTTCGTTTGTGAAAATTACAACAGATATATTAAAATATTTTATTTTGAATTTTAAAAGAAGACGCGAGATGAAAATATATAATTATTCTCAATCTTCACCGATTATTTTTTGACTCACGTACTGTTTTAAATCGACCGGTTGTAAAGTGACGGTGTTTAAATGTTACAGTGACATTATATGTACTAAACTAGGCTGTTTAGTTGATGGTTTTAACCTTCTCGTACTTAAGGGAATGCGGATAGAAAAAAAAATCGGTACAATACAATAATAATTTAAATAGCACAACAAAAAAGTGTGGGTATGCTAGTTATTCAATTTGATATATGATACTAGGATGAGCAGCGTTCGGGAAATCAAAAAAACTTCTTTTTCATGCGTCATACCCCAGTGCCTGAAGTCGAAAGTCTTTGACTAATGTGTATTACCAGTGATGACATACGGATCTGAGACGTGGTCTCTGCTTATGGGCCTTTTAAACAAGTTTCAAACAACAACGCACAGCGTGCAAAGGAGAGGGCTATGCTTGGTATTTCTCTGCAACATCGAATCAGAAATGATGAGATCCGCAGACGAACGAAGGTTGCCAACATAGCCCAACGGATTTGCAAGCTGAAGTGGCAGTGGGCAGGGCACATAGCTCGTAGAGCTGATAGCCGATAGGGCAGGAAGGTTCTCGAGTGGAGACCACGTACCGGACTCGTGTCGGACGGCCGTCAGCGAGATGGACAGACGACTTGAGGAGATACATAATTAAAGGTATATTTGAAATATTTTACATGAACGTCAATGTTTGTCAAAAAAACGGTTACAATTTTTCTAATATGTTGTATTTATGTATTCAATTTTAGTCCTAATAGCAAAAGAAATTGTATCTATATTTGCGTGGACGAAATATCCCCTTAAAATATTATAAATCTCTTAGGTTAGTCGGGAACTAAACAGAGTTAAAAAAGAAACGAAGAAACGTGATGATAATGTAAATATAAGATGGTATAAGAAAGGAAAAAAATATTCATTTTAATGTTACTTGTGTATTATTTGAACTAAGGCATTAACTCGTCCCCGTAACGAAATGGTGTAATACCGTTTGTAAATTTTGGGACTTAATATTTATAATGTATATTATTTATAGATTTAAAAAAAAAAACGCTTTTCGAGTATACATTTGTACGTTATGCTATACAGATTAAAAAATAAGTCTAAATTATTAAATATTTAGATAGATTAAAATGTAGAAGAATTGTGCTCAGCGGTGTATGTTTTAAACGTCCAGTTCTATTTTAATTTGCACGAGTTCTTAGCGATGTGTGAACTGGTTGTTATTATTATATTAAAAAAATAAACGATTATTACGTTACTCTCAGTAAAATTATATATTATACATAAATAAATAGTTTCGCCAGTTCACACGTTTTTTTTTTTTTTCTAGTGATTAAAACGGTTTCAGTGACGAGTGACATATTTTTTTCTACGAAATCTTTGACGTCATGTCCATACATTAAAAAAGTTAATTACGGTTTTTGATAATGACGTCATAGATTCTTCGCGCCATTTGGTGGTCGGCCATTTTCTTTTAAATTCGCTTTTTCGATGACGCTTCACGCGACGCTATTCATAAAATCCTGACCAATAGTAGTTAAAATATAATTGCTCATAAAATAGTGTGAAATTTTATTTGTGATATAAAAAATTACTTAAGAATAAATAAATAAAAAAGTATGTAAATATTTACTAGACTCGAGTTCCTGACGCGTTTCATTTCCGACTTTTTTTGTGATAATTTTTGAATATTCGATAATAGTTCGTAAGTGAAGAATTGAAAATGTCAATGCTTGCCCACACAGACCTATTATTAAAAAAAGAATATAAAAACTTAGCCGAAAAAGATATTGTAAATAAATTTAGCCGATAATTTATATACCGATATTTTATAAGTGTAACGCATTTTTTTTTTAAAGACAGGACGAAAGTATTAATTAAAAAAAAAAGAATAACCGAAGATAATAAATAGCGTTTAATAATTGAATTGTAAAGGAATTCGAACAGCCATTTTTAAATAAATAAAAAAAAAAGTGTTAAATGCACAATATGTTAAGGTAATTTTCACAGCGTAGTAAATAAGGCAGCTTATGTTATATTTTTATTTATAAAAAAATATATAAATAAGAGAAATTTCACAATGTGAATAAAGTGCACTGACGTTTTTATGTATTTAAAAAGAATCTGTAATAATTAATCTATGGGAATTGTAATTTATATTCGTTTTTTTTTTTTTTCGAGTCAGATTTTTTTTTAAGCTTAGTCCATTTTGTATAGCGTTTAAGATTTGTTGAGATGTATTCGGTAATTCGGTAATGATTTCTCTTTCCGTTCTCGCAAACGTTTTGTCGCATTGAGATACGATTTGTAACTATTACCGTGTAAGCCTATTATTATATTTTGATTACTGAAATATATTGAAAAATCATTTTTTGTTTTATTTTCAACACCCTACCATTATCGGTATTAGTATTTATTTAAGGAACAATTAAATCGTAACATCAAGTTCATATTTAATTTTTTAGTTTTATTAGAAGGCTGTAAAGAAGATATTCTATCGGCCCTTTTTGAAATGAAAGGCAGAAATACCGCTGAAAGCTATACTATAAACATAATTATTAGATATGCCGCGAATAGTTGTTATAGCGAATAGTCGAATACCGATTAATCGCCATGACCTATGGCGAATAGTGTAATAACTCTCCTCGAAATCCCTAAAAATTAGTGAAATTCATTTTTAGAGAGTAGGTATAGTAACCATACATATATTAAATATAGAAATAGATTACATATACTAGAGCCGTGATGTAGGAGTGAGGAGAGATACGTGAGTCAACAGCAGACGGTCGAGATACGGTGGACTTTTACAAGGTTTAAATAAAAATTCAACCCGTGTTCATCAGTAAAAGAAAAATTGCAGTAGACCAGTGCGACGAATTGAGCTATCTAACCCATTTCTTTATGCGAAAAGAGACCTCATGCCTAGCAGTAACTTGCCTACAGGCTCTTACATATACAAAGAGGCTATAGGCTATTAAAAATCACGCTGTGGTTTATAGGAGGCAGTTAGAAAAAAAATCAAATATTGTAACAAGCGGATGTAACGGCGCGGAACCTCTAGTATTCAAATAATTATCAATATTATCAGCAAATGTTTTTATTGAAATTTAAACTTAATGTGGTACTGTCTACTTTACGGTTTTACATGCCGTAACCCGTTTGAGTTTCGGGATGAAGTAGATAGAGACTATGTTTTCATCCGGAATTTTAACTATCTATAATAATGCACCAAATTCTATTTTAAATGATTCAGTAGTTTTGTCGTGAAAGTGTGACAAACGTCGATGCATCCTCACATAATATGTAAGTATGAAATATATACTTCACGTATTATAAGTTATTTTAAAGCACAATAATGCTAAAAAATGAGTCAGTTTGCTCGATCGCCGGATGTTATATAATTTTTATCTCGAATTTGACAGCCGTTCTGGTGTAGGTGGTGCGGAAGTTCTATTTAAAGCCAACGGTCGCGATTTCGATTCTCTACATTGTGTTTCGGAGAGCACGTAAAATGGTGGGTCCCTGTTGTCATCATATGCATCTAATAACGATGGTCAATTTAGGTAGGGAAATTATCCTCAAACTTACAATTTAACAGCGTGGTGAATTAAGCTCTAACCCTTCTCATATGTAGAGGTCGTTTCCTAGCCGTCGGATCTCGGAGCAGGCTGTTTAAGTTCTGTTTAGAATTGGAAATATTATGTAATTATATTACAGAGTTAAGCAAAGTAGTGTGTCCGATACGAGTGACGTAACATAGTTACAGACATACACCGATGTACAGGGGAATTCCCAGAGAATCGTACGTCTATAAAGCTAGAATGTTCAAATGGGCAGAATCACTTAATTTTATTATGAAAAATAAGTGCTCATTTAGTGCTAATTTAATGCTGCAAAATTAAATTTTACGCTCCAATAGTTTACCGAAAAATTAGAAAACTGCTAACTTTATATTAAGCTAGCAGTGCACTACTTCTTAAACGCTAACCGCAGGATATAGCATCAAATCGAAATGTAGATAATTTAGTGCTCAATTAGTGCTAATTTAATGCTGCAAAATTAAATTTTACGCTCCAATAGTTTACCGAAAAATTAGAAAACTGCTAACTTTTAATTAAGCTAGCAGTGCACTACTTCTTAAACGCTAACCGTAGGATATAGCATCAAATCGAAATGTAGATAATTTAGTGCTCAATTAGTGCTCCTGACATACGAAGACAAAAATATGAAATAATAATAATAATAATAATTTTTTTCATAACTGAACTTGCCAATTTAACAATATGAGCAGAGAACCTGCTGAAAACTTGAAATCTAGGTAAGTTATCGCCTAATGAACTAAATGAATAATTAAGTGCTCAATTAGTGCTCTTGATATACGAAGACAAAAATATGAAATTATTATTTTTTTTATTTTAATAACAGAACTTGCTAACTTAACAGTATGAAAAGTAAAACATGCTTAAAACTTGAAATCTGTGTCAGTTATCGCCTAATGACCTGAATGAATAATTAAGTGCTCAATTAGTGCTAATTTAATGCTGCAAAATTAAATTTTACGCTCCAATAGTTTACCGAAAAATTAGAAAACTGCTAACTTTATATTAAGCTAGCAGTGCACTACTTCTTAAACGCTAACCGCAGGATATAGCATCAAATCGAAATGTAGATAATTTAGTGCTCAATTAGTGCTAATTTAATGCTGCAAAATTAAATTTTACGCTCCAATAGTTTACCGAAAAATTAGAAAACTGCTAACTTTTAATTAAGCTAGCAGTGCACTACTTCTTAAACGCTAACCGCAGGATATAGCATCAAATCGAAATGTAGATAATTTAGTGCTCAATTAGTGCTCCTGACATACGAAGACGAAAATATGAAATAATAATAATAATAATTTTTTTCATAACTGAACTTGCTAATTTAACAATATGAGCAGAGAACCTGCTGAAAACTTGAAATCTAGGTAAGTTATCGCCTAATGACCTTAATGAATAATTAAGTGCTCAATTAGTGCTCTTGATATACGAAGACAAAAATATGAAATTATTATTTTTTTTTATTTTAATAACAGAACTTGCTAACTTAACAGTATGAAAAGTAAAACATGCTTAAAACTTGAAATCTGTGTCAGTTATCGCCTAATGACCTGAATGAATAATTAAGTGCTCAATTAGTGCTAATTTAATGCTGCAAAATTAAATTTTACGCTCCAATAGTTTACCGAAAAATTAGAAAACTGCTAACTTTATATTAAGCTAGCAGTGCACTACTTCTTAAACGCTAACCGCAGGATATAGCATCAAATCGAAATGTAGATAATTTAGTGCTCAATTAGTGCTCCTGACATACGAAGACGAAAATATGAAATAATAATAATAATATTTTTTTTTCAAAACTGAACTTGTTAATTTAACAATATGAGCAGAGAACTTGCTGAAAACTTGAAATCTAGGTAAGTTATCGCCTAATGACCTTAACGAATAATTAAGTGCTCAATTAGTGCTCTTGATATACGAAAACAAAAATGTGAAATTATTTTATTTTTATAAAAGAACTTGCTAATTTAACAGTATGAAAAGAGAAAATGCTTAAAACTTGGAATCTGTGTTAGTTATCGCCTAATGACCTTAATGAATAATTAAGTGCTCAATTAGTGCTGTTGATATACGAAGACAAAAATATGAAATTTTTATTTTTTATTTTTATATCAGAACTTGCTAATTTAACAGTATGAACAGAGAATATGCTGAATACTTGAAATCTGAGTAAGCAATCGCCTAATGACCTTAATTAATAATTTAGTGCTCAATTAGTGTTGTCTACATACGAAGTTTATCAACAGCACGAAATTTGTACTTAATTATTCATTAAGGTCATTAGGCGATAACTAACACAGATTCTAAGTTTTAAGCATTTTCTCTTTTCATACTGTTAAAATAGCAAGTTCTGTTATAAAAAAAAAATAATTTCATATTTTCGTCTTCGTATGTCAGGAGCACTAATTGAGCACTAAATTATCTACATTTCGATTTGATGCTATATCCTGCGGTTAGCGTTTAAGAAGTAGTGCACTGCTAGCTTAATTAAAAGTTAGCAGTTTTCTAATTTTTCGGTAAACTATTGGAGCGTAAAATTTAATTTTGCAGCATTAAATTAGCACTAATTGAGCACTAAATTATCTACATTTCGATTTGATGCTATATGCTGCGGTTAGCGTTTAAGAAGTAGTGCACTGCTAGCTTAATTAAAAGTTAGCAGTTTTCTAATTTTTCGGTAAACTATTGGAGCGTAAAATTTAATTTTGCAGCATTAAATTAGCACTAATTGAGCACTAAATTATCTACATTTCGATTTGATGCTATATCCTGCAGTTAGCGTTTAAGAAGTAGTGCACTGCTAGCTTAATACAAAGTTAGCAGTTTTCTAATTTTTCGGTAAACTATTGGAGCGTAAAATTTAATTTTGCAGCATTAAATTAGCACTAATTGAGCACTTAATTATTCATTCAGGTCATTAGGCGATAACTGACACAGATTTCAAGTTTTAAGCATGTTTTACTTTCATACTGTTAAGTTAGCAAGTTCTGTTATTAAAATAAAAAAAATAATAATTTCATATTTTTGTCTTCGTATATCAAGAGCACTAATTGAGCACTTAATTATTCATTTAGTTCATTAGGCGATAACTTACCTAGATTTCAAGTTTTCAGCAGGTTCTCTGCTCATATTGTTAAATTGGCAAGTTCAGTTATGAAAAAAATTATTATTATTATTATTATTTCATATTTTTGTCTTCGTATGTCAGGAGCACTAATTGAGCACTAAATTATCTACATTTCGATTCGATGCTATATCCTACGGTTAGCGTTTAAGAAGTAGTGCACTGCTAGCTTAATTAAAAGTTAGCAGTTTTCTAATTTTTCGGTAAACTATTGGAGCGTAAAATTTAATTTTGCAGCATTAAATTAGCACTAATTGAGCACTAAATTATCTACATTTCGATTTGATGCTATATCCTGCGGTTAGCGTTTAAGAAGTAGTGCACTGCTAGCTTAATATAAAGTTAGCAGTTTTCTAATTTTTCGGTAAACTATTGGAGCGTAAAATTTAATTTTGCAGCATTAAATTAGCACTAATTGAGCACTAAATTATCTACATTTCGATTTGATGCTATATCCTGCGGTTAGCGTTTAAGAAGTAGTGCACTGCTAGCTTAATATAAAGTTAGCAGGTTTCTAATTTTTCGGTAAACTATTGGAGCGTAAAATTTAATTTTGCAGCATTAAATTAGCACTAAATGAGCACTTATTTTTCATAATAAAATTAAGTGATTCTGCCCATTTGAACATTCTAGCTTTATGGACGTGAGAATCGTGGCGTCGATAAGTTAACGTCACACAAGTTCAACCAATCAAAATACTGCATATCTTTATTTTCTTGTTATGAAAAAAACTTATTTTCCAAATGAAATTCAGCCTTATTTAAGTGATTATAATTCTCTTTTGTTATGGAAAATTATTAAAAGAAAAAAACAATAATAATTTATCTACAATATGCTTGATAAAATGTTGTTAAACATTTACGTTCTGAATCGCGCTGTCGAAGTTTTCACAAGCGATTCATATATATACGGTAGCTGAATACATATAAGTGGTCCTCCTATAAGCTATCACGGTTTTCCGACTCGGTGATTGCTGCCTTCCTAGGGGGGATCCAGTGGGTTCCAACTACTAAATCATTGTGGCAAAAACCCCTTCCCAACATAATCCTTAATAAACCCTTCAAAACCCTACAGTATTTAACTTCCATAAGGGCAGTTGAAGTTGTTGGACCGCCACTTGAGATCCTTGCCCTTCTAAAGGTGGGTTTTCAATTGCGATCATCGATAGCTCGCTGATGTGATGTTCCTCATCACAAAGCGAGGCTCGAGTGGGAAATTTGGATATCAGGCTACGCAATCACTCGCCACGGTGGTACGGAGTCTGATCCAGATGGAACACCCAGAGCTTGGATATCGGGACAGCCTATGGGAGGTTACCGCAACTCTGAGTTATGAGTTACAAAGAACAAAAAATCCAAAACCTTTTGATTAAAATATTTATTGTATTTTTATATTTTTATAACTTTACTTCATTTCCACGGAGAGCACGTAATACCGTCGGTCCCGGTTATCGCAAAACACTTCTTGATAGAAAATTATCCACCAACCCGTAGTGAAACAGGGTGTCCGATGAAACTCTACCTCCTTTTACATAGGAATGATGCATGTGCCCAGAAGTGAATTTAGTTCAATTAACCTATTCCAAATGGTACCTATTATATTTTTAGTATTTTTTTTAAAATGTAAATACTAGAGATTCCGTGAATAGCTGTTATAGCGAATAGTCGAATACCGATTAATCGCCATTCCCTATAGCGAATAGTCGAATAACTCGCCATTATTATTCGACATAAAAAAAGAAATATAAAAAATACTTTTATTTGTTATCAAATAATAATATCACGCTTGTAGTAGTCTTGAACTTACCAATCATTTATTTGTTACTGGAATCTGAAATTTTTCTAAAGATATGGTAAAAGAAAACAATCAAATCATATTATACTGATTTTACACCACGATCTTTTTGGACTTTAAATATTAATTATAAAGCTTAACTAATTAACTTCAACATGACAACTGATTTTTGGCTAACTTTTTATATAAATCATAATAATAATTAATACTAAGTGTGTTTTGTTTTTTAATAAAAATTATTGTTTGATTTTTTGTTTGAAGTCTATAACTTTTTATTTTCATTAAAAGTTTATTTTAGACAACTGTTCGCCAAATGTCGAATAATACTGGCTATTATTCGGTATTCGACGAATAACAAAAAAATGTCGAGTAATGCCGAATACCGAATAATAGCGAGTATTCACGGTATCTCTAGACTAAATACATTTATTTTACACTGCTGGTACCTACCCCTGTTTTTTGGGCTAATTTGACCGGATATGTTTAAATTAAATATAATTTGCTCGAGTTTAACGGAATTTTTATACATCAAAAACTATATATATAGTATATTTCGATCGAATTTCTTTCAGTTCATACATTATTCATTAATATTATATACATATTATATTCTTCAATTAATACCCGTTACCCATGCATGACGACCGTTCTGGTGTAGTGGTGCGAGTAGTCGCCTCAACACCGCACGCTGGCGGTCGCGGGTTCGTTTCCCACTCGGGACAGATATTTGTATTTGTACAAATATTTGTTTCCGGTCCGGGCGTATGTTCTTGTGGGTCTCGTCGGTCTCGGTTGTATCATAGACACCTGATTACGATCGTTACTCGTAGTAAATGAATTATCCGCTAACCCACAGTGGCGCACCGTGGTGGATTAAGCTCCAACCCTTCTTCTATACAAAGTACAAAAATATTCTCTCTAAACATGAATCAGTGGAATTTTCATTAATTACGTTACTGAAGCTGTATTCACTACATATCAGTGACGTTCAATTACAAGTTAGTGGATACTCACTAATACATATAAACACATTCAATGATCGAATCAGTGGACTCTGATATTCACATATTCATACATTGAAGAGTGACTAATTCTACGTGGTACGATTCTCACATTGATAAAAAGTTAATAGTCACTTAAAATTAGTGAAATTCTGAACGGTTTGACAGATTATAAATTATCACATGAGACGTTAGATACATTTCTAACGGTGGCCTCATTACTAGTAGGTATTACCAAAAATAGTTGTATGTATATTTTTCTACACTACAAATGGCTTCTATGCTATTTACCGTTATTTAAAATGTTATTTAATTGTATTGTGTATAATGTAGGGGAAAGGGGGGTAGCCCCGGCCAATATTTTGTTCTTGATGTTAAGACTATATTTATTAAGAGAAATACAAAGAAAACTACAAAAAAATAATCAACATTATATTTATTTACGATAAGTATTGAAAAATTGAACAAAAATATTATCAAATTCTAATTAAAGCCACTTCAAATAATAATCAAATTTTGATATCCTTTTAAGATCGCGGGTAGCTCCGGCCACCTACGTATTAGTGACCAAATCGTTTTCTAGCGACACATATACATCACATTTGTAGTAGAAATCGGATGGATTTATATCTACGCATGCTTCGTGATCCTGGTCTTGACATATTTTGCATTGGATGCAATCCTCATCGAATTTTTCACCACAAATGATGTCTCCTGTTAATTGAAACCTGTAGGAGTTCTTAGTGCTACATCTGGATTTTTTTCCTTGTAGTCGCAGAAATAGTCCTTTGCAGGTATTCGCTTGCCCTTGTAAACCTGTGAGGAATTTTAATTTTTTCTGCCAAATCAAAAGCAAGGCGCAAAAACTCACTTCTTGTTAAAGGCATGAGACGGTTATCTAAATTTATAACATGCTTACAAAGTTGTCTTTCAAACTCATGTTTTAATGTCTGTTGAAAGCGTCCTAATTTTGGCTGATATCGGTCTGTGGCAGCTCTATCAGAAATTTTTTTTGTCGAGGACGGCTTGAATTGCTTTTTTCATATTTTTTTTACTCCAGGCTCGGTGATTTCTAGTTCTATTTTTAAATTTAGGCTTTGTAACACTGTAACAAATAATTTTTCACTGGAAGGTTAAACACATTTAGAGTAATAGACATCAGTACGTGACCGGGGATACCCCCAAAACTGATGGCCGGGGTTACCCGACGTGACTTTTGTCAAAAAAAAATTCTGTTTAAAAAACAGATTATTACACATTCATATAAACTGAAATAATACATAATAGAATAGTATTGAAATATGTAAACAGCATAAAATAAACAATTACATACCTTTAACCAATAAATATGGTTTCGGAAATAATTAATGTCACGCGATCCCAGTTCATCAAAAACAAAATGCATTTAATTACGTCTTTACGCAACGGTCAATCGACTTCAATTTTTGGCATATGCAGAATGACTCGTAAATGCACTCAGAGATGACATGAACTTCAAGGTCACATCGCGCGAAGTACGATTATTTACTCAGGCCGAGGCTACCCACCGGCCGGGGTTACCCCCCTTTCCCCTAAATTGATTTGCATGAGAATAAAGTTCCTAGACTTTTGAAGTAAAACTTCTTTAGGCGCGACTAAGGGATAACTGAATGCCTTGAACGACGACAATGTAACTATGTAACGGAAACGCGTTACGGCGATGACGCGTTTGTATAGAATTCGATTTTAAAATGTTTAAAGTGTAATGTATAATATTTTATAAAGCATAAAGATAATTAAATTTATGTATTTATTATGTATAATACTCGATATAAATAAGTGTATATACAGTATCGGACAAAACTAAAGCACGGAATGCTTTTTGCCAATATCTTTAAACAGCTTTTGAAAATTCGTTTAGATAATAGGTTTTTTTTAATTCAATATTCAAGATTATTTAATTATATTTTAAAATAAAACAAAAACAACATGAATTCTTCATTAAAAACAATTAAAATATAACAAAAAAGGTAAAACTCAATGTTTTTAGGCGACAAAACTACAGCACGTAGCTAATACTACCTACATAACTGAGTTCTAAAAAAACTCAGTATTTTGTGGCATATCCTTTATTTTTTAAAACTTCTGCACATCTTCGATGCATAGAGTCAATTAAATTATTCAAAACATCTGGAGAAATTTTATTCCAGGCATTTTCCACATTTTGAAAGAGTTCTTCCAGATTTTTGCAGCTATCGCGGACTATATTTCGATCTACAATTTCCCATAGATTTTCTATGGGGTTGAGATCAGGCGATTGCGCCGGCCATTGCAAAACTTCAATTTTATTTTGTACGAACCACTCTTTCACACATCTAGATGTGTGTTTGGGGTCGTTGTCATGTTGATACCTCCACTTGATTGGCATGTCCTCATCTGCATGTGGAAGCATTACATTTTGTAGGATGTCTCTATAAATGAATCGATCCATTATTCCACTTATTCTGTGAATTGGACCAATTCCATGGCCTGAGAAACAGCCCCAGACCAAAACGTTGCCCCCTCCGTGTTTCACTGTGCCTGTTGTATTGTGGCTTAAGACGCTGTCCTCTCGGTCGCCGAACTAGCCTGAATCCATCGGAACCTTTCATATTAAATTTGGATTCGTCGGAGAAAAGTACTGTTTTCCATTGTGTAGTGGTCCAATTAATATGTTTCCTCGCAAATTCAATCCTGGCCAGTCTATTTTTGCGTGAAATAAAGGGTCTTTTTGCACTTTTATACGTTTTCAGGCCGCCTTCTACAGCGCGTCTTTGGATGGTTCTGGGGGTAACGTTTAGAGATAATTGTGATGCAATGGCCCTTGACGATACGAACGGATCCTTTTTTATTAGACGTATTATTGCCTTGTCATCTCGTTTGCTGGTCTTTCGTGGCCGTCCCCCTTTATGTACTGTCACCAGAGAACCCGAAGACCGAAAGCGGCTTATTATTCTTGATATTATACTATGATGAATACCAAATTTTTTTGCAATGGTCGTCACAGATTCTTCGTTATTAAAATCAGCTATTATTTTTTCTTTTAAAAGAACTGAATATTTATTTCGTGCCATTTGCTTACTTAAATAATCAAAAAAATTCACAACGACTCTGTACGACTTTGTAAGCACAGAAACAACTAGTAAGTAAATGAAAATTTTCTCTGTACACACATAAAATGATCTTTGTAGAAATGACGGTAATTGTTGTCGGTAAATTCAAAACTGTTTTAAAGAAGAAACATTCAAAAGGTTCCGTGCTTTAGTTTTGTCGCTTGCATTTTCGTACGTATTAAAATAAGCACATAAAAAAAAATAGTTAAACACTAAGCACGTGAACTTCTGCATTAATTTTTAAAAAGTGTAGGTTATATTCTTTCAGAGAGTTTTCAGGGAGAAATTAAAAAAATCTATTTTAGGAACCTGTTTTTAATAGGTCAAAAACTCTCGGTACTCTTTTTAACACAAAGTCATACTAATTGACGAGTTATTAACAACGATCAGCAATATATTATCTCTGATTATTTTTATGCGAATTTGTTTACCTAACCAGGAGATGAATTACCCGTGAACTTATTTTTGGATCTAGTCGAGTCTAGGAAGGTGTTAAAACAGCGATCATTTTCAGCTCCCTTATGAATTGTCTTCAGTGTATGAAATGAGCAAGCAGTATCTTAAAGATCATTTAATTTATTTTTCCTGTGATGGTGCTGCTGTTGCTATGCTTGGTAGATCGAATAGAGTTGCGAAACTCATGCGAGATGAATTTCCATCCATAATAGTGTGGCACTCCGCTAATCATCGTTTGGAACAAGCAGTAAATGAAATGGTCAAGTGTATCGGGGAAATTAATAAATTCGAGGGATTTATATGCGTTATATCACGCGTTCCCGAAAAATTCCAGAGATTTATTTATAAACTTGTGCCCATCTGTGAGAGAAAGACCTTTTTAAAATATGATGAATTTCAAGTACAAGCTTCTATTTTTCGTTCGGTTTCAGCTACATGGAACAGTTATGTTGTATTAGTTTAACATTTCAACAATGTCAGTTCACATTCAGCGGGTTTTTGAAGAAAATTACTAGCACGGCGTTTGTCCTAGATTTGGCGTTAATGTGCGATACTTTTCAAGAGCTAAGTGACCTGAGTTTAGATTCGCAAAATCGTGATATAAGCCTAAATCACAAAATTTAAAATAACTGAACCTGGTACGTACTATAAAAAGGCTTTGGAAGAGGTGAATAACTGTCATTTTTTTGGAGTGGAGGTACACAACGAAAGCGGAAGAAATATACAGGAACCCATAGATCCAGAGACGTTTTATTCTCAATTGGCAGGAGCTTCTATGAAAGATCGTTTACTAGAATCTAGTGATAAAAATATCGTTTAAGCTTGAGATGTTCTCATACCCGAAAAATGCCTAAATAAAATTGAAAAAAACATAACGTTTGGAAAAAAAGAAATTCGAGAATTAGCGTGCCCCCAAAAGAGAAGTTACAAAAAAAGGCCTAGGCTATATATATATATATATATATATATATATATATATACACACATATATATATATATATATATATATATATATATATATATATATATATATATATACTAGCTTCTGTTCGCGGCTGCGCCCGCGTGGATGTCGGTTATCGCGACCAAGAAAAAAAAAGTATCCTATGCTACTTCTATGTTACTTAAATAAACGTCTCACACTGAACGGCCCCCAGTAGGATGTTTATCCTGTGTCGGGGACCCGGAAACACACACAACACACAAGCACAAACACCCAGATCACGACAAATATCCGTATGGCCTAAACAAATATTTGTCATGAGCGGGGATCGAACCCGCGACCGCTAGTTGTTCTGTTCTGTATTTCTATTCGTAACCTGTGAATTCAAAAGTCGTAATTGAGATGAAACAGACCCTAGGGACCTGTTTTCCCTCCTACCGATATAGCCTATTAGTAAGTTATGTGCGAGATAAAATTTATCAGCAACCGATTAAACAAGACCCGAATTGAAATCTATATAGTATAGTATTACCGACAAAAACCTAAAAACTTAACTTACTTATTTAAAACAACAGATATCTATAATTTTATATATAGTATACATAACATTACAGATTTGCACTACATAAGTACTAGTAAATAGTATATAGTATGTATTATAGTAAAGTATAGTATAATAGTATAGTAAGTGGTATGTTAATTTCGGTAATTAATTTAACAACATTACATGCAATATTCATAAATAAATTAAATAATCAGATAATAAATTAATTGAGGATGTGGTCGTCAACCCGATCAACCTTGTACTATACGTTTGGTCTTTTGTAGATCCTTTTTGATGACCGTTCTGCTGTAGTGATGCGAGTCGCCTTAACGCCGGCGGTCGCGAGTTCGATTAACGCTCAGGTAGATATTTGTATTTGTATAAATATTTGTTTCTAGTCTCTACACGCTTGTGGGTCTCGGAAAGCACAGAAAGCCATTATTTCCGGTTGTTATTATAGACACCTGACAGCGATCGTTACTCATGTTAGAGAAAATAATCCGCCACCTTCGTGGGGGATTAAACTCCAATCTTCTTCTATATGGAAAAGAGGCCTTTGCCCAGGAGTGGGACGTTTACGGGCTTATTCATTCATTTAGATCAATTTTAGGGTTCTGTACTCAAAGTTTGCTAATGGATCTCAATTAGGTACTCAGACTCCGCTGTCATGTGTCTGTTCGTTCATCTGTCACAGTCAACCGTATTATTTTAATTAAGAATTGAATTCTTAAAAAATAATTATGAAAAGGAGATGGCTAAAGGTTAAAAAAAAAAAACTACGCTTGGCTGCAGTAACCGATGTATTAATTCTTAAACAAACAACTTTTTATACTTAGGTACAGAAATTTTACTACCACATGCAATAAGGCAGTTTTATAAATTAATAACAATGAACATAATAAAATAATTTCTCTTTTTATTTCATTGTTATTACTATAATTAGTATCTACTATAAATGTATAATTATGCAACTTTTCTATTTGTTACTTTAAACACAACTATAGAGCGCAAACGACTTTAATATAAGCTACTAGCAAACCCGGCGAACTCCGTTTCGCCACCAACTTATTTTCGTGAGGGATACTCACACCACGTACTGGCGCCATCTGCTCCACCACCATGCAAAACCATATTGGTTTGTAGTACATGCTATGTATCAGAGATGGCGCTGTATGTGAAAATTGATTTTCCCTGTTTTCCTGCTTTTCTTTTGAAATTTTTTACAGAATTTTGTTAACTATAAATTTCACGGAGCCCGAGACCTTTCCAACGAATGCAAAACCGTGGAAATCGGTTCGTGCGTTCTGGAATTATAGCGTCAGGAAGGAAAACCCGACTTATTTTTATATTATAGATTACTGTTGTTATATTATCAATTAATACTTTTGAAATGAATCTTCTTTGCGCGCGTTGAGTGTAAAACTTCAAGGTCGCGTCACATGAAAGCGTCACGATATGAGTGTCAGAATAAAGGACGGATAGATGTACGTAGTCCGAGAGAAAAAGAGAAATATATAAAGAGATAGTAAAATAAATTAATTTTTCACTGCCAAGCCATTTAAGAATACAGCAACTTGGATCACATTGTATATGACTCTAGTTAGGAGCGTAATTGAATATTGCTCATCCGTTTGGTCTCCTATATACAATAACCACATAGATAGAATAGAGGCAATCGAGCGACGATTTTTAAGGTCGCTATGCTCTAGATTCGACTTGAGAAGAAAAATACATGATTATAACGAGCGTTTGTGTAAGTGCAACATGATTAGTCTAGAATAATAAAATAAATAAATAATAAATATTAACCAACAATCACACCACGTTAACCTAGCCCCGTGCTAAGTTCGTAAGAACTTGTGTTACAGGTACTAGGAACGGAAAATAAATTTAAGATATAAATACATATATACATAAATACACATCCATGACCCGGTGCAGACATCTATATTCGTCATACAAATTATCTGCACCTGGCGGGATTCGAACCCGCGACCGCTGCGTAAAGTGTTCAGTTGCCAGACCACTCGACCAGCCGGCCGTCAAATTTCGCAGCCGGCAAGAAATTCGCAGAGTAATATTAGAACTCTTCACAAAGTTGTAAATGGCACTATGAATGCCTCAATAGTGGAGCAGCTATCGATCAAGGTTCCTAGTAGGTCTGTACGTATTCAAAAACTGTTTGACATACCGCATGCCTTAAACAACGTTTCGAAAAATAATCCATTACATAGAATGTGTCGACTATATAATATGATATGCTCCGATTTTGATGTGTTTAACTGTACCCATCAGTCCTTCAAGGTGGCTCTTATTAAACATAACTTGTCGCGTGCACTGGATGTTACCATTAGTGATTTATGGAACAGTGATGATTTAATAATTAATAATTATTGGTTAATTATTATTTTAGTGCTACACTCCACCCGTTCAATATATACATATAAATAAATATAATATAATACAATATATAAGGAGTATAATTACATAAAGGAGATGGCTAAACAACTGCCCCGAGCGCGTAAAAGAAGTTCATATAAACTCATAGTATTTAAATATTCATTCATTAATTGTTTGGTAATTAAAAACTTTCTCGAACTTGGGAGAAATTATAACAATAAAAAATATATCAACTACTCTTTGTTTGACTTGCAAGCTAGAGAGGGGTCTGCCTCTTTTTTTTTTTTTTTTTAGATCGATTTATATTTTATTAGATTCGATATCGTACATAAATCGATTCCAGAACAAAACGATATATTGTGTTAAACTTTTTTGATGAAGTGGAAAGAGTTTTGGTGGGAATTGCTTTTGAATATCCATTGATTATTTTAAAAATATCGGATTATTGATATATTTATATTTTTAAATATATCAAAATAGTACAAAAAATATCGCTATTCGTCTATATTTTAAAAATTAAACTTAGCTCACAAAATATCTAATTACTGTTGTAAATTAATATATTTATTTAACAATTAGGCTTACAAACGTATAAAAATATTATTAAGAAAGTAAAAAAATCTAAAAAAAGAATAGTCGTTTAATAATAAAATCAGAAACTAAAAATTTTTTTTCAATAAATTATAATTTTCAGAACAATTCATGTTCAATACATACAGGTTTATAACAAAAAAAAAAAAAAAAAAAAACATAAAATAGATAATCATAAAGTGAAAACAAATCATCCATCCAGATCCATATCCAGATCTGCATCCATAATGTCTGAACTCGATGGGCCAGCCGAGTCAGAATTATAAAATGCATTCAGTTTATATTTTTCAGATGACCCTATCTCATTTCCCAGCGTCAAAAAAAAAAAAAAAAAAAAGATGACCCTATCTTTTTGATAACGTCGGTTGGAAGCTTGTATTCGTGACAAGTACTGTTTGCAGCAATCAATCCCGTTCTTATCAAGAGAATGGCATTAATTGTTTTAAAATGCAATGAATTACGCAACTTTGTCTTGACGACATTCATAAAACTAAAGACATGTTCTATATCGGCCATGGCTAAAAAAGCGCTAACTTGTCCGCTAGGCGCTAAAATTCGGGTCACTGAATTTAGCCCCCCAAAAAATTTTTTTTATTACTTTTCCAATTTTCATTTGCACATATCGTTTGTTCGTCGTTTGTTCTTGATTGTTCGTTATAAACAATCGTTTGTTCGTTAATCGTTTATTTTTAAAAAAATATTAATAATATGCTTTAAAGTTAGCCCCCCCTACTCCAATTTCTAATTTTTTTCGTTATTAGTAGGCTCTAAATATTTATAAATGTTTGTTCTTTTATAAAACACGTTTGTTCTATCGATATAATGTCTATTTTTTGTTTAATTAACAATTTTTATTTTGCATGATAACCGTTCAGAAACACTTGTGTTGCGCATGCGTCCGTTTGACGTCTAAGCGGTTTATTTAAAAATCACAATCACAATAAATAAACTTAAAACAAGTTATCTTGATATTAAATTTAATCTTTTAAAAACATAATTATTTAAAATTAGTAAACAACTAAACAACATAACTGCGAAAGACCAAGTAACAAGATTTGTGAAAATAATGAGTTTTAAATGTTTATCATTGGTGTCTTGGGTCTGAATGCAATAATACAAGTGTAAAAACGACACAAAAATTGTGGATCCATTGCTAAGTGATATTAAAATGAGAAACACTTGGTTGAAACTGGCAAGAAGAGATCAAACATCATTAAATAAATAAATAAACATTGTCTACAAAGACTAGACTAGACTGTATTTCTGTGAAGACCACTTTGATATAAGTATGCGTTATAAATGGTATATTAACTATCAAATAAACAAAAGAAAACTTTATGTTTATATTACAAACAAAATGCCATATTTTGTAATGTATTTATAGGTTATGATATGTAGTGAGTTGAAAGCTTCATAAATATTTTATTCTACATTTTAGCTAGAAAATGATATGGAAAATTATAGACCTCTACAATAGAAATATTAGACCTCTACAATAACTTTTACATATTATAAGAAATTATCAGTTATTCATATAATAACACGAAAAGTATATTTCCAGTGGTTTTAACTTTTACATTATTGTTTGTGACATTGTAACCTATGAGGTAGATTTTTACAATACATCAATTTTATAATGAAAATAATTGTTTTATTGAATTAATTTTACTTTTACTTTTTGAGTAATATTAAAAGCTGAATTGATACCAAGAGAGTAGTACAGTAGATCCTGTATATAGTGTCTATGTATTCACATATTTTGCACATGCACTTTTGAAAAATGCACATCTATTACTATATCACTAACATCTATTATGGTGGCTATGTTGACCAAATCTTCAAATCAATTGGGCCATGTGTTGACCAACATCATCTTTTATACAGTGCACCATGGAAATAATAAAACCATACTTAATATTGGTTATATTTTTTATTATAATATAATAGTAGTATATAGAGCAAGTATTCATTTAATCCTTCAAAACCACTGGATTTATTTAGATACAATTTTCACTATGATGTTCAAAAAAAATACTATGATGATAAAAATGTTCAAGGTGCTCCAACCCTCTGTCAGCTAAAATACAAGCATTAGATGGCAAACTATCTAAAAATTTGCTATGTTGAACGAAGTTCACATCTTTTATCCTTCCTGCATATCCAGTAGAGACAAAATTTCCGAGACCATCATACAGACAATACATTGGATTTCAATTTCTAAGCAGTCTATCATACTTGTAACTTTATTATATTTATGCCTAAAAGCAATAGATAGGTACTTCTTGAGTGTATTAGTTGAAAACTTTTTAATAAAGGGTGAAAGTAAATTCACAATTTCTGGCATTGTGTTGAAACTTACATTGCTAGCTCAAGTCACCTATATATCAAAATAATCAGCGAGTTTTGCAAATGTTCTATATAATTTTATTAATAAAATATTTTGTTGCGAAAGATTGGTTTGTTTTCCAATCAAATCTATCAGAAAATAGAGTTCCTTTAGTAGACCAATATATAATTGAGGCTTACTTTTTATCTTAGACAAAGTACTCAGTAGAATTACTTTTACATCTTTTTTCCAATTCCTCTTGAGAGTTAGCATCAGAAGTAGGTTTTGATTGACTAGATAGTTTGTATGAAGTGGAATTGTAATCTACCATCGAACCTGCTATTGATAGTGTGCATAAGTCATCACTCTCATATTTATCTTCAAAAAAAAATCAGTTTCCTTTTAGTGGCTGTAAGAATAGATACACATAGAGTACTCATTCTTCCCTGAGATAAGTTAAAGGATGATGTTGCAGTAGGCACACACAGTTGTCTTGAAAGGTGACATCATGCTGTCTTCTTTTTTTATACTAGTCTGCATATTTCTACTTCTGTAGTGTGTCATCTGACGGACTTGAATTGCTTTATATTCCTGCTTTTGTACTACTTGGACTGCTTTATTGTCTCACTTCTTAATTTCAGGTGTCAAAAAATCTGATAATAATAGTAAAATATTATTAATATAATATCAGTCCCAGTGATACTATTGATAATTTATTACAACTGCATAAACTACAAAATTAAAAAATTACCTAGACTACAAGACGGTAATGTTATAACATAATTCTCATTTTGTATGGTCTCTTCATTCTCCTTAATTGTAGATATTCTTTGCCTTTTAATAAAGGCATGCTGAGGTTCACTTGAAGTGGACTCGTGTTTCTTGTTTGCTTGGTAATCAAATCTGGACGTTACACAGTTTGGTTTGATCTGAATTTGTTTAACAGAACCCATGATCTTATACTCTGTATAATTTTCCATATCATTTTCTAGCTAAAATGTAGAATAAAATATTTATGAAGCTTTCAACTCACTACATATCATAACCTATAAATACATTACAAAATATGGCATTTTGTTTGTAATATAAACATAAAGTTTTCTTTTGTTTATTTGATAGTTAATATACCATTTATAACGCATACTTATATCAAAGTGGTCTTCACAGAAATACAGTCTAGTCTAGTCTTTGTAGACAATGTTTATTTATTTATTTAATGATGTTTGATCTCTTCTTGCCAGTTTCAACCAAGTGTTTCTCATTTTAATATCACTTAGCAATGGATCCACAATTTTTGTGTCGTTTTTACACTTGTATTATTGCATTCAGACCCAAGACACCAATGATAAACATTTAAAACTCATTATTTTCACAAATCTTGTTACTTGGTCTTTCGCAGTTATGTTGTTTAGTTGTTTACTAATTTTAAATAATTATGTTTTTAAAAGATTAAATTTAATATCAAGATAACTTGTTTTAAGTTTATTTATTGTGATTGTGATTTTTAAATAAACCGCTTAGACGTCAAACGGACGCATGCGCAACACAAGTGTTTCTGAACGGTTATCATGCAAAATAAAAATTGTTAATTAAACAAAAAATAGACATTATATCGATAGAACAAACGTGTTTTATAAAAGAACAAACATTTATAAATATTTAGAGCCTACTAATAACGAAAAAAATTAGAAATTGGAGTAGGGGGGGCTAACTTTAAGGCATATTTTTAATATTTTTTTAAAAATAAACGATTAACGAACAAACGATTGTTTATAACGAACAATCAAGAACAAACGACGAACAAACGATATGTGCAAATGAAAATTGGAAAAGTAAAAAAAAATTTTTTTTGGGGGGCTAACTTCCGTGACCCGTTCTTGGTATAAGTATGTGTAACCTTTACACGCAGTTGAAGTAAAAATTCTTTGACATTGTGACAGATGACGATTAAGTTAAAATAAATAAGACATGTTAAAATTTAAAAAAAAGTCGTATGTACCTACGGGACACAAGTAGAACTTGACAAAATAAATTAAAAAATTATTAATCAAAAGTTAATAAATGTCAGAGTCTAACTGTGTATAAATATGTAAATAAACTAGGATTTAGAACGTTTTGGTAAATAACATTATAACTAAAGTTGATAGACAAATTGTAGCTATAAAAATATAAACATACGTATAAATGTACATGTTTATTTATTTATTCGAATATTAAGTAATAAAATACAATCAATTTATTGATAAATGTTAGTTATATTATATAATATTTAGCATTACACTTCATTTTAGCATTTATCATATGCATGAAATTAGCATTCGCCTATAATTGTGTAAGAACGAAAAAATATCACTACCTATAATAACATTTCGAAACGCTGCTGCTCATTACATATTTATAATTTAGGTACATCATACATGTCATTTGTTTGAACGAAGTCATAAATTAGCTGTAAATCTAATAGTTAAAAGTAGCAACATAACAACAATTGAGACAACAGCTCCGGTTCAAGGATATGGCTCATGAGCTGATCTGCGGTTCATACAAATTCATTGAGTTACCCATGTCCGATTGTCCGCGCCGCCGAGCCCCGGTCCGCCGGGGGGTGCCGCGGAGGTGCGGGTCGCGGGAGGGGCCTGCTCACGCGTCGCTTCGACAGTTCGCTGTTCGAGAACTCGGCCACGGCCACTCTCGTCAGTGCTGCCATTTTAGCGCTTTCGGCGCTAGATCTAGCGCTTTTTTGACATGTTTGGCGCGCGTCTGAGAATTTTAGGGGTCACGGAAGTTAGCCCCCCAAAAAAAATTTTTTTTTACTTTTCCAATTTTCATTTGCACATATCGTTTGTTCGTCGTTTGTTCTTGATTGTTTGTTATAAACAATCGTTTGTTCGTTAATCGTTTATTTTTAAAAAAATATTAAAAATATGCCTTAAAGTTAGCCCCCCCTACTCCAATTTCTAATTTTTTTCGTTATTAGTAGGCTCTAAATATTTATAAACTAAATTCAGTGACCCACCAAGAACTAGCAAACTCGGCGAACTCCGTTTCGCCACCAGATGGCTTCGTTTTTTGTAACATTTCGTTTGGGGATTAAAAGATGAAGTAGTACATGCTATGTATCAGAGATGGCGCTGTATGTGAAAAATGATTTTCCCTGTTTTCCTGCTTTTCTGTTGAAATTTTTCCTAAATATAACGGAGCCCGAGACCTTTCCAACGAATGCAAAACCGTGGAAATCGGTTCGTGCGTTCTGGAATTATAGCGTCAGGAAGGAAAACTCGACTTATTTTTATATTATAGATGACTGGTGAATTACTATCAATATTTAAGGAGAATACTCGGCACATGTATCTCATTTAATATGCACCGTAGGATTTACGCTTCTTATACACGCGTGTATGAGTGTTTGTGCGTTTGTGTTAGGTTCTTTAGTAAAAAGTTAAATAAATCGCCTATGTGATCCATATAGTTGTTTTGTCAAAATAATTTTTGCAAGACCATGGATCATAAAAAAAAATCGAAATGTTTTCTTCATGGTACTCATAAGGATTGCGATACTCGTTACTTGAAAAAAATTTTCGTCCTTAAATTTTAAAAGTAGAGACTGCAAGCTTAAAAAAAAAACCGGTTGCGGTTCAATCTTTGCCTTTACAGAAGTTTAAAAAAACTTTTAAGCGAACTTGTGTCGAAAAGCTTATTATGACATAAATGAATTTCTAAATGATAAAAAGGCATGGCATTGAATATAACTCGGCCAGGTTATCAATATGCAAATTGTCATTAGATATAGTTATACAATTTTGTAAGCAGGTGGCATGTGGTGATTTCGGCATAAATATACGATTGGCTGTCTCGTGTTTGTCCTAACCATTTCATGGTCATACTGTACATTATTCATTTATTTTGTATGACGTTTAATTATTTAAAAGAGTACCGAGAGTTTTTTTCCTCCGGCTTTTTTTCCCTCTCAGCCAACACTACGGACATTAGATTAAGTTATTTATTGTAACATTTAATAAAGCCGATGATATATTTTTTATATATTTTTTTAACAATATTTTAATTTTTTTTTAAATTAATAATAAAAAATGGTAAAAGTAACTAATAAAAAAACTACGAGAGTATAATATAAAGTAAAAACAAATAATGTTTTTCACCCGAATTTCTTACGAATTAGATATTTTTATAATTTATTTTAAAAAATTTCGTAGTTTTTCTTTTTGTCAAACAATTTTTTACAACTAAGATCAAAAGTTTATTATTGATATTAGAATGTAATTTTAATATATTTTTATTTTAAAGTATCAATTTTTATATAATAATAATAATAACTCTCTTTATTCTCATAATACAAAAATGATGATATAATAGTAATGTTATGTCTACCGAGACATTAACTTGTAATAATTTGACGTATTAGTTTTAAATGAATTTTTTTTGACAATTGTAAAGTGTGTAAAATCACCTTATCTATATCTATACTAGGGTGTGCGATAATTATCGATAATTCGTAACTACTCGATAATTTTTCATTCGATAATTATCGATAATAATAATAAGTTGTCATTTGATAATTATCGATAATTTTGTGCGATCCGATAATTATCGATAATTTTGTGTCATTCGATAATTTTTGGATCCGATAAGTATTGATAATTGTGATTCGATAATAAAATTATGGGACGGCGGATGACCATTTTTTTTTAGGTATTCGGATAGGGTACTGAGGGTTATGTCGATACTGGACGGCGGATGACCTTTTTTTTATTTTTTAGGTAGTCGGATAGGGCCAGGGTGTAAACGGCGGTAGTGAAGGCCGGATGACCTTTCATAATGAAAAATTATCGAGTAGTTACGAATTATCGATAATTATCGCACACCCCTAGCGTGAACTTGTACATTGAATATCGTGTACAAATCACTGTAAATTATAATAAATTCAATAAATATTTAATATTACAATTCTATTCGAATTTTGTGAACTAATTTTAATAACTTAATCGTAAAATAATTGTACATTGTACTTGTTAAAACAAATAATTTGATATGAAACATTGATTTATAAAAAACCCATGAAACTAAAATTTTATATAACATTACCTTTACTAACTTAATAAATCAAGTATTATAAGTTTTTACAATATTTACAACAGTGAGGAGTATATATTTTGCAAACTATATACTTTTATTGAATAATAAGTTATTTACATAGATGAATTATGTATACAAATTTTTCTTAACACTTATTTACTATCATTCATAAAAATATATCAAAAACGCCATCTAGTGGTGTTTACTAGATGGCGCTAACTCATTTTAAGAATATACCAGTTCAGAAATAAAACCACTAAATTGGTAACTTTTATAAAAATTAATTGGTAAATTAAGTAATTACATATTAATTGGTTTTTAAATAAATAATTACAAGTAAGAATACATATTGAAGTGAATATTTTGATTTTTAGTATCGAATATTTCTTTTGTATAATGTTATTTCAGAGGTTTTTAGATGAAATAATCTTACTGTGCCGGACGTTTTTTGCCGGTTTGGGTACCTCGTCGTCCCATAAGGAACTTCGTTCCAAAATACAGTATTACAGTATTACTTAATCTGATCTTAGGATCGGATCGGATCGGCACTTAAATGATAGAACTATGGAAGGCAAATGTGATATTGTGATGTCAGTGAACATTTGATGAAACACCACGCTGCTCCACTGCAGGTTGGCGGATAATTTTCCTACCATGAGTAATGATCGTTATCAGATGTCTATGATAACAACCGGGACCGACAGCTTTAAGTGCTCTCCAAGGTACAGTGGGGAGACAAGGACATACACCCAGACCGGAAACAAATATATATTTTGTACAAATACAAATATCTATAATGAATATCTCTTATAAACTTAAATCTATAATATTTTGTATGAATTTTCTTCTAGAAAAAAAAGGAAAGTAAGTAAAGTATACTTACTTGTTTGTTTCTCTCGTGAAACAGCTTTGCTGTGTTTCGGAGAGAAGGGCAAGACAGGCAATGACACTTTAACACCTTATGTCTCCGGATAGGCAACACATAAATAAGTTGCTTGGGCTAGTTCCAGGTAAACTAGTTTATGTTCATGGGCGACGTCAACCACTTACCATCAGGTGGAACATCTGCCAGTTTGCCTATCCAACTAACATTAAAAAAACGAAGTAACGTATTTAACGTAAACATTTTTAGCAACATTGGTGTTGGGGTTGAAACAAAACACATAAAATAAGGTTTTCATTTATTATTATTTTTTTTTAATATTAACCAATGATCTCTTAAGCAAATACAGTATATGTAGCGTAGCAGTTAGATCATAATGTACAAGATCCGGTCTCGAACAGAACAACACCACATACATACAGATGTCAGTACATAATTATATATAGATAATCACTCGCAGACCGAGAAATAGCAATATTAATAATATATTACAAATTATTTCACAAACACGTCAAATTATTTATTTACTGAGAATAACTTGTCTATGGTTTTATATATTTGTTAAAAAATACAAAAATAAACAAATAAGGATGTATATTTACTAAAATACTTAATATGTAAACTTATTTCCCAAAAAGGGGAAAAGAAAAAACAATTTTTTTTAATTCTAACTCCAAACATATAAAACCATAAACACCATAGACAAGAGGAAAACATTTTGCCCTTAACAATTACCGAGTACAAAATTACACTCTTTTAATTTAAAATATATACCTTTAACATTTGGATCAAGGCATTCTTTACAAATAATTACGCGATGATATTTTTTTTTAATCCATAGACAAAAATACTTATTATCTGTCTTATTAGTAAAAATAATAATAACAAAACAATTTATTATGAAACAACGTTAAAAGCCAATATAAAGATAATTTAAGAATTGCATAAAAAATTATATCCAAGACTGAAAAAAAAATAATTGTCTGTGAAAAAAAGGTTAGAATTTAAAAAAAAAATATATACAGAAAACCGAACAACATTCAATTTCATTCATCCCTTCAATACCAACTTTTATTTATAATTTAAACATTTTTAAGCATTTTACATGTTATTTTTTTATTACAAAAAGCATTTATGATATGTGGTGACAGTGTACATGTTATGACGTCATGGTTTATTAAAGGAATAGTTTAGTATTATTTTCCTAAATTAATTTCAAAATATTCACTTACATGTAAAAAAAAATATATTATATGGTAACATTATTTTTATAAATTGTAATAAAATGTTGAAAAAGCGGAATTAAAAAAAAAAATTAACAGAAAAATTCAACTGTCAAATTTCGCGGCAAATCTCCGTCCGTAATCTTGATAACAAAAATAAAATAACGTTCGAAAACTTTACACAATACATTAAAAATATAATAATAATACGATACACGTACAATCTAATCAAATGGTCATTAATTAAAATGATTAACATTAAATTTTTGGACTATAACCGTTTAATAACACACAATTTTGATTATAACATTTTAGAACTAGAAACAATTTAAAAAGATTAAAAAAAAAAGTCATTTATTAAAAAAAAAAACAAATTTGAACAGATGAAATATTTTTTCATCGAAAATAAAACCTAGAACAGTTCTTTTAAAGTACATTTTACAAATATAAGGAAAAACAGACCAAGGACACCTAATTTTTGTTTATTTAAAATTCTAATACTTTTTAATTCCAATAATTAGGCAGTAAAATAATTAACAAATACTGACATCACAATTATATATTAATACAGATATAGTCCGAGAGCTGTACATAAAAAAATATTTTTTTTTTCAACATGAATCTTACAACAACCATTGTTAAGTTAATGTGCGCATTCAAACACCCACGCGTCTCTAATACATACAATTATTATATTATTTACATGGGAACATTTCGCGATGTAACAAATTGTAATATAAGATGCGACGAATTTTACCCTCATAGAATTGACTCTTTCGACTGTCATAGTTATTTTCTGATTAATAACGAAATCTGCATTGGGAGTAAAAGAGAGGGGGTGTCATTATATAATCTTAAGTAATTACCACTTTATTTTCATTTTTCTTCTAATCGTAAACTGTATCTGTATTTAGTTGTATATTATTTTTGTGTATATCTATGTGAATTGATTATTTTTCATTATAAAAATGAATATAAAAATTAATTTCTTTAAACACTTTAAGCGCTCATTCCTCTTGGTGTCCTCAAATATTCAAAAATTATTTAATTTTTTTTTTTTAATTTTTGAGTTCTATATACAACCAAATATGATTACAATTTACACTTTAAATATTTTTTTATTTATATCGCATATTACGTTACAATTTGTGTTTCATAAAGGAAACACGTAACAATCTAATTGCCGACGAACATTCACTCTTACAGCGACAGCGTAAGGTACATAATAGCATGATTTTATACAATTCGCTGACATTCAACTAGCATATGTATAGTTTTGAATAACCTGATTTATAATTCTCTATTATTATTTTTTTCGCTGATATTAAGTTATATAGTTTACTAGAATTACTATTAACTGAAATTGTGTTCGATGGAAACTATGTGACATTTATATTAACTAAAATTGTATACCAATGATATATTATATCTTATAACAGAATTTAGAGAAGAATATTCCCGACTTCTTTCTTGCCGAGGTGTCGTAAAAGGCGACTGAGGCCGTGGTGCGAACAAACGAGATGGTAATAGGGACAGCAGTGTCACCATATTCTATCACAACAAATTCCACTCGCTACACCGTCTGCCAAGCGTGGCAAGTATTGGCAAAACCCCCCAGATATGATGGGGAGGCCTACGTTCAGCGGTAGACATCCAACGGCTGATATGGTAGTGGATTTTTCCATTCTACCCTCAAAGATTTAAATACATTTTCATCAGCGGGTTGAATTTATCAATGAAAAATTTGAAAATTAGTAGATCTTGAGATCTTATGAGCGGGATGGTGATATATGGGTATTACGTGAGTAAAAGAGATAGCTAACGGTCTAGTTCATTTTTAAAGATAATGTATTTATATTATAAGATATAATATCATTGGTTCTCTGCAAGTTGACATATTAATGACTTTTTTAAAGTCGAAGAATGCATGCATCACAAAACTCATTGTTTATATATTATATATATGTACAAAATTATTAGCTACTATTTAAATTAGTCGGTTAGGCTAAAATTTTACAATTATTAATACATTTTGAAAAATAATACACTTTTAAATTTTGTTTAATGCAAAATTGCGCACAAAAATTAGGCGTTTATGACGCAATTTAACTAAAAAATTAGATAAAATTTCGAAAGGTGACTAAATTAATTTTTTTTTCTTTTTTTTTGATATTTCTATAGTAATGTTCCGGGTTGCACTTTATTTTAGCTAAGTGCAAACTATACTTATAAACTATTACATAAGCTAACTTAACGGTAACTTAACGGCAGTAGGACGCGGGTATATCTTAAATACATATATGCAAAAATACCGCATTATTTCGAGGCCCTAACTAAAGTAGCGTAAATCAGTACATGGATATAGCATTATATATATATATTTTAATACATGGCCGGTTTCATTATTTCTTTCCAAACACATAAATATAAGCCTATAACGTACAGCTATATATAAAAAACAATTTGCTAATGCGTCCATTTGTGTGTTAAAGGTTATCCTATTGTGTAAAGGAATCGAAGATTATTAAAGCTTTTTCGTGTTTTTTTTTTTTCGTATTTAAATAGTTATTGTAAAGCTATTACATTGAGGATGGATATCTGATTGTTATTGGAAAAGGACGAATTGTGGCAGTTTAGGAAACTTTTGAGGTATGTTAATATCGATTAAAATTAATCAATTTTAATTTTACGGATATATCGTTACGAAAAACAATCACATTTGAATATCATAATTAAAATTTAGTTAGTGAACTATTCAAATTAGTAAACGCAATTTTTTTTAGTTTTGATTTTAAAAGTTACTGTAAACTTTTTAACAAGTCATTAACTGATAATTTAGTTTATTATTAAGACGAAATTTACGATATATTTAGAGCAAATTACATAGATTCAGTCCCGGACAACCTTTAACATTACAAAGACGCTTTAATCCACCCAAATTTAAATCACGCAATGGAAGTAGTGGGGGGATCCCGGGAAAAGTCCCGGCGGGATTCTCTGAGCGAGTTATTCCTTCGTAGTTCGTCTTTGATCGAACTTTCTCGGGACTCGAGCCCTCTGCGGGGCGAGGAGGTCGTGTCCCGACATTCGGACGATGAGCGTTTCGTGTGAGTACCTGTACCGATAGATAAATATAATTAATTATATACAATTACCATTACATTTTTTTTTAGGTAGCTACGGTAAGGATTAAATAAATACATTTAATTTATCTTCATAACAACGTAAATTTATTTAATTTAATGAAATTTTAACTTTAAGGAAATAAACATTATCAAATATATAACTAACTGGTGCGTATTTAGATTCAACACCAAAGCGATTTCTCGCGATCGCGCAAGTTACGTAAGAGTCCCACAATTTCACCCGCGTCACAATATATTGTTATCACTTCGCTTATATGAGCAATAATGTAATGTATTCTAGCATATTTTATTAAAATAAATAAATTATTAAGGACAGTAATATTTTTATAAATATTCATTCATATCCGATATATGTGGGAGTGCGCGCACGAGTCGCGTGTTCGTGTGCATGTGAGCGTGCACGTGTCTCGTGTATGTGTGTGTGGGTGTGTGTGGGTGTGTGTGGGCGTGTGCACACGTGTCGCGTGTATGTGGGTGTGTGGACGTGTGGACGCGTGTGTCGCTCACCCGGCAGGTCGCGGCCGCAGCTCATGATCTCGTGGTCGAGTGAGGCGGAGGCCGGCTCGGCGGCGCGCCGCCGCACGCCTTGCTGCAATCACAGGACTTGTGTATGCGTATTGTAATGCTCACTTGCGATTGTGTAGCATATCTTATATCTAATTTTAGTTATTAGCTATTATTGTAATTAACTATTTAGTTATATAATATTTAAATATAAAAATTTATTAACATCATTTTCATAGTTGCTATGTAAGCCTACGAATAGACTTGCGGATTGATCAAGACGAAAAAAAAGTCCAATCACTGATTGCACGTTAGATGCGAAACAGAAATAAGTGAATAATTATTATTAAAGGTTGGCTATTGCATACTACGTAACAATCGTGTAGAGTAAGGTCAATGATATTTTAATTTAATTGATTCAAACGTTGACGTCAAATTTTGCAATATAAATATCATTAAGCATTGATTCAGATGGAAGATGTAATTGATTATTATTACTAGTTTTTACACAGTGTTAGTTCTTACTTTGTATCCACTGGAACCGCTCGTGACTGACGAACTGGATCCCAGAGGATGGGTTCCGTTCTATAACAAAAATAACGAATTATGCGTCAATTCTACATACACACATAAACAGGGAGCGATCTATTTAGTTCGTAGTTCACTCACGAACTAGTTGACTCTTTCTATTCGTTCGCTCCAACATAAATATGTTTAATTTTTTTTTTCTGTTAATGAAAAGGCATGTACATTATATGGATTGCTTTAAATAAATAAATGTTGAATTGAATAAAAACATCGAATTGTTAATTTGTGTGTATTTTTGTATTACAGCGATGACGCTTGACGAAGCTGAAGCTATCCGATTCTCTAAGTTCGTCGTAATATTTAAAGTCCAGTACCAAAATTCAATGTGTGGAAAAACTATTTAGTACTCAAACTTGGAACACCATGTAGGTGGCCCTTTTCTTAATTTTATTTTAAAAATTTTATTAAAATATACAACGTTCATATTAAAGTATTTTTTCATTTACCTGATCTAACTGGTCTATCGACGTATGACTGGTGGGGCTTTTGACTGTATCGAAGACTGACGAGTCGCTATCGTGATCGGACTGCTGGTGAGGGGTTTCTGGACTATCGGGAATATCGGCGGCCGCTGGAATTTATATTATACGTATAAAGTGCATTGAAAGGCAGAATAATGAGTCGTCGAGAGTTGTATGTTGAGTTATTTATCTGAATTCGTAAATCTATCATTATATATTTTTACATTTGTATGTGTGTGCGCACGTGTACGAGTGCGTGCGCGTCTGTACGAGTGTGTATGCGTTTGTACGAGTGTGTGCGCGTGTGTACGAGTGTGTGCGCGTGTGTACGAGTGTGTGCGCGTGTTTACGAGTGTGTGTGCGTGTGTACGAGTGTGTACGAGTAAATGTGCGTGTGTGTGCGCGGGTGTACTAGTATGTGTGTGCGTGTGTACGAGTGTGTGCGCGGGTGTACTAGTGTGTGTGCGTGTGTACTAGTGTGTGTGCGTGTGTACGAGTGTGTGCGCGGGTGTACTAGTGTGTGTGCGTGTGTACTAGTGTGTGTGCATGTGTACGAGTGTGTGCGCGTGTGTACGAGTGTGTGCGCGTGTGTACGAGTGTGTGCGCGTGTTTACGAGTGTGTGTGCGTGTGTACGAGTGTGTACGAGTAAATGTGCGTGTGTGTGCGCGGGTGTACTAGTATGTGTGTGCGTGTGTACGAGTGTGTGCGCGGGTGTACTAGTGTGTGTGCGTGTGTACTAGTGTGTGTGCGTGTGTACGAGTGTGTGCGCGGGTGTACTAGTGTGTGTGCGTGTGTACTAGTGTGTGTGCATGTGTACGAGTGTGTGCGCGGGTGTACGAGTGTGTGTGCATGTGTACGAGTGCGTGCGCGTGTTTACGAGTGTGTGTGGGTGCGTACGAGTGTGTGCGCGTGCGTACGAGTGTGTGTGCGTACGTATGAGTGTGTGTGCATGTGTACGAGAGCGTGCGCGCGTGTACGAGTGTGTGCGCGAGTGTGTGCGTGTGTCGCGTGTGAGACGTTACCGTGCGCGGGCAGCGCGCGGCGCGCGGGCCGCTGGTCGGGCGGGTGCGGCGCGAGTGTGTGCGTGTGTCGCGTGTGAGACGTTACCGTGCGCGGGCAGCGCGCGGCGCGCGGGCCGCTGGTCGGGCGGGTGCGGCGCGAGTGTGTGCGTGTGTCGCGTGTGAGACGTTACCGTGCGCGGGCAGCGCGCGGCGCGCGGGCCGCTGGTCGGGCGGGTGCGGCGCGAGTGTGTGCGTGTGTCGCGTGTGAGACGTTACCGTGCGCGGGCAGCGCGCGGCGCGCGGGCCGCTGGTCGGGCGGGTGCGGCGCGAGTGTGTGCGTGTGTCGCGTGTGAGACGTTACCGTGCGCGGGCAGCGCGCGGCGCGCGGGCCGCTGGTCGGGCGGGTGCGGCGCGAGTGTGTGCGTGTGTCGCGTGTGAGACGTTACCGTGCGCGGGCAGCGCGCGGCGCGCGGGCCGCTGGTCGGGCGGGTGCGGCGCGAGTGTGTGCGTGTGTCGCGTGTGAGACGTTACCGTGCGCGGGCAGCGCGCGGCGCGCGGGCCGCTGGTCGGGCGGGTGCGGCGCGAGTGTGTGCGTGTGTCGCGTGTGAGACGTTACCGTGCGCGGGCAGCGCGCGGCGCGCGGGCCGCTGGTCGGGCGGGTGCGGCGCGAGTGTGTGCGTGTGTCGCGTGTGAGACGTTACCGTGCGCGGGCAGCGCGCGGCGCGCGGGCCGCTGGTCGGGCGGGTGCGGCGCGAGTGTGTGCGTGTGTCGCGTGTGAGACGTTACCGTGCGCGGGCAGCGCGCGGCGCGCGGGCCGCTGGTCGGGCGGGTGCGGCGCGAGTGTGTGCGTGTGTCGCGTGTGAGACGTTACCGTGCGCGGGCAGCGCGCGGCGCGCGGGCCGCTGGTCGGGCGGGTGCGGCGCGAGTGTGTGCGTGTGTCGCGTGTGAGACGTTACCGTGCGCGGGCAGCGCGCGGCGCGCGGGCCGCTGGTCGGGCGGGTGCGGCGCGAGTGTGTGCGTGTGTCGCGTGTGAGACGTTACCGTGCGCGGGCAGCGCGCGGCGCGCGGGCCGCTGGTCGGGCGGGTGCGGCGCGAGTGTGTGCGTGTGTCGCGTGTGAGACGTTACCGTGCGCGGGCAGCGCGCGGCGCGCGGGCCGCTGGTCGGGCGGGTGCGGCGCGAGTGTGTGCGTGTGTCGCGTGTGAGACGTTACCGTGCGCGGGCAGCGCGCGGCGCGCGGGCCGCTGGTCGGGCGGGTGCGGCGCGAGTGTGTGCGTGTGTCGCGTGTGAGACGTTACCGTGCGCGGGCAGCGCGCGGCGCGCGGGCCGCTGGTCGGGCGGGTGCGGCGCGAGTGTGTGCGTGTGTCGCGTGTGAGACGTTACCGTGCGCGGGCAGCGCGCGGCGCGCGGGCCGCTGGTCGGGCGGGTGCGGCGCGAGTGTGTGCGTGTGTCGCGTGTGAGACGTTACCGTGCGCGGGCAGCGCGCGGCGCGCGGGCCGCTGGTCGGGCGGGTGCGGCGCGAGTGTGTGCGTGTGTCGCGTGTGAGACGTTACCGTGCGCGGGCAGCGCGCGGCGCGCGGGCCGCTGGTCGGGCGGGTGCGGCGCGAGTGTGTGCGTGTGTCGCGTGTGAGACGTTACCGTGCGCGGGCAGCGCGCGGCGCGCGGGCCGCTGGTCGGGCGGGTGCGGCGCGAGTGTGTGCGTGTGTCGCGTGTGAGACGTTACCGTGCGCGGGCAGCGCGCGGCGCGCGGGCCGCTGGTCGGGCGGGTGCGGCGCGAGTGTGTGCGTGTGTCGCGTGTGAGACGTTACCGTGCGCGGGCAGCGCGCGGCGCGCGGGCCGCTGGTCGGGCGGGTGCGGCGCGAGTGTGTGCGTGTGTCGCGTGTGAGACGTTACCGTGCGCGGGCAGCGCGCGGCGCGCGGGCCGCTGGTCGGGCGGGTGCGGCGCGAGTGTGTGCGTGTGTCGCGTGTGAGACGTTACCGTGCGCGGGCAGCGCGCGGCGCGCGGGCCGCTGGTCGGGCGGGTGCGGCGCGAGTGTGTGCGTGTGTCGCGTGTGAGACGTTACCGTGCGCGGGCAGCGCGCGGCGCGCGGGCCGCTGGTCGGGCGGGTGCGGCGCGAGTGTGTGCGTGTGTCGCGTGTGAGACGTTACCGTGCGCGGGCAGCGCGCGGCGCGCGGGCCGCTGGTCGGGCGGGTGCGGCGCGAGTGTGTGCGTGTGTCGCGTGTGAGACGTTACCGTGCGCGGGCAGCGCGCGGCGCGCGGGCCGCTGGTCGGGCGGGTGCGGCGCGAGTGTGTGCGTGTGTCGCGTGTGAGACGTTACCGTGCGCGGGCAGCGCGCGGCGCGCGGGCCGCTGGTCGGGCGGGTGCGGCGCGAGTGTGTGCGTGTGTCGCGTGTGAGACGTTACCGTGCGCGGGCAGCGCGCGGCGCGCGGGCCGCTGGTCGGGCGGGTGCGGCGCGAGTGTGTGCGTGTGTCGCGTGTGAGACGTTACCGTGCGCGGGCAGCGCGCGGCGCGCGGGCCGCTGGTCGGGCGGGTGCGGCGCGAGTGTGTGCGTGTGTCGCGTGTGAGACGTTACCGTGCGCGGGCAGCGCGCGGCGCGCGGGCCGCTGGTCGGGCGGGTGCGGCGCGAGTGTGTGCGTGTGTCGCGTGTGAGACGTTACCGTGCGCGGGCAGCGCGCGGCGCGCGGGCCGCTGGTCGGGCGGGTGCGGCGCGAGTGTGTGCGTGTGTCGCGTGTGAGACGTTACCGTGCGCGGGCAGCGCGCGGCGCGCGGGCCGCTGGTCGGGCGGGTGCGGCGCGAGTGTGTGCGTGTGTCGCGTGTGAGACGTTACCGTGCGCGGGCAGCGCGCGGCGCGCGGGCCGCTGGTCGGGCGGGTGCGGCGCGAGTGTGTGCGTGTGTCGCGTGTGAGACGTTACCGTGCGCGGGCAGCGCGCGGCGCGCGGGCCGCTGGTCGGGCGGGTGCGGCGCGAGTGTGTGCGTGTGTCGCGTGTGAGACGTTACCGTGCGCGGGCAGCGCGCGGCGCGCGGGCCGCTGGTCGGGCGGGTGCGGCGCGAGTGTGTGCGTGTGTCGCGTGTGAGACGTTACCGTGCGCGGGCAGCGCGCGGCGCGCGGGCCGCTGGTCGGGCGGGTGCGGCGCGAGTGTGTGCGTGTGTCGCGTGTGAGACGTTACCGTGCGCGGGCAGCGCGCGGCGCGCGGGCCGCTGGTCGGGCGGGTGCGGCGCGAGTGTGTGCGTGTGTCGCGTGTGAGACGTTACCGTGCGCGGGCAGCGCGCGGCGCGCGGGCCGCTGGTCGGGCGGGTGCGGCGCGAGTGTGTGCGTGTGTCGCGTGTGAGACGTTACCGTGCGCGGGCAGCGCGCGGCGCGCGGGCCGCTGGTCGGGCGGGTGCGGCGCGAGTGTGTGCGTGTGTCGCGTGTGAGACGTTACCGTGCGCGGGCAGCGCGCGGCGCGCGGGCCGCTGGTCGGGCGGGTGCGGCGCGAGTGTGTGCGTGTGTCGCGTGTGAGACGTTACCGTGCGCGGGCAGCGCGCGGCGCGCGGGCCGCTGGTCGGGCGGGTGCGGCGCGAGTGTGTGCGTGTGTCGCGTGTGAGACGTTACCGTGCGCGGGCAGCGCGCGGCGCGCGGGCCGCTGGTCGGGCGGGTGCGGCGCGAGTGTGTGCGTGTGTCGCGTGTGAGACGTTACCGTGCGCGGGCAGCGCGCGGCGCGCGGGCCGCTGGTCGGGCGGGTGCGGCGCGAGTGTGTGCGTGTGTCGCGTGTGAGACGTTACCGTGCGCGGGCAGCGCGCGGCGCGCGGGCCGCTGGTCGGGCGGGTGCGGCGCGAGTGTGTGCGTGTGTCGCGTGTGAGACGTTACCGTGCGCGGGCAGCGCGCGGCGCGCGGGCCGCTGGTCGGGCGGGTGCGGCGCGAGTGTGTGCGTGTGTCGCGTGTGAGACGTTACCGTGCGCGGGCAGCGCGCGGCGCGCGGGCCGCTGGTCGGGCGGGTGCGGCGCGAGTGTGTGCGTGTGTCGCGTGTGAGACGTTACCGTGCGCGGGCAGCGCGCGGCGCGCGGGCCGCTGGTCGGGCGGGTGCGGCGCGAGTGTGTGCGTGTGTCGCGTGTGAGACGTTACCGTGCGCGGGCAGCGCGCGGCGCGCGGGCCGCTGGTCGGGCGGGTGCGGCGCGAGTGTGTGCGTGTGTCGCGTGTGAGACGTTACCGTGCGCGGGCAGCGCGCGGCGCGCGGGCCGCTGGTCGGGCGGGTGCGGCGCGAGTGTGTGCGTGTGTCGCGTGTGAGACGTTACCGTGCGCGGGCAGCGCGCGGCGCGCGGGCCGCTGGTCGGGCGGGTGCGGCGCGAGTGTGTGCGTGTGTCGCGTGTGAGACGTTACCGTGCGCGGGCAGCGCGCGGCGCGCGGGCCGCTGGTCGGGCGGGTGCGGCGCGAGTGTGTGCGTGTGTCGCGTGTGAGACGTTACCGTGCGCGGGCAGCGCGCGGCGCGCGGGCCGCTGGTCGGGCGGGTGCGGCGCGAGTGTGTGCGTGTGTCGCGTGTGAGACGTTACCGTGCGCGGGCAGCGCGCGGCGCGCGGGCCGCTGGTCGGGCGGGTGCGGCGCGAGTGTGTGCGTGTGTCGCGTGTGAGACGTTACCGTGCGCGGGCAGCGCGCGGCGCGCGGGCCGCTGGTCGGGCGGGTGCGGCGCGAGTGTGTGCGTGTGTCGCGTGTGAGACGTTACCGTGCGCGGGCAGCGCGCGGCGCGCGGGCCGCTGGTCGGGCGGGTGCGGCGCGAGTGTGTGCGTGTGTCGCGTGTGAGACGTTACCGTGCGCGGGCAGCGCGCGGCGCGCGGGCCGCTGGTCGGGCGGGTGCGGCGCGAGTGTGTGCGTGTGTCGCGTGTGAGACGTTACCGTGCGCGGGCAGGGCGCGGCGCGCGGGCCGCTGGTCGGGCGGGTGCGGCGGCGCCAGACGCGCGGCGCCGGGCGCGCGACACACGGCCGCCTGCACCACCTCGCACACGCGCCGGAAGCGGCGGATGTTGCCTGCACGAGAAGAACACGTTGAACTTAACCATAGGAACTGTACTATATGTCGCATCGTATCGCATCAGCCTATCGCAGTCCACTGCTGAACATAGACTTCCCCAAAGTCGCGTCCAATATCCCGGTTTTCCGCAATCCTCATCTAGCCTCCGCCGGCAATCATGCGTTAGCCATCGGTCCAGCGGTTCGGAGGACGCCCTACACTGCGTTTGCCGATACGCGGTCTCCACTTTAGGACACATCTGCTTCAGTGGCCATCGGTCCTGCGACATACGTGACCAGCCCACTGTTACTTCAACTTGCTGATTCTACGGGTCATGTCGGTTACTTTGGTTCTCCCGCCGATAATCACATTCCTGATTTTATCCTTGAGAGAGACTCTAAGCATAGCCTGTTCCATAGCACGTTGAGTGATTTCGAATTTGTGTACTAATCCCGTCGTCGGTGTCCATATGTCGGCGCCATATGTCAACACAGGTAGGACGTACAGCTCGAAAACTTTTGTCTTTAAGCATCGTGGAATCTTCGAATCGAAGACTCAACGAAGCCTATCGATTGCCGCCCAACCCAACTGAATCTTCTTATCGACTTTCTTCTCGAAGTTGTTTCAGTCAAGTTCGATTGTGTGGCCTAGGTAGACATAATCCTGTACAACTTCTTGGCTTCTCGTCTGGGCATGACATGTTTATCGAACATAGCTGTCGTCTTGACCAAATTCATACCGAGACCGACCAATTGGGAGGATTCATTCAGGTCGCCAAGCATCCGGCCTAGCTAATTCAATGTTTCCGCAAAGATGACGATATTGATATCGTCATAATCAAAAATTAATAAAAATGAAAAATTGCTGCCGACGAAGATCAACCGATAGGTTCGATCGAAGATTGAGTCCCATGTAAGGGTGGTGTTTATGGACCCGGTAGCGTTGCATTGATTTAACGTATTAAATAAAACTACCGGGTTGAACTGATGTCGAGATTTTATTGCACTAATTTAAACTAAGTGTAAACGGTGAGGCTCGTTTTGCTCAAAGTAAATATCGATTCTCAATCCAATTCTAAATACAATTCTCAATATGATACCACTTGGTTTGTGTAATATATGTAGATTGCAGGTAGAAACATTATTTCTATATGTATAAATAGGAGGGGCAAGTTTTTACTTGCTTTGAGTGTGAATAAACGGTCAACCAAGTGTCAACGTGTCTTGACCTTTGTCCTTGTCCCTTGTCCCGGTTAATTAATACGACTAGATATTTCTCAGTTTGGATCTTAAGATATGTTCTAAGTTAACCAAACCATGGCGCGATTCACTTTACCAGTGACGCTCTCTTGTAATGAATAGAAAAAAACTATATAAAACTAAGATTATATTAAAATGATCATCAACAGGTGGGTATCCTTCATTAAATGAGGAGAGAAAAATTTAAACAGCTAAAAATGGCCAAATGCAAATAAAATTAAAACGGCTCTATATTTAATATCGCATTTGCAACAAAAATCTTTTTTTTCAGATTTGACTAAATTCTGCAGACCCGATTTTTTTCAAATAATTGGTAGGAATCGTTATTAACTAAAAGTGTGACCAGCAGAGAAAAATAGTCTCGACCTCTATCTTGTCGAAGTGTCGTCAAAGACGATTAAGGCCATAGTGGTGCGAACAAATGTACACCAACCAGGATGATGGGCAGCAACGTTATTATATCCTGCCATCGTACACTGCGCTTCCCAATCTAACTGCCAAGCGTGGCGAATATTGGCAAACACTTACGATGATTACGACGAGATGAAGGCTACGTTTCAGCAGTGGACATCCACATGACACCATAGTTAACCATCATGCGACATGGATAAATCTTACAAGAAAAATCTGGCCTATATTATTTTCCTCAATTCTCACTCACATTCATTGTCCAAAGCATTGTTATCGTGACAGGTAACTAACAGGTTTCTGCGACAGATGAGATGCGGCTATTTAGCAGTTGACAGCGCTTACCGCTTAGCGATCGTCATTTTGCTTACAAGCGCTTCCTAGCGCTTTTTTTTCTGCCAAAAATACTCAATGACACTATTCTTAATACCTATGTATTATTAAAAAATATGTATATTGGTTTGTTTGTACGTAAAATCAGAGTTCAGTAGGTGTCCATATGTTTCTTGTCAAGCGATAACTTTTTTTAAAACCTGCTATGAACGTCTACGTTATTTTATTTATGTCTGTAATGGTTCCTTCTCGGGTGTGCTGGAAGAAATCTCTTCTAGCTATAAGCAAACCCTTTATACATACTGTTTTCTTATATTTACGCGAATTTTACTCATTTTAATTAAAAGACTAAAACGGATTTTATCGCGTTTATTCAAAACTTTACAGTTTAACGATTTTTTATTTTATTTCCCGACGTTTCGGACCGTCAGCGTCCATGGTCTAGGGGGACTGAAGTGGTGGGTGTCCGAATAAATATTCTGTAAAGGGTCGGGAAATAAAATAAGAATTCGTTAAACTGTAAAGTTTTCAATAAACGCGATAAAATCCGTTTTAGTCTTTTAATTAAAAACCCTTTATACATTCATTTCAATGATTTGTATGTTTGTGACGCATTTTCTGTGCGTATAACAAAGAGTTTAATTAGAACGATTCAGACCTCGCTTTAGATCGCCGACCAATTCCAGATTAATTGCTTTGTTAGACATGCATACAACGGAGTCTATGTATGCCTTGCTGATTTCCTGTTAATTTATCCCGTCACATTAAAACTTGATATAGGCCAGCACAGTATAGTTTAAAAAAATGGTTATCTGTAAAGTCGGTTTACGGACCATAATTTTACGTGATAACGTCATAAGAAAACATTGATGAAAACTAGCATACTTTTATGAATTGAATTGAATTATTATCACTAAATTATCATTGTTTTGTATAATACAAAGGAGTTAATTCAATTTTTTTTTTCGATAAATTAACATTTCGACTGCCCCTACGTATACTATCGAAACTGAAAAAAGGTACTTTACAGGAGAGCACTTTTAAGTTAATTTTGTGTACAAAATTGTCATTTATTTGTTAAGTATCGATATTATACTGATGAAAAATATGGTTTAATATGTATTTTTTTAGCTTATTCTCTTTTTTGTATGAAAACATATATAAAAAGAGTTTCTTAGTGCAATAAAAAAAAATCGCAAATTTTCAGTTTCGATACTGTGCGTGGGGACAGTCGATTTATTTGCACTCGTTAATTCAAATATTTTTTTACTCAAATTATACAGATTTAATTACAAGTAACTAACACAGTGTAATTAACACAATGAGATTTCTAACAAGATGATAATAAGGTTCATTTATCTTTGCACTATTTCTTTATATTATATTATTATTATATCCAGACCATAAAGAAATAAAAATGACTAAATGGTTATGAACTTGACTTTTGCCCAGCAGTGGGGTGTTTACAGGCTGATTCAATTCAGATAAGTTCTGTCTGAAAGTACTGAAACTAAATCAGAACTTTCCATAACTGCCGCCGGACACTTACTTATTTTAAATTTATATTTGTTAATCATGTAAATTATGTACTGTACCAATATATTAAATCAATATATATTATAGCCTATTCAGTAATGTTAATTATAGGCTATAAAACATCACGACACGAAATTTACTGCATTATTTTAATACATACCTGATAACAAGGTAAACGTGATAGCATACAAGTATTCCTTCCCGTTTTCGCCTGGCGCTTTCGTTATCGTTGATATATCGACCTGGAAATGAATATATTACCTATAATATAACAGTATCGCGTGCAGGCATATATCGGCGGTAAAACCGACCACACCTGGAACCTTCTTCGGGTCAAAGGAACGACTCGCTAACTTCAGCTCCAAATAAGTGAAGGTGGGGTCCCCTTGATCCGAAGAAGTTTCGACTTCCGAGAACCCGGACAGGACTCTCACCCGTCGGTGCTCCTCAGAGTCATGCTCTTCGGAGTCCTCGAGGTAAAAGGTCTCGGCCATAAGTCGGGCCGAGCTCTTGATCCACGTGTTAACGGTAAAGTTCATGACCAAACAACTGTAATCATAGTATACTATCAGGTGTTTTAATTACGCAAAACTAAAAACCCGTCTTGTGTATTTGACTAATTTTTTGTATTTAGTTTAGAAGTGGTGTGTAGTATATGTACTTTATTTTAATGCCTCTCGGTCGTATCAACTTTGTATAATTTACAAATTTCGATTATTCGAAACTTTGCATACAAGTTAAATTGAATTCTTTGATATATTTTTTCGACATTTCATACATGTATTGTTTTACGCAATCATTTTTTCTTATTTATCTATAGTATAATATAATCCAAACTATACTAGTGACAGTGACGGGTGTTGTTATTATTTTCGATATGTCACACGCATAATTTTTTTTTAATAACTATTGAAATTCGAGTGATGTTATTTATGGATAACCCCCCCATCAAGGTGAACAAGACGTGACGCAAGCGTATCTGGAAGCAACTATTGAAACTAGAGTGAGAGTGATGTTATTTATGGATGACCCTCCCCCAAAAGGTTGACCAGACGTGACGTAAGCGTACCTGGAAGCGGACGTGTCTCTGGAACATGGCGGGCGCGTTGGAGCCGCGCTTGTACTCCACGCGGAACGACATCGGGCTGAGAACGCTGTGCGAAAGCTCCGCTATCTGCAATCAATCATAGCAGTGCTTTAATATTCTTGATTATTAGCGTTTGGGTCCGGGACATCTCGTGTCTCGAAATCCCGGGACTTTTCCTAATTTTAGTTGTCTCGAGTCCCAGGACTTTTCGGTCGAGACTCGAGACGAGACAAGATTGTCGAAATGTTGTTATACATATAATGATTTTTATTTTCAAATAATTGAAGGAGCCTAACGCCATCTGTTAGTTTAATGAATAATTACTTGGTCTACTACGTAACTACATACGTAACGTAACTACTAGGCTGTCTCGTGTAGGGATGTTCATCGGAAAAAATTATCGATAATTTTACTATAGATAATTATCGTATCGTGTTATCGATAGTTATCGATAATTATCGAATAAACAGTTATCGATATATATCGATATCAGATGAAACGTTATCGATACTTGGCGACAATTATCGATAATTATCGGAATAAAATTATCGATAGTTGACGACAGTTAACGATAAAAAAGGTCATCCGGCCTTCAGTACCGACGTTTACGCCCTGGCCCTATCCGAATACTTAAAAAAAAGGTCATCCGCCGTCCAGTATCGACATTACCATCAGTACCCTATCCGAATACCTAAAAAAAAGGTCATCCGCCGTACCATAATTATCGAATCACAATTATCAATACTTATCGGATCCAAAAACAATTATCGATAATTATCGGATCACACAAAACTATCGATAACTATCCGATCACACAAAATTATCGATAATTATCGAATCGCACAAAATTATCGATAATTATCGGATCACACAAAATTATCTATAATTATCGAATGAAAACTTATCGATAATTATCGAATGAAAAATTATCGATAATTATCGAATCAAAATTATCGAATAACACTTATCGATAATTATCGAATGAAAAATTATCGAGTAGTTACGAATTATCAATAATTATCGCACACCCCTAGTCTCGTATCCCGGGACTTTGAAATTGTCGGGAATTCCCAAACCCTATTGATTATATATAAGGAAAATAGAATTGCATTGACGCATCATCATATAAAAAGTACTGAAATATAAATATCGAGATGGGACTGCTACCATTCGACGCGGAATTTTTCGTAGATGGTTATAGGCTACTTATTTTTTGGTTTTCATTGACCCTTTGTACTTTTTTCGATTTACTCTTATATATACTTTTCCGCTAATAAAAACAAAATATTCTAATATTATTCTTAATCTGTCTCTATGGGCAACGTTTTATTGTCGACTATTCGTGTGTGCCCACGTATTGTGCCCACCAACATATATTTTGTTCCAGGAAACTTTGTTTTACTTTGTTATTAATTAGTTTAAATATATATATATATATATATATATATATATATATATATATATATATATATATATATATATATATATATATATATATATATATATATATATATATATATATATATATATATATATATATATATATATATATATAAAATAATAATAATAGAATATTTTACCAATAAATATGGGAGTTTATCTAACTTTTTGATCTCATTACTTCATATCTTACTAATATAATTCAATATATTTCAACAAACGGACAGTTTTCTGGATTTGTGCTAAAAATTGGAATTCCACAGGGATCAATTTTAGGTCCTTTTCAATTTTTAATATACGTTAATGGTAGGAACCAGTTCATGTTAAAGGAATTTGTGATATTGAATTGTTTGTTCATGACACATCACTTATTTTTGAGGTTTACAGAAATAAATTTAATTATGACAACGTGAATGATGCTTTATAATGGATACAAAAGTGGTTTAAGACAAAATAACTTGGTTTTTAAAAAGCCTAGAAAAACAAATATGTTGTGTTGATTGATTGATATTGAGATTGATTTGATTTATCTAATGTGAACATGCTAATTATTATTAAGAAATAAATAACGAAAATCTTACGATTCACATAACAATTTTCTAAGGGATACATTTAAGATTCGAAAACTTAGTGAAATTTCCATTTGCCATACTTGGCTCCACAGCAATCGCAAAGTTCGTCAACTAATTGACGTCGATACTACTTGATAACTATATTTTAGTTATTTCAACAGTGTCTTACGGTTTGATAATATAGGGTAACGCTGCAAATATTGAAGTGTGTGAAGTGGCATTGTTATCTTCGATGAGATATATTCAATATGAATGTTTTACTAAGGTAGATACATAATATACTTGTAGCGACATCTATCTCGCCACATACGAACAAAAAACTGACGTATCCTACATCTATCAAAGTTATCCAAGTGATTGAACATGTATACAAGAATCCGACAACAACCGTCAGGGGGCAGTAGCCCACCAGACTCAACTTCCGTCTGGTCGGAGGATCCTCTCTTTTCAATGGTGGTTGAGGAACTTTACACTCTGTTCCTCACATCCCCCAAGACTGGTGACCCCGACGTGATCTGAACACGCAACTTCTGTTTCTCACTCCCCCTCCGCCCCTCCAAAAAGTATGTAGATGTCGCTACATACTTTTTGGAAGACGAATGGCAAAAAATTTTCAAATACCAAGAAGACATACTTACACTCAAGAAAGCATGTATCAAGTCCGCTTTGACTGTTGCTAAAGGTTTGCCCTTAACAAGAGCAGTGAAAGTCTCCTCTTTGTCCGCTGAAAGTAGAAGCGAGCCGAACCAGGAACGCTTCGTTAGTTCAGGAGACGACTCAGGGGTGAGATGTACTTCTTCGGAAGACGCTGGAATTTTATAGAATAGTTTTTTTTTTTTTTGGTTATACTTATATTACACATCATGTGTTCGTTTGTACGTTTTATTGAAATTAACAAAATTTGGTGTGGTTAAGCGTTCTAAGTGGAATTTGAGTATCAAGATATTAACTTCGAACTTTTAGGTGTTGGTTATAATATACATACACATTATAATACATACGGCGCCATCTTTTGTCGAGTAGCTGAATTACATGGGAACAGCTATTAGTCAATACTACACGATAAACACCAGCGAAATTAGATCTTAAGCTTGGTTACTCAAATCGTAAAAATATGTACGTTGTAAGCTGTGTTACAGTTTTATGCGGGTAGGTTCCGCTTTTGTGAGTTATTAACTACCAACATATCAAGTTTTATAGTAAATGGTTGTGTTTTTTTCAGGTGAAAGAGTAACAATAATCCATCCACATTAAAAAATGTTCACGTTTACGTATAATGTGTCAATCTGTATGTGTGTGTGTGCGACTCACTTTGCATTTTCCTCCTGTGGAACCGCGGCGAGCCCAGGAACGAGTTCTTTATGGTGGCCAGCCGCGCGCGCCACGGCGCCGCCGCCCCCGCCGCGCCCCCCGCCACCCCCGCCACCCCCGCCACCGCGCCGCCCGCCGCGCCCGCCACCGCTGCCGGACACGCGCATCGTGTATTATATGTGCATAAATAGTCTATTAAAGCTTGCAATTGTTTTAGAAATTGATTTAAATTTAAATATTAATTAATTCATGAGATCCCTTCTTCTATATGGAAAAGAGGCCTTCGATCAGCAGTAAGTTGTTTACAGACTGATACAGTACAGTATAGTAATTTATGACGAAGATGATGCATGTTGTTTGTACGTTTATTCGTCACCGTTTCTGTTCATGTGTATGTGCTTAAAGTGTTTGTCTGTCCATGTGTGTGTGTGCGGGTGTCTTCTTATTCTCTATTTTTTTGCAGAATGGAGATAGACACAGTATAGAAAACATTGCACATTTTTTTTTTTATTAAGATTATCGAAATGTTAGATTTTATAGCTGTTACAGTGTCTTCTGTCGATCCACTGTATCTAAAACCAAACTAAAATTCCGATAATATAGTATATTCATTAATACACTTTTTTTTTCTTCTTCTGTTATCTGTTACTTTCTCTATTTTTTTTTAATTGCAGGAAAACCAGAGATAGATCTAAAATTATTATTTACAGTACTATCTTCTTTTCTGTAAACATCTGATATAGTGGCTTTCTTACAGGTTTCTTACAGGACAGCTGCATAAAATTTTCCGCATTTGGAAACTTCAGACCTTAATGTTTTAATTTTTAATGAAATCTTGAGTCAAACCTACTTTTTTAATAAATGATTTTAATAGAATGTTTTCAAAATATATACGTTACGCTATTGTAACTATTAACTGAAAAAAAAATGACGTTTACAGATATATCTTCTAGAGTACCTGTTATTTTAGTTGAGCAACAAAAAACGGATGTAGCAACGTGACAATATCAAATCAAAAAGTCGTTGTATACTGCGTGCTCCACCTTAGACTTCATCGTTGTTTACCATCAGACAAGATGGAGGTCAAACGCACTCAAATTTTTGATTAAAAAAAAAGGGAAAAAAAAAGAAAAAAGAAAAATAGACCCGACCTTTTTCTTGCCAAAATGTACGAAAAACTGTACACCAACCATGGATGGTGATGAGCAGCAGGGTCACCATATCCTGTTACATAGCACTGCACTTGCCAACCCGCCTACCAAGCGTGACGAATATTGACAACACCAATGAAAAGATACGGTGGTGATGTGGTAGATGATAGGGAAAAATCGTTATTAAAGTGCGTTATTAACTATGTGTGCGTTAATTACTATGGTTACACAGCAATAGTAGTTTTTAAATATTTTTAAACCATTATTAACCCACCAAGTAGAAGAAAATACTGGTTTTCTCCGCAACGTTTATTTAACTTACGTATTTTTAACCGTTTACGCAGCGTACGCAACGGAAACTCTCAAAAAAGAATGATTTTCCCGTTTTTGTAACGTTTATTATGAATGTTCAGCTGCTATTGGTCTTAGCGTGATGTTATATAGCCTATAGCCTTCCTCGATAAATGGACTATTTAACACAGAAATAATTCGAACCAGTGATTCCTGAGATTAGCGCGTTCAAACTAACAAACTCTTCAGCTTTATATATAAAAGAAGTAATTAATTTCAATATATTTCCAAGAACACACAAGACACTTCAAAGTTCTACGCTTGTCTGTGGAAGAGAACAACTGTGGTACACACACAAACAGTAATAATATAACTATAATATACACATAACACACTATATACACAACATATATACACATAACACACTAATACTTACCGGGTATATTGACTAGATTAGGGAAGAGAGATGTCTGAGTCGGTGTTTGAGTGGTTCCTGGACCGGGGAGTGATGACCTTTCTCGGACTGAAAAATACATAATTAAAGCATATTTATTTATATTAAGAGGCAACACATAAAACATATTTGAACCTAAAATTTAGAAAGATTTCTTTAAATAAATTTATAGATGTTGCTTTTTTATACTGTAGCCATGACGTCACGAATCTTAAAATATGTGACACGGTGACACACTTTAACATACGACTTGTGACAACAAAAATCGAGATACTGTCTTATATTTACGCAAATTTTACTCATTTAATTAAAAGTCTACAACGGATTTTATCGCGTTTATTTTTATAAAATTTACAGTTTAACAGTTTTTAAAATTATTTCCCGACGTTTCGGACCCTTTACAGCGTCCATGGTCTCCCGTGGGGACTCCCCCATCCGACATCCGACCATGGACGCTGTAAAGGGTCCGAAAAATCCGTTGTAGACTTTTAATTAAATAAGAAAGTCGAGATTTCGCTCGACACCCCCCCCCCCTCCTAAAAACCTCACGTAATTAATGGATGTACCCTTAGGCCTCTGTCTATTATTAAGTACACTGAGTTTAACCGTTGCCGTGTCGCTTGACACACTACCAAAATATTGGTAAGGGATCGCCCATACTGGTGAGGGATCGGTGGGGGAGAGGTTCGGAAAAAATCACGAAATATCACAAGGAGGACAAAACAGGAGGAGGAGGACGAAATATCACAAGTGTAATGAGATATCACGTATTTTTTTTTTGTCGAACGCGCGATTTTTATACCAAAAAGCGGCGCGTGATTTTGACGAGGCATAAAGTAATTGTTGCCAGGCAAAAAAACAAACCTGCAACCTGTAACCTTAATGTCAGTCTGGACTTTTTTATCACGATGCTTAATTTTCCAAAATTTCATCAGATTATACCTTCATTTAAAGATACTATTCTGAAGCTTTCAATATATTTTGTACCAAAAAAATATGTATATATGATTTTGGATATGGGAGGGTAGTCTAAAATCTTACCACATATCACCAGATGTGGGAGGGGTTATAAAGTTGCTAAAAAAGATCACGTGCTTTATGGACGACCCCTGACTCTGAATAATTAATAAATTAATAAAACGACATGTTGAATATTATTATTATTTTCAGGTGTCAATGTGATTGTTACCTCTGTGCGAGTGAGACGGACTATGCGAGCGAACAGAAACGCCGGACCCCACCAGCGGTGACTCGTTTATTATTATAACCGCTTCACCCGGCTCCCCGCCTGTCGACAATTAACAACATCATTAAAGATTTGTTATTTTATTTTATTGAAGTGAAACTTCTTTAGAATCGTTGTGATTTGAAGCTCAATGTAACGAAAATGCGTCACGATAAAGAAACAAACACATAAATGTATAGGAGAGAATGAGATAGTAAATATAGTGCGCTGCGCCCAACCGTCGCTTCATACCCCGAACTCCCCCACTACTAGTGACGACCTTGACGTGAGAGCACGCTTATCGAGTCTTTTTTAATTAACAAATAAAAAAAATTTTTAACTTTATTTCTGTAGGCCTATAAGTATCAATTTACTAGCTGATATCATTTTAATATACTCTTTGTTCTGTACTGTATCAGCCTGTAAACACCCAGTGCTGAGCAAAGGTCTCTACTGAATATAAACGAAGGGTTAGAGCTTAATCCACCACGCTGCTATAATGCGGGTTGGCGGATAATTTCTTTACCATGATCTTTATCAGGTGTCTATAATAATAACCAGGACCGACGGCATTATGTGCTCTCCGAGGCACGGCGGGGAGACCCACGAGGACAAACACCCAGACCGGAAACAACAACAATTGTACAACAATTTGTACAAATACAAATATCTGTCCCGCGCGGGAATCGAACCCGCGACCGCCGGCGCGTGGCATTGAGGCAACTACTCGCACCACTACACCAGACCGGTCGTAAGCAAATATACTCTTTAGTCTGTGACATCTATTAATTATTAATTAATAAATTTTAAATTGAGTTTGCCAAAGAAGTTTCACTTCTGACATGTGTACTCCGTACACACTAGTCTGTTGTTTTTTTTTTTTCATTTTAAGTCACACAAGTAATTTATTTATTTATTTATTTGTTGCGCCAACAAGAAATACACTAACACAATGTTAAGATAAAATTTCAGTTAATAAAGTTTAATTAGAGGCGCAAACTGCATGCACATGAGCGAACAACTCAATACTCAAAACATAGTCGAAGTCAATTAAATACGCATTATCAGAGAGAAATCAAAAACTACTCGTCAGATCTTGCTCAAATTTAGGACCAATTACAACCACCAGCATTCGAATATAAAAACAATCATCAAAATCGGTATACCCAGCAAAAAAGTTATGAAGTAACACCAACATAAAAAAATACAATCGAATTAAGAACCACCTCCTTTTTTGAAGTCGGTTAAAAATAAATTCCATATAACGCATTTTTTGTATACATATTTTGTGTTATTAATAGCAGGATTTCTCGATTATTTTTTTTACTATTAATTAATTGGTAAAATAAAATAGATATTATTTGGACTTACTGATATTTAGACTAATAGTTGGTCCAGTGGAGTTTGCTCTCTGGTGATGATGTTCACGGACAGACGGGGATGCTGGAATTATGTATAGATAGCTTAGTGAGAAGAAAAGTATCGAAAGATGGATTTAATAATACATCCCACAATAATTAAAAAAATTGAAATAATTGATAAATTATATTTTATTTGTTTTTTTTTTTTTTTCTTAGAATTATATACACAAAAAATATATATTAATAATAATACACTAAATACACTGTGAAAATAATATATTCGTATTGTATTTATTTATCTAAATATTATGATTTTTTTCTTTTAATTGTTATGTCCTTGTTGTCGTAATTTTAATGTATTCCGAAAAATTTCCCTTTTCTTTTGTTTAAAAACTAGACATGCGCAAAACATCACCTTATGGAGTAATGTGATGCAACATTACTTTTTCGGTCAGGTGATATTACTCGATAACATTACGCGACGCATTCGAAAGATCTGATAACTCGACTGTACTATTACTTGAAGTGATACGTAATACGTAATATAGGTAGTACGTATTACTTGTTGCACTACCGTAATACATTTAGCATACAGTTAGAAAAAGATAATATTACTTGAAAACCTTGACATGAAATTACTAGCACACGGTGTATTTGAATGATGAATATTTTTATTTTTTAGATATAAGAAGGTCTTATCGTGTTTTAATTTAACCCAACCTACTGATTTTTTTTGACGATTACTAAATAATGTAACGTTGATTACATTACATTACATTACATAATGATTATGTCAATAAAGTTGATTTTCCTTCATACTTAAGTAAACGCCAAGGAAAATATCACCCGAGTAATATTACGCATCACCTACGCATGTCTATTAAAAATGCTTTAAATTTTTTAAAACAAGTATTTATGTTGTAATATAAATAATTTATTTGTTATTTTGCATGCGATATTCAACTTCATAGGTTTAGCATGCAGTTTGAATATTTTTTTATTGTGTGATATAATTACCCTAGTTAATAAAGGTCGTATGCAATGTATGTGTCGATATATACCTAAAGGTGATCCAGGCGTAGCCGGGGTACCGCCTAGTGAAGATACACGATGCGGCGTATGACCTGTCAAACAATAACACATATTCCTATATTCAGAACCAAGAATTGACAACCCTAAGCTATTCTTTTTTTTTAATTATTCGCTGGGTGCGTGACCCTAGCGCCATCTAACGATACAACTTACGGTGGCTCTTTTGAGAAAATAAACATGTATTGGATGTCAAATAGCTATTGAAAAAATAAAATAACTTGAAAAAAATTTTTTTTTCATTGTAAAATGTGATATATTACACAGAGTGAATATTAAATTAAAAATTTTTCCGTGGGTCAGCTAAAAACAGTAAGTAAAATAATTACAACAACTAAAACAAGTCTCAATAAGTGAATTAGGTCAAGCAGTGTTAAAATCTGTCAAAATGTTTATTGTAAAATTAATATTGAATAAAAAATTGTTATTAATATTAAAAAACAATCTAAAATAATATATAAAATAACAAATAGCTCTATTTAACATAATTATATATTTACGAATGTATCTTAAATTTTAATTTTTTTTATTTAATTTTGCAGATAAAAAATGGAATTGGTGTTAAGAACGGGTTTAATAAAATAAAACAGGTACTGCTAAATCATTAACTATATCAAATAATATGTCTTAATTTTTTAGTCGATTATTTCTATTAATCTAAATATTTTAATCAAAAATAAATTTTATTACGTACCTACTCAAAACTGCGGATTCGTTGACTTTACGTCTTCAAATCTTCTTTAAATTATTACTCCGTTTTCTTATACGATATACACATGTATATGACATTATTCTATAGAAGTATAGAATATGGTCGTAGGTTATAGTAATACTTACTTTTGCCTTTTAACAGGAGTTATCCATTTTTTTCGCTGATTTAATTTCCACTTTGCAACCGGAAACTTATAAAATATTCAATTACTATTTCTACTAGTATTTTTGCAATCGACTACACAACAACTTTGATGACCCATTTTATTTTATTTATTTAATTAAACTGACACACGTGTTATTTTTATGGTCATATATAATAAAGAGCCACCCGTAGTTCTATTTTGTCCGCAACGGGCGCTGACATTACTTTTGTGTCCCCCACTATGCCTTACGCATCCAGCGAATACATCCACAGGCTTTATTTGCCGATGCCTTTTTTATTAACATTTTTAGATTATTATTTTATTATCGTTAATGCGTACTTATTTAGACAACTAACCGTAAGCTATTTACTACCTACTTATAATGACTTATATAGTAAAATAAGATTATGTTCATCCTTACCTAATAAATCAATAGTTTAAGCATGCGATGTTGAATCAATATATTTTAACATGTTGGAATGTTTTTGGGTGTAAGTTTTAAGAGACCCTGAATAGTATGTACTAACAAATAAACTTACCCGGTGGACTGGCGGATAATTGTGGTGAACTGCGACCTTCACTGCGACGACCCGATGAAGACCTGAAGTAGGAAACATACAATAAATGTATCAGCTAACTGGCCCACAGCTGGGCAAATGACCCTCATGGAAAAAAATAGATGTTTAATACGCTGAATTGTTCTATTGTAGAGAGAAGATGTAATTGAGCTGACAAACCATAAAGTAATTATATACTTTAAATGTTATTAATACTCAAATTTAATTTTAGAATAAAAAATAAACAATCATAATAAACACCGCAAGGAAACCTGAATAATTGACTTATATGTGGCTAATTAAATTCCATATTATTCTCCATGATTGAGAGACGTTTCTAACAAAGGGATATTTAGGGATTCAATTAAAATCAATACAATAAAGCAATTTATAACGAAATTACCTCTTATAAATATAGATTTTAATGTAAAAAGTTAAATCTTATTGTGTTTGATATATTAGAATTATTTATATTAATAATAATTATCTTGACGTTTTGTAATGTTCGTATTTTTATCAATGGCACAATGTAAAAAAATCAGTCTCAGAAGCATACGGAAAAAATTATCTTAGGCATTTTTTTTTAATTATTATTGTTAATAAATAGAAATACATGTACAGGCTCTAGTTGCAGATGCCTTTTTTTAAACATCATGTATTATATATTTGTCCTAAGGCGATTTATATACATTGGACTACAGATCGGCAGTCGGCAGTCGGCACTTAAGAATTGCCATGATCTTAGGCGTTTGCCACTTTCTATTGTAATTTTTTTTTTCTTATAATAAGTAATAGTTGTTTAATGATTAACGTACAAATTATTAAAGTATTTATATTAAACTTGATTGCCAACCTATCGTATTGGGTGTAAACCTGTTATGATAGGCGTGAAGTTGTAAGTAAATAAATAAATATATAATAAATTTAACGAGAAGACTTTCTATAGTTCTTGGACACAGAAATGTATGAACAATTGTTGGTAAAAACTGGTTATACCTGAATTGTGATCGCCTGGGTGTGATTGGTGAACCTTCACTTATTTGACCAAAATGGGCCGATTGTCCGTTCACCTGTAATATGTTGTATGTATAATTAGTTTTATCCTATTTTTTTTTAATTTAAATCAATTAAACCATACGTTCCCAAACTTCATTTAATCAAAATTTAATTTATTCAACAATTTAATTTTATTAATAAATCCATAATTTTTAATGTGTTATTTTTGTATAATTTATTTATACAAAGTACTGTTTTTAAAGCTATATAGAAGTGTTTTCATATATCATAGTTTTTCCAGAGACGGAAAGCTATTTAATTACTATTGTCATTATTAAAGTTCCAATGTGTTGCTACTGGCACCAAAAACAGAATAAAACTTTTATTTATATACTTAAACTATAGTAGTACAAATTGTACAGAGCATAAAAAAATAGATTCTACTAGGTATTCTACAATTTCATTTTAATTTATTTTTTGAAGTAAAACTTCGTTAGGCGCGACTAAAGGGTAACTGAATGCTTTGCATGACGACAATGCAACGTAAACGCGTCACGGCGACGACGCGTTTATTTAAATTCGATTTTTAAACATTTTAAGTATAATGACATCATATTTAAAGTACAATGATAATGAAATTAATGTATTTATTATGTATGATGCTCAATATAAATAAGTGTATTACTATATCACTGTTGGTATATGATCAATATTATACTTTTTTAAAATTCTAACATGACCTATTTATTTTTTAACTTAATCGTCATCTGTCACAATATCAAAGAAGTTTTACTTCAACCACATGTTAAAAGGTTACACATTAATTTTTTTTTAGGTCGCAATTGACTGCTATGGGGTGCTACAGATCACTTTGGGGGTTACTGGTTTGGCCCCGTGGATCTATTACGTAACTTGCGCGATCGCGAGAAATCGTAGTGGTGTCGAATTTCAATACCCTCATCATTACCTCAGCGAGTATTGTAATTCGACACCGCGGCGACTTCTCGTGATCGCGCAAGAGACGTAATATTATGCCGGTCGCGTGCCGGTCGCGTGCCGGTCGCGTGCGGGCCGCGGTCGCGCTCACCCGGCACGTGTCGAGGCGCTTGCGCGGCGGGTCGGCGGGCGCGACGGGCGGCGCGGCGGGCGGGCGCGGCTCGTCGTCGCGCGCCGGCCGCCGCCGCTTGCGCTCCAGCAGCAGGAAGTATATCACCTTCTCGGTGTTGTGGCTGGAATTACACATCGTACTCATATTATTAATGCGAATTTAAGGTTGTTTGTTACGCTTTCACACGAAAACTACTTAACCGATCATCGTGAAACTTTGTACACATATTCTTGGTCGTATTAGAAGTAACATAGGATACTTATTTATTTATTTCTTTCAGTCGCGATAACTGACATCCACGCGGGTGAAGCCGCGGGCAGAAGCTAGTATTATATATATTTTAAATTTCTCGTACATTAGTTATTTAAATTTATGACGAACAAAGTTAGATTAAGATTTACATGTGCATTTATAAATAAAGTTGTCGGTGTTCAAGTTGCAGAGGCTAGAAAACACTTTTGAAACACTGACATCCTGTCAAAATTTGGTACAAATCGAATTTGAGTTTGAGTGAAATTTAAATTATTTATATTATTATCAAATCCACGCTCCCCCCAGACCGGGAACTAGCACGGCCCTATAAAAAGGATTTCTCGTTGGCCCTCGGCCTTTCTCTGTGCGTGACATTCGGACCGGTTCTTGTGGAAACTTTAAGTCGGATAGACTTAAAATTTAATTAATTAATTAATTGTTTAAAATTACTTTCTTAAAAGTAGTACTTGATTTTTGTGAAATATATTTCTAGTCGATTTTTGTGATTTCTTTTTTAAAAACCTAACTCACTATCGATCGATAAGAATATATTTTTCTATAATCATTGCAATTTATTTTATTTTTTATCAGGTTTCTATGTAATTCCATCAGCATCATTAAATACTAGAGGTTTGTTGGCATCATAAATTACATAAAAAAAATTAATTATACTCAATTTTCAATCTGTGTCCCCATTTTTTGAGACCTAAAAACTAAAGATAGATCAGAACATATTTTTACATTATTGTTGCATTTTTCTAAATAAACAATAATAAGCAATTTATATTCAACAGCCCACACTAGGATAATCCTGTGCGTGGTTATCCGGACACAGACAATCAGATCAAAGATTCATATACGGCCAATACAAAAATGAAACATGAGCGGGGACCAAATACACAGAATTATTGGTTCAATTCAGATCAATCAATAAAGATGTTAATTTTGTTACCGGAGATGGGCGTTAGTACTACAAGACAGTTTTTGTAACTAGTAGTCACAAACGTACAAATATATATTTGTATCACATTGTTTGTTCTAAATAAAAACATTTTTTTAATATTTAATTTTATTTTATCTTATTAAAATACTCACTGTGGGCTTAAAAGATCCTGTATAAGCTTGTCCCTATGTTTGAAACAGCCTAGACTGCATATAGCCTGTAACACATCGGGGTCAATCGCTTCAGCCGATGGAAGAACTCTGGTCTGAACTACCTCCATCATGGGTAATTCTTGTTCTAGCTCCCCCCTGCCACCGGCTGTCACCCATGGATGGCGGGTTATGTCTGCTAACTGGAACAGAGACAGTGGTTGAATTTCAGTAAGTATTCATAAAATTACATATAATTGCAAATCTATATATATAAAAGAGATTTCCACGTATATATTGACTCATCACGATATCTCTGAAACTATAAGGCGCAGAGACTTGAAATTTGGTAGGAATATTCCTTTTACCGAGTAGAGGTCAGCTAAGAACGGATTTTACGAAATTCTACCTCTAAGGGGGTGAAAAAGGGGGGCAAAGTTTGTATGGGACAACATGATTCCTTAGTCCAATCTACTTCAAATTTCGCATAAATATTCTTTAACAGAATTGGTTGTAGACGTGTTTCGTATTTTATCGAAATTCATCCTCTAACGATGTTAAAAGGGGGGAGAAAATGATTTTGATATAAATACTCCATAGTGATTTTGATTTAAATTAAAATTTATTTTGACACATGTTTGACAACCAATCCGTCTGTTATAAAATATTTTCCAGTATTGACGCAGGTGTAGGTGATAAAAAATATAATTTTATATTTTTTGAAATTTTAGTTAAATACCCGTGCGAAGCCGGGGCGGGCCGCTAGTATACTATATTTAAAGGGACCGTTCACTTATGAAACATTTTAACATTTTAAAATAGTTTGTTTTAACTCAATTAATGACTAATATTAGTATATATTAGGTTCATTGACAATGACCAAATTGACAACCATTCTGGTGTAGTGGTGTAAGTAGTTGCCTTAATGCCGGTGGTCACAGGTTCAATTCCTGCTCAAGGCAGATATTTGTATTCATGCAAGTATTTGTTTGCGGTCTGGTGTATATCCTTGTGGGTTTCCCCACCTCGCCTCAGAGAGCATGTAAAGCCGTCGATCCCGATTGTTATCATAGACACCTGGTAATGATTGTTCATTCGTATAATAATAATAATATTAGTAAGCCTGTAAAGTTTGTATCTATGAATTAGTTTACCAGTCTCATTGGAATTTGTCTCTTTATTATATGTTATAGATTGAAATAAATGTGCAAAGGATCTATTATATGAATATAAAATCTTTTTACATTAAAAAGTTTTTATATAGAGGAAGGGTGAGGGAAGGGTAAGAGATTATAGGCTATAAAACAATACACTAAAACTTATAGAAGTGAAGAAGCAACTATAAATGTTAATCAATCTGTCAAGTGAGACAAATTAACTCTGAACAGCAATGTGTAATGATTAATTAGTTGCTAAAAAAGCTATCAGTAATGTATGTTCAAGATAAACTTTATCACCAACTGGTAAAACAGTCCCTTAATAATTAAACACTCACAGTCATCCTTTTTTCAGGATTGACTTCTATCATCCCCCTCAACAACTGCTGACAGTCGGGCGGTACAAAATGTGGCACATGGAATACTCCTCGTTTCACCTGAAATTTTTTGATAATTGATTATTATTAGTACACATACTTAATTTTCTCACTGTCCGCAATGTTTTTTTTTATTTTTATATTACAATGAGCATCCTTATTTGAATCTATAGTTTTGAATAGGTTTGACCCAAGGAATTTATATCATAACTGGAACTCTCACTTAATAAAATTATATATTCAAATATGCACCTTGAAGTATAACAAGGTTGACATAAGGTTGACATTGGCTTATAACATGTAAAGTGAAAAATTGTTCCGAGCATTTCGTTGACAACCGGTATTTTGTCTCTTTCTTACCAGAGTTGCCTTGAATCCATGGTAGAAAGAGATGCAATCACTGCCGTAGGAACGTTTTTGAGTGCACATGAGCATTTCAGTTTATATATAAATTCCTTGGTTTAACCTCATGGTTTTCATTTATAGTGTGAAATATGACAGGATAATGAGCTATCTTATATGATTATTAAATTTTTATTTCACAAGACAGTTATAGTACATGCCAAGAGTGTCGAGTAATGGCAAATCCTCCCAGAGATGATGGAGGAGACCTATGTTTAACAATGGACATCCAATGGCTACGTACAGGTATTTCACAAAAGATAAACATAATTGTTAAAAATAATGAGAATACACAAATTATAAGAAATATTTAAAAAATATTTTATATAAGAAATAGTATATATTCCGTATACATAAAATAGTGCTAGTAAAAATTTGCATAAATATATAAGTCATAGACGAATAAGGAATATAATTTTCCAAGTATTGTAATTTATCTGGCTTGTATATATATCTGGCTATAATTCCTTGTCTTGTACATACAACTGATACTAATAGTATACAAAATAACATTTACAAGTAATAATTTGGGAGTTCATACAGACAGCACAAAAGTTAGTAAAAGTAACGATACAAATGGACTACAGTTTAATAGGTAAATATATTTGCATAAATTTCTAATATAAAAGTAATTTCATTACCTTTTCGAGTAATTGTCGTAAGTTATCGTCATCGAACGGTAAAGCGCCGACCAGCAGCGCGTATAGAATAACACCACAGGACCAAACATCAGCACGCCTTCCATCATATTTTTCACCCTAAATATTAATTTAATTATTTGTAAAAAAAAACTCCTCATCAAAATATTGTTTCAAAACTAAAAAAAAATATTTACACAGCAAAGTTTAAAAATATAATTCAAAGATTAGACAGATAATAATAAACAAACGTTTCGTTTATATTTACGAAAGAGAAAAAATATTGATTTTTAATACACATACATTTTTAATAATTAATAAAATATAAAGTTCTCCTTGAATAATTCTTATTTTATATTTAAAATTATGTAATTTGAAATATTTTTTTATAGATTTTAGTATAATAAAATACGTAATATATTTAAAGTTTTCGGATTAAATTAAATATGTGCATAAAAAGAAACGGTTAATTTTACTGTGTTACCATCATTTAAATTTTCCCTAAATTATACAAAATCTAAACAATAAATTTAAGGCTAAAAAGTGAATTTCATTTGAATGTTTCATTTATTTAATGTATTTTTTATTTTGTCGCTACTTTATAAAAAAAATTAAATAAACATAATTATGTCATTATGATTTCTACTTGAAAAAAAAAGACTTCATTGCGTTCATATTAATTTTGTTATAATTATGTCAATTTACATTAATTTCATTTAATAATAAAATACATTTTTATCATTATGTTTTTACTTTATGGTATATTATAACACTAATGTCGGCAATATGAAGTAAACGCATATTGCAACATTTTACTAAGTCATAGTTTCGGTTTTTTTTTGTTAATACCTGACAAAGTTAAAACGTTACCATCTGTCAACGGTTTTATTTAAATCGAAAGAGTGCTACGTACACTGGTCACTGAGTCAAAAGAAGAAAACAATAACGAATAGTGTGCAATAAATGACACGACGTCGGACGTTCATTTAATTCTATCGGTTATTAGTTTTCAACGTGACCAACCGTTGCTTTGATTTTTTTGTAACCGTCAATATACTACTAACAATAAGTTACGTGTTGAAGTTATAATTTAGTGAATTTAATTAAAATGAAATCGGCAAAATCGAAACAGAGACTAAACGAAATGCGGACTCCGGCGAGAAGTAAACAAAATTTGAATCAGGGCGATCGTGATCCTGTTCAAGTCTTCTGTCGATTACGACCGATGCAACGAGACACTGATATATCATGTATAAAAATAATATCACCTACAACTATCCTGATGTCACCTCCAGCGTCAGCAATAAGTTACAGAAATGAAGGTAATAGAACAATGAAGTATACATTCAAAGAAGTGTTCCCGCCAGAAGCGAACCAACAAGAAGTTTTCGATAAAGTCGCTTTGCCATTAGTAGAAGGTCTGATTAAAGGTAAAAATGGATTATTATTCACATATGGTGTAACAGGCAGTGGAAAAACATTCACCATGACAGGCGAACCTCAAAACTGCGGTATTCTGCCACGATGTTTGAACATTATATTTAAAACTATAAACGAACTCCAAGCACATAAATATGTATTTAAACCTGACAAAATGAACATGTTCGATATTCAAACTGAAGCAGAAGCTATGCTAGAGAGGCAGCAGGAGTTACACAAATTCAAAAGTGGCAAAAAAAATAATTCAAACCCCGATTTAGCTATGTCAGACACTGATTTAACTAAAATTGAAGGTGTGAATGAAGACAACCAGTATGCTGTGTTCGTTTCGTATGTAGAAATCTACAATAACAGTGTTTTCGATTTGTTGGAAGACGGACCAGCGATTAGTAAAAATTTACCTGTAAAAATAATTCGAGAAGATGCAGCACATAATATGTATGTGCATGGTGTAACAGAAATAGAAATAAAATCAGCTGAGGAAGCTTTTGATGCATTCTATTTAGGTTTGAAACGTAAACGAATGGCTCACACAACTCTCAATGCAGAATCAAGTAGAAGTCATTCAGTTTTCACGATCAGATTGGTGCAGGCACCAGTCGACGAGATGGGTGAGGCTGTGATACAAAATAAGAAGTTCCTATCTATTAGTCAGCTTAGTCTTGTTGATTTAGCTGGAAGTGAACGAACAAATAGAACTAAAAATACAGGGCAGAGGTTAAGAGAGGCAGGGAATATTAATAAGTCATTAATGACCTTAAGAACTTGCATGGAAGCTTTAAGAGAAAACCAGATTAATGGTACAAATAATATGGTGCCATATAGAGAATCAAAAATAACACATTTGTTTAAAAACTTCTTTGAAGGTGAGGGTCAAGTTAGAATGATTGTCTGTGCAAATCCAAGAGCCGAAGATTATGATGAGACCCTCCAAGTCATGAGGTTTGCTGAAATGGCTGCAGAGGTTGAGGTTGCAAAGCCACAAATCACCGATGTTGGTGCTACTATTGGTTTAATGTCTGGAAGAAGGAAAGCTAACAGGCTATTTAATGCAGCTAGAGACAACATTATTAGACCCGAAGCTAAGGATTTGGAACTAGACTTAGGCCTTGTTTACAGCCTTGGTCCAGACTTTCCTAGTCTCGAACTAAATAGCTCTCAAGCATCACATATCATTAAAGAGTTAATGGCACATTTGGAAATGAGAATCAATCGTAGGGAGACGCTAAAACGAAGTAAAGCGATTAAAGATGAAAGGTTAAGGTCTGCTTTATTGGAATTAGAGAAAGAGTCTTTGGAAGTGAGGAGTGAAAATGCTTCTTTGCGTGGTCAATTGGCGTCAGCGGAGCGACGTGTAAGAGCTTTAGAAGAAAGATTGACAGCCACGGAGAATGCATCACTTTCACATCAGAGAAAATTAGCTGAAATGACTGAATACACATCCTCATTGAAACGAGATTTACAGGAAAAGGAATTGCTTCTTAGTCAAAACAAATTGGATAAAGAGAAACAAAAGAAAATTCTGGAACGTAAATATCATCACAAAATCGCCGCTGAACATGAGAAAGCTAAAGAAATCAACTCGGAAAAGGAACGCTTACGAAATGCTATTGAAGAGAAAGAAAATCGCTTGAGAATCATAGCAGAGGCTTTGCATGATCGGGGAGATAATGTTGATAGCCATAAACATACAGGAGATATGGCTGCTCAGACAAGCGTGCGAGATTTCACACCTGGATCTACACCTAGGGCTTTGCCAGCACATTTATTAACACCATTCAGCTCTGTACCACAAACAAGGGAAACTCGTGATACTCCAACATCGTCACGCCGTGGCGTCGCCATCGCCAACCCTCGCCATAAACGGTCGCTTTCGGCTGACGGTAAAGGTTGGGTTGAACATGCACCAAACAAAATCGTTCCAATGGGAACGGTTATGAAGCCAAATATAAATAATAGCAAGTTCGTTAACAAACTAACTAACGTCAAGGACATTGCGAACTCCAAGTCATCCAAATACTGCCTTATTTCCCAAGAACAAGATACGGATGGCGAGCTAGAGACGAAACTGTACAAAGGAGACATTGTACCAACTTGCGGTGGAGGCGCTCAAGTTATATTCAACGATGTTGAGATGTTGAAACAATTTTCGCCAACCAAAGAACGCGAATCTTCTAGAAGGACATCCGGTACGTGTGCTAGACATTCAGCAAAAAGGCGGGAAACTGGCAGCTCACCGCCACAGACACCTTCCAATACGAGTAAAAAACAGAGAGTCGACGACGAATAAATTGATGTCGAGCCGAAAATTGAATTAACTTTCGACGAAAGTATTTGATTTACGAAGGGAAGTGTAATATACGCTTCCTGCTTACTTCGAGTCGATTTAAATTGGTTTAAAGCACCTCACGACAGTTTGGAATGAACTTGAGTTGATAATATAATTTAAGCTGACATTACTGATACTTAGAACTATACCTCATAAATTATGTACTATTATTATACGAATTTTAATTTAGTTTTATTGTTTGCATTATTATTGGCATATTAAGTTGTTTATTTAAAAATTAAATGAGAAATTATTCCCTAGCTAAATAAAAGTTATTAAATTTTTATTCATAAAGTTAATTCTAAAACTGCTCAAGTGAACTTTGTATTTTTTTTTTTTTCGTTATTTTGGACATATTTCTTAATGTTTAAAATTTTTTCTGTGATTATGTAAATGTTTAACATAGGTATCCATTTTATAAGTACTTAAAACTGAAACAAAAAGATAAAAGGACACGTTTGTTTTGTTTCTTAATTTTTTTTCTTTTTTTTTTGTATTTAAAAGTGACACAAAGACGTCATGTACAGTCTAAAAAATAATAACTTAAATAAAATAAAACAAAAGTATAATAAAAGCTTTATTTTTTTTAAGTTTATTTTGTAAGATGCCTACAAGTCGTTTGACTATTTGTGCACAATTTATAGTTATTTCCTGACATATATTTTTGTATTTAGTCAATAGAATCTCAAGTACAAATTATTAACTTGCTTTAGTAATAATCTTTATTGTAAGTCTATTATTAATATTAAAGTACTTAATTATTTTCAGTTCTTGTTTTCTTGTACATTTTAAGCTGTTTAACTAGCAAATGTCTTGTAATGTTGTACATTGTAACATTTTTTGTATTTTTTTGGAAGTGTATTAAATACCTTACTAGTGGGTTATGGTGTTTTTATTTTGTATCATATTTTAGTATATTGATTTAATTTTAAATTTATTTACATTAGGACTTCTATAATTATAGGTAATATTAACACCAAATATTTTTAACCTTTTTAACATTTTTTTTAATTTTTTTTTTTTTTATATATTTTATTTTAAGTATATATTTTTTTAAATAAAATATCTAGTAATGTAACAAAAGTAGTATGTGATTTCATAATATTATTTGCTAACACTGAACACAAAAATATTCAAAAAACAAGATAGAACCCAGCAGAAGTATTTAGTTTTATCAAAGTAAAAAATAAAAATTCATTCGTCTATAATTGACTATTTGTGAAGAAAAAAAAATACATAAAACAATATTGCCATGGAAAATTCCTGGTATTATATATTGTAATATATTAGAAATGCGTCTATCTGTCCGAAGCCGCAGGTACAGCTAGTCCTAAAAAAATTATAAATATTTTGTTCTGGTCAGTAAATAAAACAACTAATATTTCAAACTTATAGACAGACTAATTGCCATCTTTTAACCCTGACTTATTTATAATAATCTAAACAAAAATTGAACCCATTTTTACATTGTAACCGGAGAAAAAAAAATGTCTTTTACTCTTTTTTTTGTCTCTTACGCTTTCTCCTTTGTCTTGATAGTATAATAGAGTCCGACGGTGGAAACTTGCTTATTTTTTGTGTCAGATAAGACCGAACAAATGAATGGTACCATCATTTCATCAAAACATTATTTACGACCAAAACTATTTCAGTCAAATGTACGGGGTTATATATATTTTTTTTTATTAGTTGGATAGGCAAACTGGCAGACGTGCCACCTGGTGGTAAGTGGTCGACGTCGCCCATTAACATAAACCAGTTAACCTGGAACTAGCCCAGCCAACTAATTTATGTGTTGCCCATCCTGAGACATATGATGTTAAGTCTCGGTGCCAGTAATTACACTGCCTGTCTTGCCCTTCTTTCCGAAACACAGCAAAGTTGTTTCACGGAAGAAACAAGCAAGATGGTGGTACCCAAGCAGCCGGGAGCGCGGCACAGCGCATCCCTCCCACCGGTTATAAACGTCTTTCTCTGGTTTCGGCACTATAGATTTGTATTTCTAATTCTTGGTAAGTACTAATGTATTTTCTCTAAGTCAACTATCAACATTACCCTTATAACTTCAGGACAAGCGTAGTGTGGGCTCCCACAAGAGGTCTCTAATAGTGATCCAGCGGGTTGTAAGGAAGCCATGCCGAAATCGGCTATTTTAATATTGTTTCGCTCATCTAATAATAAGTTTTCTGGTTTGAGATCACGGTGGCTGAAACAGAGAATACCAATATAACATTTTCTTATTAAAAAAAAAAATATGTTACTTTTATCTATTTATTTTAAAAGTGGCTGACTGAATTGAACTTCTTGCTTGTTCTTTCTTCAGAGTAGATGTATATATGACATATTATACATCGATGGATGACATTCATACATATGATAGCTTCATATATTTTAGACTATTTCCTTTTTCGACTACTTGAATAAATTATACCTTTTATTTTAATATTATATCTAGGATATCTCGATTTAATTATGGATTGTGATATGTATCTATCTGTAAACCGTTGACCTGCACGGTTTTATCCGCGTTGACGCTCATTTATGATGATGGTTATTACGGCTACTGCTTTGCTAAAGTAAAACTTTTTGCTTTTGCTTTTAGTTATAGCACGATCTTTTAACTATTTTTATTAATTTTTATAATTTTGATATCTACAGGTAAACCATAAAATAAAATTTCTTTTTTCAAAATATTTCTTACCATATAGAATGACTGTGACAAAAATCTAACGCTGATATTATTTGTCGAAAGAACCTTCTAGCCTCTTTTGGCGTAAGTCTGCCTTTTTTCACTAAGTAGTCAAAGAGTTCCCCTCCGCTGACATGCTCCAGCACTAGATATCTGGTGAAAAATACAGAATTCTCTTTAAAATTTCTATACACGTTATTTATCATAGATGTAATCAGATACGGTCATAGTTGAGTCCCAAAAATCCTCATTTTATTTTCTTTTTGTCTAGTATCCTAACCATCTCTTTCATATATAAACATATAATAATTTTGGCTATGTCAATACACGCATTACTAGGTAGATACACTAATTTTACTCAAAATTTATTAGTTTTATTGCGATAGAATGGATAAAGTATTAGAAGTTACAATATGTATAGAAATAATTAAAATTGACAAAAGTACTGCGGTAGATTATTTAAAAAAAAAAAAAAGTAGGTCAATATTTATCGTAAATTAAAAAAAATATATATTTCCAAATATCGATTAAAATATTCAAATAATGTAATATAAGTAGATATATATTAATTTCTGTTCATTCGATTCAGTGAACTCAGAGGTTTGAAACAAAATTGTTTCAGCCTACTCTTTTAATTTAGTCATAATGGCTATTTATGTCCCGTATTATGTAAATATTTTGGCTAATAATGCCTAACACTAAACGATCCAAAATAAATTACCTAAAATAATGTTTATATATAGATTAAAATATCCTTAATTCGTTTTATAATAACAACTCTGCCTATATCACTGAATTTTTAAAAAAGTAAGTAAAATATAGTTATTGTCTGTAAATGCCCACAGTTGGGCTTCGACGTCTTCGTCTGTGAATATACAGAATGACTGGTAAATTACAATCAATATTTAAGGAGAATATTCGGTACATGATTCTCATTCGAATTATGTAAAAAAAATAGGTAGGTACTTAATTTTTGACCAAATTTTCATAAATTTAAATTCAAGTAAATGAAGCGTTGACACTCTACAGTCATGCCGGCGGCACGTGCACAGGTGTTGTACTGTGCCGCTTGTTAACATCTAAAAATTGCCAAAGTTCACATCATTTACCTAGTCAACAAATTTGTTGCTTAAACGAGTAAAATATCTTAGTATTTTTGCCTATCCTAAGCCAGGATTAAAGTATTAAGGGGGATTGGATCATGCTTGTTTATCCTGCCACCCTGTTAACACGTGGCGGCGTTTGGACGTAGGCTAGGGTGTCCAGACGACGCGTACATAATTGGATAATTGTTGAGAAACTTTACTTAAAAGTTTATTAATATTTACCTTTTTTTTTACATAATTCGAATGAGAATTATGTACCGAGTAGTCTCCTTAAATATTGATAGCAATTTACCAGTCAGCCTGTATATAGATAGAGCTATATACCGATATAAATGTTATAGAATTTCATTTCATACACGTACGTTTAATTAACATTATCGATATTTAATTAAAAGTCTAAAACGGATTTTATCGCGTTTATTTTAGAAAAACTTTACACTTTCATTATTCGGACAACCACCACCTCAGTCCCCCGAGACTATGGACGCTGTAAAGGGTCCGTTTTTTTAAATAAACGCGATAAAACCCGTTTTAGACTTTTAGTTAAATGAGTAAAATTCGCGTAAATATAAGAGAACAGTATATTATCGATATTAATGTATTTTTTGCATAACAATGACACAAGTACACATACGAGTACAACGTTCGTCATTTTGATCCATTAACATGGACCGTGGTCAGGACAAACGTTTCAGAACGTTAGTGGCAAAGCTAGCTCTTAATGGGCCGAGTATTATAAATGTTAAGGGCCCATTTTATCAAATAACAGTAAATCCATAAAAGATGATAATGTATTTTTTTTAAATGAACCTCTTGGGGAACAAATACAACAATGAAACAATATAATTGCTATAGCGTTAACTACGCCCATGTTAAAGTTAACGTTTATATTAAAAGTAATTTACATCAGTAACTTGATGGTTCTAGCCTATATTTAAACGGTAGACCGTGCTGTATTGTCTGGTTTATTATTTATATATAATATCTACTAAATAAAAATGTTTTAAAACCTGATCATAAAAAAATAAAACTACCGCCGCGTATAACAAGAAATGAAATTACATGTAGAAAAATTCATTTTTTTTTAAACTTGTTCATTGGCAATACTTTGCCATCCAATTTAAGACGCCATCATCAATCTCTCTCAACATTATTTTATCAATAACAATTCCTTCGGGCGGATAGAAATAATAGGATTATAAAGAAAATTGCCTCCATGCTTGTTAATTAAAATATTATTACGTTAATTAATTTACAAACAAGAGGCACGTACTTTAAACTAGCTTTGTTTATTATTTTGAAAATAAACTTGGCGGGTTTACAATGAAGATGTTTAAAAAAACCTACCGTATTATCCTTTAGAAGATCTTACGTCATATATTTCCTTACGAAGCTACCCTTCATAGCAGAATACGAGATAATTATAATTTTTTTTTTACCTCTTTTAGATTAATTTTATTATAATTATACTATAATATTACTTACAAATATTTTTTATTTTCATAGACATCTGATAGTCCGAGTACATGCGGATGTTCAATTAGTTTCATAATAGCTATTTCTCGTTCGACCTGGAATGAAATAGAAAAAAATATATATTATTGACTCCTATAACTCTTACTTCTGATTTGATTGTTTGATTGATCCAGCCTGTTGATGTAGAATTTAAATCCTTGACGGTAGAATGGAAAAATCTACCACCACATCAGCTATTGGATGTCCACTGCAGAACGTAGGCGTCCCCATTACCTTTGAGGGCATTTGCCAAACTCGCCATGCTTGGCAGGCGGGTTGGCGAGCGCAGTGTGTTTTGGTAGGATATGGTGACGCTCTTGCCAATCACCACCCTAGTTGGTGTATACTTGTTAGCACCACTATTGCCTTAGTCGACACCTCAGCAAGAAAGAGGTCGGAACTATTCTTCTCTACCGGCAATTATTGATAAATTACTATTACTCCGCTACTGAGTAATTCTGTACGTCTACCATGAGTTTCCAGAGACGATAGTTCACGATACACGTTAGCGAGTATAGTAGACAATTTGTATGGAAAGTTGAGCAGCGCCTCACGCGGATACTGTCATTACTATTGCGTTTCTACGTTTACTACTGTAGTTATTTCATGTGCGCTTGTAACAAAAACTCATGGTAGACGTACAGATGTAGTGGTGCGAGTAGTCGCCTTAAACTGCACGCCGGCGGTGGCGGATTCGATTCCTCGCAGAGCATCGGAGAGCACGTAAAGCCGTCGGTCCCGGTTGTTACCATAGACACCTGATAACGATCGTTACTTATGGTAGGGAAATTATCCGCCGACCCGCAGTGGAGCAGCGAAATAAGCTCCAACCCTTCTTCTATACGGAGAAGAGGTCTTCGCTCAGTGGGTTGTTTACAGGCTGATACAGTACACTGTACAATACAGTTTGTGACATTTAGTAGTATATAGACACGTTGTGTAGGTTTTTGTATGATTTTAAAAGAGCAAGAAAGAAACGGAAATTAGAACATAATGAGGTTTTATTCAAGGATTTTTTCCAAAAGAACAAATATCCCAAAAAGTGTTTTTTATATACATTTTATTAAATCCCAAAAAATTAAGTAGCAAATAAGTATTATCAAATATCTTTGTTTTCACATAAAAGTTATAAATATTTTTGAAATAAAAAGTGTTCTAATTTTCTCTCGCGTGCTTGTTTTACGTGTCAACCTAATTCTGTGTATACGTATTACGTTTGCACGTTCCATATAAAAATCTAAAATAATTACGACATAAGACTATTTTAATTTGTTAATTCTGCGATGCAACTCATGATGATCACTTAAGTGGTTAATTGGTCTAAAATAACAGGCGCTGTTAGCTTGCCCTTTTTCGTAAAGGTCAGGTACAATCGTTGTGTGTACAAACATGTAAGCCGTCGAGCCCTTTGGCTTTTAGCTTTATGATTTCGGGTCAGAAAAACGTAATATAAAAAAAGTTAAAATGTATTTACTCAATAAAAAATTTATAAACACAATAAATTGTGAATAATTTGAGCTTTTGTATTTTCAATATGTTTACTCGACATACTGATTTTTAAAAAAAATGTATCTAGGGAATTTAATTATGCATAAATTTATTTATCCAAAAATAATTTCTAAATGTCCAAACTGCTTGGATAATCTATAGATATGATAAAATTGAAAATTTTACGGGTCTGTTTTTTTTAGAATATTTTGACGAAAATAATTGAAGGAGATTAAGGGACGGTAATAACGTTGTGTAAAATAATGTTTTATAGCATCATTTTAATAATATTTAATACTAATATTCATAGCACAGATCACGAAAAATACGAAAAAAGAAAAGTCTAAATATCATATTGCGATTTTTTTAGAACAGTTTGAACTACGACACTATTATAATAGATGTCGCTTTCTGAGTTGCGTTTAGTTATCATAATAATACGAGTAGATGTGGGAGTGAAGTAAAATTTATGTTAAAGCGACGACTCGGGCACAGCTAATATGTAATATAGTTATGTTTTTAAGCATTGAAGGAGTAAATATATATAAATATAGATCTATAATCAAACTGCGTGTTCTCACGCAACACAAATACAGCTACATTGATGTTTTTTTTTCCAAAAACGACGAGTTTTTTTTTAATTTAACCGACTTCAAAAAAGCAGGAGAATTAAATTTGTTTAATGTCATTGCAAGTGAATCTTATTTGGCAGCAAATTTGGTAAGGAAATCTTGCGCTAGGGCTTTCCCAACATTGACAAAATAGTGATTGCAATGATTGAGAGACGAAACTTTATCTTGTTTTATATCTAAGCAAAGATATACGTTTGTTATTGAGGTTACATAATTATATCTTTAATAGTATTCCAAAAAAATTTTTGGGTTGTTCTTATTTATTAATAGTATTTGTTTTTTTTTTATACTCGATTATTAGTCTGTAGAGATGGCTATTTAAAAAGTTTTTATATCTTTTGTACATTATTTGTATTATTTCATTACAAATAATGTACAAAAGATACAAAAATAATAATTCTGGATGATTCCGAGCTTTGAGGTGAAGACGATCTCTGTGTTTTTGGCGTCTTATAAGTCTATGTGTAATCCAGGGTTTCAAAATTAACTTGGATCGTGTGATAACAATTTTTTTAGAACTTTCTTTAATAATTTTGTCTAAAGTCTCCATAAAAAATTGCACTGCATCATTTACATCTTTGTTCCTAATGACATTAGCCCAGTTAAAAGAATTGAGATCATTTTCCGATAGCCTCATCGTTAGTCTTTGTTCGGGATAATATATAGGATGACCAGTGAATAAGGATCAATATTCAAGGAGAATACTCGGTACATGATTCTCATTCGAATTATGTAAAAAAAAGGTAAATATTAATAAACTTCTAAGTAAAGTTACCCAACAGTTATCTAATTATTTACGCGTCGTCTAGACACCCTAGCAGCTAGCTGCGCTGTCGACTCAAAATAGGTATGTAGGTCCGGCGTCCAAACGCCACCACCAAAAATACCAAGGTATTTCTATCGTTAAAGCAACAAATTTGTTGATTAGATAAATATATATGAACTGTTTACCTATCTTGGTATTTTCGGCTATTTAAAAATTGAATCATACTTATTTACAATGATTGTCAATCATTAGCCACGTGCTTTTGGCAAGCGGCACAGTACAACACCGCGCCGCCGGTATGACTGAAAATGTGTCCACACTTCATTTATTTAAATGGAAATTTATGGAAATTTGGTCAAAAATTAAGTACCTATTTTTTACATAATTCGAATGAGAATCATGTACCGAGTATACTACTTAAATATTGATCATAATTCACCAGTCACCTGTATAATAGATCTAAATTTTATACTAGTTCACATTTTGACATTTTCTATAGATATATTACAAACCAATAAATTGTGAATACAATACATACTTAATATATGAATGTAAAAAAAATGGTATCTTTTCGAACGTTTACGTAGTATCGGCTTTTGGGGTTGGCGAGTGAAGCAATAATTCAGGGACACAATTCTGTTTTAGCCGTGTTTCTATAGACATGAATTTTATTATAATTACCTATTATGGCAACACTATAACACGACTGAATAAGTAATATATTAAACTTATCAAAAACATCTGTAATAAGTTAATTCTAGACTATTATCGACCATTAATTTGTCATTGTGACACGAATAGCAAAATTACGCCCCAAGGCCTCGCTTGACTATTCGAAAAAAAAAAACATAAAATTTGATACAATGTGTTTACATAATAAATAAAATAAATAAATAAAACAAATTGATTTACTTGTTCATCGTGAATAACCTTATTGGATAGCTATAAAAAATCCAGCTTACAGAGTGATGCCAATATCTCGAGCAGTGATTTCATTGCTTACCCCTTCGATCAATAATCCTATTTATTAATTAATAATCCTATTATTGATCGAAGGCTTACCCTGATGATTATACTTGGTATATTATACATGGTCGTAGTCAGGATTTTCTTAATTTAGGCGAAATAAAACCAAGATTACACATGCTGCAAAAACATTTATTAATAAACTACTTAATGTTATAAATGCGAAAGTTTGTGAGTATGTATGGATGTTTGTTACTCTTTCACGCAAATACTACTGAACCGATTACGATGAAATTTGGTATGTAGGTAGCTGAAGACCCAGAATAACACATAGGCTACTTTTATCCCGGAGTTCCCGCGGGATTGATTCCTAATTTAAAATAGATACATTTATCGCTTCTGAAAACTGAATGTGCGATTTCACGGTACGGCGTGGGCGGCGCCGAAGGATGTAGCGGGAGCGGGGGCGGGGCGGGCGGTCCAACGATCGGCGCGTGAGATGGGGGAAGAAGTCGCTCATAGGGCTTCCACGCGGACAAAGTCGCGGGCGGCCTCTAGTTTATTAATAAATGAAATGCTTGCCCAACCTAAAATCTATAAACGTAAATATCGAAAAGTGAATCGAGTTAGATGCAATGCAACTTTACTTTTTCTAATTACAGTTTTACTCGTCGGTTCGGTCGGTAATGTTTAACGTACGCACTTTGAGGACCGAGAAGATGCTATGAGCGAGAAGCAGTTAGCAAATTGCCTTGGATATAATACATAAAATATTGATTTGCATGTTAAATTGTTAAATTGCTATTATTTCTAGTATTGTTGTTCTCCTTATTTTAATTTCTTTTGCGAAAGCGATCCCGTGGCGCCCCACTACGACGATGAGGGCACCGCTGGGTTTTAGTGAGGTATTCTGACACGTTCTGCCGTGTCAGCAAGTCCCACATACCCGTCGCCTCCCCGCGGCGGGATGCGTAAATGCATTTCCCAGCGTTAAAAAAAAACATATGGGTCATTCGTTACCTGAATTAATGATCTTGTACATAATATATATAATAGAATCGTCTTGTGTCTGAAGATAGAGGGGTCTCACAATTCTTCAATCCAATAACTTGTTCTACTATGTGTAAGATAATCAGTAATTTCTAGTTATTATCGATTTTCGTTTGCAAAGTCTCTCGTTAGAAACGTTGTTCAATTCGTATAGAGCGTGTACGCCTGCGTACATCATACTCGTACTTATTATAAAATTTCTGTACGACAGTAGTTAAATTTCAAGGGCTTAAGCATCGATCTCGGCGTATCCTGACACCGGGACCCTTTTATGCACTCGGAACTCTAGACAAGTGCCCAGGGCCTCACAACCAATTAGTATCCCTAGATCCCTAGATTAGCCTCTATTAAAGATAGAGCTGACACATATGTCTATTTTGCAAATGGTAATTACTGACCTTAATAATTATAAAGACCCTATTATATTAAAGTGCCCAATATGCTAAAAACAAAACGCTGATATCCCGTTGAAATACATGACAATAACAAAAACAGGTTATTATTCTGTGATCCCACATTTTAACAACTCGATAAAACTGAATTAGTCTGTAATCGTCCCACTACTGGGCAAAGGCCTCTTCCCCAAGCCCATTCCCCCATTCCATTCTAACGCCGCTATACTTGTAAGTATATCGTCGTGGCAATTTCATAGTCTTACCTTCATAAGTACAGATTCACTAAGTTTCTCTCGATTGATGATTTTGATGGCGACCTTTTTACCAGTAACGCAGTGCACGCCGAGTTTAACCAGACCTGAAACAAATTATAAAAATATAAATTTACATAATAATAAACTTTAATTTTCGTTACTGTCTTGCACTGAATAAGGAAAAAAATTAAATGAAGTAGAATATACATATATTGTTTAAGTATATATTATAAAAGTTGTTTCTTATTTTTTTCTTTTTATATGTAGATTTGCTTTATTTTCCCTATTATACATCTAACATCCCCCCTTATACATCAGAAGGTTTGCTGGTAGAGACTAATATAAGCCTTAGGCCCACTGTTTGTGCAACAAAAAATTAAATTAGAATAAAATAAAATAAAGAAGTATTTTTAAAAACTTAATTCTTCAGCCCGTTTTACTATAAGTGAGCGACGAACTAGGAAACGCGAAATAATGTAACGTGTCCTACGTTGTCGTGTAGAATGAAATTGGTCGTATTATATTTCATCTCGTCGCGTAAATTGTTAAAATTTTTCGTCTGTCATGTGGGGCGGGGTAAATGGGTAAGAAGGAGAAATTTCATTGGCGTCAAAAGAACAAATTTTTGTGACTTTTCTATAAACGGTCTACACGTACCGTCGTGATGTATGTTTGAATTTTTATATAAATTTTGAGATCGAATAACGCATACTTATAAAGGTTTCGAAAGAAAAAAATATATTTACGAAAATTACCTTGTCCTTGAAACATTTTTGACTGAGTATTTTTCATATTGTATCGTTTAACATTATAATGTAATTATTTTTAACAAATAACAAATAAATTAAAATAGCGTTCATAATTATTATTCAGATTTCATGTCGCCGAAACAAGTTTCTAATTAAGCTTTTTTCTCTTAAATATTATTTTAATGTTAAACACACAACTCCATCGAGACATCACACTTTTCAGAACAATCATAATTCAATCACATGGGAATGATAAATCATTGATCTAACATTGAAATAACAGAATAGTGCCCTATATTTAAGATTTGTGCAGTTTTATGAGAAATGTAAAGTCGTGTACGCAAGCAAGAATAAATTTCTTATGCCTATTACTTGTGACAATATTTTATTGACAAGGTGTTGTAATAACATCATTGTTGTTTTCAACCCTTCTTCTATATGGAGAAGAGGCCATTGCTCAGCAGGGTTGTTTACAGGCTGATAAAGTACAATGTTACTATGATTTTTTTTACTGTCATCAGTTCGTTTCACATTCAACGGTCCCGAATCAGATGAAAGCCCAGAGTCAGTGATTTCGAAACACACAATACGAGTACAACCCCTAATGCCCGGACCACTAGAAACATGTATGGCCTATATACATACCTACTCTCTAAATACGAATCAGTGGATTTTTCAATAATTACGTTATTGAAGCTGTATTCACTACATATGAGTGAATTTCAATAAGATAGTCAGTGGACTCTGACATTCACATATTAATATATTGAATAGTCACTAATAGGGTACTTTCGGTAGTGAAAAATAAATTATGAGATTTGATAAAAATTAAAATATGTGTAGAAATATACTTAAATATTCTTATTTTGAGTCATAAAAGCACATTATTGTTTTATTATATTGAAATTAAAAGTCGTAATTTTTAATCTGTATATCACGTGATCTAAAACACGAGCCGCCATGGTGTGACGTCGTAAAGACAATGTTTCCGATGTACACTGCGAGCACTGCTCAGTGCTCTCACTAGTGAAAAATTCGTTCCTTTATTGAGTGCCAGTACACTGTCGCAATAACATATAGAAATATATGACGTCATAAATAGCATAATTTTTGTACTGTGAGCACTTGCGCCTTCGGAGTAAGGTGTTCTTAGTACTTTGATCACCTGATCAAAAAATATAACAGCACGAATGATTTTTTATTCAAAAATGTCTTTAATAAATAGTTTTAACAATTAGGGGAGCGAGGGGCTTGTTGTAACAGTTTCCATGAAAACTAATATATCTTGAGATCCATTAACTAAATTGTTACTAAATAAAGACGGATGGATGCTGTAACTCTTCCTCTACCAAACCAAGTAAAAATAATACCATAACTATTAGTCATTATTTTACAATAAATTATTTTCAAGAAGAAGTGCGGTGTTACAACTTACCTCGTGCTTGGGGCAAGTTGTAACGTCGACCGGGGCAAGTAGTAACGACAAAAAAAAGAACATAATACTTGTAATCATTTATTCTTTGTTTATTTTTAACAAAATTGACACCTTTCTAAAGTAGATATTATATAATTCTTATCAAAAATCAACCTAAACACACTTTTTTAATTAAACACCTAAAAATTAAGTAATTAACAGTTTCATTTATTTAAACATTACTTATAATGATCATGGCACTTTCAAATCGATCGTAACGACTCTTTCACAATACCTGGGATGTCATATATTGTCATCGTTTTCCCCGGATTTTTGTGCATCCATAATGTCTGTGCCCTATTTATGTAAAAAGGTTTTTAAAAGGGCCGTACACTCCTACGTCTAAAAGTTGCAAATTGTGGGAGCAGTGCGGGGGAAAAGATAACATGATAACATTATTTTTTTGGTGGTTATCAAGTAGCAACAAAACTGGCTCTTCCTTGTTGGGTTTTGCGTGTTTGATAAAATGATCCATAAAAATTAAAAATTCTTATTCGGTCATCCATCCAGAGGAATTACCAGCTCCAAGGCAATCTGGAGGTCCACCACGAATAAACATTTCAGAATATTTGAGCCTGGGAAAAACGAACATCGGTGGGATAAAATTACCCGCAGCGTTAGAGGCACAAGCAAGTGTTACAAGAGTTCCCCTCTCGGCTGATGTGATAGCTCCAATTTGCTTTTGGCCACGAGCAGCTACTATTTTCTTAGGTTTTTGAACCGTTGTGACCCCTGTTTCATCAATGTTCCATATTCGAGAAGCATTAAACTGATATTTTTGGAGAAGTCGTTGATATATTTCAAAGAATGAATTAACGTTAGGCTTATTGAAAGACGTTGCTCGACTTAAAGACGTCGCTTCTGGTATCCTTAAAGATAAATGTGGATTCCTGCGCATAAAATTTTGGAACCAGTCAATACCAGCCATGTTATTTTGATGCCTAGAAGGAGGAATGTTTGCAGCTTAACTGCACACCGTATTGGTATGCTAGTTTCTTTACTTCTATAGGAAGTAGTCCAAAATATATTTCGGCGCACTTGAGTAGGTAGGAAGCCATCTTACCTTCTTCTTCTGCAGTAAATACTTGTCTAGGCTTAACATAACCAACTCTTAAACTTTCATTATTCTTCTTTTTCTTTATGTATCTATAAAGAGAGACGTGACATAATCCGAAAGTCTGACTAGCTTTACGAATACTCCTTTTTTTTTTCTAAGACTTCAGCTGCCGCTAACTCGTACACTTCTTGGCTTTGTGATGCCCGCTCTGACTTTCTTCAATACACCCTCATTCTAGAGAAAAGGAAAAAAAATAAGTAGGTATCTGCATCATAAACTTGGGGCAAGTTGTAACACGTTACAACAAACCCCGGGATTTTGTTACAACTAACCCCATGGTATGATTTTTGACATTTATCAAGATAAATATTTAAACAATTTAACAATCTTAAAAACTGTTACACATTATCAGAGATAGATAAATTTGAATGTAAATAAGATATAGAAAGTTTGAAATTAGTCGATAATAATAACGCAAACCAAAATTTTACGACAGTACAATTTTATATTACCTGGCAAAAATGAAGCGCGTGCACACTTCCGCTTACTGCGTCGGCCGGCGGGACACTGGCTATGGCAACATGATGCGGCGCGGTTTATAGGTCAAATCGAGTCAAATAAATTCGCTAATAAATTTTAAGATCCTAGTGAAAAGAGCCTGTTACTACTTACCCTTGTTACAACAAGCCCCTCTCTCCCCTATTTAAAAAAAAGAAAAAAAAAACATAATATGTCAAAAATATTCAAAAATTAGTTCTTGAATATTGTTGAATTTCTTTTTGAACAGAAAACGCGTACATAATAAATATTTTATTTGAAAACAATGTCGAAAAATTAGGATGATAGTATACTGGACTGCGTTCCATTTTATCAGTAACCAGTATAGCACTGTATAGCAAACTAAAAAGTAACAGCTTCGCAGTATACTGAATTGACGTCACACCTCAGAGTGCTCTCAGTGTATATCGGAACACAACTTTACGCATATTACGTCACCAAAATAGATGACGGCGTTTTCGCGGGAATTAAAAAGGTTTGAAATTTAATTTAACTTTATGGCAAGAAAGCGTGTTTATTTTGCCGAAATAATTTTTTTGTGGCTTTTTATTACGAAAATTAACATTTTGAAGAACTTTTTCAAACATAGTAGAATACCCTATTCTGCGTTATACGATTCTCACATTGATAAAAGTGAATAATCAGTTAAAATTAGTGAAATTTCACTGATTTATGTTTATAGAATACATTTGCCGGGTCAAACATTTGCCGTTACTTTGACCACTGCAACAACCTCATTAGATAATTATTACGGCGAAGGTTACCAGTTCAATAGTAGACTTTGGATCCCGATACTATACTAGAAAAAGATCGTAGCTTCATCAATGAATATATGAGATGCATTTAGAGTGAACTAATAGCCACTCAACGTGACCTCTTTGAAAGATCTTTTCTTATTAACCAAGATTGGTAATTGAAAGATTGTGTTGCTCTTCTTTATTATTAAATAGGTTACAATAGCGACAGCAATATCACAAAGAATGGCAAGTGTTTGAATATACAGATTACCCTCTGGCCAACAGATATTTGAAATAAGCAAATAATTAGGAACCCCTTTTTTATTTCTTACTTTTACGTGAGTAAAATATCGTTTTTCATTTTCTATAAATAAGAGTAAGGGTAAATTATGTAAATTAAAAATAATGTAGGAAATATTTATTACATAAAAATGCTTAAAATTAAGTTTTATTGATTAATAGTATATTTATAATAATATTATATTTAGTGTTCATACTGCACTCGGGTGATACCTATTTTATTTTGCATTATTATTTACTTTAAATATGCAGACGATATGAACTCAGCAAGAGATTTACTTATTAATTTAAATCTCTTTTGTTCTCTTTTCTAATCTGGGCCAAAAGAAAAACTTTTATTTTTGTTTTTTAACGATACTGTGAAAATATTATTTATTAAGATAATCTAATAGAAGTTAAATTTTCTAGAAAAAAGCTTTCTTAGTAAATTAATGTAAAACAAGCCGTTTCCTTGTAATCGTGCATTAAACATTGATTTATTTTTTCAATTTTGCGTTTCGATTTTGGATTTCTGTAACTACCAGAAATATTAATATTTTTATGATTCAAAATATTTATTTTCAAAGGAAATTTAATACTCTACAAAAATAATAAAAATAACAATCTAGCTATTAATTTAAATTTAACCAAAAACTCGAAGTCGTAAAGGGATGATTTCACGTTCAGTAATCAAATCTGAAAACGTGGCGTTTCACTTATTGCTCAGAGATATGTGCTCTTGATTGAACTAACGACCCACTTAGAGTTTTCCAATCGACAATTGAAGATCGTCAATTTGCCTTCGACTGACAAGACTCACTCGCAATTAAACCTTTCGTAACGGATGTAACACGCGTCATTCTCATTATTTTCTATTTCAAAAATAATAGGTGAGGTCCTTTTTGGAAATTTAACTAACCTACCTTAGGTTAGTTAAATTTTTTTTTTGTATTTTGAGCTACACAAATATATTTATATATCTCATTATGACATAGTTGATTTTGTTTCTTTTAAATATCTAATGGACGATCTAAAAAAAACATAAAGTTTTTAAAACTGAATATATATATAACGTCAAAAACTCAAAATATACAGGATGACTGGTAAATTACTATCAATATTTAAGGAGAATACTCGGTACATGATTCTCATTCGAATTATGTGAAAAAAATAGGTACTTAATTTTTGATCAAATTTTCATAAATTTCAATTCAAGTAAATGAAGCGTCGACACTTTTCCAGTCATGCCGGCGGCACGTGCACAGGTGTTGTACTGTGCCGCTTGTTCACATCAAAAAATTGCCAAAGTTCACATCATTCACCTAGTCAACAAATTTGTTGCTTAAACGAGTAAAATATCTTAGTATTTTTGCCTATCCTAAGCCAGGATTAAAGTATTAAGGGGAACTGGATCATGCTTGTTTATCCTGCTACCCTGTTAACACGTGGCGGTGTTTGGACGTAGGTAAACTACCTGTTTTGTGTCGAAAGTGCAGCTAGCTGCTAGGGTATACAGACGACGCGTACATAATTGGATAATTGTTGAGTAACTTTACTTAAAAGTTTATTAATATTTACCTATTTTTTTTACATAATTCGAATGAAAATCATGTACCGAGTAGTCTCCTTAAATATTGATAGTAATTTACCAGTCACTCTGTATAATATATATTTGTTGATTTCTACTTTTTCTAATAAAATTAACTTACTCAGCTCAAAGAATAGATAGGTATAATCTCGTTGCCACGCGAAACAGAGTAAAATTACCGATTTAATGGATCACAGAGACGATAGAATGCCTCCAACAAGGTAGAGGTTCAAAACTTTGACAGCGATTTCCCACAAAAGTGTTTTTTTTTTTTACTTATTTCGGTTTATTATTAAGCGAGCGATATGTAGGTTGTATGCTAGTAAATGATTTTATTTTTCAAGTGCTGTTTTAAGCCATAGTAAAGAGAGATATGCTTTAAATTTACTGTGCTATCCTAAGTTTATACGACAAATAATTAAGAAAATTTTTATCAAAACTCTTCGACGGAGTTGTTCAACATCGGAAAGTTTTAAATGAAGTTATCAAGAAAAATAAAATTCCTATGAAGCGCTCGATACCAGTATTCTTTGAAATGGGGGTATTTCTTAAGAGTTGTTGTTTAATGTAATTAATATAATAAAATTAAAAGAAACGTAGAAATTTATAATAAAATACAATGGAAAACCTGTTGAATAAAACGGAGAATTTTAGAAATATAAAATTTTTACTTCTTTCGGGAAGGTAGTAAGATAAGTAGATAAGGTTCTAACCTGCTTTTATTAGTCATAACCTGATGTTATATAGGTTATAATCTTCATCAACAAAGAACTCAAATTGTTGTGTATCCTGAACGTACCCAACGTTCAAATAAAATAACTAACAAATTTTTATGCTTTCAAAGACATCGAAAACTAGAAATCTTATCAAGATTTCATTTATATATTAAATATTTGTAAATGGATTTTTTCAGCCTACTACTAATTTAACTTTGACTGATTGCTGATAATGTTTATCCCGCACATAAGTTACTAATGACTATGAGAGATATCTATACCTACTTTTTTATCGGTAGGAGATACTTTATCATCAGGAGGTAAAATAGTCCTCAGTGCCTGTCTCACCTCAACTGATAAACTATAACTTTTCGTTTCACAGGTTGCAAGTAGAATTATCTGAGAAGTTAAATAGAGTTTGATGGTAACAGAAAAAACATTTCAGAAACTTTGATCTGTTAGATACCGTTATATGTCAGATGTACTGTACTGTATCAGCCTGTAAACCACCCACTGCTGAGCGTAGGCCTCTTTTTCATCCTATTCTCCAGGTCACGGAGGAGACTGCGGCTATGTCATCATGACCTGCCGAAGTTTCCCCCGTTCGCCGGTCCCTAGAGCAGCGGAGATAGAGCGCTCACGGTGCCCGCGAGCGCTCTATGACCGAAGGCGGCCAGCGTAGGCGAGCCAACCGTCGGGGCGTCACGGTGGCATGCGCCAGCGATCCCGTGGCGTCCTTGTACGACGATACCGCTATGTTTTAGTGGGTATTCTGACTTCGCAGTCAGCGAGTCCCACATACCCGTCTGCAGGTGGCGGGATGCGTAAACGCATTTCACAGCGTCAAAAAAAAAATGAAAAAAAAGCCTCTTTTTCATATAGAAGAAGGGTTAGAGCTTAATCCACCACGCTGTTTCACTGCAGGTTGGCGGATAATTTTCCTACCATGAGTAACGATCGTTATCAGGTGTCTGTGATAACAACCAGAACCGACGGCCTTAAGTGCTCTCCGAGGCATAGTGGGGAGACCCACAAGGACATACACCCAGACCGGAAATAAATATTTGTACAAATACAAATATCTGTCCCAAGCGGGACCTACTCGCACCACTACACCAGAACGGTCGTCGTCGTATACTCTTATGTCAGATAGCTATCTGAAATTTTATTAGTAACCGATGATATTTACTCTTAGTACTTTGACAGTTTGATAATTAAGTTAATTATGGTAGCAAATTCCTTCAGTGACAAATTAGAGGTAGTTAATTCTACAAATATATTGGACAAACTAATTTAATAAACGAAAAAACACAGTAAACTCCTCAGTTTGTAAGTTAATTGAGGGGTAATATCTTCTCTTAATGGTATACGGCCTAACCATTTATAAACATGAAAACGAACGCAGTACTACTGACCAACTAACTACATTAACGACCTTTACGTTACGAGCAATTAACATCCAATTTATATTTAAGAAAATGGGTATTTTACTAATCAGGTACGTTTTTATTAAAAAAAAAAAAAAAAAAAATTCAATACGAACGAGCTTTCAACGCTTTTAAATTACACATTATGTTTTGAGAAATTAATTTTTATACCTCTTTTATATTTTGGTTTAAAATTTATTAAAAATTTACAATTCTGTCTTTTTTTATTACAAAAATATCAAAAAGACTGTACGCCAAAACTTTTTCTTACACTAATAGCTAATAAGAAGTCAGTTCAACTGATATTAACTGATTTCACTCATAGACGCTTTGCAACATTAAAATAGTTATAAGTGGGTTGCTGGGTGAAATAATAAAGGGAGTAGAAGACAGGGATGGGGAAAGGAGGATGGAGTTTAAGCTTCTGGATCTATTTTACTGTACGAAAAGCATCTTTAGTCGCTAATTCACACCGATTATTATTTATCTACAGTTAGTCTCTACCACAATATAAATATTAACAAATATTGCTTATTTCAGTTCTATTTTTATATTTATGTCAAGAGTAACTTGTAAGCCGGTCATGGATTACGCAGCAGATATCCGGGCGATGCCTCCAAGTGTGTCATTACTACCAATAAATGAGAAACAGGCGGAAGATGGAAGTCCGTTCGTTAGTGAGTATTGTTTTCAATAACTAGTACCTTGCCATAGTACTATACCAGTATAGTGCACTGCAACGACTTGTATCGATATTGTACAAGAGCATTTACTTCCATTAAAGAGAATAATTGGGAGTAATCAATGAGTTAACATCATTTTACGGCACTCCGAGCATTTAATAGTGTTTCTTATTTTAAATTGAGTTATTAGATATTTAAGTTAAAGCCTTTTTAGTGGTCTGTGTTGTGATTATCTGGGTGCAGTTTTTTGGTGCTGTATCGTGTAGTTTTTGGAAAACAATGAAGAATAACACTGCTGGTACATCTATGAGCGATCAGCCGTGTCATTTACCTCTCCGTGCATTATTATTTATACGTCGTTCACTCGATGTTAATACCAGGACTACGACTTCTGCATTTTCGTAAAATGAGTAGCCCTTAATGTGCTGGGTATTTAAGTGACATTAAAAATGCTGCCTTTTGCATTGCGTACGGCGTCAAAACAGGTATCATGTTGTCTGCTTCAGACATTCGATGTATAGTGATATGAGTTGTTATCTGTGCCGTTGCAGTGAACCTAAAAAGGGCAATAACTCAAATATTACTATACGTACTTAAACACTTGGCACCCAGCAAGCTTATGTTACGTAGCGCAAAAAAATAATCATCGTTCGTGATATGGTGGAGGAGGAACTTCGTCAGAGTCTAGTTACGAAATTCAGTTCCAAGCTGCAAGATATTATCAGAGTAGTATCATCGCTAGAAACATCGATATCATATTTTTACTTAGACTTGGAAATGGTATAAAAAACAATGCACCAGACAAGCCAGTTTGTTGGAGACGGTAGGCGCTGAAAAGGAATCGCTTCGTTTCACAAATGATATACTTAGCTCCCGCCTTACGCAGTTGAAGCAATAATATTGGGCATGCAACATTGAAATAAACCGTGTGCCGGAACTCAAAAATAAAAATCTGATGAACACTGTTGGCCAAAGTCATCAAACATCCAATCGATGAATAGAAAATACATTTTATTTATTTATTTATATATTTTTTCACTATGGTACACAAAACAGAATACAATCAATACACTTTTACATAATATAGAACATTAATAATAAATTTTAGCGCTGGATTATATTCCTAATATATGTGCACACTTCGTGATTATAAACAATATTAGCAAAGCAGTAGGTATTTTATGAAGTTATTAAATATTATATAACATTGTTGGTTTATTTATTATCCTATGCTATTGAATCAAACTTGCTAAGAAGCTTTGACTTCTCTTGTAAATTTAGACTTACTTTTATTAAAAACTAGCGGCCCGTCCCGGCTTCGCACCGGTAATTAACTAAAATTGTATAAATCATAAATTTATATTTTTTATCACCTACACCTGCGTCGATACTGGAAAATATTTTATAATAGACGGATTGAGTTGTCAAATCAACTTCGAAGCAAAAGCAACCCCCTTTTAACCCCGTTAGGAGATGAATTTTGATAAAATACGAAACACATCTTCAATCAATTCTGTTAAAGAATATTTTATGCAAAATTTAAAGACCAAGGAACTACGTTGTCCCATACAAACTTTGCCCCCCTGTTTTGCCCCCTTTGGGGTAGAATTTCGTAAAATCCGTTCTTAGCTGACCTTTCCTCGGCAAAAGAAATATTCCTACCAAATTTCAAGTCTCTAGATCTTATAGTTCCAGAGATATCGTGATGAGTGACCTTTCGCTTTTATATATTATTAAGATTAAGATTATAAAACATCGCACGTCATACGGCAAAACAATGATAACAGTCAACGGAGCGCGGCTGTATAACAGTATACCCTCACATATAAAAAATGTTGACTCATTTCATGCATTTAAAAAACAGTTGTCTGATTATTTATTAAACAATAACGAATTTTAATTATTATATAATTGGTTTGAATGTGTGAGGTGGGACAAAATTCAACAAAATTGTACTTATGTTTTTGCTTTGTTTTTGTGTTTAAGTTTTCAAATATGCCTTCATAATAATGGTGCACATAATGACAACGACGATGTTATTATACGTAACTAATTAAGTTTATGTTATCACATAAGTGACAATATCTGTCTTTGTTGATAATAAAGTTCTTTAAACCTAAAACGGACTCGTTAACAGATTTTTTATATTATTATGTATAGATAGTACGGATGAAACATTTGAACTGATTTTTTTATTAATTATTTTTTCATTGATGAATATCACATTTTAAAAAATATTATTCCCGACGAAGACAAATCCAAAAACACAAAAATCATAAAAATCGGTCCACTCGTTCTCGAGTTATAAACGGTGTAACTAACACGACTTTCTTTATATATATAGATTACAACTTAAATAGCTATAACCATCCAACTTTGTATAATCAACAAATACATAACGACTAAGACCATGGTACAATAAGGTACTCAATGCAAAAAAAAAAAACATTTTGTTAAATACGGCGAGTCTCATTCTTTTGGCCGAAGTTTTGGTCAGCGCGATTTAAAAAAATTATATCACATATTCTGCGCCATCTATCGTATATTGGTAGAATATCGTTTTTATATTTAGACAAACATAATTTAACATAATAGTATATTAATTGAAAATGATGTTTATCTAAAATATTAAAACGATTTCTATTCCTATCCGACATATTTAGTAAACTTTTAATTTTAACAAAATAATAACTCAAAAATAAGTTTTGTGAGTTTTTTAGATTCGTTAGACCAGATGGCGTCTATGTCGCGTAGGCGTATTTCTATTTTTTTAAATATTTATTTTTAAATTTAATTAGGAATGAAACAAAAACTAAATTATACTGTGAGTTATGTATAATTTTTATGTATTAAAGTTATTTACATTGGTTTTGTACTTTTTACGTGATACGTGAACAAAGAAAAAAATATAAGACATCTCTTGATTGAAATTAAAACCCGCTATTAAAATTTATTCTTGATGATATAATTATAGATAGTGTATTAATGAAACGGAGGTTTTAACAGATTTATTATTAGTATAGATATAGATATCAATATTTACATTATTTTCGGTGACAATATCATTATAAAGGCGACACATTCTAACAATAGGGTTGTAAAATGATGTGTTATTAATGTGGACATTTAAAATAAATGGTTTATGGAATTAATGTATTTTGCGCCAGGATTGCTAAAATGAATAAGATCATTCCTTGGCTGAGTCTATATTAGTGAAATTCAACAGCCCACGCCTTTGTGATCAATTCTTAGCAGCAACAAGTAAGTTTACCAAAAACAAATTCAGATCAGAAACAGCAGATCATGAACAGCAGCTATCTAGGAAATGCGAGTACGAAAAAGGAAGCTCTATATGTACATATGTGTCGGAGCATCTAGCGCCTGAAACAAAAATGTTGCTCGCCGCCGCCTGTCGCAAGAGTAAGGAGGTAAATTATAAATTTGTGTGGGTACGTGACGGTAAAATGTATATGAGAAAATCTAAAAATACAAAATACATTCAGATACGCAACCATGACGCTATTAATAATTTATCATAAACATGCACTATAGTTATTATTATAACATAAAGGCAATTTAAGTGGTCTATTTATTATTGTCAAAATCTACATGGGTCTGAGGACTAAAACTGTCGAATTATTATTTAACAGTGTTAGTTTGTAATAAATTTGACATTATATTGACTGAGACGTGGTTAAATAATAGAATATGTGACTCCGAGTTATTTGATAGCATTAGGTATACTGTTTATAGACGCGACGGTATATGCAGTGGATTCCATTCTGAAAAGATTGGTGGAGGGATCCTGATAACCGTTTCAAAACATAACAGATCTTATCGACTCACGGGAATCGAACCCGCGACCGCCGGCGACCGGTTTGAGGCGACTACTCGTACCACTACACCAGAACGGTCGTCATTTTAGAATGATGATGATGGAACTGTAATTATATACTTTAATTTTAATATTTCTATCTTACTAATTATGACTAATCAGTATTTATTTAGTAATTTATAACTTAATTTGATCACATTTAATTCAAATCTCTTAATTTATAAACTTTAATTTGTACATATAAATTCATCAGCATAACAAACTTTTGATGTTTTTGACTTCTTTTAAATTATTTTTTGATAATATTATAGAATCACAAATTAAAGACTTTTTTTATGTTTTTTCATAACACATGACAATTATAATTTATTTTGATATTGACTATATCGTAATTTAAGAACACCTGTAAAAAAAGTAGACAGTTATCTAAATACTCACTATTGTTGTATTAGTTGTTGGTGTTGATAAATAAATAAATCCGTCACACTAGTAAACTTCGAATAGGCGGATTTTGAGACATGTTCTCAGATTTTCTATTTGCTGTTTTCTTTTTGACGTTTTCCTTCCCCACTCAACACGAGATAGATTTTTAAATAATATGTAAATTCAGCGGATCTAGACACGATCTGCACATATCTTTCAATTAAAATACACATTTTTAATTGAAAGTTAGGTATATATTTTTTTTACAATTTTTTATACTTACGGGCTCGTTTTGCCCATGCCTTTTGAATTCCGATTTATTATTTTATCAATTCGTACTCAGTACATTTTAGCTGCTACATTAGTAACTTAAAGTTATATTAAAATAACTAAAAGTTATATTAAAGAACTGAAACTATAACTGAAAGTTATATTAAAGAACTAGTAAAATTAAATACATTTTGGTTTCACTTATCGTTGAATGTTTAAAAACTATTTCAAACCGAATTTATCCAATTAAAAATTAAATATATTTTTGTAAATCGATTACTGTTATTGATTCTATGTTATATTCTTTATTCTACTTTATCTGTTTTGTGTCTATGACAAAAAACTTCTGAGTAACCAAGGAATTTATATCATAACTGGAACGCTCACTTAATAAAATTGTATATTCAAATATGCACCTTGAAATATTTGACATAAGGTTGACGTTGGCTTATAACATGTAAAGTGAAAAATCGTTCCGAGCATTTCATTGACTACTGATGTTTTGTCTCTTTCTTTTGAGAATTGCCTTGAATCCATGATAGAAAGAGATGCAATCCCGGCCGTAGGAATGTTTTTTTGTGTGCACGTGAGTATTCCAGTTTGTATATAAATTCCTTGGCTATAACAGACATCTTCTAGGAATAAGGATGACATTTTGTACTAACTTTATTTTGACACGTTTCTATCTATTTATTTTATATTTGCGTAGTAGGTATAATAAAATATTGATAAAATAATTAGCCATTGAAAATATAATACACATTAAGATATACCCTAAGTAATTATTGTATTGATACTTTAACGAAAAACTTTTCAACGAGGCTTAAAAGTTTTGGCGAGGGACCGAAAACTCTGCAAGTAACCACCGAATTATTTAATGACATCGATAAATATCTTAAAATATACACAAAAATAAACTACTTAAACCTATAGTAATAACGTTCAATTTTCACACACATTATTTTATTAGAGTTTGATTGAGTGCGCTAGTGTTTATAACCAGTTTTTAAATTATTTTGTATGAAAGTAAAGTCGACAAGAATAAAGTCTATTTTTCCGACATCGTCCCTAAATAAACTACGTTTCGTAACTGGCGAAACGTAACCGCTGGCTATAGAGAAATAGCTCAAAGCTTAGGTGGAAAAATGTAAAGTTAGAAGATTATTCGCGATCGATGAAATTGTTAGGTAAGCACTCGCAATCAGACTCTAGTCCTGCGAACGACTGCCGCTAAGCTCGCTGTGTGCTGGGTTACACTAACACAGATGCCGAAAACAACGCCAGCAATCATATCTGAGGGGGGTGTAAAACGCGTCGTGAAATATGTTACTTAGATTTATAATAACTAAATTATACGAAAGTTATGGTAAAAATCCGTTTTTGAAAAAAGAAGTTGAAAGACTTTTTGTCGAGAATGCTTGTAGGCTGTAATGAAACATCCTATTACAACTCATAGATGAGGAAGATCATTTATAAAAGATAGCCAGTCTGGCAAGCGTCATAACGCGATGTGTTTGAAGGAATGAGACAGATCTAGTAATTTACATCAAGTAAACTAATTAAAATCTTATGTCTCTTATCTTTATTTAAACTTGTCTATATTTTCGTTGAGAATGGCGACCAAGTGCCTTCTTTTATATATTTAGGTAATAGTTAATGTTAGACGTGGTTTCTGACTATGAACCTTTTAAACAAGCTCCAAGTCGCAAAGCGAGCAATGGAGAGGGCTATGCTTGGTATTTCTTTGCGAGATCAAATCAGATCAGAAATGATGAGATCTGCAGACTAACGAAGGTTGCCGACATAGCTCAACGGATTTGCAAACTGAAGAGGCAGTGAACAGGGGGCATAGCTCGTAGAACTGATGGCTTATGGAGTAGCAAGGTTCTCGAGTGGAGACAATTTACCTGCAAGCGCAGCGGCGGACGGCCGTCCGTGAGATGGACAGACAAATTGAGGAGAGTAGCGCCGGAAGCCATTAGATAAAGGTTTCTTCGAAGCAGTCGCTATGTTACGTACGTCTCGTAACTGCCAGAGTGAGTAATATATTTATAAAAATTTTGTACTATTTTAAATTAACTAAGTAACAGTTTGACATATTGAACAATTTTTTCTTTATATGGAATAATTAAATTGTCCATGTCTCTTCTTATGCACACACAGTTACTGTATCCCTATAAGCTTGGCGCACACAAAGAACCGTGCGCCAAGATGATTTGAAACATGCGCCTAATACGTCTTATATTGTCGCGTTAAATAACGTAGCGTAAAGTATAGTAATATATCTAATAGTTGCTTGCAGCCTCTAAGGGACTATTTCACATGTAGCTGATGAATCTATCTGACGTATAACGGTATCCATCAGATAAAAGTTAATGATATATTTTTCTTTTTCACCATCAAACTCCACTTTATCCTATGAATACCTGTGAATGCAAGAACTGTAGTTTATTAGTTGAGATGAAACCTGTTTCAGGTATTCAGGTTCCTGTTACTAGGGCCTGCCCTAAGACACTGTTTTACCTCCTACTATCAGCAACTTATGTAGGATATAAAATTTATCAGCAACTCGTAAAACAGGCTCATAGTCGCTTATTTATGACAATGGTTTAATTCGTCCGATGTCCGTGCCTCCTTAACTTCAATCAGTGTTGTAATATTAAAAATACACAATTTTACTTATAAAACTACATATAAAAATGTCTATATTTAATAATTAGTTAAAATATAATGGATTGGGGTATAATTCAATTTTAAAGTTTTCTCTTCAGTTAATTTTTTAATTTAACAGTTGAGAGACAGTTTCGGTACCTAATTGGACACATTTCAAAATTTACTAATTATAATTTCAAGCACACTGGATGCGGACAAAGTTCAATATTTGTCAAATTCCGTATAACTGTTTGACTAAACTGTTTATTTGTTATACGTTTTAATATTGTAATCCAGTGTTACATATTAAATTTTATTTCTCATTAAATCTAGTTTATAAAGAAATTATAGGATATATAAAATCACAACTAATGACATAATAATAGGGCTGAAACGGTTAGGAATTTTTAGTATATTTTAAGCTAAAAAACCGTCACGGTTAATTAATGTTTTATTTTTGAAATTAAAACAAAAAAAAAAATAAAATAACGAATGTTCGTTTGAATATTACCTTGTTTAGGTAAACTAAAAAAAAGCCTTTATCAAAGATAATAAATTAAAATGCAAAATTTAATAAATATATGTATTTTGTAAGTAAATCAGAGTTATTAAATAGAATTTTATTATTACTTTTTTTCAAAGTCTAAACGTCTCTTGAAAGCTGCAACCGAAATAAGTAAAGAGAAAAAAAGCTCTAAGTGACACTTAACGAAGACCTTTTACTTTTATCTAGGTATCTTTTCCTTGTAACGAGAAATTCATGTATAATCTTGAACTTAAAATGGAAATATCTACATAATAATATCTCTGTGTTTACTTGTCTGATAAAGATACTGAAAAAGATTAAAATATTGTAGAGATATAATCCACATTTATATTCTCAGAGAGAGCCTACATAGCGTAGTGGGTAGAGCTTATGGAACTTGAAAAGGTCTTGAGTCTTTAGCTGAGTTGATACCGTTGAAATATCAAGTTCTTTATTGTTTAGGATTTAACATTGTGCACAGTGTTGAAGGGAAACGTCGTGGGAAAACTCGATGATGAAAAGTAGGTATTTTTAGACATATATCCGCCAAAATTCTATGGACCAGTGTGGCGGATTAGGCTTTAGTTCATCTCTTAAATATAAGAACCCTTAACTTAGCAGTAGAAAAAAGGTTAATTTAGAATCTTTTCCATTTTTGGTTTAACTACCCAAAGGTTAAATGTGTACCTCTATTACAAATGTTTCGATGTCCGTTCTTCCTTTCATCACAAAGCTAATTTTTTGAATCTTAAGATAGACAAAAGAAATTTTTACAGAATGTATTACTACAATAATAAAACTTAAATACCTACACAAAATATTATAAAAATACAAACTAAGATACTATAGGCGTTATATTGCATAAATATTTTACCATAGCACAGAACCCGTTGTGTACGAGACTTTACTCACACTTGACCACTTATATTTTGTAGACTTATAAACACTAACAATAAGCTTAAAATAGACTAAGATGAGATCTCTAAAAAAAAATCTCCTTAAGGAAATCTCCTTAAGGTACTCAGTGTTTGATAAAATTCCTGTGTGAACTAGGAAAATATTTATTTTAATGCCTTCTCGAGACTAGATAGCGTGAAGGGCACTCGTGGTACTTCAATTTCTAAAGCATACTTTATATCTCCTTGGATAAGTTAACTGCTAACATATAATATAGCTAATGGCTATTGTAAAACAAATATATAAGTGTTTATTTTAATATATCTACGTAGTTTGGTTCTTTAAGAGTAAATCAGAAAGAGGAAAAAAAAATAGCTCTACTCACGAATTATAAATAGGTTATATTCGAACGGTCGAATTTTAAATCAAATAACATATTTTTTCAACTACAAAAAAATTTATTCTGAATTTATAATTAAAACAAAAATATGTAAAAAGCAAGCATCAACATAATATACAACATGACCAATTTGACCGCTCCTACTAATATTGAACTAAATTTCGATTACGTTAACGTAGAAGGTCGCTAGGTAGAGATTAACAATATTGTTTTATTTTCAGATTCACTCTTAACGAATTCACTGTTCCAAGTTATTTGGGATGAGTCCGACAACAAGAGGAGAGTTCAACGATACAGACACATAGAATTAATTATTTAGATATTTGCTTATTAGACCACTGCCAAAGCCTTTGAAAATGGTAAAAATTAAAAAAAAATATAGTATTAAGAGAATATAACAAAAATACAAGGAAAAATAAATTATGGGCGATCTGAGTTCGGGGAGTGGTTTAAGGGTAAAAAACGGTTTATCGTGATTTCTGGTAAAACTACAAGTCCTATAGAAAAAAGTTAAATGTCAAAGTTGTAGGCAATAAAAAGATCTGCAACTTTTGTTTTTACACTTATTTCACATAAGCTCAAAATTTATGTGAAAAATAGCCAAGTTTTTGGTTTTTTATTTTTATGGGGGGTTCGGAAAAAAATCACGAAATATCACAAGGAGGCTTGTAATAAGATATCAGTGAGTCAGGGATCTGGCGTTCGATTTACCTCTGATATCAACTTTCGAGAGCATAGATTAGGTATAACCGAGGTATGCAAAAAAAGCGTACCTACCGAAACCTCGGCTTCATACTGAGGCAAGCGGGAAGCTTTACCATGTTGCTGCTGATATAAATAATATCATTAATATATGTATAACAGTTTTTAATTATCTTATCTGATATTTTGAAATTGATTTTTAAATGTTAATATAAATGTTTAATATAATATAAATGTTTTGATTTGTGATTGTTGTTTATTGAATGTTTATTTTATATATTTTTAATCTTTGACTATTTTATTAATTAGACATTGAATTATTATTATTTTTAGTTGATTTTATTGGATTATTTAAATGGTTTTGTATAGTAATTGTTAAAATGGAATGCAATTATTATAAAATAGTATTCTATTGTTATCTTTTATTTATTTATGTACGAAAATACTGTGGGATTATTATAATAATGTTTTTGCTAATCAACTTAACTAACGCATTGGGTTCTCTGTAACGTAAAATATAAGTTTTATACATTAAATAAATAAATCAAATAAAAAATAAAAATAACGAGTATTTATTTTTCGCAAATATCAGTCAGCAGTCTTCCACATGTTTTTTTTTTTTTTATATCTTCCTTTTATATTTTTATGTCTTATTCCAGTCAAAAACAACCAACAACCTTAATGTCTGTCTGGACATTTTTATCACGATGTTTGATTTTCCAAAATTTAATCATGTAGGTACCTGTATTTAAAGATAATATTCTGAAAAATTCAATATAATTTGTACCAAAAATAAATTGATTTTGGGTATGGGGTTCGTCAAAAAACCTCACCATATATCACCAGGAGGGGAGAAAGGGTTAAAAAGTTGCTAAAATACATCATGTTATTAATGGACAACCCCTTACGGTAAATTTTTTAACTTTAGCTAAAAGACCCGATGGGTAATTTTGAAAACATAAAAATCAGTACACACGTTCTTCATACGATGCAGTTGATAAGGATAATTAAAAAAGGATTCTTGAAAATTATGTTATTTGATTTCCCTGAGGATAGGGGATGAAATGAAAAATGGTGGGTTTGTTTAAAGCAAGTCATTTTAAATTTGAGTAAAATTGAAAGTCTATAACATACATATAACAAAATTTAAATATAATATTGATCGATATAACATATGAACTCAGTGGATGTACATAGAACAGGTTTCAAATTCACAGTCGCAAGTTCTAATCCTAACAATTTCTGAATTACATAATTTAAATTTCTTTAAATTTCGTCTCATCTTCGGAAGTTAAGAAAATTTTTGTCAGAAAACCTTTATATACATCGCTCTACACAGTGGAGTACAGAATTGATTTCAATCCTTCTCATTAATTGGACTACAAATATAAATATAAAAAAATAAGTGATGTGAGTAAAAGCGCATGCTTCACAGCTGCTTACCCGTTTGTCCTTTCCCGAGAGTTTTCTCCAATCTAAAAGGCCCAACGTACTGGTAGGCCTCAGCGGCCGTGGTCGTCCCTTCCATCTTCAGGCTGTGGTGCAGAACAGGTCAGAATGTGTCATAACGTGGTCAGAAGCACGTCGTGTCGTAGAACTTGAAACACGGCGCAATGAGTCCTCTCAGAACGTACATCTTTTTATTCCTAATTTATGTTCCATGTAAAGAGGACGGTAATACCTTAACAAGTCACTGGAATTTTTTTTGTTAGATTTTATCACATTTTTCAGTGCCTCGTTTGGTTTTTATTTTAGTTGTATTCAAGAAATAAATAAAAAAAAATTAAATTAAGCAATTTTGTTGCTGTTCATTAAATTATTATTTTTGAATGATATAACTTATTATCCCCTTTTTTTAACTCTATTTTGTCATAGTTACGTAATGAAGCATATTTCACACAAAGAAATATCTCAAATTGACGCAATTTGGCAAATGATGAAATGAGATGTTCTAAATATGTGGTAATTTTCGTACATAATATATTTTTTGAAACACTTCTAGCTCTCTACACTTAAGCTTCATTTTAGTATTAAAAAATCACTTACAATCACTATAAAAAATGTCTTCAATAATCAATTATGTTATAGGGTTCTGTTTCTTTACCCTGGGTGCCTACAGATGCCTATTAGTAAAACTTCATTGTCTGACTGTCCGTCCATCTTTACTTCTTTCTACCTTTAAAATCGTAATATGTAGACATTTGGAAAGCTTATGAAGCTTATTTAAAATGCTATAGTGACAAATAAAAAAAAAGTAAAGTCAAATATGATATCTGAAAATTCTATGTGTGACACACATAAATACTCCTCAATTTGGAAACTGCTCCTTTTTAAGTCTGTCTGTCATCTCTATATTTAACATTATATACAATCAGGAACTTAGTACATATATCTAGCCAATTTTGAATTTATTAATTGACGATATTGGTTAACTAGTGTACTTAGAAAGCCTTAACGCATTGACTGATTGTTATTTAAGACGCCTTTTCAACGGCTGAATTTCATTAGGCTAATTAATTTCATAAGGCTAATAATTAATTTCATAAGGCTAATTAAATTCATTACCTGAAACATATAGAGGGATCTTTTATATTTTCATAATCTAAGCCTAAAATATACTTTGTGTCTTGTTTTAATAATAAAAGAATTTATGGTGTAATATACTCGAATATGGAGACAAGAACACACATCACGCTAACCGGAACGGAGAAGCTTTAAGCTCTAAATCCTTTACAGGAAGGAAAGCTTTTATATTACTTACTTCCTTGTAAATATATAACTTTAAAACCGCTTTTACCCGACGCATTGAAAAGGAGGGTGATGTATTTCGTGTTCGGTGCTCTGTAGCCTAAACAAACTAAGAAACTTTAATATATATAATTATTTATATTTTAATTATTTTAATAAATGTTACAATATTCAATTATTGTAAATATTTACTCCATTATTATTATTATTTTTTTTTGATAATATTTGATGATGAGTTGGTGCAGTGAATACGGCATCTTACCGACACACTAACGGTCGCGTGTTCTATCTCTGCACATGACAATTTTTTGTATAGGCCATAAAGGTTTTTGTTTGTGTTTTACGGACCATTATGATCACGAAGGATTTTTATCCTGCTGGGAACCGTTAAGATAGTGTATGTTTTAGAAGAAGAAAAACTATTACATATTATTCTGCAATACAATATATTAACGCGAGGCACTATATCTTCACGGCTGGGTCTCAGTACTGGCAAGTGACGCTATAAGGGCCGCTAGGGCCAACAGCAACAGACATTTCGAATAAAAAAAGGCACTATATCGAGGGCCCGTTACACAATACAAACTTAAATATCCCATAAACGTAACGTACGTGTCGTAAACAGACATCGAACCCGTCCACGTTAACGCGACAAAAAAAATATCATAGTATTATTAATTCTAAGGTATAAAGGTATAATTAAGTTTTAATCTAGATTAAATTATTTATTTATTTGTAAAAACTTTTTATATATATACCCTTTTTATATGTAAATTTAATACAAACACGCGAACTGTAAATAATATTTATGTGATACAAAAAAAAAAAATTGTAACGCTTAATACAAAAAATATATAAATTCTGTATGTAATAGACTAACTGGATATTGGTGACGAGAAGAAAGATTCCTTGTATATCTTAAAGTCTGGAGCAACCCGACCGGGGAAGTACCTCAACCTTACTGAAGATCATAGCCAATAATAATGCTCTGAAATAGTGTTGTGTGCTTGTGGTGAGGTAGCCAGAGCTTTTGAGGATGCGCTGTGCCATTTTTGGGTGTTAAGTCGAACCTAATTTAATCTAGGTTTGGACCGACTTTGAGCCCAGAGGTCCGATATAAGTCCTACCGTAGGCGGCGCAAAATCGGCTCTAAATTTCGACTTGGGTAAGGCAAGCAACTGCGCACCAAACAAAATAGTGGTAGGCAGCAGCGTCAACATACACTTTTTTTTTTGCTGGGAAATGCCTTTACGCATCCCGCCGCCCAAAGGCGACGGGTATGTGGGACTCGCTGACTGCGAATCCAGAATACCCACTAAAACCCAGCGGTGCCCTCATCGTTGTAGTGGGACGCCACGGGATCGCTCGCGCATACAACCGTGACGCCCCGACAGTTGGCCTGCCTATGCGGGCTTCGTGTGTGCTCTATTTCCGCTGTGCCAGAGACTGGTGCCCGGAGGAAACTGCGGCAGGTCATGAAGACATAGCCACAGTCTCCTCCGTGACCTGGTGCGTTGGGCTTTGGGAAGCGGTCGGGGTCTTAGTGACCGCTCTATCCTTCGTTTTGGGGGGACGGCAGTCTCGGCCTCCCATTGTATGCGATGCCGGAACGTCTACGACCCTGCCACCACATATAGCGCTCGCCAACCCGCTTGCCAAGCGTGACGAATATTAAGAACCCCCAAAAATGACGAGAAAGCACAGACGGCCCCTTTAGAGTTTCCCCGTTTCACTGTAAACTAGCGAATATATATGCAACAGAATTTATTCCAATGAACGCAGTTTTGTTCACGATATTTTCAATCAGTGGTGTCTGCTCGGATTAGAACTAGCGACCACCTGGTTTCGGTTCGCGGGTTCTAACCACCGTGTGGACCATCTTTGTTATTATACCAGAACAAAACAATTACAATTTGTGAATATATTTAATTAGACATACTACATTGCGATACGAAGCCTTGGCATGTCGTTAGTATTTATAACAGCTAAATAATTAAATATAAGTCAATTTAATAAAAAAATTACGAGATGCAAATTTTATATAAAATGAAAAAAGCTTTTAAAAGTCTCTACATTTGACGACTCGTGCCATATTGAATTGCTTGCGAAGTCAACAATATTTTGTGACGTCATTCTACATTTTATTATATAAATAACTTTAATGTCAACACTTGAGACCAACTTTCAATGAGATGACATAAAAATGAAATTCATGTTTAGAATTCAATTTTAAATTTAGAAAAAAGCTTGTTTTAATTTTATTAAGAGATAGACTGTTTTAGGCGGTAATTTCAGCATCTACTGGACGATTCTTTTTACGTCAGAAAATCTGTTTAGGTAATTGTAAACGCGGAATAAAATGCGCGGGTCTTTTTGCTTCCGAAAAAAAAAGAGGTTTTGAAGAATTCATAACTTTGACTTTGAATTTTTTACTTAAAAAAAGATTAGTCAGGTTTAAGCGGTCACCGTAGCCTATGCAGCCCTGCAACACCAGGAGCATAGATAATATATAAGAACGTTGCGGAATTATGGCTATATGGCGTTGCCGAAATATATACTATAATATTAATTTAGCTGTGTCATAATTATGACGTTTAATCAAGGAAACCCAACAGGATAACCAAACTACAAACATCTTGAAATTTCGACTGAAAATGTCATTATTTCTTGTTATTATGTAGAGTTATTTCTCTGGATTTTAAAGTACTTACAGTAACTGACTGACTGAATTACTGATTCAGCCTATAAACATCCCACTGCTGGGAAAAGGCCTCTTCTCCATATAGGAAATGGATATTAAGTAAAGTACTTAAAGTAATCATTAATATGTATAAAGTATAGACAGACAACTCTGATAGACTTTGAGTTAGTTTTGCATAGTATACGTCACTAGCGCTTATTTATAATGTATCTGTATATGTAACACAGGCATTAAGTTGCCTACCTTAGGGACAGACGAAAGTGTGTGTTTGTTAAACATATTTATTTATTTATTATTTATTATCTGTCAAATTAGATAAACTGAAAAAATGCCAGAAATAACGATAGGAAGAAGTTTTTAATATTTTATTTATGTATTTAGTGTTAAATGTTAATATAATATTATACGAGTATTATTCAAGCGATTTGAATCGGAATATTACATAAGGCGAGCAAGCTTATTTGAAGCACTAACTCGATGTTCTGGCTGTCGGCCAGGCTTTTAACACAATTTTATGCTGATAATACCGCACTAGTGGGATCGAATTTTTTATTTCTTTCGTTTTAATTTTTTTGACAAATAAATATTATGTAATATTAAATAATTACTTATGTGACATTTTTTATTTTATTTCATGCGATAAATATATCAATGTTTAACATACATATAAGGTCGACTGTTCCTAAGACTGTCAACTTCAGCAGAGCAGAAAGCAGGGTTACTGCCAACTGCGCCAATGGACTTGTTTAGATGAATATTTTGTTATCGATTTTTTCCGACTTATGAAACAAAAAGCTAAAAAAAATTCTGTATAAATCAATTTTTTTAATTTACCTTTTACGTTTTATGTAAAATCCGGGTTAGTGTGAATGGGGGATTTCCATATAAAGGGTTTCATACCACAATAATATTTAAAAACGTATATTTGTTAAGGTTGAGATAAATCGTTATAGCGGCCGTACTCTTGATTCATTCATATTTAGAGAGTAAAGTAGGCAACCTAATTCCCATGTTTTGGGTAATAGATTACTGATTTGTATATACATATACATATATAGTAATAATTTTACATTATAATTAATATACGTATAACATAAATAAATAAATAATTATAATTATACATATTACACCTAATCTCGGGGCGGGAATCGAACCCACAACACTGAATCAGAGATACGTACCAATAGCAACAACTATACAGGGTTAATTCTAAAACACCAGCAACCTCGCAGGACAAGATAGCTAACATTATGTACAACAACATTTGTTCTACCACTTTTGTTAATTTATTAGATTTTATTTTCATACAAAAATAAATATTAATTTAATTTTTCGCGTGAATGCAATATACTCTACGCGCGTCCCAAAGATTAGGTAAATAACGACCACGTACTAATGTGAGGGGAAAGGTAGGAACGGGGCGGCGCTAGCGCCTTTGAACTTGACCTATTTAGCCAGCCGCGGCAGTCGGCGGCGGGCGACTTTGATGCGCGCGCGTCATATGATTTTGTGTGCTACTCGTATTTATTTTATTCGTATCGATCGATGTATTGTACCTGTACTAAAGTTATTTTGTAACCATGGTACCGCCGCTATTCTAATGTCGAATACACGGAAATGGTGAGGATACTGGCTAGGTGTGATGACAATGTGTCGGAAGCCTGTCGGCAATATGCAGCTAGATATTCGAACTTACCTACACCGAGCCGTGAGACAATGTCAACTCACCGAATCTGACAAACTAGCACGAGTAAATTTTTGTAACTGGTTCGGTTAACTAAAATAATTTGTGCGTTCAATCAAATTAAAACTAATTCGGAAGTGTTAGCACGTGTTAGTGAACAGCTGATTTTTAGGTGTTGTCTGTGTGTTGGTTGTGATGGTGACTATTTTGAACGCTATCTGCGCGATACGCACCGACATGCGCGTTACTTTAACCTTAGAGGTAATATTTCGTTTGTAAATATTATTTTATTGTCAATTATTTTTAATTTTTTAATTATTGTAAATACGCTGATTTCACTTTTGAAATACTTATGCCCGCCTGTATTTAACAATAAAAAGTGAATAATACCTAGCTACCAATATTTGATATTAAATTGGTTTAATTAGACTTTAGTAAACGTTAAAGAATAATTACCTACGTTAATAATTTTCACATATTTTTTTATGTTCAGAATTCAGATACCTAATCTACATACCTACATTTTTATAGTATTGGCGGGCATACGGACAGTCGAAGCCTTTTGATGACTAGGTACCGGATGTCTACCGCACCAACTGTTTGTGCTGTAACCTCTGGAGGTTATGCAGATGTGTTGCTTTCCTATACATACGATTTATTTGTTTTTTATCGTTTAATATAGCCAGTTCTAAGCCTGGTAAAGTATGAAGGGATTTTGGACTCAGTTTACGTATTGCAGGGACATGACAAAACAGAAATTTGATTATTCACTTAAGTCACTGCGATATACATACTATGATACTGCCCACAAACCCACCAAGCAATTTATATTAATTTTATTAACTAGAATTATCGGGCAGAGAAAGTGTTATTACTATTATTATGCAAGCGCGCCCGAGCGTCGCGTCATCCTTTCGATAATGAATGAAACATAGAGTCTAAATTTCAGAGCAGTACAACAAAAACTTAAAAAATCATTTTTAATTAATGTATTGAGTTATGTCAAAAGTCGTAGAACAAATGTTGTTGTACATAATGTTAGCTATCTTGTCCTGCGAGGTTGCTGGTGTTTTAGAATTAACCCTGTATACAATTATATATAATATACTAAGTAAATATACTATTATAAGTGTATTTTTTATTATATAATTTATTATAAATAAACAATTTTAGTTTTTGATTTAATCAAACAGAAATAGATTAATCACACTGCTCTACATCGGACTACGTAGATCAGGGGTGTCAAACTCAAATATAATCTCTAAACTTTAGACTTTATTTAACAGAATTGGCCTTGTAACACAACTAGCCTTGGTCTAACGGTAGATCTAACTAGTTTACTAACTAGATCTTTTATCTAGCAAACTATTAACATAATAAATAGCTAGAATCTAGCTATAAATTAATACGGCCCGCGGACCGGATACGGCTGTATCTTTGAAAACCCTGATTGTAGATGAACTTGCCTAAGAAATCGTATTAAAACACGCAGGTTTTCTCGCAATGTTTTCAAATTTAACAAGATAAATTTGTCTGTGTTCGTGTTTGTTTGTCATTTGTGTTTGGACTCAGGATTTGATCCGTGAACCTTCTATTGAGTATCTATTTTTGTTTTTTTTTTTACAGTGGCATTAAATACATTGATGACCGTTTTGGTGTGGTGGTGCGAGAAGTTGCCTCAACGCCAGCGGTCGCTGGTTCGATTCCCGCTCGGGGCAATATTTGTATTTATTAAAATATTTGTTTCCGGTCTGGGTGTATGTCCTTGTGGGTCTCCCCACCGTGGCTTGGAGAACACGTAAAGCCGTTGGTCCTGGTTGTTATCGTAGACACCCGATACTGATCGTTACTCATGATATGGAGAATTATCTGCAACCCGCAGTGGACCAGTGTGGCGGATGCAACCCTTATCCTATATGGAGAAGAAGCTGTCGCTCAGAAGTGGGTCGTTTACATATAGATTCAGATAGGTACATTTAATTTTAAAAAAATTGATTGTCTGTAAAGTCGGTTTACGGACAATAATTTTACGTGATAATGTCATAAGAAAACATTGAAAAAAATTGCATATTTTTATGAATTGAATTGAAGTATTATCATTGAGTTATCATTATTTTGTATAATACAAAGAATGAGTTAATTCAATTAATTAATTTTTTTTTCGATAAATTAACTTCTATTTGCACTTGTTAATTCAAATATTTTATTATTTAATTTATACAGATTAATTACAAGTAACAATGTGTTATTAACAATTTATTTACAACTCATGTACATGTGTGATATTTAAGATCATCCAATCTGCGTTATTCTTTTTCATTTATAAGCCGAACGCTTAGGCCGATCGTGCCTCTCTATCGCTTGTTCCGCACTCTCGCTCGCGACACGTGACACTTCTTCGTGCATGAAGCCGGCATTCATCGATTTACAAGACGTTATCACGTCAATATAACAAATTAGGTACATCTGATATGACTTTATTTTAATTTACCTATTTTAATATATAATTTATAGTACCTACAGTAAATATGTAAAAAATTTGCATTTATATCAATACTTTATGATAAATTTTTAATTAAAAAGAACGTAAATTTCGATAAATTAATTAAAAAAAAATCGATGAATGTTTTAGAGACGTTTTTAAAAAATATTACGAAATTAAATAATTAACGTTAGCATTAATTAGTTTAGTATTAATTAGTTTAGTATTAATGTTCATTAATTAATTAATTTATATTAAATTAATTCTTTATTTTAAATACAATTAATATATATATATATATAAAACATAGTGGTGAAGTAATTGACGTAATATACCAACAAAATAGTTAATTAAAATTAAATTTCATTATTTAACAATAAAATGGATTGTATTTTAACGAGAAGTGATCACACCCGACAATCACGTCCCACGGCTGGGCAAAGGTATCCCATCCATATAGAATGTTTAACTTAATCCACTACGGTAGGTACACTACTGCGGATTGGTATACCTAATGTAATAAATAAATATAATATTAAGACATTTACTGAGTACATATACAAACAAAAATTTTTTTGAAATCGAAGTTTCGTATTTATTTTACTACCTGACTTCAAAGAGAATAGTTGTCAAATCGAACTTTTTTTTTTTTGTTTTAAAAACGGATTAGTTCTTGAGAAGGATTGAAGAGATCTTACTGAATATTAAATATATTCATAATTATGCATAAAAAATAAATGGACATAATTTGATATGTGCATCATATCGTAATTATCATTATTTTCAAAGTTTTACAATTTGACAGTGTCTTTAGATAACATGCATCTGCATAAGTACCTATAATTATATTTTTAATTAATTGTTTATTGTCAAAATTTTTTTTTTGTAATTGAGATATAGTAAATTTTAGTTATTGTTTAATGCAGTTATATATGTGGTACATTTTTGTGTTTTTCCAATTATTTATGTATTTAGTTAATGTTATATCATATTATGATATTATTTAACTGTCTAGTTACATTGTAACTCATAATATGATTTATAAAAAAATTCCTAATAAAAGAAATAGCGAAGAGTACGTATTCCATGTAAAACTGTCTTAATTTTGTCGTTCTTTTACATAAATATATTGTTTCATAAACATACTGTTCTCTTATATTTACGCGAATTTTACTCATTTGATTAAAAGTCTATACCGGATTTTATCGCGTTTATTAAAAACTTTACAGTTTAACAATATTTTAAATTAAATTAAATTATTTCCCGACGTTTCAGACCCTTTACAGCATCGGGAAATAATTTAATTTAAAATATTGTTAAACTGTAAAGTTTTTAATAAACGCGATAAAATCCGGTATAGACTTTTAATCAAATAAGTTTCATAAACATTCTATTTTTTACTTTTAAGTTATAGGTGGATTAAAAATTATATTATTATATAATTATATATTATGAAAATATATTAAAAAATTATCAAATCGCTACAAATGTCGTAGCCAAAGACAGCTTAGGCAATAGAATGCTACGACGCGCTACGATCGATATTAACACCTACTTTTATACCTTAAGAAATTAAAATACTAGCTAAAAATAAAAATTAAAAAAAAAAATTAAAATCAATCAAGAAAGATTTATTAAAAAAAAAAAATTAATAAAATTTTATTACAAATATCGCGCCGTGAAATGCAAAACAAATATTTGATTTCGTTTGAATTTTAAATGAGTATTTTCAATCTTAAATTAGCTTTTGTCAAATTTTATTTGTTTGTATTTATTGATTTCTTACTTGTTTTTTTTTTCTTTTTACTTAACGAGGCACTGAAAATGTTTATTTAAAATGTAAAACTGAATGTAAAATATTTTATAATTTTGTCAAAACATCTATTAACACTCACTGTAAAGGAACACTTTAAATATTTAAACACTACATCTAATAATAACACTGGAATCCGCATACAACGTTTCGCACGTCACAAGAAAATCAATACGTTTCAACATCACGCTTCGTGTGGACACTGCTTTATTATAACTTTTTTATTAACACTGGCTGAATATATTTTCATTCCCCCGTGATTTTGACACTATTATTTATTTTTTTCTAAATTTGAAAATATTACATAATTGTATGTGAATTGTAAAATGTTTTTCGTTAGTACGCTCGCTCGGTCCGTCGGGCGCGTTCGTTTGTTTCCGACTGGGGGTGGAGTGAGTCATTAGCCTCTGAGGGGTGGTTTTGCGTTTCGTTTCACACGGTTTATATTTAGGTTTCTAATATGAATTGTATTGGATTGAATACACATTATTAATAAATAATGACATGTTATTGATAGGTCTAGTAATATAATAAAGTCTTATAATATTAGATATAATAAAAAAATATCCAATAATAAGGTCAATCATTTTATTATTAAACCAATTAGGAAATTGTTTTACTTGATGTAATTTAATTTTTAATTTAGTTTAGTCTTTGAACTCCTAATTCCAATAGAATCGAATCTTTAAAATATTTCAAGAGCCACATAGGGCATAGATAAATATGCTCCTAGCCTTAAACAAAGGCTAAAAACAAGTATGCTTAATTAAAAAAATCAAAAAACCCGACTGCGCAAAATACTCTTATTATAAACTAAAAAGAATAAAACAATTTACTAGCTTTCATTTGATACCCATATTGCTACAGTAAGAAAAAAAAAATTCAACTCCCCCCCTCATTCCGCCATTTGCGGGCGCCATTTTGAAAATTTATATAGCCTATGTCACTACTTCAATTTAGACAAATCCAACTACACCTCATATGTCAAAAACCGTCCAGCCGTTTGGGCTGTAGGGCGTGCCCAAGAAATGGACATACATACATATATACACTCGAAAAACAACCCTCCTTCTGTCGCAGTCGGGTAACAAGTGACCCCGGGAGGAGGAACTCCCGGCAAGGACAAGCTCGGGCAGAGAGGCATAGCCTGTAGGCCCATACCCATATAGGCATTTGAGCAATGTCTATGAGGAAGAACCCGACGCGATTTATAATATTACAGGCTAAGCTTTTTCATAACAAATAATATTGTACTAATTGAAAATCTTTCTATTTGAAGTCGGATATAAACCTATCAAAGCGCTATATTTTGTAATAACATTAAGAAATACTTACAAGCGTCTTTAGATTAATGTATTCATAATCCGACTGGATTCACAAAACATTCTCTGTAATAGTCTTAAAATGAATGGCAGCTTTGACTGTACTTGCATCTTACTATATAAATGCGAAAGTCTGGACGGATGGATGTTTGTTACTTGAACAATCTAGAAAGGCCGAAATCTCAATGAAATTTGCCACAGAGATAAAAGTACCTATATAAAGTATTATTAAGGTATTCCGTACGGACGGCACAAGACTACTTTTTACACCGGAAAAAAAATTCGGTACCCGTCGGATACATCCGACCGGTTAGAGAGTATACTCTCTAAGCATGAATCAATGGAATTTCACTAATTTTAAGTGACTATTCAGTTTTTATCAATGTGAGAATAGTACCACGCAGAATTAGTGACTTCTCAATGTATGAATATGTGAATATCAGAGTGGAATTTTCATTAATTACGTGAGTGAAGCTGTATTCACTACATATCAACGAATTTCAATAACAAGTTAGTGAATACTCACTAATATGCATACAAATATTCAATGATCATATCAGTGGACTGTACATAATATAAGTAATACATATATGAATAAATATATATACTAAACCCAGACTCGTGGTGGGAGTCGGACCCACAACCCTGGAGCAGAAAGCAGGGTCACTGCTAAGTGCGTCAACGGGCCAGTCAAATTACTGGAATCGTCGTAACGATCCTTTTTACCCGACTGCGACAGAAGGATGGCTATGTTTTTCGAGTGTATGTATGTATGTATGTATGTCCATTTCTTTGGCACGCCCTACAGCCTAAGCGGCTGGACGGTTTTTGACATATTTGTCGTTGGATTTGTCTAAATTGTAGTAGTGACATAGGCTATATAAATTTTCAAAATGGCGCCCTCAAATGGCGGAATGAGGAGGGGGGGGATGTTAAATTTTTTTTTCTTACTCTAGTAATATGGGTATCAAATGAAAGCTAGCAAATTGTTTTATTCTTTTTAGTTTATAATAAGAGTATTTTACGCAGTCGGGTTTTTTGATTTTTTTAATTAAGCATACTTAATTTAATCTTATCGTTCTTATTGACATTTCAAATAATGAAACTTATGGATATGTCAAAAAAAAATCGATTCTTCGATCGCTTATAATTGTGACAATATGACACAAATTTTGCAAATCGCATGCAGGAGTCAAATATTTGTCACGTAACTGACCGATTATATCTTTATACTAACCGATGACACAGATTTAGTATGCGTTGTTTATTACTTGTATTATTTACTAGCGGCCCGCCCCGGCTGTGCTTGGGGTATGAATATGTAACTAAACCTTCCTCATATATCACTCTATCTATTGGTGAAAACCGCATGAAAATCCGTGCAGTAGTTTTTGAGTTTATCGCGAACAGACAGACATGCGCGGTGGAGGACTTTGTTTTACAATATGTAGTGATATTTATTATATATTATACAATAACAATATTTATATTTATTATATATTATTTGTGTACAAAACGACTTTTTAACGATTTAGCTAACATTTGTTTATTGAGTAATAATCCAAATTCGAGACGGTGTAATAAAATGAGACGTACATCAGATTTTAAGTTTACAAGTCCGAAAACCTCATCAAATTTCGTGCAGATTGTGTGTGATGTCGAAACATACAAACAGATAGAAAAAAAAAATCTAAAAATATTTGTTTTGACTTCTATTGCTCTCATATAAGGCCCTATAATTCGTTTTTCCTAATAAGTTCTCTTGTCCGTTTAGAATTTTTGTATATGTACAGATTTTTTCCTAATATACTCATGTCACACAATGTCTCACAGATTTTTTCATAATACATTATGTCCGTATGATTATTTTAACGTGAATGGCAAAGTTAATAGCAATTTATAATTAAATATTTTGTCTTGAAAAACAGTTTAAAAGAATTATAATTTGGTCAATAGATATTATAATATTCATTACTTGAATTTGAAATTCTAATTAAAGTTTATATTCAAACTAAATAGTTATTGTTGTTTTATTTAACAGTCTGACATTTGACATCGGGTGTTGTGAACATTTATTATATTATTATAAAATCACTTTTAATTATTATTATCAAATAAAAATAACACTGATTTTGTTTTAGCAAGAAGATTAATTTAGAATTAAGAGCAATTAGGTTTATAATTTTATAGTTTTTAAATAAATTTCTTGATTAATAGGGGACTTCGAACACAAACTTTTTCAACATTATAAACTCTTTGCCAAATTAAATAAAAGATTTTCATTTTCCATGTGTACGTTCTAAGCAACACCAGTGCTCAAGAATCTTAGTATTAATGATAAATTAATTTTCATTAAATAAAATGACTAAATATATTGTAAAGTACTTAAAATGACTTATTAGATTTATGTTAACTTAGGCATAGACTCAAGGCGCAAAATTAAAAAGTAAAAAAAATATATAATTTTTTCAGGTAATATTTTTCAAACGTCACGAAGTAGTCCGAGAATCTTATTACTTTTTATATTTTGTTTTACGTTTAAAAAAATGTTTACAGTATCTGTATAACATTGAAATATTTAAAAAAAGGGAATAATAATAATGGATTCGATCGGATTGGACATTGGATTTTATTTATTTTTTCCGTCATCATATACATAGGTAAGACGTGTTTTTTTCATTTTGTGTTTCTGTATTTCTTATTAATAAATTGAAAACAGGTATTTATAAATATTTAAAAAATATTTTTATATATAAAATTATCTGTACTTTTCGGCTTTAACTTTCGATCCCGTGGGAATGTCGAGATAAAAAGTAACCTCAGTTTTATTATTTTAACTATCTACGTCCTAAGTTTAATTGCTATCGGTTCATTAGTTTTTGCGTAGAAAAGTAACAAACGTCCTTCCATACTGTCTTATTTTTAATATTAGTAGGATATTTGTTTTTATCTTTTGTAAATATTTTTTAGAATTCCGTACACAAAAGATGATAATATTATTTTAAAATATAATGCTCCGCTTGCTTGTTACTCGGTCTGTCCTTAGTCCGTACGATTATCATATAACTTTATATTTGAAACCGTAATTGATAAATATTTGAATTGTTCACAGATTTTATAATATACTAGCTGATCTTCGCGACTATATGTGATGCGATTTAGTTAATGTGCACAGGAAAAAAAATGATAAATATCGGAGGCAAAAATATGATTTACGTACAAAACTTTGTAAAAAAAAAGTAGTGCTTATAAGAGTTATTAGTATCGTTATTTCTCAAAGCTTTATAGTAAAAGAAGCATTTTTTTTTAGATTAAGGCTATGTGTTTGAAAAGTAAAACTCAACAGACTTATTATAAATCTAAATAAATTAAAAACGATAATAATTAAATCTTTAATAGATGAAGCCAAAAAAATTAGTTCGATTTAAGCTTGATTATTAATTTTATCTTCATTGTAACTTTCATTTAACCCGTAGCTAATTGGGGATAATTTCAACCTTTTTTTTAAATTTAATTTTTTTTTTATAATCTATGAAATAAAGTAAATAAATATTGTAATCACTTTAAAAGTTTTTTCGTAAGTCTTATAAAATTTACTTTTTGTCAATGTGAGAATCGTACCACGCAGAATTAATGACTATTCAATGTGATTTGATCATTGAATATTTTTATGTGTATTTGAATATTCACTAACTAGTTATCCAAATTCACCGATTTGTAGTGAATATAGCTGCACTAATAAATATTTAACGAAAAGTTCACTGATTCATGTTTAGAGTTTGCATTCCGGGTTTTAAGTTATTTTGAACGTGATGTTTGTTAGTTCTATATACTTTCTTTTCTTCTTTTCTCTTCTGAGAAAAAAATATTTGAATTAACGAGTGGAAATAAATGTTAATTTATTCTTTGTATTATACAAAAAAAAAAGATAATTCATTGATAAATAATTCAATTCATAAAAGTATGCAATTTTTCATCAATGTTTTCTTATGACGTTATCACGTAAAATTATCTTCCGTAAACCGACTTTACAGACAACCATTTTTTTAATATATCTTTTAGTGAAAATATTATTTATAGAATAATCTCATCAAAATAATTTAAATCGAATAGATTTACAAATCAGTTATTATAGCAATATATAGTGAAAATGTGTACCAATTTTTTTCCAGCTCTACAATATGTCCTATAATCGCTACATACACGTATCTAAAGAGAGACATGAAATCCTTTGCGAGCGATTCAGCGACTTCTTGAAGAAAGTTGACGACGTCAACGAGAAACCGTTCAAGATGTTCGACCCTCTCACAAAGAAGCAGCTGGAAGAACTTAATCTGATCAGAGAAGTCAGCAGGGAGCTGGCGAAGAAGAAGGATGAAGATCTGCAGAAGGCTGCTGTAAGTAGTGGAACAATGGTGTAGTTAGTCCGTAAAAATCCTCGAAAAAGTATTGAATATTTTTGGGGCTAGTTGGCTTTTTCTTCAACTGCAGTGAATAATATAATAATTGTTTAATTTATAAGCAATTATACTTTTAAATTAAACAAAAGTTCTAAAAATAACTAAATATATGTAGATATATTTGTGTATAAAATTTTACAAAAAATGAACACTACCAAGTTCTTGTCATCCTGTAGTCGATTACAATTAGGTAGTTCAAAGTATCGGATATTTTTTTCTGTCAAGCAGATTTTACATACCCGCCTTTAATGGAGATAATAACTGTAGAAAACGGAATCATGTCGTGGTGCTGAGTCATGCACCTACCTAGTTCTTGTTGCCCCTTGTTTTTCAATATTTAACTGGCCTCGAAACGAATATTTTTCGAGTATTTTTTTACTCTCTTTTATATTACGGATTTGGCCATCTTTATTTACTTCATTATATTGAAATAATTTATACTATTTATATAGAAACACTTATAGTCAATTTATTATAAACAAATTGCGTTACTTCTGTTTTAAGTCACTTCTTTCTATTTTTATAGCGTCAAGAAGCAGAAGCCGAGGCACAAGCAGCTGCAGAGGCTGCAAGCGAAAAAGATGCCGCTGAGGATGCCAATGAGAATGCCAGCGACGTTAAAGTTAATGGCATAGAGGAAGTTCCCGCGAAAGTCTAATCATTAGTTTTTTATTTGTTGTATTTATATGAATGTAATTTTATTTATGTATTAAATTAATTTTTATTTAATGAATTGTTTTAACGTTTTTTTTTTCTAAATATTCTCATACCTATACAATTTTCTTCTAAAAATGTTATATAGGTACTTTAAATTATGTCTCTGTATCTGTGGTACAATGGCGATCTGGCCTCATGAAATTTCGGGACTCTTACCAATGAGCTCAAATACCCTAGGTTCTTTCTGGGCAGATCGGACCGGTCGGATCCGTTTTTTTTTTTTTATTGACGGACATGGTCACGAAGGAATTCTGCCAGAAAAATTACACCAAAATAATGGCAAATGTGATAAAACGAATTTTAACGAATTCTCAGTCATAAAAAAAGTCAGTTTACCAAGGTTAAAAAGTTAGCTATATACCTATTGTTTATTTGAATATCATTGCAGATTTGTATTTTTTTTTTCCCAAAATATATAAAAATCAACATTCAAAAGAATGCATATAATTACATAAGTCATTAATTATAAAAGTTTGTCATTGTTCGAGCCACCTTGATTCTTAACCCTAAAAACAGACGCAGATACAGAATTGTAATGATGAATTTCAAATTTGCAATGATCAAAACAACGTGCTGATCAGTGACGTAGCTACCCCCGTATCAGCCGTATCAATGATACGGGGCCCCCGGTCTATAGGGGCCCCCACAATAGAGTGCGAGACAGAAATTGGTCCGGACTTGCGACGACTTTTTTTTTAGGGATACATATAGCCAGACGGAGTAAATACTAGCGGTGCGGAGTTGCAACGACCTTTTGTTTTTAGGAATATATATAGGCCGACGGAGTAAATACTCGCTGTCCGGAGTTGCTACGACCTTTTTTTTATGTATTCCACATATAGGCCGACGGAATAAATACTACTTTTTTTCGTCGTCGTACGCAAAGAAATTTGGGCCACTTTACAGATTTTAATACAGGGCCCATCTAAGTCACGCTACGCCACTGGTGCTGATGAAAATTGTCGAAGTTACCTAGTAAAAAAGTTTTTAGTTTACCGACGATGTACCTAGTTTGTCTGGCAAGGACTGTAATTTGACGTCAACTTATGCATAATATAAAGACACAGTTTTTAGAAAAATCTAAATAAACATGAAAAAGAATAATTACATATGTCCAGTCCAATAGTGTAGCCGTAACTCATGTTACGGCTACACTATTCACATTTTCGTCCATAAAAACCATTGTTGCATTAATTGCTCCGAAAATTATATAGGGAATTAAATGTAGTTTATCCATGAAAGCAATTTTTTTTTTTTGAAGAACAGAGCAAGATCAGGAAAGTATTTTTTTTTCTAAAATTATCTTGTCTCCTTTTTAGGGTTCCCTAGCCAAATGGCAAAAAACAGAACCCTTATGGATTCGTCATGTCTGTCTGTCCGTCCGTATGTCACAGCCACTTTTTTCCGAAACTATAAGAACTATACTGTTGAAACTTGGTAAGTAGATGTATTCTGTGAACCACATTAAGATTTTCACACAAAAATAGAAAAAAAAACAATAAATTTGGGGGTTCCCCATACTTAGAATTGAAATTCAAAATTTGTTTTTTTCATCAAACCCATACGTGTGGGGTATCTATGGATAGGTCTTCAAAAATGATATTGAGGTTTCTAATAACATTTTTTTCTAAACTGAATAGTTCGCGCGAGAGACACTTCCAAAGTGGTAAAATGTGTGTCCCCCCACTGTAACTTCTAAAATAAGAGTATGATAAAACTAAAAAAAAAATTATGATGTACACTACCATGCAAACTTCCACCGAAAATTGGTTTGAACAAGACCTAGTAAGTAGTTTTTTCTTTTTTTTTTGTAAAATAAATACACTATTATTAAAACATCGATCAAAGTTACAACGAACTACAAGAACTTTTATATGATGTTACTTGCTGCTACGGAATCCTTCATGGGCGAGTCCGACTCGCACTTGTTTAATTTTTTTTTATTTAAATTAGAACCCGTATAAACAGTTTTTATTTGAAACTATTGTCAATTTAAAATCGCAAATGATCAATACTTGTAGATAGGTACCTCAATAAGAAATTGAGGTACCTATCTCGTTTGATGGGTTCCCACCGTGTCTCACGATATGAAAATCTACATTTAACAAAATGACCATCTGTTATTCACAACGAAAACACAACAAATTGCAAATGGCCATTAATGTTAGTCATAATATGTATATCAATATACCGTTCTGGTCTAGTGGTGAGTGTAGTCGCTACAAAGCCGCGCGCCGATAGTCGCGGGTTTGATTCCCGCTCGCAACAGATATTTATATTTTGTGCTCTATATATCTATTGTTTATGAATTACTCCATTTAGATACTTATTCTTATTATCTGCACTAAAACACGGCGTCTTCAGTATCTGTGAACATAGACGAAAAGCGCCCTCTCTGGTTCCTGCTCGCGTATCGACATCCACGCTTATCGAGTGTCTCCTTATGAATATTCAAATTTAATAGTAAATAGTACATGGCGCAGCCGGCAGCAGCAGTAGCACCATATAAATATTTGTTTCAGGTCTGGGTGTATGTCCTTGTGGGTCTTCCCACTGGGTTTCAGAGAGCACATAAAGGCGTTGGTCCCGGTTGTTGTCATAGACACTTGATAACAATCGTTACTCATGGTAGGGAAATTATCCGCCAACCCACAGTGGAGCAGCGTGGTAGATTAAGCTCCAACACTTCTTCTATAAGGAGAAGAGGCCTTCGCTCAATAGTGGGTTACGGATCTGCGAGCTGAAGTAGTAGTGGGCAGAGCACATAGCTTGTGGAACTGACGGCCGATGGAGCAGAAAGGTTTTCGAGTGGAGAGCACGTATCGGCAAGCACTACGTCAGACGGCCGTCTACGAGATGGACAGACGACTTGAAAGTCGCCGGAAGCCGTTGGATGGAGGCTACCTCGAACCGGTCGCTCTGAATGTCGATGGGGGACGTTTGGCAGTGGACATCCAATGGCCGATATGATGATGATGATGATGATGAACAAATAGTACGAATAATATTAGTAGTATTTTATTTATTTATATTTTTGTCATAAATGTAACTTTATAAATTACATGTGGCAGGGAACTTATTTTAAAGCTGCTAAATTACATATTTAAAAATTATAATAATTGTTTACCACATACGGCACGACAGGGCACACGGCAGGACGGCATAAACTAGCGCGGTATATAAGCCTTCTCAGCGTCGTCGGTAAATTGTATGCAAAAGTGTTGATTGAAAGGGTTGTGAATGAAACAGACGAAAAAATATGGGATGCACAATCGGGATTTAGAAAGGGAATGGGATGTACGGATCAGGTCTTTTCTTTGCGGTGAATAGCCGAAAAGTTTTTTTCTAAAAACAAGAAGGTCTATTGCGGCAGGAAGGAGGCAGTGACATACTGCAATATCGTGATTGGAGATGAACAAATTGAACAGTTGAATGAGTTTATGTATCTGGGTTCAAAGTTTACAAGAGATGGAAAGTGTGAGAGTGATATTGAAAGAAGAGTGAATGCAGGAAACATGGTGAATGGAGCTTTGCACTCCTTTACGAGGAGAGGGGGTGTTGGTGCCGACACTCATGTACGGAAGTGAAAGTTGGGTATGGCAGAAGAAACATGAAAGCAGAATAAATGCAGTTGAGATGAGAGCGTTAAGAAGTATGATAGGAGTTACACTGAGTGACAGGATAAGAAATAGTGAGATAAGGAAACGTTGTGGTCTGAAACAAGATGTAGTGACAAAAATTGAGAAAGGTATGCTGAGATGGTTTGGCCATGTCGAGAGAATGAATGAAGAACGGCTGACGAAAAAAGTGTATAAGGCGAGTGTGAATGAAAGTGCTGGAAAGGGTAGATCTAGGCGAACGTTTCAAGATCAAATCAGGGACGTCTTGAAAAAAGGCCAGGTCAAAAGTGCCCTAAACCGAAGAGCATGTATGAATGGAAATAATGAAAGTGGACGAAGCGAAACAAAGTATGTAAGGATCGTAGCAAGTGGAAAGAAGTGGTCTCTGCCTACCCCTACGGGAAAGAGGCGTGATTATATGTATGTATGTTCACCACATAATTATTTATACATATATGCATTCTACTATTTCAATTAGTTTAAAAAATCAATCAAATGCTATGGCGCAGTGTCACAGATTATGCTCTAATTATTTTAAAATGATGCTATGCATTGAACTTTGTTGTAAAGTTTACTTAAACATTTTCAAGTTCAATAAGAAAATAATATTGGGTGTTGATATAAGATCTACCATGATACAAATTAGTATGGTTTAAAAATAAAAAAACATTATACAGTTTGCCCAGGTAATCTTTCTGAATTAAAAAATAATATTATAATTTATGATTTTTTATATAAATCATAAAAATAGCCATAACCTGTTGTTTGTCATCCTATTTCAGTATAATATGGCTAAAATATGTATTTGTTACTGTTAAATTTTCTATTTTATCTTATTATACTGTACTAATTCCATTAATTTTGAGGTATTTCATAATCTTTTCTTCTTTACTATTTACTTGTATTAATTATTATTAATAGTTTTATTGAATTTTTTTTTTGGTGAAGTATTTTATTAAATATTTGAAAAGCTACTGGATTTGGCAAATAATACATTACAGTAAGTTGTGGTGTAATGTGGAAAAAAAAAAAGAAAAAAAAAAGAAAAACTGTCAGGTAGACATTAATTTTGAGACTTGAGACAACAAGGGAAACAAATAAAAATAGGTGTTATTTTTAGCATAAAAAAGTATAATTATCCATTAATAATACATGATAATACATATCTAGTGTTAAAACTAAGAATTGTCCGTCATGACGTCTTCATCATCATCTTCTGGCTCAGCGAGGTCAGGGTGGCACACCCTAATATGTAAATTGAGATTTATTTTCACAATAAAGCTTTTACCACATGTCGAACACTTGTGTGGACGTTTTACGTCATCATCAATAGTCGAAGGATGTGCTCTAGCAATGTGGGTACGTAATAAAGATGAATGCAGTGTTCTATCACACTGAGTGCATTTCACATGACAGTCCATCGGCTGCCCTTCATGAGATTGACGATGCTTCTCCATGGTAATTCTAGACACAAATAATTTTTGACAAAAATCACATTTGAAATTTTTTACTTTTGTATGTTTTTTCATATGAATTTTCAAGCAATTCTTCGTAGGAAACATCTCATCGCATTTCGAACATTTGAACTTCTTTATATCATTATGTAATTGCATGTGAAGTTTCAAATACGCTTGTCCTGTGAAATTTTTGTTACATATCTCGCAATTTATCGTACTCGTCGCAGAATGGGACTGCATGTGAGATTTGAGGAATTGAGCTGCAACAAAACTACGGTCGCATACTTGACATATATACTTTTTCGACGCGTTACCTTCGTGCTTACTGCGGTGAATGTCGAGATGATACTGGGAGTTTACTTTCACATCACACTGGTCACATTTAAACTTGCGACGCTTTTTTGGACCCTCCTTCACAACTGGGGGTTCGGGCTCAATAGTCGGCGTATCTTTGTCGTTCCCGTGAAACTTTTTATGCAACATCAAATACTCCATGCCCTCAAACGCTAAATCACACACATCACAACGATACCTCCCTTCGTTCTGTTGCTTGATTTCGTAAGTTATATTATTGTCTTGACCGTTATACGCCTCTGCCATTTTCTCGCGCTTCACAGATGATCTATTATCGTTCTGTACCTGTTTGTCGCTGCCGGCCGGTTCCATCATATTTTTAATCCAATGATCATTAATTCCTGCGCCAGACTTTGTCTCCATTTGCAGTGACGCTATGGAGACATCTCAATGACTCCGATATTGATCCGTAATTCTAATTATTCTTTCCATGTAATAACTCCTAACTTTATAATACTGCAATTGTTGAAGCAATTAGCGCATTGTTGACATGATTGTATCCGAAATTTTAAAACTTTTCCGAAGTGAAACACAAAAGCGAGCCTTGTTACAGTACCATAAATTCCAAAAGAGAAGCGAAGCGCGTTGGTTTTTTTACTCTAAAGCTAATGACAGCGATAACTTTTTAACATTGACATCGTTTTACTTGCAAGCTTAAAAAATAAATAAATATCTGCTTAATATTCGATTATAAAAAAAAATTATAAAAATTCTCGAGTTATGTACCTAAATATAATAATTTAAAAGTTACGGTGTAATAGAAATTATTTCATCCCTAGTTCCGTCAAATCAGTTATTACTATCGATATTTTACTCGGTAAACATTTTTGTAACTTTATTAGCATTTTTTGTTTTTAAAGATATTTTTATTAGGTACCTATCATTGTTAACCATTGTTCGTAAAAACTAGTTTATTAATTTTGAAATAAAGTATACTTTTATGGAAATTCTGTATAATAAAATGTCGCATAAAACCATAGATAAGCGTTGAACTATTTTAATTCCTCAGTAAATATTTTTATATTCATTACTTATTGATTTACTTATTTTAACCCCAATTAAATAAAAATTACATAATATCTCTTTATTTTACTAAGAATGTTGTCTATTAATTATTAATATTTCTTTAAAAAACCTTGTAGTTTAATAATCTGGTATTTAAAAGTAGTAGGTACTTAATATTTAGTTAATTCAATAAAAATATAATTTACTAATATTTTTTTCCAAAATAATAATACATCTCATGATCATCATATCAGCCATTGGATGTCTACTGCTGAACATAGGCCTCCCCCATCAACCTCCAGAACGACCGGTTCGAAGCATCAAGCAGTCTCCATTATTATATACTCTTTGGTCTCCATCTAACGGCTTAACGCGACTCTCCTCAAGTCGTCTGTCCATCTCGTGACGGCCGTCCGACACTGCGTTTGCCGGTACGTGGTCTCCACTTAAGAACCTTTCGCTCCATCAGCCGTCAGTTATACGAGCTATGTGCCATGCCCACTGCCACTTTCGCTTGCAAATCCGTTGGGCTATGTCGGCAACCTTCGCTCATCTGCGGATCTTATCATTTCTGATTCGATCCCGCAGATAAATACCAAGCATGGCCCACTCCATTGCTCGCTGTGCGACTTGGAGCTTGTTTAAAATGCCCAGTCAGAGACCTCGTCTCAGATCCGTATGTCATCACTGGTAACACACATTGGTCAAAGACTTTCGACTTCAGGCACTGAATTATGACGGATGAAAAGACGTACTTTTTAACTTCCCGAACGCTGCCCATCCTAACTGGATTCGAAGATTGACCTCTCTCGAAGTTGGACCTATACTAAAATGGACCTTTTGTCTTAGGTAGATGTACTCGTCAGGGTGCTATGTTGGTGACCACCTCGTGGTGCATTATAGGAAACGTAGTCAGCAGTAATTTGAGCAAGTTTACTGCTGGATACGGCTAACGACCGGCGAGCGGGCGACGCCCCAGTCGTGGCCATCAAATATTGTTTGCTGCACACGGCCACTGCATACGATATTCTCCGGGATTTCGTAGGCCGTGCCCAACTCGGACATGGTCAACAGCAACCTTATGGAAGGGTTGTCATTGAATATGTGCACCCGCCGTGTGATGACGTTTGTCGATGTACAGACTGGGGAAGGCGAAATGGAGGGAGATTGAGCTCGCTTTATCCCTCTATCAGGCGGTAGGAGTGGGTGGTAAGCCCTCTCTTCTCTTACATGGCGGCGCGGAAGTGAAGGCCGCCTGGGTTCGGCCTGGCTCCCTGCAGTTCTTGCAGGGCAGTCTATGATGCGATACGGCAGCGGGGGTTGGATCGCTCAAAGCTGGCATTCTTCTGTTTTGCAGAGGAGAGCCGGTGAGCGGCCCGACCTCGGGAGTTGAGCAGCTCCTGGTACCCCTTTACCTCATGCAGAGGAGACCGGTCGAGCGGTTCCTCGGAGGGGCCGCAAAGCCAAACGTCAGAACGTCACGACTCACGGTTGTATGCGAAAGTGGTCCTATGGCGTCCCACTACGGCACCGACGGTATCGATGGGTTTTAGTGGGTATTCGGCCTGCCAGATTGATGTACAGTCCTGAGTTCCACATACACGCCCCCTCACGGCGGGACGCGTAAATGCAATTCCCATTGTAAAAAAAAAGGTAGATGTACTCGTCAACAAATTTGAGTAGATAATTTAAAACTGATATCGGAATGTCGTATCTACCCCTATATGGACATTCGACATGATTTTCATCTTGTCCATGTTAATTTTAAGACCCTCATGTTGAGAAATTACATCTACATGGCCATTAAATATTTAGATTTAAAGATTTGACTAATTTGCTCGTCAATTATTTTCAATGTTACTTAGTAAGTTCAAAATAAAATAACTATTTACTTCAGTAGGTATTTATTTACAAATAAATATGTACATTTTTAATATTGTTAACTAAATGTCAGAACTACTACCGTTACTGCTATTACTAATGCTTGGATAGTTATAAAAACATAATCTCATATAACATTGATTACAGTATTTATAGAACGATTGAAGTTTTGTAGTATTTTAAAGAACATGTATTGCTAATTTACTTATTATACATATATAAGTACACTTATGTAGCAAAGTAAAAAAATAGATAAGAATTTAATGATTCAATTTTTTAGGTGTTTAATCGGTAATGAATAGATATATTAATCTTAGACTTCCTTTTTAAACTTTATTTTTATAACAAAGAGGCAACAATTATTAACTATCTAAGCTATACATGTGACTAGTCCTGTAATGATGGGGAAACATTTTTACCAAGGACATTTTCCTGGTATTTTAGTTTTTTGACATTTGTTGGATCTTTAAGAAGTTCTTCTTCTAATCTTTCGTCTCTTTGGTCTTGTATAGGTTCTGAAAAAATAAATAATGTTATATTTAGAAAGAAAAATAATAATTGATATAACTGTATTGAAGAGTTCTTGAACCTATTTATGTCATAAAAAGTAAGTTTAAAACCAAAACCCAGATTAATAAGCATAATACACTTTAAAAAATATAAAACAAGACAATGCAACTTCGATATAATGAAATTGAACGGAACTAGAAAATATTCATTATATAAAGTAATTCATTATAATGAGGTTTGTTATAATTATAGAGGTAAGGTTGGACTATGATTAGTTAAACGCTTTTAAACAAAATTTTAAGTCAATAAAGTTTCTACTAAAAGACAAATATATTCTACAGACTATATTCTGCAATTATTAAAAATTTGTTATAAAGAGGTTTTTTGATAAATGTTATTCCTAATGTAGAGGTATATTTTGTATTAGCTCTTATGGACATTTCTAAGGGATTTAAAAAAAAATGTTAAATTGAGAAATTCGTTATATTGAGGCTCATTATATCAAAGTTATACTGTATAGTCATTAAAATTTGAAAATCGACTGTTATACGCACTGCATGATTTCATAAATTTGTCGCTTTTAGCTTTCAATATTTATAAGGTTTACATCTGCATATAAAATAAATTGGTAATATAATAAGCAACGCAGAGGAAGTCGATCGGCAACACTAGGTATTCCTCATAAACTATTATTTTGATATTTTTATTGACAATTTCAACGATTATTACGAAGTTTACTCAAAAAATGAAACAATTCTGTTTTAATATAATAATACTTACTACTATAGGGAGTATATTTGTCTGATAAAAGACTTTCTAAATTGTACCCAATAACGCCGACAACTGCCGCAATCGGTAAGGTAATATATGGTGCATTTGAACGCAGAAACTGCATTATTATCGGCCACATCTATAGAAATCCATTAAAATGTTAACTCACTAAGAAAGAAGAAACTAAGAAATTGTTAAAACTTTTAATGCCTTCTAAGTCTTATTTTTTTAAATATTTTGTAATCATAATAACAATATTAACCTTTTAACGTTTCTGATTTGGTATAAATAAATAATAATGTTAAACAATAATCACTTTAACGCGCTCAAGTATAGCTGTTGTTTTATAAAAACGCACGTTGTTTATGTACTATTTTCAATTAATAATAAGATAAATAAGCAATTATTACATGTACATACGACAAATGTACGAAAAACACTTTTATTACAGCTGACCTTAGGGATGAGCAAAAATAATCGATTTATAAAAATATCGATATTTTTTCAGAAAATAATCGATATAAGTCAACGATATTTTTTTCCGCGATATATCGATTGTCGATATTTATTTTCGGATATCAAAATCGATATATTTTTTTAAAGTTCAGCTATTTGCATGTATTCGAATAATATAATATACATATAAGGATAGGCTACAAGGGTAAACATTGATAGTAGATCTCGGATAAACTTTTTTTTTAGGAATTCGGAAAGGTTACAAGGGTAAACATCGATGATAGATCTGAAACGACATTTTTTTTTTGGTTTTTAAGAATTTGGATAGGCTACAAAGGTAAAATAATATGGGACAAAAAATATCGATTATCGATATATCGATATTTTAGTCGATATATATCGATACATTGGAAAACATCAATACGATATGTATCGTTATTTTTTTTCCATTTGCCCGTCCCTAGCTGACCTTTCAGCCCGTGTTCCGATATATACTGGAGCACTGCAAGGTGTGACGTCATTTCAGTATATTGCGAAGCCGTTCCTTTTTAGTTTCCTATACTGGTTAGTGGTTACTGTTTATAACGGAACGAAGTCCAGTACACGGCCGTAGGACGACCGTGGTCCAGTATACTGGACTACTATTATCATCCTCATTTTACGACTTTTTTTCAAATGAAAATAATTGTCATGAACACGTTTTCTATTCAACAAGAAAAATTATTATTTGAATATTGTGGATATTTTTGAATAACAATATTAATTAATAATAATAACAATCATTCGCGCTGTCATATTTTTGATCACGTGATCACAGAATTGATCAGTACTGAGAGCACCTTACCTCGAAAGCTTCAGTATTGGCTCCAGTGCTCTCAGTGCAAAAATGACGGCGATTCATGACGTCATATACTGCGGCAGTGTACTGGCAGTCTATGGCCGTGTTCCGATATATACTGGAGCACTGCAAGGTGTGACGTCATTTCAGTATACTGTGAAGCCGTTCCTTTTTAGTTTGCTATACTGCGCTATACTAGTTACTGTTTATAACGGAACGAAGTCCAGTATACTGGACTACTGTTATCATCCTCATTTTACGACTTTTTTTCAAATGAAAATATTTGTCATGTACACGTTTTCTATTCAACAAGAAAAACTATTATTTGAATACTATGGACATTTTTGAATAACAATATTAATTAATAATAATAACAATCATTCGCGCTGTCATATTTTTGATCACGTGATAAAAGTACTGAGCAGTACTGAGAGCACCTTACCTCGAAAGCACCAGTGATCTCAGTACAAACATGGCGGCGATTCATGACGTCATATATGACGTCATATACTGCGGCAGCGTACTGGCAGTCTATAACGGAACCAATTTTCAGTACTGAGAGCACTGGGGCAGTGCTCCAGTATATATCGGAACACGGCCTATAACGGAACGAATTTTCAGTACTGAGAGCACTGGGGCAGTGCTCTCAGTATATATCGGAGCACGGTGAGTTTCTGGGTTTTTGACAGTTTCAGTTTTTAATACTTTCGTTTTGATACTATACTCGGAATTTTAATTCGATTCCAGATTTGACAATTTCAGTGTTGCAACGTTATGACAAGTACTATACTCGGAATTTTAATTCGATTCCAGATTTGACAATTTCAGTGTTGCAACGTTATGACAAGTACTATACTCGGAATTTTAATTCGATTCCAGATTTGACAGTTTCAGTGTTGCAAAGTTATGACAAGTACTAAATAGTGACGTTGCGAAATTATTCGATACGGAAATGGAATGTTTCCGAATCGATTCCTCTCGTTTATAGTAGTATATCTAAACAACTAATACTTTAATAGAAACTAAGTATATCAGGAAATTAAATATTTCTGAACGGATAATTTAGTTATGACGATTAATTTTATTAAGGATCTGAAAGTTTTCTTTAATAATTGTGTGTGAAATAAATAAAAAAATATGATCACGAAGAAACATGAGAAATAAAACTAATACATGTATTATGGTAATATTTTATTTTATAAATCATCGCCGTCATCGCTATCGCTATCGCTGTCACTTTCTGTAACATTTATTATAAATGTGTCTGTGATGTTGTCAATTAACATAACTAGCCTATTCATTTTTTCCTCTTCTTTGACAACATGGGATACGCATTTAGACCATTCGGTAGCCGTAATTTTTTGAATGCCTTCCTCAAATAAATTTCTCACGTCTATCAATTTGAAGGTTTTATTATTTTGAGCTACATGCCCCAAAAGACTCGTTATGTGGAATCAGTTCTAAAATCGTAGCTTTAACCATATCTACAAAGAAACAAAATGACAAAATATCGATTCGCAATGAAACAAGATATTCGTGCAGTCAGACTGGGAGAATGAAGCCGAATGACAAGATAAACAAAATGGTGATAGCTGCACGAGCGCGCACGGGTTGCCAATACAGAAAACTATCTATCTAGGCTCTTTTATTATAAGTTTTGTTTTTAATATTAAAAAAAAAAAATATTAACTTTTTATAAAATAAAGCAGTAGTTACTAATTAATAAATAATTATTATGAATAATTATGTATTTATTTAAATAAAAATCAATAATTTGGTCTTTAATTGGCACACCAATATTATGATTACATAAACATAAATCGCGATTGTTTATCGATTTTTGTGTTCATCACTACACTATTAGATGTGGTATCATTATTTTACAAAATGACAGTAGCTAATGTCAAATGTGGAATCGAATTATAATTCCGAGTATAAATAGTGACGTTGCGAAATAATTCGATACGGAAATGTAATATTTCCGGATCGATTCCTCTCGTTTGTAGTAGTATATTTAAACAATTACTACTTTAATAGAAACTAAGTATATCAGGAAATTGAATATTTCTGAACGGATAATTTAGTTATGACGATTAATTTTTTTAAGGATCTGAGAGTTTTCTTTAATAATTGTGTGTGAAATAAATAAAAAAAATGTGATCATGAAGGAACATGAGAAATAAAACAAATAGATGTATTATGGTAATATTTTATTTTATAAATCGTCACCGTCATCGCTATCGCTATCGCTGTCACTTTCTGTGTAACATTTATTATAAATGTGTCTGTGATGTTGTCTAATAACATATCTAGCCTACTCATTTTTTCCTCTTCTTTGACAACATGGGATACGTATTTAGACCATTCGGTAGCCGTAATTTTTTGAATGCTTTCCTCAAATAAATTTCTCACGTCTGTCAATTTGAAGGTTTGATTATTTTAACCTACATGCCCCTTTACCTGCGCCCATTTCAATTCGATAGGGTTCAGCTCGCAATGGTAAGGGGGCAGTCTTACAACCGTGATCCCATGTTGTGCTGCCATTTCGTCTACAGCGTACTTATTAAAAGACTCGTTATGTGGAATCAGTTCTAAAAGCGTAGCTTTAACCACATCTGGTTCGTAATGAATATTTTTATTTAAAAGCCAGTCTTGAATAGCAGCTTTTTTCTTATTTTTGGTGCCGTTTCCAATTTTCGGGAGTGGTGCATTATCTATCACCACAATTGAGTTTGGTCTTAATTTTGGTAAGACTTCAGCGAACCACTCCTCAAAACAAACTGCATTCATCTCATCATGGTAATCTTCACAATTTTTCTTTGCTTCAAAAATCATGAGCCCCTCTTCCAGAAAGCCTTCTTTACACAAACAAATAGATTCACTCAAAGTTCACAAAAAAAAACTATAAACGTAACAACAAACACAACGTAACAAAACTTTAACAAAAACCCAACAAAATAACAAAATATCGATTCGCAATTAAACAAGATATTCGTGCAGTTAGACTGGGAGAATGAAGCTGAATGACAAAATGGCAAATGGCATTAGCTGCACGAGCGCGCACGAGTTGCCAATAAAAAAAAAAACTATTTATCTAGGATTTTCTATTATAAGTTTTGTTTTTAATATAAAAAACAAAAATATTAACTTTTTATAAAATAAAGCAGTATTTACTAATTAATAAATAATTATTATAATAATTATGTATTAATTTAAATAAAAATAAATAATTTAGTCTTTAATTGGCACACCAATATTATGATTACATTAACATAAATCGCGATTGTTTATCGATTTTTGTGTTCGTCACTACACTATTATATGTGGTATCATTATTTTACAAAATGACAGTAGTTAATGTCAAATGTGGAATCGAATTATAATTCCGAGTACAGTTAGTGCGAGTTAGTATCGCAAAGTTTAAATCGATGCTAAAAGTACTTGGTATCGAAACAGAAGTATCGAGTACATACGCGTATTTACTTGTATCGGAACGACCCTAATTTGGGCTGCTGTCAAAAAGTATCTGTTCAGCTGTTATATATTGTTCGGCTGTTTTTTGTTTTTCTAACCTAAAAATATGATAGTTATACAATAAATATTCGTATATAATATAATTTCTATAATGTTTCAAAGTCAACTGTTATGTCCAATATTGCGAATATATAAAGTCAAAACCTTGAATCCTCTTAACAATGTATGTACAAATGTATGCGTTAGATACCAAAGTTCAAATATTCCAAAGAAGAAGACCGCTAGCTCTGTTTACAGAACTATGAATATTTTTGATAGGAAAGCTAAAATATTGCAAAAAGATAGAGCTGCTCAAAGCGACAATTATCATCTATCGGAGTATATTAAGGAGGAGGTGGGATGGAGAACGGCTGACAGAATATTTGATATAAAAAGAACATTTAAGAATGCTGTAGAACTCGGTATGTTATTCAGATAAGTAATCAAGTTAATTGATATTTCGATAAATTTTTAGTATATTTCAACTTTTCTTTGTCTATTGTAATTGATACATAAACTTACAGTTACCTATTAAAATTTGTAGGTATTTTACTCAAAAAATCAAAATAAAAAATTTTCTTTTTCAAGTAGGCTTTAAATACATCTCTGTATCACCATTTTCCAGAGTATGTATTATGATTAAATTTAATAATTATAGATATATGAAGCTACCACCAATTTGGAATACAGATTATATTTAGAAGAACTAGCAAGAAACTCAATAGTTACTGTTTAAAAAAAACAATACATTACCTACTCAAACATTAGTACCTGGATGACCGAGCTTTGCTCGGTTAAATTATATTTAGATACATTACATACTGATGAAACATAAATAATATTATCGATCTTACCGACATAATAGTAAAATAATAGGAATTGGTTATTTAAATAAAAAATAAAAAGTAAAAAGAGCTCTTAATTTAAAAGAAAAAAAAATAGGAAATAAATTGGTCTGTAGACACCTGGATTCGAACCCAGGTTTTCTGGTTTCGAATCCGCCCGATTCCCATCCGAGCTATTAGAAGCTTGTCAATGACAGCGAAATTTACCTTCGTATTCTAATGATATTTTTTAATTGCGTAAAAAAAGGGATAAAACGAAATTTTATAAAAATAATTCCTAGCTAGATCGATTTATCGCCCCCGAAACCCCCTGCATACTAAATTTCATGAAAATCGTTGGAGCCGTTTCCGAGATTCCGATTATATATATATATATATATATACAAGAATTGCTCGTTTAAAGATATAAGATGTATTCAGTCATGTGTCCTAAATAAAAGCCAGCGTCACTATACACATATTAAATAATTAAATATATGTATATACTAAAATATCAAGAAGTTTTTTTTATCATCTTTGTTTAAAAGCAAAGTTATTAAAAAAACCATTTTTGCTTCATAATATTAGTGTAAACTACATGATAATTTTTTTCTTTAACAGGTGCTGGTCGAGGTTATGTTTCTCGACATTTTCTACCAGATAGTGTAGAGAAAGTCACACTTTGTGACTCTTCTCAAACACACCTAGACAAAGCTATTGTTGGGGATGGTGTTGAAGTTGAAAAAATACTTGTTGATGAAGAGAATTTTGATGTAAGTTATTAAGGTAAAATTATGTTTTATTTCTATGTTAGTGTATATGACCCCCACTTTTAACCATAGCCATGACAATGTCTGGAAAAAGTTGATTGTATAAGTGTTTAAACTTTCATTATTAAAAGACTCATTGAGATGTAAAATGGGATATTTAGTATATTTGAACACAAGACCCGTGAAAATGGTTCTTGCAACGGTACCAAAATATCGGGAACTAAAGATGAGCAAAAACATTTTTTAAATATATCACTAAACAATTTAAAAAAAAAAAATTTGCTAAACAACATATTATAATACCAATGAATTTGTAGCGACATCTATCTCGCCATATACGAACTAGAAGAAACAGACGTATCCTACATCACGCTATCGAAGTTTTCAAAGCAATTGAATATATATACAAGAACCCGACAACAAATGTAAGTCTGGTCGAAGGATCCTTCCTTTTCAGCGGCAGCCCCTCGCACCGCCAAACTGGTGACCCCGAGCTTGAACGTCAGCGCAGCCTTCGCAAATCTACGTCATCGTAACGTCATCATTACTTCCTCAAGCTTTCGAGCAACGAGTCATATAGCCAGCCAGCATCCACGGCTACTACGGGTATCCTGACCACCAGCATGCAGCGGACACGCATTCCTGGTCATCACCCACAGCCTTCTCAGCGACCATGGCACAGCACACTGCACTTCGGCCGGTCAGCAAGCAGAGACGCACTTCTCTCCTGGTCGACGCAGCAGCCAGCCACCACGCAGCACTGCACTACCCCGACTCACTGGGGCATCACCGCAGACAGTTCCGACTCACCGTGAACTATGCGGCATCTGGTTCCGACTCACTGGAACATTCCACTGGCCCGGCAAGCATTACAAGATGTATGGACGACTCAACCTGCTATCGACTTCCGGTCTCGGAGGGGGAGTGATGTAGCGACATCTATCTCGCCATATACGAACTAGAATAAACAGACGTATCCTACATCACGCTATCGAAGTTTTCAAAGCGATTGAATATATATACAAGAACCCGACAACAAACGTTAAGTGGCGCGTAGCCCACCAGACGCAACACCGTCTGGTCGAAGGATTCTTCCTTTTCAGTGGCAGCCCCTCGCACCGCCAAAATTATATCAGGGGTCTCCAAACTTTGAAGCCTTAGGGCCATAATGATTTTTTCTGTATGTTCCAAGGGCCAAAGCAGTTTTAATTTTTCTGCCGTAAACTATATTTCTAGCTAGACTAGTCACAGAGTGTGACATAAGCAAACATACGCTTTTTTTTATCTAAGAGATCATAAAAACATGCCTGTTCTTACCATATACACTCATGAGAGCAGATTTACTTTAAATGCCTACTTAAATAAAATATGCTTTATTTAACGTAACTGTGCTTTAATATAATTTGTATTTTGATTGTGTTTGTTGTATTAATTCCAGTTTCCTGAAGATAGTGTTGATTTGTTTGTCTCATCACTCGCGCTACACTGGGTCAATGATCTACCCGGGTGTTTTGATAAAGTGATGCGTTGCTTAAAGCCGGATGGAGTGAGTATTATTTAAATCATTCATGAACTAGTTATGATAAAAAACACCTTTATGTTCCTAGCTGTCGTTATATTTAATGGCTTACAATAGTGCAAAAATAGCACGCGTGAGTAAGATGAGGAAAAATATATAAAAATAATCTAAAAACAGTTTAGAAGTTAAAACATAAAATAACAGCAATATGGAACTTTATTAAGGTCCTTTTGTTGTTGTTGTTGTTGTAACACGCAAAATAGGCGCACAGTGACGTCGAGTTGAGGAAACAAGCCCGTCTTTAAACAAAAGGACCTTATAAGTCCTTTTGTTGAAAAATAATAATTTTGTAATAAAACTCCGTTTATTTAAGAAGTTAAAAGGCGAAAAAATTTCACGCAATGACTCTTTGGTGCTATAAATATCAACCAAATTTACAAGTATCAAAAATTCGAATTAGCCCATAAAATTTTATTCATTGAATGTGGCTGAATAACATTGGGTACATTACCTAAGTTTGTAATGTACCTAATGTTAAAATGTAGGAATTTCTAAATTGTATGTTTATTTTGCTACCTTGACTTAGTTGTTTCAATTGTAATTTTTTTTTTTTGACACATTAACTGTGTATCACCTTATCCATCCACATTTCATTTCAATTTACATTATAATAATCATTATTATTAGTTTTATGGTTTTTTTTAATAAAAATTTAAAATGTACCAATTCTATATTAAACATACATATATAATTAAACTATATAATTAAACATACATAATTTTTAAAAACAATTATTTTTCAAGTCTCGAACTAAGTTCAAGTTGATTCATGAGTAATTAATGCCATACCGAGGTTTTTTGTTTACCCATTAATATTCAAGTTCAGATTTAATATATCAGGTAATATACACATACAATGTAGGCCTCCGCCATCATCTCTTGGGGGTTTGCCAATACTCACCACGCTTGGCAGGTGGGTTGCAAGCGTAGTGTATTGTGAGAGGATATGGTGACGCTGCTTCCCATCACCCCTCTGGTTGGTGTACAGTTGTTAACAAAACTATGGCCTTAGTTGTCTTTTACGACACCTTGGCAAGAAAGAGGTCGGGACTATTCTTCTCTGCCGGTCACCGCACGACAAAAATGTACACATATTTTAACAAGTAATTATTTATAATTGCAGGTATTCATTGCTTGTGTGTTCGGTGGTGACACACTAATGGAGCTACGTCAAGCGTTGCAGTTAGCTGAAACGGAGCGTTTGGGAGGTGTCTATCCACATATTTCGCCCTTTACCAGGATACGGGATATAGGAGGGCTGCTCAATGCGTAAGTAATTGATAAGTTTATGTTCTTGGGGGTCTCCCCACCGTGAGGGACCGGAGAGCACGTAAAGGCATCTGATAACGATTGTTACTTATGGTAGGGAAATTATCTGCCAACCCGCAGAAGAGCAGCGTGGTGAATTGCTCCAACCCTTTTCCTATATGCAGAAGTCGCCTATGCCCAAAAGTGGGATGTTTACAGACTGATTCAGATTGGATGCTGCTTTTTTGTGACATAAAAAACTCCGACAAAATATGGCGGAAATTTGTTATACTTTGGGTAGCCGTAGTGGGATTGGTGATAACGAGGGGGAGTACTAAACCTGTTAAAATAACTACTATGACGTATTGATCGACAACTAACCTACTCTTGTGATACATATATTATGAAAATAAAATATAAACATATATTTGTGATAACAGCAGGATCTTGACATAGCGCGTATGAGGCCCTCGTTTTGTTTCTTTTTACACTTTTTCTTCTTCACATTAATTTTTAATTTTATATCACACCTTCACTTCACGGGAATCGAACCCACAACCCTGGAGCAGAAAACAGGGTCACTGCCAACTGCGTCAACGGGCCAGTCGTTATATTAGCTCCAGTTAGCGAAAAGATGTGTTATCTAAGCCAGGGCAGGCCAGCCAGTCTTCAAACTACGGCCCGCATGCCAAATCCGGCCCGCCAGTGTCACCAATCAAATCGGCCCGCGACAGCTTAAGATTAGAGTTACCAATCTGGCCCGCGACAGTCAATGTCTTGTTGTTGTTACTATTGCTGTGATAAGTAGAATAAGAAAACAATACACAATAGTAATTGACATCCAAAAAAGCGAATGTTTGCTTAGATCGCGCAGTTTGCGACTAGTCTAGCTAGAAATATAGTTAAGGGCAGAAAATTTAAAACGGTTTTGGCCCTTGGAACATCTAGATCAAAAATCATTATGACCCTTAGGATTCAAAGTTTGGAAACCCCTGTACTGTACTATATCAGCCTATAAACTACCCACTGCTGAGTGAAGGACTCTTCTCCATATAAAAGAAGGGTTGCAGCTTAATCCACCACGGTGCTCCATTGCGGGTTGGCGGATAATATCTCTACCATGAGTAATGATCGCTATCTCGTGTCTATGATAACAACGGGACCGATGGATTTACGTACTCTCCGAACCGGTGGGGGTGTGTGTCCGGTGGGGAGACCCACAAGGACAAACACCCAGACCGGAACAAATATTTGTACAAATACAAATATCTGTCTCGAGTGAGAATCGAACCCACGACCGCTGGCGCGTGTTTTTTGGGCACCACTATACCAGAATGGTTGTCATTTTGAGTTTTGGAGAGTGAGCACGCATCAACTAATTATCATTAATCAACGCACCTGCTAATCCTCTGATGTAGCGGGTGTCTATGGATGTCGCTGTTACTTACCATCAGGTGAACCGACTGTCCGTTTGCACCCTTTTCTATAAAACAAGACCCCTAATTTAAACGATATTTGCGACGTCCGCTCGGATCTACAGCGTAGGGATGATCGATATTCATCGATGTTTCATAACCATAGATGTTTAGCTGAAAAACAGCGATGTTTTGACTTCGATAACATCGACACAAACAAAATAAAAATTATAAAACATCGAAAAGTCAATAATTCTTTAGAGTGCCATCTACCGTGTATTGAATGTACTAGGTTTTATTTGTTTGGTACCAAAAACATCGATGTTTTAGATACATCGATGTTTTTCAATCGATATAATTATATCGTACATCGATACTACGTGTATCGATATTACGTGTGCTCACTTAGTGATCATGCTATACTATCCTGTGAAGTTTGTGTCCAGAAAGATACAAAACATAACAATCGCATTTACTTTAGGCAACTAAAAGGTATAAACGATAATGAACTTTGTGAATTAATGACAATCATAGGGTGGCCAGATGCGCATCCGACAGAAAGTGTTGATTACATGACATCAGATCTTAATGGCAGGATACTACAAGTATTTGATATATTAGCACCATTAAAACTACGCCATTTTAAAGACGTTGGTTATCCCTGGATTACATACAACATAAAGTTAATGATGAAGAAACGAGACGAGGCTCACAAGAGGGCGCGCGCAACTAAATCTGAGAATCATATTGTTTTTTATAAAGATCTCAAACGTACAGTTCAAAATGCGATTTACAGCGAGAAATGTGTATACTACAAAACTTTTATAAATAATAACTTGAAAAATTCCGCATATTTATGGAAAAATCTAAAGCGCTATGTAACATTTAAAACTAAAAAAGACCATATTTTGCCACCAAGTCTTAGAGACGCCGAAAAACTCAACAGCTACTTTTTGGATGTACCAGGCAGGCAAGTGGCTTCTATTTCTGATATCATGTATTTTCAGTCACAATGTAATTTTACAAATACATTTAACATTTCTACTGTTGATAGTGACACTGTTTTGAGAACGATAAAGAGTCTGAAATCAAATGCTATCGGATGCGATGGAATTTCTTTAGACATGTTAGTAATGTCCCTTCCCTGTACATTAAATGTCATAACGAATTTAATAAATAAATCCATCGAAACGAATTCATTTCCATCCATATGGAAAAAAGCGATTATTCGCCCTATCCCTAAAACCAATAGTCCCTTAGAGTTAAAAAATCTACGACCTATAAGCATCTTACCGTGTATGTCGAAAATTTTGGAAAAAATTGTACATAGACAGCTTTCACAATTTCTCGAAGCCAACAATATTCTCCCAGAAAAACAATCAGGTTATCGTAAAAATCATAGTACCGTTACAGCGCTTATCGATGTAGTAGATGACATATTGAATGCGCAGGATAAAGGGGAGGGAACCATTCTAGTGCTATTAGACTACTCACGTGCATTTGATACCATAAATATACCGCTTCTGCTTTCTAAGTTGCACTACTATGGACTCTCTCCAGATGCTATCGAGTGGTTTTCTAATTACTTAAAGAATAGAACACAAGTAGTGGAGACAATGGATGATGATGGAACTATGGTTCACTCGAGACCTAGATTTGTAAACAGAGGTGTTCCGCAAGGATCAATTTTAGGTCCTTTATTATTTATACTTTACTGCGCCGACTTGGAAAAGCATGTGAATACAGTAAGTATCCATACCTACGCCGACGATATACAAGTTTACATTTCTTTTAAAGCAGACGACACTTTAAGTGCAGTAGACAAGCTTAATTACGATCTAGGAAATATATATGCATGGTCAGAAGCTAACGGATTGGTGCTTAATCCAAACAAAACGAAGTATTTAGTTTTGGGAACCTGCAAACAGATTAATGAAATAACATGTAAAGCTCCAATAATTAAAATAAACAAAGTAGACATAGAACGGGTTAGTGAGGCTAGGAACTTGGGCGTTATAATGGATCAAAATCTTAGATTCGAAGAGCATATCCTTAAAACTGTACGAGGCTGCTTCTACAGATTGAAAATTTTGTATCAGATTAGACCTTTTATATCGGCTGAAATCCGTGTAAGGCTGTGCGAGGCGCTAGTTTTGTCAAAGTTGAATTATGCTGACATTGTGACAGGCCCTAGATTAGTGATGCGACTCGAGTCACTTTTACTCGAGTGACTCGAGTTGAGTACGGAAAAAATCATACTCGAGTGAAAAAAATATTGACTCGAGTTAACTTGGACTCGAGTTATCACTCGTCGAGACAAAGAAGTAAAAATATGTACGAGTGTGACAAGCCGTTAGTAGGGGTGTGCGATAATTATCGGTAATTGGTTTTGGATCCGATAGGTATTGATAATTGTGATTCGATAATTATGGTTCGGCGGATGACCTTTTTTTTACGTATTTGGATAAGGCTAGGGCGTAAACGTCAGTACTGGAGGCCGGATAACCTTTTTTTTTTTTTTTTTTTTTTTTTTCGTCGTCCGAAAATGCCAGTAATGACTCGAGTCACTCGAGTGACTCTAAACTACTCGAGTGACTCGACCACTCGAGTGGTACTCGAGTGACATTGCAAAATGACTCGAATGACTCGAGTGGTAAAATTGGACTCGAGTCGCATCACTACCCTAGATTATTAAAACGCACGAAAAACATGGTACAGCGTGTCCAGAATGCATGTGCTCGGTTTTGTTTTGACATTCCCCCACGTACACATGTAACACCATACCTTAATGAAAAGGGTCTATTGAGAATGGAATGTCGAAGACAACTGCATTTCGCTACGTTGCTGTTTGGTATAGTTAAAAGTAAAGCCCCTAAATATCTTTTTTCGAAACTAAGCTGGGCAAAAGATTGTAACAAGACGCATAATACCAGAGCGACTTCCTATTTAATGCTGATACCCCGGCATCACTCCGCCGCCTTCCGGGGATGCTTTAAATACTCTGCGGCCAAAATCTGGAATGATATCCCGCCACCACTAAAGGAGCTGTCATCGATTGTCAATTTTAAAACATTATACAAAAAATGCCTAACTAAGAAACAGGTACAAAACTTGTAAAGGCCGATTAATGATAAACGACTGTACTACCGGTACTTCCTTATATTAATAAAACAAAAGAACGACTGGAAGGAATGACTTATGTGTAATTTGTATGTGGTTGTACATAATGCATCTATTTATGTATATATGAGTATTACTAGCTATTAAGTATAGATTTACTGAATTATTGGATAATATTTATTGACTGCTGCCGCTGTCGTTCGCATAGTACCCTAGGTGGCCACTGAAAATCAGCGTGTGAAATTTAGGGATCTTATTATGGTCCCTGAATTTCCACAAATGCTGAGTGGCCATCCTTTTTGTGACGGTACACTGCTGTACAGGTGTTCATAACTTTCATAACTTTTGCAGATGAATGTTGTGTTTTCAATTTAATTTTAAAATTATAAAGCGATGTTGTATTTGTTGCTTTTTTTATTATTACTTATCTCTTTTTTTTGGTTTTTTTTTTATTATTAAGATTATCATTATTTTATTATTTTTTTTTTTAATTTCTTATTTGTTAAAATTTTACTTTTTATTTTTTAAATTAATTATTTGAATTTTTACTTAAATTTTTTACTTTTTTATTTTTTATTGTATTTGTGCTCTCTTTGTGTTAGTTGTGTGTCTGTAAGCAGTGTGTGTGTCTCAAATAAATGTCTTTCTTTCTTTCTTTCTTTCATACTTTTGATTCGATGTTGACATCGATATAAACATAGATGTTTTTCTAATATCGATCACCCCTGCCGCAGCGCCGGCTTCACGCTGCAGACGGTGGACGTGGACTCGATCACGATCTGGTTCCCGAGCGCGTGGCACGTGATGGGCGACGTGCGCGCGCAGGGCGAGGCCAACGCGGCGCGCAACCGGCCGCTGCGGCTCGCGCGGGACGCGCAGTTCGCCGCCGCCGCCATCTACGACCAGATGTACGGGAAGGTAGGCCGATATATATACTGTTACTAGCGGCCCACAACAGGCCGCTGCGGCTCGCGCGGGACGCGCAGTTCGCCGCCGCCGCCATCTACGACCAGATGTACGGGAAGGTAGGCCGATATATATACTGTTACTAGCGGCCCACAACAGGCCGCTGCGGCTCGCGCGGGACGCGCAGTTCGCCGCCGCCGCCATCTACGACCAGATGTACGGGAAGGTAGGCCGATTTACATACTGTTACTAGCGGCCCACAACCGGCCGCTGCGGCTCGCGCGGGACGCGCAGTTCGCCGCCGCCGCCATCTACGACCAGATGTACGGGAAGGTAGGCCGATATATATACTATTACTAGCGGCCCACAACCGGCCGCTGCGGCTCGCGCGGGACGCGCAGTTCGCCGCCGCCGCCATCTACGACCAGATGTACGGGAAGGTAGGCCGATTTACATACTGTTACTAGCGGCCCACAACCGGCCGCTGCGGCTCGCGCGGGACGCGCAGTTCGCCGCCGCCGCCATCTACGACCAGATGTACGGGAAGGTAGGCCGATATATATACTATTACTAGCGGCCCACAACCGGCCGCTGCGGCTCGCGCGGGACGCGCAGTTCGCCGCCGCCGCCATCTACGACCAGATGTACGGGAAGGTAGGCCGATATATATACTATTACTAGCGGCCCACAACCGGCCGCTGCGGCTCGCGCGGGACGCGCAGTTCGCCGCCGCCGCCATCTACGACCAGATGTACGGGAAGGTAGGCCGATATATATACTATTACTAGCGGCCCACAACCGGCCGCTGCGGCTCGCGCGGGACGCGCAGTTCGCCGCCGCCGCCATCTACGACCAGATGTACGGGAAGGTAGGCCGATATATATACTATTACTAGCGGCCCACAACCGGCCGCTGCGGCTCGCGCGGGACGCGCAGTTCGCCGCCGCCGCCATCTACGACCAGATGTACGGGAAGGTAGGCCGATATATATACTATTACTAGCGGCCCACAACCGGCCGCTGCGGCTCGCGCGGGACGCGCAGTTCGCCGCCGCCGCCATCTACGAGCAGATGTACGGGAAGGTAGGCCGATATATATACTATTACTAGCGGCCCACAACCGGCCGCTGCGGCTCGCGCGGGACGCGCAGTTCGCCGCCGCCGCCATCTACGACCAGATGTACGGGAAGGTAGGCCGATATATATACTATTACTAGCGGCCCACAACCGGCCGCTGCGGCTCGCGCGGGACGCTCAGTTCGCCGCCGCCGCCATCTACGAGCAGATGTACGGGAAGGTAGGCCGATATATATACTATTACTAGCGGCCCACAACCGGCCGCTGCGGCTCGCGCGGGACGCGCAGTTCGCCGCCGCCGCCATCTACGACCAGATGTACGGGAAGGTAGGCCGATATATATACTATTACTAGCGGCCCACAACCGGCCGCTGCGGCTCGCGCGGGACGCGCAGTTCGCCGCCGCCGCCATCTACGACCAGATGTACGGGAAGGTAGGCCGATATATATACTATTACTAGCGGCCCACAACCGGCCGCTGCGGCTCGCGCGGGACGCGCAGTTCGCCGCCGCCGCCATCTACGACCAGATGTACGGGAAGGTAGGCCGATATATATACTATTACTAGCGGCCCACAACCGGCCGCTGCGGCTCGCGCGGGACGCGCAGTTCGCCGCCGCCGCCATCTACGACCAGATGTACGGGAAGGTAGGCCGATATATATACTATTACTAGCGGCCCACAACCGGCCGCTGCGGCTCGCGCGGGACGCGCAGTTCGCCGCCGCCGCCATCTACGACCAGATGTACGGGAAGGTAGGCCGATTTACATACTGTTACTAGCGGCCCACAACCGGCCGCTGCGGCTCGCGCGGGACGCGCAGTTCGCCGCCGCCGCCATCTACGACCAGATGTACGGGAAGGTAGGCCGATATATATACTATTACTAGCGGCCCACAACCGGCCGCTGCGGCTCGCGCGGGACGCGCAGTTCGCCGCCGCCGCCATCTACGACCAGATGTACGGGAAGGTAGGCCGATATATATACTATTACTAGCGGCCCACAACCGGCCGCTGCGGCTCGCGCGGGACGCGCAGTTCGCCGCCGCCGCCATCTACGACCAGATGTACGGGAAGGTAGGCCGATATATATACTATTACTAGCGGCCCACAACCGGCCGCTGCGGCTCGCGCGGGACGCGCAGTTCGCCGCCGCCGCCATCTACGACCAGATGTACGGGAAGGTAGGCCGATATATATACTATTACTAGCGGCCCACAACCGGCCGCTGCGGCTCGCGCGGGACGCGCAGTTCGCCGCCGCCGCCATCTACGACCAGATGTACGGGAAGGTAGGCCGATATATATACTATTACTAGCGGCCCACAACCGGCCGCTGCGGCTCGCGCGGGACGCGCAGTTCGCCGCCGCCGCCATCTACGAGCAGATGTACGGGAAGGTAGGCCGATATATATACTATTACTAGCGGCCCACAACCGGCCGCTGCGGCTCGCGCGGGACGCGCAGTTCGCCGCCGCCGCCATCTACGACCAGATGTACGGGAAGGTAGGCCGATATATATACTATTACTAGCGGCCCACAACCGGCCGCTGCGGCTCGCGCGGGACGCGCAGTTCGCCGCCGCCGCCATCTACGACCAGATGTACGGGAAGGTAGGCCGATTTACATACTGTTACTAGCGGCCCACAACCGGCCGCTGCGGCTCGCGCGGGACGCGCAGTTCGCCGCCGCCGCCATCTACGACCAGATGTACGGGAAGGTAGGCCGATATATATACTATTACTAGCGGCCCACAACCGGCCGCTGCGGCTCGCGCGGGACGCGCAGTTCGCCGCCGCCGCCATCTACGACCAGATGTACGGGAAGGTAGGCCGATATATATACTATTACTAGCGGCCCACAACCGGCCGCTGCGGCTCGCGCGGGACGCGCAGTTCGCCGCCGCCGCCATCTACGACCAGATGTACGGGAAGGTAGGCCGATATATATACTATTACTAGCGGCCCACAACCGGCCGCTGCGGCTCGCGCGGGACGCGCAGTTCGCCGCCGCCGCCATCTACGACCAGATGTACGGGAAGGTAGGCCGATATATATACTATTACTAGCGGCCCACAACCGGCCGCTGCGGCTCGCGCGGGACGCGCAGTTCGCCGCCGCCGCCATCTACGACCAGATGTACGGGAAGGTAGGCCGATATATATACTATTACTAGCGGCCCACAACCGGCCGCTGCGGCTCGCGCGGGACGCGCAGTTCGCCGCCGCCGCCATCTACGACCAGATGTACGGGAAGGTAGGCCGATTTACATACTGTTACTAGCGGCCCACAACCGGCCGCTGCGGCTCGCGCGGGACGCGCAGTTCGCCGCCGCCGCCATCTACGACCAGATGTACGGGAAGGTAGGCCGATATATATACTATTACTAGCGGCCCACAACCGGCCGCTGCGGCTCGCGCGGGACGCGCAGTTCGCCGCCGCCGCCATCTCCGACCAGATGTACGGGAAGGTAGGCCGATTTACATACTGTTACTAGCGGCCCACAACCGGCCGCTGCGGCTCGCGCGGGACGCGCAGTTCGCCGCCGCCGCCATCTACGACCAGATGTACGGGAAGGTAGGCCGATTTACATACTGTTACTAGCGGCCCACAACCGGCCGCTGCGGCTCGCGCGGGACGCGCAGTTCGCCGCCGCCGCCATCTACGACCAGATTACGGGAAGCTAGGCCGATTTATATACTACTAGCTATTACCCGCGGCTTAATTTAGCCTTTGTCCTTTCCCAGGCTTCAAACTAAAAATTAAAAGTATCCTACGTTATTTCTAATACCTCCAAGAATATGTGTACAAAGTTTCATGATGATTGGTCAAGTAGTTTTCGTGTGAAAGCGTAACAAACGAACTTACTTTCGTATTTATAATATTAAGTATGATTAGGGATTACTAGCGGCCTGCTCCGGCTGCGCTCGGGGTATGTTTATGTATCTAAACCTTCCTCATGAATTACTCTATCTTTTGCTGAAAACCGCATGAAAATCCGTGCAGTGGTTTTTGAGTTTATCGCGAACAAACAGACAGACGCGGCGGAGAACTTTGTTTTATAATATGTAGTGATGGAATCAGCGTGTTCCACACGCATTGGGCTTTGTTATCCATAAGATTAGTCGATTCATTCTATGTGATATTGGCGAAATCATCCGCGCTATTTTTGCACTACCTTAAACTTCTTTTTGTTTAATTTCAATTGTGCCAAAAGAGCACAGATGATTTCGCCAATGTCACCTGTGGAGAAACACGAAGGAGATTGATCGGTGTTTTTGTCACTATTGAAAGCCATTAATTCAAATGAATGAATGAATGCATGAATGAAAAATTGTTCATGATTACTAGTCCTATCGTAAGTCTGTGTAGATTTTTTTCAATAAATATGCTATCAAATGTAATGGGCATACCCAAAATTAGCCAATCTATATACATAATTAGAATAAAATGATAGGAAAGTCAAAACTGTACATTGAATATTTTTTTAAAAGAATACTTGGGGTGTGCCTCTATACTTGGGGTATGTAATCTACAATCGATACCGAAGCCAAAAATATAGTTTTTAGAATTTTTGTTTGTTTGTCTGTATGTATGTCCGGGATAAACTCAAAAAGTACTGCATGGATTTACTTCAAATTTGCACGAATATTATTAAGAAGTCGGGTCAACATATAGGCTACATATTATCATGCTATCACCCACGGGGAACGAGCAGTGAACCTTTATTTCTTCAACGCATTCTGTAACAATGTGTAATCTAATAGCGTTCACGCAGACGACGTCGTGGGCAGCAGCTAGTGGACAATAATGAAATTAGGAAGAAATATCTATTTAACAAAACATGGCTGTTTTGTTGTTTGTTTTCAGATATCTGGGATATTATTTGTTGTTATTTTTTATCGGATCATTCCCTTATTGTTAAAGAAAAAAAATTTTAATTTTTATAATTTTTTATTTATATAATTATTATATCTACAATATATATGTACTTATATCAAAATTTCTACTAAATCTGTGGAGTTGAAATTCATCGAAAATAAGTTTTCACTCCCTAAGGGATAATTAATTGAAATTTTATAAACTGTAATAAGTCCAGTTCAATAGAACCAACCATATTTAATAATTTATCGAATAGAATTACTCAATCTCTTACTTAGTTCATTTAAAAAAATAAGTATAAAAATATGTCCGCTTCTTATATATAAATTATAATTTCAGGAAATTCCCGATCGTAAATCACGTGGTGTTCCAGCTACTTTTCAAATCATAAATTTCCTTGGCTGGAAACCAGACCCTACACAACCGACACCGATGGAAAGAGGTAGCGGAGAAGTTTCTTTAAAAGATTTGCACAGAATCGACGAAATTATAAAAGAAACAAAGACAATTGAACTTACAGATGATGATAAGAAATAAATACATTGAATATTTTGTGTTTTATTTATTAAAAAGTTTAGTAATTAATTTCTTGGTCTGTTTATCGATTACCCTATTTTTAAATTATTCACATGAATATACAATAAAAATACATATTTCAGGTAATTTATTAACTTGATTAATAATTAATAATTATTATAGGCAAGACACATTTCCTGAGAAACAGCATCATTACTTAGGGTGTGACTCCACCAGAGCGGAGATGTGCGGAGATGTGTTTTAAACAACCAACAAAATTTCGTTCAGTGGTATCCACTGTTGCGGAGGGGAGACGAGGTGTGTGAATAACGAAATTCTATTGGTTGTTTCACACACCTCCGCTCTGGTGGAGTCCATGCCTTAGTGATTGTGATTTAAATATAACGCCAGCTTAAATAATTTTTTATTTTAATTCGATTTTACACCACAGGTTAAGAATAAGAAATATTAACATTAAACTTAGTATAACTTGTGGTATCATGGCTTAAGTACTGGCGATCACTTTCAGGCAACTACTCGTTAAGAGAAATTGTTACTAAAGATATCGTAGCTTGAGTGAATAAGACGCCGTCAAGTGAAGGAGACGCCGTTACGCGCTCCTTCACCCTCCGCAATAGAGTGGGAGGGGCACCTATTATCCTCCTACTCGCCACCAGGGAAATATAGCGCTCACGGTGCCCGCGAGCGCTCTATGGGCGAAGGCGGCTCACATAGGCGGGCTAACCGCCGGGGCGTCACGGTTGCATGCGAAAGCGATCCCGTGGCGCCCCATTACGACGATGAGGACACCGCTGGGTTTGAGTGCGGTATTCTGGCACGTTCTGCCGTGTCAGCGAGTCCCACATACCCGTCGCCTTTGGGCGGTGGGATGCGTAAATGTATTTCCCAGCGAAAAAAAAAGCTTGAGTGAATAATCTATATATTTATTAAATTAAGTACATAGGTAAGATTTAATTAAGAACAAGTAATATTAAGATATTTTTTCTCCTATATAAAACTGAAATTAATTAATTACATCTAATTAATGAATTAATATTTGAAAAACTGTATTAACATCAAGTGTCATACACTACAAGTTTAACAAAATGTACTTATATTTCAACTTCAGTAAAAAAATAAAAATTATTATATAAATAAATATAAATAGGTAGAATGTTAAGCTAATAGTAGGAATTGAAAAAATATATAAACGATGCATTTGAAGATATTACACATACTTTACCCTCTCGATTGTTGAGTAGTAAATATAAAATATAGTATATCACATCGTATGTTTTTATATTAACTTATACCTATATCTAGTTTTTTAAATGTTGTACAAGTTGATCGGTTTTAACGGTTCTATAGTCCATTCATCGTCAGAGTCATCGTAATCTGAAAAAAATGCATTTTTTTAATAAGGTTTGAGCACAAATGTAACTAGGGTTGCCAAAAAAGTGGCCAAGTACGAGTTGGATTTGCGTGCCGCGGATATTGAGCAAAAGAAAATTTGAAAATTTTATATAACTATCATATAAAAGTCAATCAGAATTTTAAGACAGTCTAGACTTCCAGATTCTAAGAAGTCAATTGTTTAATATAATGGGAGAACCAGACAAAGTCCGATCATCTAACCCTATGGTAGCTTACAGCCAGCCATATAAGAATTGTATAGTTTAGGTATTTTAAAGAATCATCCTATTTAGCTATCAGATAAGTTTAAAAACATTTCAATTAGGATCTTTTAATCATATAATCGGTCTTAAGACTGTTAAAAAGTATATTAATACCTATCCGATCGTTTTAATAATTTTAATAAACCTTTTTTTTTATATTAGGTATATATATATTTTTAATTTATTTATTTAACGCTTTATTGTACACCACAATATACAAATATAATATACCTACAATACATATACAATCTAATATACAAATATATACAGACAACTTAAGATTATTACAAATTGTGTAGTACAAGAGGCAGTCTTATGGCTAATTAGCCATTTCTTCCAGACAACCCGAAAAAGTACCTATATATTTTACTATATGTATTAAATAAACAAAAAGGTATATGCGGAATCATAAATTTACGATATTCTGTTCATTAATTTATTAATTAATACTTTATTGCACAATACATTATTGAATTGTATAAAAGGCATTACTACCAGCCAACCTAAGGACCTACAAGAGCAAAAAAATAAATCATTTTCAAAATAAGCCACAGAAAACAATAAAATAAGTAACAATCATTATATTAAATACACAAGCAATAAATTTGTATTTATTATTACACACATATTATTATATAATAACATATATTCTAAAAATTCTTCTACTCATAAGGCAAGAAAGAAAAACCACAGACACAACATGATATTTGCATAAAACTTACCATTTCTTACATACGGCTTCGGTGGTGGCATTGGGGCTGCAGCTGTACCTAAAGTTAAAAATAAATAAATTGATTTTATGAGTAATCTTAACTATAAATGGTGGCACGTATTTCAATTAATTTATAATTAAATTTTATTGCATATTTTTTATGACGTTAGCGCAGTTATCAGTGACCCTGCTTTCCGCTTCATGATCGTAGGTTCGATTTTCGCCCTGAGTGTGGGTGTAATATTTACGTGTGTAAAAAAATAGGAATTTGTATATGTTGTATATCTGCTGTTACCTAAGTACAGGCATTAAGTTGCCTACATTAGATACAGGTTTTAGTGTATTTATTGTATTAATATTCTTATACTTAGCAGTTTTTACCTGGATTTGATGTATTATTAATTTTCATAGAGCGATTACCATTTGAACTCCACAAGCTACCAAACGCAACTTAGCCAGTGTCTATAACTACCAAGAGCGACGATCATTATTAATTTGTAGATAAAAACCATGATTGACGGCTTTACATGCTCTCCTAGGCAAAATGGATGAAAAACCTTCAGGACATTTCCTTGAGTTATATAACATTTTTTGTACAAATGTAAATATTCAATCCAAGTAGGTAGGTACCTATCGAAGTTGTAATCGTCTACTTTAACTGAACTTGAACTGAAAATTAGAGGAAAATAAACTAATTGTATTTACCTATTCGTTTTCGTTGTCGGGGAGGAGTCGACGTCACATTTGTTAGAGAAACGTTGGACACTGAACTACTGGTTTCGCTATTGGCCACTGTGAAATAATACAATGTTAACTCAGGTACAAACTTAATTACAAACACCTATAGCTCCCGCAAATTTCTAATGCGCGCGGCTGCCATTTTTATGACGTCAACGCTCCAAATAATCTCAGCACCGTTAACATCTGGCCGGCCAGTTTTGAGTTGTGAATTTATCTTTTTGATTGATAAATTTTTAAAATTATTCTTTTTTATTTGTTAGTTTCCTGTCCATATTTTAATTTGTATCATACTAATCTTGTCAAGGGTCTTTATCTTATTACTTTGGGACTTTTATATATTATAGTACATAAAATAAACTATTGATTTAGTCTTCTGTTATAAATGCATTTAGTAGTACTTGTAGTTTTTTTAGAATAATAATCGCTCTAATAAAAAATACCGTTGAAATAAAAAAAAATAGAAGTCTCAATTATAATTATTGTAATGATATTAAAAATATTTTATTTTATTAATTAATTAATAAAAAAAAAAGTCGGTTAAAATATTTGTTTGCCGACGGTAAATTTTGACGTCATGCGGATGTTAATGAGACATGGTTCCAGCGCAATAGTAATTTGCGGGAGCTAGGTATAACAACGAACATCGAATTTAGTTCGTGCAATTTTACGCGAATCAGTAAGGAGTTCGCGTACACGCTACCACACGAGTTCGTAAATAAACGTTTTTTACGTAACATAATACAAAATAAAATTGTGTGTAGGTAATAAAATAGTTCCCATATTTTTATTTATAACAAAAACCAAACATTCTTTATCTTAGAAAATTCCTTAATAATAATCTATGATAACAACCGGGACCGACGGCTTTACGTACCTACTCTCCGAGGCACGGTGTGGTGACCCAGAAAGACACACCCAGACTAGAAACAAATATTTGTACAAATACAATGATCTGCCCCGAGCGGAAATCAAACCCATGACCGCTAGCGTTAAGGCGACCATACGCTGGTGCGTGCAACTACACGCTGCTACACCAGAACGGTTGCACATTGTTGTTGGTACTCATGGTAGGGAAATTATCCGCCAACCCGCAGTGGAGCAGCGTGGTGGATTAAGCTGCAACCCTTCTTCTAAATGTGGAAGAGGCCTTTGCCCACCAGTGGGTTGTTTACAGGCTGATTCAGTTCATTACGTAATAATATGGTTTGTGTACAGCAAAGAGAAGTGATCGTACAACAACAAACATTTCCATATGTTTTTTCGCGAGCACATTAAACAATTAATCCGTTAATTTCATGTGTAATAACAACATTTTACCGAAGTAGCGCCATACTGCTTGCAGCTGAATGGGCCGGCGTGCTCGGGGAAGTACTTCGCTCTCACTTAACACCGACGTGAAATGACGGTACTGTCGTCGTGTTTTATTCGCTTTGTGAGAGATCCTGTGGCCCATCCCTTCCCTTCCCTCCACAATCCCAGTGGAACATCCCTCCCTCCCTAAATGCCGGCAACGCAGCGGCTAATCCTTTGATGTGGTGGGTGTCTATGGATGTCGTTTTTACTAATCACTAGGTGAATCGACTGTCCGTTTGCCCCTTCTAATATAAAAAAAAAACATACCTACATACATAGTCAAAAGCTTATGCTCCCTTTGAATAGTCTGGAAGAAAAATTAGAAATAATTATTTACTTTAAAATCATTTATAGAAACTTACAAAGTTGTCTTCTCTTTAACTTCTCCATCAGTTCGTTTTTGTCTACATCACCTGTAATAAAATAAATGTCGTAAAAAAAGGCTTCTTAATAATGAGTCCTATAGTTGAGCCATTACAAACGTGCGAACTGAGTCATAAAACATTACGTCAAAAGAATGTCACAATGCCGCACAACTTGTTATCGATAAAGGTATGCCGCTCGGACGCAGGTAATAACTAACAATTAATTTAAGTGGTTAAAGTAAGTAACATATAATATAACAATATAAAAATACATCCTAAAAATATTTTACATTATTTCCTTAACCTTTCCTTGATTATTTATCTAGTATTGACTATCGACAAATCCCTTCTTTGATGTTACACACAACACTAGTAGTGTGAGCGAGAGTTCCGATATGCCTATAAGTGTGAACGAGAGATCTTATAAAAATGACAATATAATATAATAATGATGTAACAAAACTAATCGTTTTCTGAATATAGTAAACCAGGCCTTAATGTAACCTCGCAACCTTATCTCAATTATGTTCAATGAAAAAATACATTTCGAACAAGAATTATTATAGTTAATAAGGTAATTGCATTAGGTAAATAAAAATAAATTAAAATTTTAAAGTGTCTTGATAATTGCCTACTAATTAAATTTGACGATTCCAATGCGCTTGTAAAACTAAATAAACTTTGATTTTTGGTTTAAAACTGGAAATGTGCAGGATCGTAAAAATAAATATCGCATATGGATTCGGATAAGAATTATTAGGATTATAATGATCGGATACGATACGATATCCGGTAAATCATTAGGTTTCAAGATGGTTTTTCTCATTAGAAACATAGTTTAATTTACCTACAATGAGTTACAAAGCACAATATTGAGTTTATGAGTAACAGAACAGGATGACTACAACTGGAATATATTACGGGGTTTATAGTTTATTTATCACATGTTTTTTAGATCGTTTTTGTATTTATACAATATTTTCACCATTATTATTTTGTTAGACAAGTTACTATATAGGGGCCATTCATTTATTACGTAAAACGAATTTTGCTTGTTTTCGACCCTCTCCTCCCTATTATAAGAAAAAATAAGAATAGGCCGATCCCCTCCCCCCTGTTTAATATTTATTACGTAAGAATCTAAAGGAAAAAACGAATACACGTTTGGTTAGTTTTAATGTTTAAGTAACAATTTTTAGAAATGTTTATTTGTAGATACAAAGGTACTACTAATTTTTATTTTTTGGTAGTAATAAACTTTGGTTTTAATTATTCATTTTAATCTCCATAAGATTTTCAGTCCAGGGGCTCAAAACCCACTCCGAAAGAGGATCTGCCACTGAAACATCTCTAATATGTAATAGGTACCTATACGCATCCAAGCGAACCTCGGCACTCGTGCGGTTGCCCGCGCTTTTTCAAAGTATAATTTTATCTTTGCGTATTTTTGGGATCTTACATAAGAACTATCGAGACTCCCTCCCACCCCATTGTAAGAGAAAATAAGACATGGTCGAGCCCCTCCCCTCTAAATCGTCTTATGTAATAAATCAATAGCCCCACAGCTGTAGGTTAGGTTAGTACCTACTCCCTCAAACAGGACGTTTATTTTTTTAATCGTAATTAGTATCTTTGAAAACTCTATTTTCTATTTGTTTTATAAATTATGAAAATATACTTTTTGCGTACTATTGATTTAAATTACAGATATTATTTCAAATATTATTTCAGTTACATTTATAAAATAAAATCTTACTTCTTGGAACTGACATCGATAATAGAGGTTTTTTGTTGATGCAGGTAGACTTGCATTTTTTTGGTAATGTTGTTGGTTTTTCTGTAACAATAATATAATAAAATAATACCTTAACACTAAGAAATAGGTTTAATGACGCTGGCTTACATGCAGGACATTACTGAATTTATATTGTTTGTGCAATCTATTGACGGTTCTTCTCAGCAGAATCTGAATTCCGCCATTAGCAGTAGCTTCATATTAATTATAATTTATTTATTTAAAACTATTTATTATTATTATTTATATATACTATTTTATTAATTTGTATTATTAATAATATTATTGTGTTTATAAGCGGTTCTCTAAGGTCAAAACGAATCGTCTGACGGGCACAAAGATATTTGAAAGGACGGGCAAGTTTGATGACTTCAGCACTGAAAGCACCATAGACCACATACATAATTACATACCTACGCTGCTGCAGATGATACAAAAGACCAAGGAGTATAATCGGCCATTGTGCTTGGCGTTTGTGGACTATGAGAAGTCTTCGATTTAATCGAAACTTTAGCAGTGCTGCAGTCTTTTTAGTGGTGCTGTATTTATTACCCGTATATCGAAGTGTTGCCAGTGTTTGTACAAAAATGCCAGTAGGTATATTAGTTCGAGTTTGTACTTGAACCGATATACTGGTATTTGGTTCAAGCCAGTGAGGTGTAAGATTGGGAGATATTACCTCTCTGAAACTGTTTCAAGCTCGCGAAATGGAAAGGATTCGACATCAATATAAACCTCAAGTACGTCTCAGCTTCGAATTGCCGATGATATCGTAGTCATGGCAGAATCCCTGAAAGACCTCGGCACAATACTCGAAAACCTCGATGAAGTTTCTCAAGAGGTGGGCCTTAAAATGAACATGGACAAGATGAAAATCATGTCGAATGTCGATGTCGTATCCAACCCGATTTCAGTTGGAAATTCTACTTTCGAAGTTGTTGACGATTAATTTTCCTTGAGACAAAAAGTCCATCTTGGTAGGTCTAGCTTTGACAGAGACAGGTCAATCGTCGAATCCAGTTAGGATGTGCAGCGTTCAGAAAGTTAAAAAACATCTTTTCATCCGTCATATTTCAGTGCCTTAAGTCGAAAGTCTTTGACCAACATGTCTTACCAGTGATAACAAATGGATCTAAGACGTGATCTCTGACTATGGGCCTTTTAAACAAGTCCCAAGTCGCACAGCGTGCAATGGATAGGGTTATGCTTGGTATTTCTCTGCGAGATAAAGAATTTGGATTTAGAAGAATTAAAAATGATGAGATCCGCATACGAACTAAGTTACCGAGCAGAAAGGTTCTCGAGTGGAAACTACGTACCAGGAAGCGCAGCAAGATGGACATACTTAAGGAGAGCCACTGGAGACTTTCACTTCAGATTCTCACCGGTGGGAGGGATGCGCTGTGCCGCGCTCCCAGATGCATGGGTACCACCATCTTGCTTGTTTCTTCCGTGAAACAGCTTTGCTGTGTTTCGGAGAGAAGGGCAAGACAGGCAGTGTAATTACTGGCACCGAGACTTAACATCATATGTCCCAGGATAGGCAACACATAAATGAATTGGGTGGGCTAGTTCCAGGTAAACTTGTTTATGTTCATGGGCGACGTCGACCACTTACCATCAGGTGGCACGTCTGTCAGTTTGCCTATCCAACTAACATAAAAAAAAGACCGTTGGATGTAGGGGGATTGCATTTAACGGTGAATATACAATAGGTGGTTTGATGATGGTGATGATGATAAAAGTAAAACCATAGAGGTAGGAGGAGCTATGTATATCTTATACCTCTATGGCTTTTATACACCAAATATTTTAATAGTTGCATTAATTTATATTTACCTGGTATAACATTTGGCTCAGTACAGTAAAGTACATGTGGTTCAGGAAGTTTGGGTCTATTTATTGCGGGAATCGGTTCTCTAGCTGAAAAAAATAGTAGGCACATTTTTAATAATATAAATTTTGTTTATTAAACATATAAAACTCAAATATTGACAAGAAATAGAAAAAAAATTAGTCGTCTGTTACACCGTTGTAGGACGATCGACGATCGACGTACCAATTTGTAGGACGATCCAACATACTTAAGTCAAATAAACTACTCACCTAATTACTTAATTGTGCATTCAATTAGGATTAAGGTTCACAAAGATAAAGGTTCACTCACATGGTATTTTTTTCATCGAATTTATTTCATGTCTTATTGTTAGTAATGACTGAGGGTCTGTTAACGAAGGCATTGAACTCATTTGTTCCATTATCGTTGGCTTCACGGGTTCTATAGGTGGTGGTGGTATTTTATGTCCTGTGAAAAGTAAATAATTAAGCGACTACGGTAAATATTTGTGTCATTTAAAAAAAAACCAGAAATGTGCAAAAAAAAAAAAAAGCGATTCCGTGCGTAGAATAATAACTTAATAACATAGTTTAAACACTACAAATATATATTATAATTTTATTAATATTTTCTTTTATATTTGAGGATCACTTTCATTTGTAATATTATTTTATATTTATTTTTAAACCCCTCAACGAGTCTCTGCTTCCGGACCTCCACACAGACACAGGACTTTAATAAAAGTGGAAACCGTCGAGTGTGTAGCGTTTAGTGTTTTATTATTTATATTTACTAAAACTACATTTTTAAATATGTCCATAAAAATCAAAAGAGGATGTGTCTCCTTTCCTCCGGTGGTGTCCTTTGGTGGAAGGTCGCAGGTAGGGCTCCTGGCTTAGAAACCTCCTCACAATACTAATTGTAATCTTTACAACCGTCTCAAGCAACACATACAACATTACACACGTAACTAATTGTGGTAGATATATCATATAAAACATAAAAACGTGAAAATTTTCAAAACCAATATTGCTAAGTAATTTTAAAGTACTTTGAGCACATTACAAAACAGCAGAAAACAATCGACTTATTACATATACCTAAACAAACAGTTCGCAATGTATATAATTTTTTTACTTACGAGGCAGTGTCTCCAAAGGCGGTGGAGCAGGTTTTCCTAAAGAAAAAAAAAAAAATTATAAATAAAAATATACAGGATACCTGGTAAATTACTATCAATATTTAAGGAGACTACTCGGTACATGATTCTCATTCGAATTATGTAAAAAAAAAAAGGTAAATATTAATAAACTTTTAAGTAAAGTTACTCAACAATTATCCAATTATGTACGCGTCGTCTGGACACCCTAGCAGCTAGCTGCACTTTCGACACAAAACAGGTAGTTTACCTACGTCCAAACGCCGCCGCCACGGGTAGCAGGGTAGCAGAATAAACAAGCATGATCCAGTTCCCCTTAATACTTTAATCCTGGCTTAGGATAGGCAAAAATACTAAGATATTTTACTCGTTTAAGCAACAAATTTGTTGACTAGGTGAATGATGTGAACTTTGGCAATTTTTTGATGTGAACAAGCGGCACAGTACAACACCTGTGCACGTGCCGCCGGCATGACTGGAAAAGTGTCGACGCTTCATTTACTTGAATTGAAATTTATGAAAATTTGGTCAAAAATTAAGTACCTATTTTTTTCACATAATTTGAATGAGAATCATGTACCGAGTATTCTCCTTAAATATTGATAGTAATTTACCAGTCATCCTGTATATTTAACGACAATAACTGCGCAATTCTCGCTATTGTTCGGCTATTGCATCGTTACGAGGACGCGTTATTTTAATATCTCAAGCAAGTATTGTATAATTAAGTAATAGATTTAAAGTTTCCACGTTTTAAAAAGAGTCTGACAGATCGTATTTTTTCTGTCTTAAGAATGCATTATGTATTTACTTACTACCTAATTTGTCTAATTCAGTTAGTGATTCGTATACATTTGTGTCGTGACTTCTTTTCTTTCCTGGAGTCTTGGAGTAACGCACTATAAAATAAAAATAAAAATAGTTATATTTTATTATTGACGACAGTGAAAAGAAAAATGTGATTTTTATTTTTTTATTTATTAATTTGAAACTTAACATCTATTTTTGTAATAATATACAGGTAATCCTCGACTTACGTCGTTTCGATTTACGTCGTATCAAGTTACGTCGAACAATGTTTTGACACTATTCCTCAAGCATACACAGTTTTACATGTAAACATATTAAAAAATATGTCTCGACTTACGTCGTTTCGCCGTAAGTACGAGGACTGCCTGTATGTAAATATTAAATATATCTATTTCTATAATATTTATACATTTTTACGATTCAAAACTTATAAAATTATTATTAAGTATAATTAATTATATTATTTATACATATTATTTATACATATTATGTTCGAGTATAGCCTTCTTCCTAATTGTCGATCCGTCAACGAATGTCGTTTGACGGCGTGCAATTACTTTAAAAGCACCGTTAGATAATAGTACCTGGATGACCGAGCTTTGGTCGTTTAAATTATATTTAGATACATTACATACTAATGAAACATAAATAATATTTTCGATCTTACCGACATAATAGTAAAATAATAGAAACTGGTTATTTAAATAAAAAATAAAAAGAGCTCTCAATAATAGTTTTTCTCACAAAAGAAGAAACTTGAGAAAAAAAGGAAAAAAATTGGTCTATAGACACCTGGATTCGAACCCGGGTTTGCTGATTCCGAATCCGCCCGATACCAGATATAAGCTTTTCAACAATAGCAAAATTTACCTTCGTATTTTAATGATATTTATCAATTGCCTGAAAAAGGGATTAAACGACATTTTCTAAAAATAAATCCTAGCTAGATCAATTTATCGCCCCCGAAACCCCCTGCATACTAAATTTAATGAAAATCGTTGGAGCCGTTTCCGAGATTCAGATTATATCTTATATATATATATATATATATCAAATATTTTTAATATGACAATTAAATTTGGTTAATGAAAGATCAAATAAATCACATTCTAGAAACTTGTTGTACTTATAACAACGGCTATCAACTCGAAATTTTGTTTAGGTATTTTTTTCATTTATATTTACCAGTACTGTTGCTATTTCCGCTTGCTGGTCTGCTAGTAGACCGGATTATGGTTTCAATAGTTTCACGAGTCGCCCTTACTGGAAATTAGAACAAACGTGTTTAATGTATATATGTATTATCATGTTTTAGCCTAAGTCTTACAAAAAAAAACTGTTTTAACAATTGATAACGGCCGCTGGTCGAGTGGTCAGCGACCTGAACACTTTACGCAGCGGTCGCGGGTTCGAATTCCGCCAAGTGAAGATAATTTGTATGACGAATATAGATGTCTGCACCGGGTCATGGACGTGTATATATGTATTTATATAAATTTCTTAAATTTATTTCCGTTCCTAGTACCTGTAACACAAGTTCTTACGAACTTAGCACGGAGCTAGGTTAACGTGGTGTGATTGTTGGTTAATATTTAATATTATTTATTAATTTAACAAAGTGTAATGGACCCTGCGCTCTCGACTGCATCGAATCTCCATTGTTTCTACTCCATTCCACGTGACATCGGCGTATTAATCTAGTCCGACACAAAAATTGAACTGCGTGTTGGAATATCTGGTTGCAAGGTAGCAGCGTTTACCTTTTAACGACACGTATTCCGGAATGTTATCTAAGAATTATTCAAAGGAAAGTCAGCTATAAAAACAGTAAAATTTCTAAATAGTTATGATCTTATAAAACAAAGGCCTCTCCGATCTTCACTCGTTTTGAGACAGATTTCCTCGAATTGCCATTAAGCAGTGTATTGTGGTTGGATCTGCTGACGTTGCTGCCCATCACCATCCAGCCGGTCTAGCCTTACTAATAACTAACGTCGTTAATAATAACTTAATGATCAATAAAAGTTTTAACATAATGATATATCCTGTTATCTCTTCTATTGACGTAACGAGAAGAGTATCACGTGCACGCGTGTTAGCTACTGTAGATATAGAGAGATAATACGAGAAAAGGGGTAGACAAAATTGTCGTGCGAGCATGCTAGGCCGGCTGGTTGGTGTACAGTTGTCCGCACTACTATGGCCTTAGTCACCTTTTACTACACCTTGGCAAGAAAAAGGTTGAGACTGTTCTTCTCTGCCAGTCACAGCACGGCAATATTTCTGCTGAATTTATCATATTTCAATTGAAAAATTACAGTAAAAGAAACTATGTTTTCTTTACCAGTTCGTATGTATGTGAAGAAACATATGATTTGAGCTATTATGATAACAGCTATTAAAACTCCGATCCCACCGTAGATGAATATATCTGAAAAAATAAAAATGAAGTTTTAAATTTATTATGTCTGTTAAAATATATAAAACCCACATTTACACCTGTGGCACCAATAGTGACAGAGTGACGATCGTTCTGGTGTAGTGGTGCGTGTAGTCGCCTTAACACCAGCAGTCGCGGGTTCGATTCCCGCTCGATATTTGAATTTGTACAAATATTTGTTTCCGGTCTGGGTGTATTTTCTTATGACTCTTCCCACCGTGCCTCGAAGAGCACGTAAAGCTGTTGGTCTCGATTGTTGTCATAAGCGTCTGATAGCGATCGTTACTCATGTTAGGGAAGTTATCAGCTTGGCGGATTCAGCCCCAATCCTTCTTCTATATGGAGAAGAGGCCTTTGCCCAGCAGTGGGTTGTCCAGGTATGTACAGGTTAATTCAGTTCAGTTTACAGAAATACTTTTATAAACTTACTTTTGTTACCTCCAGATGTTGTATCCAATATATTTTGTTCTGAAACAATAAAAAAATATGTAATCTCTTTGTATCATATTTTATTCGTATTCTGTATGCTGTTGCAGCCGCACTGGATGTGGTCTAGGCATCCGGTCCGGTTCCGGTATACACGAATAACGGACATACAGCGTGTTCCCACTACGCCGGATCGGCAAAATCGCCGGAAACAGGATCCCGGAACGAGGTATTCAAATTACACCGGATCGACTAAAGCACATCACAAAACACCGGATCTGGTGTTTTCGCCGGAACCGGATAATTGTAAACAGCTTAATATGAAATGTATGGCCACTAGCCTTTCCGGCAGTTTCACCAATCCGGCCTCCGGCGTAGTGGTAACGAGGCCTTAACGTTCCGAGGTCTAAGACTAGTGTTATTATTATTGTTAGGTACATGTGTACATAATAATTTTCTTTGTAAGGACTGATTCAGTAGTTTATGAAGCATTTTGATGGGGATTTTTCGGGAGTTTTGTATCAGTGAGTTTTTGAAGTGAAACTTCTTTAGAATCGTTGTGATTTGAAACGGGATGCGACGGAAAAAACGACAGGTAAGAGACACAAATACAAAAATGTGTAGGAGAGAATGAGATAGTATGACGTCGCGTGTCCTAGCAACGCGTATCCTAGCAACGCGTAAACAAGTAATAGAATGTTTAACTATTAATAAATTTTAAATCGAGTTTGCCAAAGATGTTTCACTTCTGACATGTGTACCTACTCCGTACACACGACATTTTTAATTATTTGTCATCGAAACACTTACGTAGCAAAGCTTACAAACTACATTCTTACATAATCGATTTCTTACGAATGCATATAAAAATATTTGCTAATTATTTTCTGTTTCACACTGCTATTATTTAGAATAACTTTCCCAAATCGGTCTTCTCTATCAGATATTATATTTTACACTCAAAAAGGAGAGTGAAGCTTTTACGTTAATTCGCTCCACCTTAGACTGCATCATGACTATTTCTTGTGTGATCTTATTATTATAAGACTGTATATTTGAAAAAACAAAAACGTTAAACTTATGAGGGGAATGATTTATAACGACTTTCTAGAGTAACTTGTAAACGATGTTCAATTGTAAGATTATATGTAAATTTTTTTTTTTTAATTTTTATATTGTTAATAATATATTACCATAATTATATTACTAGCAAACCCGGCGAACTCCGTTTCGCCACCAACTTATTTTCGTAAGGGATACTCAAACCACGTACTGCCGCCATGCAAAACCATATTGGTTTGTAGTAAATGCTATGTATCAGAGATGGCGCTGTATGTGAAAATAGATTTTCCCTGTTTTCCTGCTTTTCTGTTAAAAATTTTCCTGAATTTAGTTTGCTATAAAGCTCACGGAGCCCGAGACCTTTCCAACGAATGCAAAACCGTGGAAATCGGTTCGTGCGTTCTGGAATTATAGCGTCAGGAAGGAAAACCCGACTTATTTTTATATTATAGATTAACAAGGAATTTATATACAAACTGGAATTTGTACGTGCACTCAAAGAACGTTCTAACGAGAGGGTTTGCATCTTTTTTACCATGTATTCAAGGCAACTCCTAAGAAAGAGACAAAAGCCCAGTAGTCAACGAAATGCTCATGCTGCAAATGTTTGAAACAAATGTCAACCTTATGTCAGTTATTTCAAGGTGCATTTTGAATATAAAATTTTATTGAGTGAGCGTTCCAGTTATGATATAAATTCCTCGTATATTACTTATATTCAAAAGTTCAGCTATTATTATATCACTTGGCTTTATAAATTGATTATGTGCATGAAGTGTATACATAGAATAGTTTATGCTTTCAAATTGATATTCATATTATGATATAAATTTTCAGCTCATCGTTTCTTTAATACTTCTTTTTGTATAATTGCAGTCACGTTTTAAACTCGTATTAAAATAATGTTTTTTACTTACGTGTTATTTCTGTTGTTTGATGGGGTTTGTCTTTGCTAGGGTAGGTAGAATTACTGCCTGGATCTTTTTGGTTAGGGATGTCGCCTGTAAGTTTACTGCTTGATTCTAAAAACGAATTTTATTTTTTATTTTATTATTAGTGAAATTTGTTTCTCATAACTTTATCTGAGTAGAATTTTGTATATTTATAAATATTAAAAAAAAATCTAATTTAAAAAAAAATTATAAAGTGAATTCCTACTTAGGTCGACAAAGAATATTTTATTCTCTCTTATAAAATTAATGAATTAAATTAAATTAATGGATTAATATTTGAAAAAACTGTATTATCATGAAGTGAGATGAATCATCAGAGTGGATGAATAAAAGGTATTTTATTAACGATTGAAAATTTAAACAAGATATGCAAATATAGGATGAGTGTGAGTTAAAAATTTCACAACTACCTGTAATATAGCTAAACTTTGTGATAAAGGGACAGGGGGTATATAATTTCGATTCGAAATACAATAAAGAACAGAGTCACAGGTATATACTAGCTGCTGCCCGCGACGTCGTCTGCGTGAACGCTATTAGATTACACGTTGTTACAGAATGCGTTGAAGAAATAAAAGTTTACTGCTCGTTCCCCGTAGGCGATAGCGTGATAATATGTAGCCTATATGTTAACCCGACTTCTTAATAATATTCGTGCCAAATTTGAACTAAATCCATGCAGTACTTTTTGAGTTTATCCCGGACATACATACAGACAAACGGATAAAAATTCTAAAAACTATATTTTTGGCTTCGGTATCGATTGTAGATCACACCCCAAGTATTCTTTTTAAAAAATATTTAATGTACAGTTTTGACTTTCCTACCATTTTATTATATGTAGGTAGGTATAGATAAGGTAATCGATATTTTTGTGAATATATTGTTACGAAATTATACGTAAATCTTATTAAAACATTGCGAAGAAAGACTCAATCTCCAAGATTATAAGTGGCGCCCCAATTTTTTTTTTCAGGATAAATACACTTTCTTTATCTGAAGTTTTAATCTATAGTAGTAAGCCGTAAGATATGACATTATGGAAATAAAAAAAATATACTAATCGAGCAGTATCAACGCGGTCACTTGATGTACTTTTCAAACCGCGTATGTTGCAGTCAGACCTACGGGGAACGAGCAGTAAACTTTTATTTCTTCAACGCATACTGTAACAACGTGTAATCTAATCGCGTTCACGCAGACGACGTCGCGGGCAGCAGCTAGTTAAAAAATAAAAAATCTCTCTAATAAAAAAACTAAATAAATTATCACCTATAGATTATCATTCCACAAGTTATATATATCCCCGTGGAATGGTGACACGAACGCTGACAGCGTTTCCCCATTGAGCTGAACTAAATCTTTTCTGCTTATCCAATTATTCTATAATACTTGTACATCACTAAACCATTATTTCCTGTTGTTAACATATGTATAATAGTGTTATATCAATGATTAATATCATTACTTTAGGTTATTGCCATCCAAAGTAAAGCATCGTAGCGGATTAATATCCAATGTTTTTTCAATATGGAGAGTTGTAGTTTACCTTGTAGTGCCATGCTTACAGGCGTTGTTTCAATTCAGTTCATTTAAATTTATTTGTTATGTAACACAACCAAATATATAGTAATGTAATATCAAAAATTTGAAATACTTATAAAGGCCGATTTCAATAAATGTGACTTTGAATTGAACGCTATGAAAACAGTTTTTATTATTGATATTTAAAAAAATACATGAAAACGCCATTCAAATGAGAAAATGCTTTTTACGAAGATCTTATAAGCCTTTTTTATATAAAATACAACTTACTTGTTGTCGTATCGCAGGACGAATCCATAAAAAGAAGCACAAAAACAAGAAATAACATATCCATGCTTGCGCAGAACATATTTATGATAGGTACAGAAAACGGGGAAAAGAGGGAAAGAAGTGTTGTTTGCTCAATTCTATTGGGTCTGAATTAGTCGAACACTAAGGTGACAATAAATAAATGGTCTAAGCTGGTCTCTCTCTGTGGTTATTATTGAGGAATCGAGGAATGATGCAGAATGTATGATCACCGCAAACTGCGGCAACGTCAATTTAAAAAAAAGCTATCATACTATATAATATCAATAAAACTTATGTAAAAATAATAATAAAAGAAGACGATATTGCTAAACTCGCACACACACACACACACTCACACACACACACACACACACACACACACACACACACACACACACACACACACACACACACACACACACACACACACACACACGCACACACAATAACACACAACATACATTTTAAACAATTTGATAATTATAATAATCGATCCTGCTTGGAGCTATTGAGTGTAAAGTGTATTTATTTAATTTTTTTGTTACATTTACCGTACGGTGACAGAGAAGAATAGTCTCAACCTCTTTCTTGCCGAGGAGTCGTAAAAGGCGATTAGTCGCCTAAGCCTATAGTGGTGCCAACAACTGTACACCAACCAGGATGGTAGTGGGCAGCAGCATTACCATATTCTGCCATAACACACTGTGCTCGCCTACTCCTAGCAGTGGACATCTAAATGGTGATGTGGTGATCGATTTTCCGTTTTATCCTCAAAGGCTTAAATACGTTTACATTTACAGCTTGAATCGATAAATCAATAAAAAAAACAATTATTATGCTATGCTAGTTTATAGTGCTTGGTCACCCTACTATGATTAATATATATTGCGTATGCGTATGACGAACAGTAGGAGGATAATTCTGTTTATAGTTATTTAATAAAGCATAGCAACTAATTATTTGTTAATTTGACAATTATTATAAAATAAATTTAAACGTTATTACTTCGCAAGTCAGATTTGATTAATACTTGTTTATTTTTTTTACTGAGATAACATGTTTAAGCCGTAAATTTTAAAATAGGGTAAGGTAAAAATCCGGTCTAGCATTGCTTAATTTTTTTTTTGTTTTAAAAAACATCTCGTCCTCTGTAGTTTAGTATAAGATTATAGAGAAACTGTGGTTTGGGGGTTCTGGCTAAAGCTTCATTCCTCTTCAAGAAAGAGTGGTTGGCGAGTGGAGCTCGTTTATTGAAGAAGGGTTTAGGCTATGAATCTTCACGCTATGTATCATGAAACGGACATCAATTTTATAAATACCAAAATTCAGAGCGAGTGTAATAGCGGTTAGCCACAAGCCTCGGAACAATATGATAGGTATATATTATCTAATATAAATAAATTGATAACATTTTAAATACAGTAGAGTTAAAGTAAGTAGGTTAGGATAGAACTGTCATGCTAAAATTTTTAAAATATAAGATCTTTAGGGGCCGAAACACATAACGGCGTTGCGGCGCCGCAACGCTAAAATCGTCGGTGGCGTCACCGCCAATTTTAGCGGCGCGGCACCGCCAATTCCGGCGTTGTGACGTCATACTTGTTGACCATGATTTATTGACATTTTGTGTCTATTTTTATATTTTATTTTTTTGTGTCTTTATTAGACATGGGTATCTCAATGAATTTTTATGAACTGCAGATAAGCTCATGAGCCATATGCTTGAACCGGAGCTGTGAAACGGCTCACAGTTCAGCTCAATTGTTGTTATAGGTATTGTTACTTTTAACCACTTTAACTATTAGATTTACAGCTAATTTATGACTCGGTTCAAAAAATGACACGTATGATGTACCTAAATTATAAATATGTAATAAAGCAGCGTTTCGAAAAGTTATTATAGTGATATTTTTTCTATCTTACACAATTATAGGGGAATGCTAATTTCATGCATATGATAAACGCTAAAGTGAGTTTCTTTGTTTGTTACGCTTTCACGCTTTAACTATTCACCTGAATTACGATCATCTTGAAATTCTGCATACCAGTTGTCTGGGGTACAGAAAAGGACATAGAGTACCTACTTTACGTACCGACTACTAGCTGGTAGCTGTACCACGCAAGCGGAGCCGCGGGCGAAAGGTATTTATTTATATTTAATCTATAGAACGAATATAAATGTAAGATATTAATTTATGTATCACTTTGTTTCAATTTTGTTTAGGCTTTATGAGACAAAAGTTGTTTAAAATTCTACCAGCATACAAACTTGATTCACAAAATTATTTCCGGTACAAAGGATTACTTTTTATGCATTCTACTAAATAACAACTTCACAAACAATAATTAACAAATTTCACGTGAACTATAATATTTAAAATAATTAAATTAATATCCACAATAAAAAATCACGAAGAACTGGTTACCCTACAACAACGCTCTTTTTCGCGGCGCCGCAACGCCGCAACGCAAAGGGCCAAAACACATAACGGCGTTGCGGCGCCGCAACGCTAAAATCGGCGGTGGCGTCACCGCCAATTTTAGCGGCGCGGCACCGCCAATTCCGGCGTTGTGACGTCATACTTGTTGACCATGATATACTGACATTTTGTGTCTATTTTTATATTTTATTTTTTTGTGTCTTTTTTAGACATGGGTATCTCAATGAATTTTTATGAACTGCAGATAAGCTCATGAGCCATATGCTTGAACCGGAGCTGTGAACCGGCTCACAGTTCAGCTCAATTGTTTTATTTTATTTTTATTTATTTATAATTGTTGTTATGTTGTTACTTTTAACTATTAGATTTACAGCTAATTTAAGACTCGGTTCAAACAAGTGACATGTATGATGTACCTAAATTATAAATATGTAATAAAGCAGCGTTTCGAAAAGTTATTATAGTGATATTTTTTCTATCTTACACAATTATAGGGGAATGCTAATTTCATGCATATGATAAACGCTAAAGTGAGTTTCTTTGTTTATTTTACGCTTTCACGCTTTAACTATTCACCTGAATTACGATCACCATGAAATTCTGCATACCAGTTGTCTGGGGTACAGAAAAGGACATAGAGTACCTACTTTACGTACCGACTACCGTTGGTGCCTGTACCATGCGAGCGGAGCCGCGGACAAAACCTATTTATTTATATTTAATCTATAAAACGAATATAGTAATATATTAATTTATGTATCACTTTGTTTCAATTTTATTTAGGCTTTATGAGACAAAAGTTGTTTAAAATTCTACCAGCATACAAACTTGATTCACAAAATTATTTCCGGTACAAAGGATTACTTTTTATGCATTCTACTAAATAACAACTTCACAAACAATAATTAACAAATTTCACGTGAACTATAATATTTAAAATAATTAAATTAATATCCACAATAAAAAATCACGAAGAACTGGTTACCCTACAACAACGCTCTTTTTCGCGGCGCCACAACGCCGCAACGCATACCGCCGATTTTAGCGTTGCGTCGCCGCAACGCCGTTATGTGTTTTGGTTCAAACTGCCGATTTTAGCGTTGCGTCGCCGCAACGCCGTTATGTGTTTTGGCTCTAGTACTTAGAACACTTCTAAAAATAATATATTAATACTAGCGGCCCGCCCCGGCCTCGCACGGGTATTTGATTAAAATTTCAAAAAATATAAAATTATATTTTTTATCACCTACACCTGCGTCGATACTGGAAAATATTTCATAATAGATGAATTGAGTTGTCAAACATAATATTTTAGCCCGCGACTTTGTCCTCGTAGAAGTCGAAAATGGTTCTAATAGGATTTTTTTTAACATTATTAATTTTGTTATAACATATAAATTATTATGTTAAAATATTTGAATACTTATAAAATATTACAATCTTTATTATAGAGTAGGGATTTAAAGTTTGAATAAACATTTCAAAAAATAAAATTTTGTTATATTTTATAAAAACGAAACTCGGCCCAAAGACCAAAGTCTGGAGAAAGTTATACGGGGTTATTATCTTTTTACAACGAAATCGAAATACTACACCTTCCGTAGTATTTCTTTATAAACAATATTTTTTGTTTTTCTTTCGGGGTGCTAGAATCACCAGGCAACTTTGTAATATGCCACATACAACTGACTGTTAGAGGAGGAGCTTTCGCTTAAGTATACTCCCGCTACAGTAAGAGTTTGACCTTAAGCTTTGTTTATGGTAATTGTGTATGGTATAGTTCCCGGAAATCACCATTTCCTATTTTAAGCAACAGGTCTGAGAACTGTCCGGCAGTAACATCTCCCCTTAGATGGACTTAGTTATGGTAAGGTTCAGTTCCGTCACTGCAGGCCACAAATGCTCCTATACTGTAGTGTATTGTATCAGCCTGTAAACAACCCACTGCTGAGCGAAGGCCTTTTTTCCATATAGAAGAAGGGTTGGAGCTTAATCCACCACGCCGCTCCACTAACTTTTTTTTTAACGAAGGGAAATGCATTTACGCATCCCGCCGCCCACAGGCGACGGGTATGTGGGACTCGCTGGCTGCGAAGCCAGAATACAGACAAAAACCCATAGACCGTCTGCGCCATAGTGGGGAGCCACAGGATCGCTCGCGCATACAACTGTGACACCCCGACGTTTGGCCCGGCGGCCCCTCCGTATGTGATTGGGGCCGTTCGACTGGTCCACTCTGCTAATTCAGAGAAGTACCAGGAGCGGCCCCACCACCGAAATCTCCGCGCCCTCTCGACGCCACTCCGTCACCAGCTGCACCTCCCGTGCTAACACTCTCACCGCGCTTGCGCACCTCGCCCACCACTGGATCCCAGCTTCAGCAGCAGCCAGACGGCGAAAGCCTGAGCTGGGTCCGCATATCAGCTGGTCCAGGGGCCCAGTGGCTTGTGCGCCTCCGCGCCCAACCACTGCACTTTCGCGCCCACCTGCACGGAACGGATGACCGAACCCGCCCGATCCTGTCACCGAATGGGGGGAAAATTTTTCCCCCCATTTATCGACGCCCTCCCGCCGCCACGCCCTCGCCGACTGCACCTCCCGTGGCCATACTCTTACCGCGCTTTCGCGCCCCGCCCACCACTGGACGCCCAGCTACCCCAGACAACGAACCCCCGCTGATGGGTCCACACATCAACTGGTCCAGGGGTCCCACGGTGGCTTGTGCACCTCCGCGCCCAAACTACCGCGTTTTCGCGCGACCGAATGGAGTGGGAGAGCGAGTCATCCCTCTCCTGTTGCTGGTTTTGGTCCGCGGGGGTGGATAATATCTCTACCATAAGTAACAATTATTATAAGGCATTCATGATAACAAACGGGACCCACGGCTTTACGTGCTCTCCTGGGCACGGTGGGGAAACCCACTATACACCTAGATATACACCCAGATCTGAAACAAATATTGGCACAAATACAAATATCTGCCCCGAGCGGGAATCGAACCCACGACCACCGCCATTGAGGCGAGGCGTTGAGGCGACTACTCGCACCACTACATCAGAACGGTCATCAATGCATCGTTCGTTGTATCGTAGGTATAATTACACCACAAGTCAATACGATTTTGTCTTTTAGATTTGAATAAACCCGCAAGTAATTATTTTTTAAATTTTAATTGACTCGGCACAGTTGGTAGTGACCTTGCTTTCTGCTCCAGGATCGTGGGTTCGATTCCCGCCTCAAGTCTGGGTGTAATATATATTTTTTTCTATATTATGTATTATTTATATGTATATTTAAAAAAAATGTATATCAGTCGGCTGTTACCTAAAACACAGGCATTAATTTAAGGAAGTTAAGGAACAGACGATCGTGTGTGTATGTCAAACATATATTTATATTTAATAATAGTCCAAGACAGCTTTTATCTCCTCGTTCTTATTTTTAGTGTAAGATAAAGTTAAATGGGTACATGATTTTTATAATGTTTTCTGATCTTGTTCCAACATTAGTCCGTGATGACAAACTGTACTAATTGGGGTGTTAATGCCGTATAATTCAAAAATGTTTCCAAGTTCACTTCGGTGTCTTCTATATCTGTATCATTGTGAACTACAGATTCCTTACTGATGAGTCATTTAGTTTAAAACCCTTGACTTAACACAACACCAACATTGAAGTAAAAAATATTATATAAGACACTATTTTACAATAAAGCGATCCCACGGTATATTTACAACTCAATTTTGTTACGTTTAATATAAAGTCTTGCCTGTTTCACCAGGAGCACCCAAAAAAAGATATTACCTACACCTGCATTAATACTGGAAAATATTTTATAACAGACGGATTGGTTGTCAGACATGTGTCAAAATAAATTTTAATTTAAATCAAAATCACTATGGAGTATTTATATCAAAATAATTTTCTCCCCCCTTTTAACATCGTTAGAGGATGAATTTCGATGAAATACGAAACACGTCTTCAACCAATTCTGTTAAAGAATATTTATGCGAAATTTGAAGTAGATTGGACCAAGGAATCATGTTGTCCCATACAAACTTTGCCCCCCTTTTTCACCCCCTTAGAGGTAGAATTTCGTAAAATCCGTTCTTAGCTGACCTCTACTCGGTAAAAGGAATCTCATCTCATCTCATCAGCCTATAGCAGTCCACTGCTGGACGTAGGCCTCCCCAAGCTCGCGCCAGACATCCCGGCTTTCCGCAATCCTCATCCAGCCAACACCGGCAATCCTGCGAAGATCGTCGGTCCAGCGGGTCGGAGGGCGTCCCACACTGCGTTTGCCAATACGTGGTCTCCACTCCAGGACACGTCTGCTCCAACGGCCATCGGTCCTACGACACAGGTGACCAGCCCACTGCCACTTCAGCGTGCTAATCCTCTGGGCTACGTCGGTCACTTTGGTTCTCTCGCGGATAGTCTCATTTCTGATCCTATCTTTGAGAGAAACGCCGAGCATAGCCCGTTCCATGGCACGTTGAGCGACTTTAAATCGGTGGACCAGTCCCTTCGTCAGTGTCCACGTTTCAGCACCGTATGTCAACACAGGTAGGACGCATTGCTCGAAGACTTTCGTCTTCAAGCTTTGCGGAATCTTCGAAGTGAAGACCCGACGAAGCCCGCCAAATGCCGCCCAGCCCAACTGAATCCTCCTCTCGGCTTCCTTCTCGAAGTTGTTTCGGCCCAGTTGGATGGTATGGCCTAGGTAGATATAATCCTGAACAACTTCGAGGAGGATACCATCAACCGATACCGGTCTCGGTATGACATGCTTGTTAAACATAACTTTCGTTTTATCAAGATTCATACCAAGACCGACTCGTCGGGAAGACTCATTTAGGCTGCTCAACATTTGGCCTAGCTCCTCCAACGTCTCCGCAAAGATGACGATATCGTCAGCGAAACGAAGGTGAGAGATGTAGTCGCCGTTGACGTTGATGCCTCGTCCCCCCCAGTCCAGGGTTTTAAAGACGTCCTCCAGCGCAGTGGTAAACAGTTTCGGTGATATGACATCGCCCTGTCTTACCCCGCGCCGAAGGAAAATCGGTCTTGTCTGCTGGTCCTGGATATGAACGGTCATCTTCGCCGCGTCGTACATACACCTCAACACCTCGATATATCGCCAGTCGATATGACATCTCTGCAGAGAGTCCAGAACAGCCCAGGTCTCGATGGAGTCGAAGGCCTTCTCGTAGTCCACAAAAGCCATACACAGCGGCTGATTATACTCTTCGGTCTTTTGTATAATCTGCCGAACAGTATGTACTGTAGTATTTACTCGGTAAAAGGAATATTCCTACCAAATTTCAAGTCTCTGCGCCCTATAGTTTCAGAGATATCGTGATGAGTCAATGTATACGTGGAAATCTCTTATATATATATATAGAAGAGGGCAAGATCACGTCAACTGGACCCCCCATTTTCCACTTGATCATAAAAATTAAGTTCATATATATTTTTTATAAGTACATACCATCACAAATTGATCCCACAAAACGATTTTTAAAAATTTCGATTTTAACAACATTTTTTTTTACAATGAAAATTTTAGGTACTTTTAATTAAAAAATGGATTGTAAATCAACCGTTAAAGTTAAATTAATGGGGTTTGAAGTATTTATTATAAAAATGTTTATATTTTAAGAAAATATTGATGACTAAAAATTATTTGTTTATATATATTATATTTTTAATTAACTTTTAAGTTAACAAATGCAAATTTCATTGACTTCTCGGTGGAAAAATGAAGTTTTATTTTATCGGTTACATGCTTTATTTATTAAAATTTAAGATTTCAAAAAAAAATTTCACTGCTCGCGATTAGTTTAAGCAATATGAATTTATTTATCAAAGCGCGCCGAGCGCCAGGCGCTGTCAGAATACCGCGCTGTCGAGCGTCAGACTACGTTGCAGCTTCGATTCATTATAATTAAAAATAAAATTATCAAATAAATTTTATTATTATTACTATTATTATTATTATCATATTATTGTTATTATTAAACAAATTTTATTCTTGTAAATATCATAAACAATGCAATGAAATTATTTTTTATTTATTCATTAAACAGGGAAAATTAATAAATAAATAATCAATTAAAAATGTTACAAAACCGTGTATTTTATATTTGTTTTTGCTTTGTATTTTAGTAAGCTATCATTTTTAAATTTACGAGTAAGTACTCCACTTTTAGTTTAAAAAAAAAATGGTTGTCTGTAAAGTCGGTTTACGGACGATAATTTTTACGTGATAACGTCATAAGAAAACATGAATGGAATTGAATTATTATCACTGAATTATCATTATTTTGTATAATATATATATATATAGTATATGTGTGTGTGTGTATATAAGCTACAGGTAATTAATTGTATTTAATATAAAAGCGAAATAAAGTTAAATAACAAAAAGCAAAGTTAGCAAAACAAATTAGATTATCATTAACCACTTATGAAAATTGTAAAAATATACTAAATAAATTTTATTATGATTTAATTATTATTTATTTATTTATTTATTTATTCATAAGGGATGGTACACAGCACAAAAAATTATAAAAGAAAAAAAAATGTATTACAATTACGAAGGCCAATTACGACCATCCATCCGTTTAAAATTAAATTATTTATATAAAACAAACGTGCAAAAAAAAAAAACTTATTATTATCCTATTAAACTAATTATTACTCTTGGGAAGTATAGTACAGTATTAGTATAAATAATTTTCTCTATATTTGAATAGTAATGTACATAATATATAAAACTAATAAAAATAGAATAAAAGAAGAATACATAAATATTTATAGAACGTATACAAATAATAAATAAATATTTTATTACTTATTGCTTAGATTATGTTGGTTTAAGATGTGTCGTTTGATTTTATTTTTAAATATATTTTTAGAACCATTGAAAATATCTATACAATTAAATTTCATATTATAGGTGTTTGGTAATCTTGTTAGAACAGAATTTTGGACATAGTTAGTGTGGCAGTACGGGACATGTAATAAGGGAGTGTGTCTCAGTCGCCGTGAAGGGGTGTTCAGCAAAATATGTTCAGCTAGTTCCGGAGAGTCTAGGCGGCCACGAATAATATCATACAATAACCCCATGTCTAACACCTCTCTGCGTTCCGTTAATGTCAGAAGGTTATAAGCTCGGCAGATATTTATATATTCATCGCTTATGTCAGCTTTTCTGCATTTAAAATTAATGTGATTAATAAATTTCTTCTGTACATTTTCAATGCGTTTTATATAAATATCGTACCGTGGTGACCAAACAGGAGCAGCATATTCTAAGATGCTTCGGACGTATGCGAAATAAACTATTTTGATGGTTAGAGGATCTTTAAATGGACTACATGTTCGTATTACAAAACCAAGATTTTTAAGTGCTTTGGATCTAATTATGTCAATATGAGAAGACATTAACATTTTGCTGTCGAAGTATACACCTAAATCACGGACCATCTGTGTTCTACCGATCTCAATGCCATTAAAATTATATTTAAACACAATAGGATTATTTTTACGAGTGAAACTAATACATTGACATTTTTGAATACTAACGTTTATATTATTCTTTGTGTAATAATCAAATAGATTGTTAAGATCATGTTGTAACCGCTTACAATCATCAACTGAGCGCACACTAATGTACACTTTTTTGTCGTCAGCATAGAGTAAGTGTTTTGAGTTTACAAGAACCGTATCTATGTCATAAATATACGCGCTATAGAAGAGGGGGCCAAGATGAGATCCCTGGGGTATTCCAGAAGGTACATTGATATAGTCAGACCTATAACCTCCAAGAACAACAATTTGTGTACGATTAGTAAGATATGACTGCACCCAACGTAACAAGTCACCATGGATTCCGAGATTGTGTAGTTTTTGAAGAAGGATGACATGGTCTACACGGTCAAAAGCTTTTTCAAAATCCGTATATACTATGTCAACTTGTCCACCCTTCTCCATTGCTTTTAGAATAAAATCAGAAAATAAAGTTAAATTAGATAAGGTGGACCTACCGCGAAGGAATCCGTGTTGTGTTCGTGGAATGCCTTTAGCAATGATTGAGTAGATATCTTCATATACCACCTTTTCAAACAGCTTAGCGATAGTATTGAGTATGGAAATGGGACGATAGTTAGCGATTAACGATTTCGAACCCTTTTTATGGATGGGGACAATTTGGGCTTTTTTCCAAGCATCAGGAAAAATTCCTTCTTGTAGTGACCTGTCAAATAAAATTGAAATAGGATAACAGAGGCTATCAGCACAAGAAGCAAAAAACAATGGTGGAATACCATCACATCCTGCACCTTTACTTTTGTCAAGAGTTCGTAAATATTTCAATAGATTTTTTTTGTTAACATTAATTTTAGACAAACAATCATTACAAGGGTGAGTGAAGGAAATAGGGATTGTAGAGTTAGCTATCTGAGGTTTTAAAAATACACTTTCAAAAAACTTGTTAAATGCGTTACATATATCGTCGCCCTTGGTATAGTCAATATTATTGTGTGTAAATTTAGAGGGATAGCTTGTAGATCCCAATTTGTTTTTAATATATTTCCAAAAGTATTTAGGTGATGTTTTAATGAGTTTTTCAGACGAGCTAGTAAATAGATCGAAACAAGATTTTTGGACTCGGTGCTGTCTTTCTCTTAGTATACTGAACTCGTCATAGTCTCTGGGGTTACCATATTTTTTCCACCGCTTATAAACTTTAAATTTTTCTTTAATAATTTTAATTAAAGCTCGACTATACCATGAAGGATATGAAGTTTTATTAGAAATTTTAACTGGTACTAATAAAGAAATACAAGATCTAATTGTATTATAAAAAATGTTTACAGCGTCATTAACTGAATCGCAAGATAACAAAACATTCCAATCGATATTTTTGAGATAAGTGTTGATGTCATCATAATTACATATATAAAAGTTGGGAGTTTGTGCTTTGTTCTCGATTAAATGGGATACCTGTAAGTCTAATACATCTATATTTAACGCTGGATGATATCTGTCTTCCCCGACGATTGGTCTCGATACTATATGTGATACGAAGCACGGAGTGCTGCTGAAGCATAAATCTAATATTTTTCCAAATTCATTTTGAACTAAGTTATATTGTTTCAACCCTAGGAAGTACATTAGATCTACAAACGAATTAGCACTGTCGGACACGATTTTAGAGCCCGAGTAAAGGTTTATATATTCATTATTGTTGGTCCAGGATAAACAGGGCAAGTTAAAATCACCGAGCAATAATAAGTTATCGAGAGGGAACGTATCAATTAAATGCTTTACACTTTTTTCAAACTCTTCGTAACGAATATTAAAATCATACAAGTCAGGCGGCAGATAAACTAAAATAATACGCAGTGTGCGGCTTGAGTTTATTGCACGTGCTGGTATAGATATACACAGTGACTCAGTGGTACGGGTGCCTCGCCACTCAACACAAGGCGCTGGAGCTAGCTCTCGTCTCACACATAACAAATGTAAACAGTTTACTTTTTATACGATCGTAATATATCGTATATGAGTCCTAATAACTTTTTAGTCAAAATTGTAATATAACCTAATATTACTGCACTCGCCCACCGATGCTACTTATTTTATAATCAAAGAACAAATATATGAGATTATATCCCTAATCGGATTCTTAAAATGCAAGAATTAATTACCTTTTTTGCTGCAATTGTTCTTGTAATAAACTATGGTAACCATTTATTTTAACAATTTTCATAAGTGGTTAATGATAATCTAATTTGTTTTGCTAAGTTATTAAACTTAGCTTCTTTATTAAACTTGATTATTTCTTGTATTACATATCAAATTATTTAACTTTATTTCGCTTTTATATTAAATACAATTAATTACCTGTAGCTTATACATATATTATACAAATTAATGATAATTCAGTGATAACAATTCAATTCCATTCATGTTTTCTTATGACGTTATCACGTAAAAATTATCGTCCGTAAACCGACTTTACAGACAACCAATTTTTTTTAAACTAAAAGTGGAGTACTTACTCGTAAATTTAAAAATGATAGCTTACTAAAATACAAAGCAAAAATAAATATAAAATACACGGTTTTGTAACATTTTTAATTGATTATTTATTAATTTTCCCTGTTTAATGAATAAATAAAAAATGATTTCATTGCATTGTTTATGAAATTTTTACAAGAATAAAATTTGTTTAATAATAACAATAATATGATAATAATAATAATAGTAATAATAATAAAATTTATTTGATAATTATATTTTTAATTATAATGAATCGAAGCTGCGACGTAGTCTGCCGCTCGACAGCGCGGTATTCTGACAGCGCCTGGCGCTCGGCGCGCTATGATAAATAAATTCATATTGCTTAAACTAGTCGCGAGCAGTGAAATTTTTTTCTGAAATCTTAAATTTTAATAAATAAAGCATGTAACCGATAAAATAAAACTTCATTTTTCCACCGAGAAGTCAATGAAATTTGCATTTGTTAACTTAAAAGTTAATTAACAATATAATAATAAACAAATAATTTTTAGTCATCAATATTTTCTTAAAATATAAAAATTTAAAAAATAAATCCTTTAATTTAACTTTAACGGTTGATTTACAATCCATTTTTTAATTAAAAGTACCTAAAATATTCATTGTAAAAAAAATTGTTGTTAAAATCGAAATTTTTAAAAATCGTTTTGGGGGATCAATTTATGATGGAATGTACTTATAAAAAATATATATGAACTTAATTTTTATGATCAAGTGGGAAATGGGGGGTCCAGTTGACGTGATCTTGCCCAAGAAGAAGATAAATAAATTGATAACATTTTAAATACAGTAGAGTTAAAGTAAGTAAGTTAGGATAGAACTGTCATGCTGAAATTTTTAAAATATAAGATCTTTAGTACTTAGAACACTTCTAAAAATAATATATTAATACTAGTGGCCCGCTCCGGCTTCGCACGGGTATTTAACTAAAATTCCAAAAAATATAAATTTATATTTTTTATCACCTACACCTGCGTCGATACTGGAATATATTTCATAATAGACGGATTGACATCAAACATAATATTTTTGCTCGCGACTTGTCCGCGTAGAAGTCGAAAATGGTTATAATAGGATTTTTATGTTTTTTTTTTTATTTTTATTTTACGTTATTAATTTTGTTATAACATATAAATTATTATGTTAAAATATTTGAATACTTATAAAATATGACAATCTTTATTATAGAGTAGGAATTTAAAGTTAGTTTAACATTAAAATAAAAATGAAATTTGTTATGTTTTATGATGAAGAAGCTCTGCTTTTGATCTGGAGAAAGTTACACACATACATTACATACAAAATAACAAAATTTCATATAAAAACATTAATTAATTAGGTATTAACGAGGACTAATTCGTATATTGAAAATCACTGCCCATGAAATAAAATAAAAATATGTATTTCAGGCGACAATATATACTTATATGTCGTAGCATCATTCCATTACTTTATTGTGATTCATATAGTGGACCTTGTACTGGAAGTGTTGATTCAAATAAACAAAAGTGAAATTTGCAATCAAGATTGTATCACTCAGTACTTTATTACACAATGATATTGTTAACTTTTTAAATATATTTATAATCAAATTGAGCCGTGCGGTGACCGGTAGAAACGAGTATTCCAGATCTTCTTGCCGAGGTGTCGTTAAAGGTGACTCAGGCCATAGTGGTGCGAACAACTGTACACCAGCCCGGAGGGTAAGTACCTAAAGGGCAGCAGTGTCATCAGACCCTGCAGCAACATACTGCTCTCGGCAACCCACCCGCCAAACGAGTATTGGCAACCATCAATACAGAGCACAGTAGGTCGCTCTGGAGGTTAATGGGATAGACCTACGTTCAGCAGTGGAAATCCAATGGCTGATATGATGTAAGTCAATTTGACACAATATTGTAATATTTGACATATGTTGCGTTTGAATGCAGGTGAAACTACGATATATTTAAATTATATTTAATTAGTTTCAATCCTAAAAATACTATTACTTGTATAATACTGGGCTGAATATTATTTATCCGTCCATGATGCGTATTGTTTTAGCTTCTTCACCTATCATCTATCAGCTTCATCAGAAAGATTAATTTTTAAGTCCCTGAATGATATTTAATGGGAAGATACGCATAAAGTTTTTCTGAAAATTACATACCATCATTAAAAAAAATCTACAAACAGTCTGGCAATACGTAAATTCTGTAAAACTAGTCTCTAGATGCGTAGACTCTGTAAAATTAGTCTATACCCGTTCCTACGCGCATGCCCACAATCACCCGGTTCAGTAATACAAAATGGCTTCTATTAGACGTAACTCCGATTGATTTTCGATTCTACACGCCCGCGTCTCCGAATATAAAAGAAAAAACCACACTATAACTAGAGACGCACGGAGCGTACAAAAATAGAGTAATACATTTTCATAACCTACTCTGTGTTCAGTGCCGGATATAATGTGTTGTATATTCTGTGCGTTCCCTTAAAAAAAGGTAAGTTTTAATCATGTTTTATTAATTTTTAAGATTATTACATAAATAACTCTTTCGTTTGAAACCATTTCGTGTCGTACTTTTTATTATTATTCGCTTGCCGATAATTGTGTTAATCTTGACAGCTTAAAAGCGTTCGAAATTTTAAAATTTAAGGATGAATTCTCTTAATTTTTTTTTTTAAATTTTGTTATTAAAGGAATGACATAACGCGGTTGTTAAAAAAATGTGAGTTTATAAGGAGCTCTGCGATTGGTAAAACGAGGTTTTTCCTGATTTTCGGGAGTCGTATCGCTATTTCTTTCCCACTTATTGAATCTATCCCTTTCTTAGGTCTTCCTCAATGAGGTGATAAGCATGCGCGGTACTCTCATTGCCCCGATGAGATAATTTTTCTTAAAAAAAAAAAGATAAATTACTTCATAAAAATCACTTAATTTTATTCACTTTTATTTTGAAGTTTTATAATGATAATTGTCGATATTTTTTTTGAGCATTATTCATTCGAGTTAGGACATTTTTACTTTTTTTTTGCTTTCAAGGTTATAGAGCTGAAATGTAGGTCTTGCCCGGGTTAAGATAAGAACTTAGTTGTCCTATTATTCTAGTAATGGTATCAGATTGAATTTACAATTGAATAATAACAGATTTGAAATCAATTTTTTCTTATTGTAAAAAATGTTTGATATTTTCTGGATGATTTTACAATTTTTCTTTCAATGAACCTAAATTGTACATTTACGAATATTAAACCAAAATATGATTAATATCTGTGCACTTGTTAAGGAAAATTTTTTCATATATAATTATTTATATTTATTTTAAATATTAACCATTATTTACTATTGGTTGGATCCGCGTCTCTATTTGCGATTACATATACTCTCCTCCCATTTCCAAAGCGAATCGTATTTAATTTTGGAGTAAAATATAACTTATCTTTTAGCTCGTAACATATACTCAAATCATGCTAAGCTTCATTCAAATTTATTGAAGATTTTCGGTGTAATGCAAGCCAGAATACTGACAGACAGATGGACAATAATGAAAACAATTACAGCTTTGGTAATAATATCGATTACAGAGTACCCTCAAACAATTATTTTTTAAATATCTCTTTATTATACCCACTTTCCAAACATGAATCAGTAAAATTTCACTAATTTTAAGTGACTATTCACTTTTTATCAATGTTAGAATTCTACCACGTAGAATTAGTGACTATTAAATGTATGAATATGTGATATCAGAGTCCACTGATTTGATAATTGAATATGTGTATGTGTATTAGTGAGTATTCACTAAATTGTTATTGAAATTCACTGATATGTAGTGAATACAGCTTCACTAACGTAATTAATGAAAATTACACAGATTTGTGTTTAGAGAGTAACTATGGATAAATTTGTATAATTATCGCTATAGAGAGCAATTTATTTTTTGTAATTGCATTATTTGTGTATTGGGGTTAGTGGATAATAATAGAGTAAACGCAGCTACTAACGACTCATTTAATATACCCATATTTTTTACTCGTTTATCTGACTACTATTATGAATGCGAATTGAATGGAAGCTTATTACTCAATAACGAAGGAATGACTGAATGGATCTAGATGTAATATGGCACAGAGGTAGCTTATAGTTTAGAAAAACACTAGGTTTTTAGAAAAAATAATGATACCAATGGGTTAAATTTCCACACGAACGAAGTCGCAAGCAATCGCTAGTATTATTCAAAAATTTATATAAACAATATTCACATCAATGTGCATTGTTTATGATATTTAAAAATACATCATCATATATTTAAATTTGTAAACATATTTGAATATATGAATTCAGTTTCGAAGCAATACAATATTATGAAAACAGAAACCGACTTCAAACAAATTGATTCGTAACAAATAAAATATGGACTCGTAAAGATGTCATCCCCTATTTTATTAATATTAGTGGTGGTATTTTTTTTTCCAAAATTTAATTGGAACAAAACGGAAATTGTACCTTTCAAAACGAAAAAATAATTTTCTCTCGGCTCATAAATTAAGAAGTTTTAATTTAATAAACTTAAAAAGAAAAATACAAGTGAACTGAAACATAAGGATATCCACCTATTTTTGAAGACGGTGAAAAATTTATCTGAATTTGTGGTAATAGACGCAGATACTTAATGAGTCGATGACAGTAGCATTTACCATACCTAAATATAATGTTTACCTTAATTTAAGTTTTGGAATAAAAGTGACGTCGTTAATTTCACAGTGGTTACAGTCAAACAACACTGTAAACATGAATTAGTGATTTTTCACTAATTTCAACTGAATATTCTCTTCTTATCAATGTGAGTATCGTAACCACGCACAATTAGTGACTATTCAATGTATGAATATCTGAATATCAGAGTTCACTGATTTGATCATTAAAGATGTGTATGTGTATTAGTGAGTATTCACTAACTTATTATTGTAATTCACTGATATGTAGTGAATAAAGCTTGACCAACGTAATTAATAAAAATTTCATTGATTAAAGTTTAAAGAGCAGATAACAGTCATTTTAATTATAAGACTGAAACGGATTTTATCGCGTTTATTGGATAGGATAGGATAGTTTAAGGATTTTTTATTTTATTTCCGACGTTTCGGACCCTTTACAGCGTCCATGTTCTAGTGGAGAAAGTTTAAAGTTTTAGTAAAGTTTAAAGTTTTCAATAAACGCGATAAAATCCGTTTTAGTATTTTAATTAAAATGAATAATATTCGCGTAAATATAAGAAAACAGTAAGATAACAGCCAGTTATGCTAGTAGTTGGATTCGATCTGCACTCGCGAAAATGTTTATGTACTCGTAAGTAATAAAGCTGATTTTTCATTGTTTGGGCTTTTCTGTGTATATTGTATGTTCTCGGACCCCCGACGTAGGATTATCATCATAATAGGGACCCTTGAGTTCGAAGCGATTTTTTATATTTCATTTAAAAGTACCCTTTTTTTTTTTCATGGATTTACATACGAAACCTTCAAATCAATTTTCACATAATGTAGTTTCCTATATACTATGTCCTACATACTGGTGACATAAAAGGACAGACGGTTATTCTCCTATATAAACGTCCGCTCTTGTACGTTTTAAGGTTGGCTGGTAGAGAATGCTTTTAGCATTAAACCCGCCTTTTGTATAATTCAATTTTGTGTTGTGCAATAAAGTATTAATAAATAAATAAATGTATGAACGAATTGTTTATTCCCAAATGTTAATCCATATTGGTGGCGTTGAAGGTAAATATATATAAGTATTGGGTATATATTTATAAATAAAAAAAACAAGGTAAATAAATATGAATACTTAGAACGTGAGTTAAATCTTAATTCAGTTAGAATTTATAATTTTTTTATTAAGATTAATTACTTAGTATCTTTTAATTTTAGTTTTGGCAATCTTTCTGGTGTAGTGGTACCGGTACCGACAGTCTCCTATTCGATTCTGGTTCGAGGTAGATATTTGTATTTGTGCAAATATTTGTTTCTGGTCTAGGTTTAGTCCTTGTAGTTCTCCAAACCATCCTTCTGAGGGCACGTAAAGCCGTCCTTTTATATTATCATAGACACCTAATAACGATCGTTACCCATGGTAGGGAATTTATCCACCAACCTGCAATGGAACGCCGCAACTAATTTAAGTTCTAACCCTTCTCCTATATAGGGAAGAGGCCCTTGCCCAGCATTGGGACGCTTACAGGCTGATTCACTTCAGTTCAGTTTAGTTTTGTAACTTGTACATAATATTATAAAGCTCATCAGTTTGTTTGTTGTACGCAAAAGATTAGTATCTAGAAATTATTAAAAACATATTTTTTTGAAGTCATAATTGGAAATGTAAAACATTCTGACAATTTATGAAATTGAAAACGAGTGAAACCAGGAGAGACTCTTAATAATTAATATACAGACAATACAATATTACATTTTTAATATTAAATATCTAATAAATATTTTTTTTTGTCTGTGTGTTATGTTATAATGTTACGAAAATAAATGTTATTATGTCATACTTAACTGGAAGGCGTGGTTATAAAGGTTTTTAATATGACCACTAATCAGATATGTGGATCTTTATAATTAATACTAGTTGCTCGTGACGTCGGTCGCGTGGTAATCTAACTCTAAACGGACATTTTTCCAGGATAAAAAGTAGACTTGATCTCTAAACATGAATCAGTGGAATTTTCATTAATTACTTTAGTGAAGCTGTATACACTACAATATATCAGTGCATTTTAATAACAATTTAGTGAATACTCACTTATGTACGTACAAATATTGAATGATCAAATCAGTAGACATTGATATTTACATATATTGAATAGTCACTAATTCTGCGTGGTACGATTCTCACATTGATAAAAAGTGAATAGCCACTTAAAATTAGTGAAATTCCACTAATTCATGTTTAGAGAGTGTGCTATTTGAGACTATATCTTCAGTCGTTCTATCTTTATTGAGTAATAAACATCCATTCAAACTTTTGCATTTATAATGATAAACTTTATCCTTTTTAAGTAAAAGCGTAATGTTATAGCCTACTAAATGATTCAATTACGTCTACCATGAGTTTTTGTTACAAGCGCACATGACATAACTACAGTAGTAAACATAGAAACGCAATAGTAATGACAGTATCCGGTAGAGGCGCTGCTCAACTTTCCATACAAATTGTCTACTACACTCGCTAGCGTGTATCGTGAACTATCGTCTCTGGAAACTCATGGTAGACGTACTGTTTCACTCACGTCTAGTTTCGACTCTTGTCAACTTAGTTGAATTTTGGAATGTTGTATTTTTTACTTTCATCACAAAAATACTTTTTTTTAAACAATCAGGACTTGTTTCACCAGTTGTGTGTTTATCTGACACATAAGTTACTGATAGGCGGTACTGTTAAGCTGAATACGAGGGCCTCTTTCACGTCAACTAACATACTACAACTTTTGGATTCACAGACTGCGAATAGAATTATCTGACAGATAAAGGGGAGTGATGGTGAAAAAGAAAGATATATTATAAACTTTTATCCAAGGAATTTATATACAAACAGGAATGCGCACGTGCTGTCAAAAAAACGTTCCTAAAAGAGGGATTGCATCTCTTTCTACCATGGATTCAAAGCAACTCGTAAGAAAGAGACAAAATACCAGTAGCCAACGATATGCTCGAAACGATTTTTTCACTTTTCATATTTGAAACAAATGTTAACCTTTTGTTTGTTATTTCAAGGTGCATATTTGAATATACAATTTTATTAAGTGAGCGTTCCAGTTATTATATAAATCCTTTGCTTTTATCTGTTGGATACCTTTATACGTCAGATAGTTTTATCAGCAACCGGTAAAACAGGCCCTCAAACTCTTGTTTAATCACAACAAAAAATATATATCAATATACAGATTAACGCAAGAATATTTTTTTTCATATAGGAAATTTTAATATCTAAGATTATCGCGAACAAACAAACTTCTCAATTTTATGTTAGTATATGGATGTGGGTAATGTCTACCGTTTTATCAATTAGTTAAAAGGTCACGTCAATTAAATAAATAGGAGCGGTGATAACTACAATGGTTCTAGCTTAACTTAGTATACTTTGACATTAATTGACTGGCTCGTCGGCGCAGGTGGCAGTGACTCTGCTTTCTGCTCCAGGGTTGTGGGTTCGATTCTCGAGTTAGGGTATAATATATATATTTATTATTTATATGTATATTTATTTAAAAATATGTATATCAGTTGACTGTTACCTTAAACACCTTCATTAAGTTACATTAGGAACAGACGACCTTGTGTGTCTGTTAAACATATTTATTTATTTATTTTATTAATAAAAACCTGCCAAGCGCGAGCTGTTATTTAAATATAAATAAATATATAAAATAAAACTTTACAGTTAACAACGAAATCTTGATGAAATTCTTGTGTCGGAGACCCGGAAACACAACACAAGTACCTACAAACCCTAACATCTGTATGGTGTGAGTAATCTCTAAACATGAATCAGTGGAATTTTCACTAATTACGTTAGTGAAGCTCTATTTACCACATATCAGTGAATTTCAATAATAAGTTAGGGAATACTCACTAATACACACACAAATATTCAATTATCAATTACTGGATAGTGATATTCACATATCCATCCACATTAAATAATCACTAATTTTGCGTGGTACGATTCTCACATTGATAAAAAATGAATAGTCACTTTAAATTAGCGAAATTCCACTGATTCATGTTTAGATAGTAAACATTTGTCATGAGTGGGAAACGAACCCTGTTGTGATTACTGTGCCAAACCATTGTGTACGGTCAATATGGTATTTTTATTTATTTTTTATTTTTATTTAACTCTTTATTATACGTACAGAAAATTACAAAAAAAAAAAAGATACAAGTCCTTGAAATTAACGTATAAGGGGTTTGCTTATCCCTATTAGAGATTTCTTCCCAGCATACCCGAAAAGGAATCATCTTAGTCTTAATTTATTTTAAAATTTAACATGTGTTCTTAATGTTTATATATATATCTATACATATAATAAAATGGTAGGAAAGTCAAAACTGTACATTAATTTTTTTTTAAAGAATACTTGGGGTGTGATCTACAATCGATACCGAAGCCAAAAATATAGTTTTTAGAATTTTTGTCTGTTTATCTGTTTGTCTGTATGTATGTCCGGGATAAACTCAAAAAGTACTGCATGGATTTACTTCAAATTTGGCGCGAATATTATTAAGAAGTCGGGTCAACATATAGGCTATATATTATCACGCTATCACCTACGGGGAACGAGCAGTGAACCTTTATTTCTTCAACGTATTCTTCAATAGCGTGTAATCTAATAGCGTTCACGCAGACGACGTCGCGGGCAGGAGCTAGTATTTTAATAACAAGCAACAGACGTATAGGGTTTGAAGAGATTCTGATGAAGTATTGTGAAGACTCGGCCAGAAGGCTGTGAAATCAAATCCAATCAAAAAATTACTTTATTCGAGGAGGTTTCAGAAACTCTTTAAAAAAATTCAATAGAGATCCAATGAGGGTAGATAATAAATTAACGTATCATACTCAACGGCCCTTAATATGATGAAGACGCAAACGGACAGACCACAACATACATCTGATTAACATATACAAATACTTGCAGAGCCCTCTTTCCCATTGGGCACTTTGGGCAAGTGCCCAGGGCCCCGCGATCGATAGGGGCCCCCTCAGATCAAATAAAAAGTCTCTAGTTCCTGTCAGATCACCAAACGATAACCAATATTTATTACCAAAAAACTGAAATAAATCGAAGAAATCGAACCTAAATTACTGACTATAATACCAACTTACTAACTTTTATATGCGCGAAGCTATTCTAGTCTCGCCCAAAAGTTAGGCTTTCCGACTTCAGCATGCTTAGATAAATTTAAATATATAATGGTATACTCATTTTCACTCATCAGTGTGACTCACTCTATTTAAATTAAGCGAACGAAGCGAAGCATGAGGCTCCAAGTTTGAATTAACCAATTTATTTAATTGAGAAATTACATAGAAAATTAAAATGTGTTTGAATTTATATTTAAGGAGATGTTGGAATGGAATTTCCCATATAAGTTTGGCCCTGGTTTGAATATCAGTGCCCAAGAATAATTTATGCCACATTAGTTAGGTATATAAATGCTAATAATAGGTACATATTTTATTTATTTACAATGAGTTTTAATAAAACAATGGAATTTGTGATCTGATAGTTTTTTTTTTTTTTTTGAGAACTTCGATTTACATTGAGGTTTTTTTATTATAAATTAAGACTTTTTTATTATTACTTGCGTATATTTTAAATAAAAACAATAATTTATAATTTGCAACATGATGATTCGTTTCGTACTTAACAAACAAGTGTGGTGTGATGGATAATACGTATTTTACAAAGTATTTTGCAGTCTACACCGTCAGTCCAACTGAATGGAAGAGAGAAATTTAAAATAGAAACCTTTCTTCCCATAATTGATACCCTCAACGTTCATTTAAAACAGCGATTAAGTTCGTATAAGAATATCAGTAAACGTTTTGATTTATTTTTTTGGTTGAAAACTCTGAATTTTGAAGAGTCGAGACAACCTTGCAAAGAATTTGCTGAATTTTATTATGAAGATGTTAATGAGAAAGAGTTAGAAATAGAATGTTTACATATTTTAACAGAATACTTAAAAATTGTTGACAGTGAAAATAAAGATTCTATATTAAAAATGTATCAACTTTTGAAAGAAAACAAAATTGAAGACACATTTCCAAATGTAGAAATCGCATTGAGAAAATTTTTAAGCACGATGGTAACTAACTGCAGTGGGGAACGCTCCTTTTCCAAATTAAAAAGAATTAAAAATGAATTGAGAAGTACAATGCTTCAAGAGAGATTAACCAGTTTGTTGTTGATGTCCATAGAATCTGATGTGCTAAAAAGCATTGATTTTGAAGAAGTGATTAACGATTTTGCCCATCTGAAATCTAAAAGGGTTCCTCTTCAAATAACATAGATTTTTAAGCACTAACCTGCAAATGCTAAAAGAGTTATTTTTGTTGACTAGGGTACGTTCGCGGGCCCCCTTCTAATTGATAATTCATCACTTTTATAGGATTTTTTAATCTATGCATCCACAGACCACATGCGCGGAAATGATACTTCTTTAATCAAAAACTGAATTTAACTGTCAAACTTTAGTAAATAATTGTTTGCTATTGTTCATAAAAGATAAACAAAATTATCTTCTTACATTTATTCACTACTTATTATTTTAATTAAAAACTGATAAATAAAAAACTATTGCGCATGTCCCATTTCCGTTTCCGCGCATGTGGTCTGTGGAATGCATTGATTAAAAAATCCTATAAAAGTGATGGATTATCAATTAGAAGAGGGCCCGCGAACGTACCTATTACCGAATTATTTTTTTATTACCTATGAACGTACCATTTATCTATTCGTTTCATGTGATTGTTAATAAAAATAAATATTTAATGTTGTTTATCTACTTTCTTTGTCTTTTCTAAAAAAAATAGTGTTCTGTCAAAGTCATAGGGGCCCCATTATCCTAATATGCCCAGGGCCTCCAATATGTTAAAGACGGCCCTGAATACTTGTACTCTGAACTCTTTCAAAACTCGTGGGAATCGAGGCCAAAAACAAATACAATATAAGGTTGACTGACCCGTTGGCGCAGTTTGCAGTGACCCTGTTTTCTGCTCAAAGGGTTGTGGGTTCGATTCCCGCCTCGAGTCTGGGTGTAATATATGTTTATTTATATGTATATTTATTTAAAAAAAAATGTATATCAGTCGGCTGTTACCTAAAACACAGGCATTAAGTTGTCTACCTTAGGAACAGACGACCGTGTGTGTATGTTAAACATATTTATTATTTTATTTATTATTAAGGATCAATTAATCTAAGGATCAATTTCAACGAACTATTTTCATTTTACTTCAAATATGGATGGATCTGCTAAATAAAAATGTTTCTTGTAAAATGAAGGTGTAGTTATAGTTTGTTGAGCCAGATTTTTGAATTTCGCAATTTTTTTCAAAATTACACCAGTTTGAAAAATAGCGTGCGGTTTTCGTCAACAATTTCGTACTTAAATTGTTTATAAAAATTTAGTAATAAAAAAATTCAAAATCTGGCTCGACAGACTCGTGATATCACGAAAATTAAAAAAAAAATCTCATCCAAAAATATTAAAAACTCTAAAAATGGTCGTATCGACCGTCCCGGAAAAAGTGTTTTGAGAAAAACGCGTTTAAAGTTTTAAATCCGTTTCGTTCAAAGTCGCGCGCAGATGACGCAAGAACTTTATGGATTTGTTTATTTATTTTCTTTGACTTACGTCTATTCCCCCATTTCAGCTTCATATTGTGCACCATCCATGTCATTTAAACAATTGTTGTTGTTAATTTTTTTCACACTACACATGACAGCTACCTGCGTGCGGCAATCTCGTCGGGTGGTCACATTTTTGATCGTAACTTTGGATAGGGGGAATATATATAGGGGGATAGGGGGAATTTTTGCAATGGATTTTTACAATAACACGCCTAGAACTATAGAGAATAAAAATTCGTAAAAAAATATGAAAGCTCTGGGTGTATGGGCGCTTGTGCACTACACGGAGTTTTACTGTCCGGCGGTCCGATTTTTTACGGTCCGACATGGCACGCCATATAAATGTATAGAGCGTTTGTGCACTATCCGTAATTTTACCGTCCGACATTTTACTTTTACCTATTCCGGACCGTTTTTTTTGAGTCTTAAAAAATAAATAATAATAAAATACAAAATATTTAAGTATTATATATAAGGAACATTTATTAATAAATTGATTGTATTTTATTAGTTAATATTCGAATAAATTAATAAACATGTACATATTTTATACGTACTTATATATATATATTTTCATAACTACGATTTGTCTATTATAATGTTAGTTACCAAAACGTTCTAAATCCTAGTTTATTTACATATTTATGCACAGTTAAGTCTTTATACAAATATTTTATTATTATTTACATTATAATCTTAAAGGAAATCACTTCTAAGCGCCATCTCGTTTGAGCGTGATTAGTTATTGATTCAAAACTACCGGTATCTTATTGATATACAAGATGGCGCTATACGTATCTGCAGTTTTTTTATTTTAATTAAACTATAAAATAATTGTTTAATAAATTCTATTCTATCACAGAACACTATATTAGAATAATTATGTTAAATAACTAGTCTAAAATCTCTTATCTTTTCAGTGATATAAAATTCGCAAGGTTACTACCGAACAGTAAAATTCCGTGTAGTGCACAAACGCTTATCCGTTTTTTTCATTACCAAATCGGACAGTAAAAAATCGGACTGCCGGGCAGTAAAATTCCGTGTAGTGCACAAGCGCCCTATGTGTCTCCTTAAACCTATTAAGATTTGCTGCTTTGAACCGGTCGCTCTGGGGGTCGATGGGATATGGATGGGGCCTACGATCAACGGCTGATATGATGATGATGACGATGAATTAATTTATAAAACATTATGTACTTTGTAAAATGACGTTTCAAACGTACTTTTGAATCCAGCTTGAATAAAGAAATTTTTTATTTTGATTTCTGACAAATTGTGTACAAAAATTTAAAAAAATAAACAAAAAAAATAACGAAAACTACAAAAAAAATATGTTTCTTGCATGGGAATGTTCACTAACTATTAAATAATTCATTTTTTATTTTGAAAACAAAACAATAAAAGAAATTATTCAATCTTTTCATTTACTTTTTTTCATGTATTTTTTTATTTTATTGCACGTAATATTATTCAGTAAACGTTAAGCGTAAGTCCTCGCGTGTGGACACACCGTTAGGTTGTAAATTATAATTGCTATAATATGTCAGTTTATCTTTATGTTACATAATAATACTACATATACTTTAGGTAGTTATTAATTAATTAATAAAAGTGTTAAAGTGTTAATTTAAGGTAACAAAATTAAACTATCATGTCAGTTGAGTATCACACGTTGTCATCATAAAACAATATTTGAATTATTATACAGGGTAAAGGAGGGCCATTGCCAATATCTGGCCACTTAAGTCCAGATCGTTTCGGTCCATCTCGAGGGAGGCCTGCCTACAAGCGTGATTCTGGTTCTTGGTCATCATTAGAGAAAATTAACCATCCCTTGTTTCTTTTATAAACTCAATTCAGAAAACCTTTTTAGTTTTGTTTAATTAATACACATGACTTTACTTACCAATTATGATTACTTGAGTAAGCGATTTTAGACCGCGCGTTATGTTTTGGTAAATATATCTACATAAATTCTTTTTTTGATAGTAAATGATACATTATTGGAAATGACATAAATGTAGGATATTTTTAAAAAACAATTGAAACCCTATCGCGTATTGTTTTTTTTTTAAAATATGACTTTAAAGTTTGTAGTTTGGTAAAATTTTGCCACTCTTAAAAACTTGAAAGGCCCATATTTTCGTATTTTTTCATGTTATACTTACAAATATGGTTTCAAGATGTTGGAAATTTATTAAAAACAAGAAATAAAAATAATTTGGGTCCGTAACATTTTTTTTTTGGTGTTTCATTAGTTTGACTAATCATTAGTTCTGGAGATTTTGTAAAAAACAATTAATTGCTGTAAAAAACAATTAATTGCTGCATGAAAAAAAATTAAAAGGTCAATAACTTAAGTTAAGAGGCCAGATATATTGGCAATGACCCTCTCTTTTTCGATTTTGGACTACGACAATGCCTGTTATCTTAATCTTAACGAAAATCAGTTTAATAAATTTGAGCGACTTCAAAACTTTACGATTCGGTTTGTATTTGGCTTACGTAAATAATGTCCACATATCAGAATTTCGTAAAAAGCTCAACTGGTTACCCATTAGAAAAGGACCACGGGATACTCTTCTAAACCATCCTATAAAGTTTCTTTTATTGTTAATTTCACATTGACAAGTAATAAAATGAGATTAACACAGTCGAAGTTAATTAAATACGCATTATGAGGGATAATTCAAAAACTAGTCGTCAGATCTCGCTCAAATTTAAATGGGATTACATGACAAGCATCAACATTCGAATAAAGAATCGAAAAGAAATCGAAATAAAGAATCATCAAAATCGGTACACCCAGTAAAAAGTTATGATGTAACACACATAAAAAAATACAGAAGAATTGAGTACCTCATTCTTTTTTTGAAGTCGGTTAAAAAAAGTACTGCATAGGATCATTATTTCATGTCAGATTATGCTGAGACGGCTACTTTTGTTCACAAATCATGTCCTCAAAGATCATGTACTTACTGTCAGTTTTTTTTTTGTATTTTTTTTTTTGTTATTATTATTTGTATTTGTTATGTATTTTTGTGGCAATCAATATTTTTTGTTTTATTTCATTTTAATGGTATATTACACAGTTGAGATCGTTTAGCGGGTAAAACGATTGTATATTAACCGACAGGTCGCGTGTTTAAATACGGACAAGAACCGATGAATTGTGAAATGTTTCAGTTTAAAAATTCATTTCGATATTGAACAAATACATCATTAGGAAATTCATCTCGGATGAAGTTCTTAGACATGTATATCCGTCCGGAGTAAAACATCGAGGCAAATAAAACTTGAATCGTTATCCTATATTATAAATGTTAAATGTAAGTTTGTTTGTTACACTTTCACGCGAAAACTACTTAACCGATCATTATGAAACTTTGTACACATATTCTTGGAGGTATTTGAAGTAAAATCCACGCGGGCGAAGCCACGGGCAGAAGCTAGTATGTGAATAAAATTACAAGGTTTTATATAGGTTTCAATTAAGTAATTTTATTTCTGACAATCTTTCAATTGAGTAATTCTATTTCACTTAGCAATTACCTACCTTAATAATAATAATCGACCGATTCGATTTTATTTTTGCTTCTGACCTTTTTGATGTTTTTTCTCTTTCGAATAAAATACATCGTTAATATACTAAGCAACGCAGACGAAGTCACGGGTATCAGCTATACCTTAATGTTTGTATATAGCTATAATTTAATGTTGTTTCCTTTATTTACGCACCATTTTTTTTGTAATATTTTTTTCAATATCGTATTGCGAAAATGTATTTTTTCAATCTCAGCAAGAGCATTGACCTTTTCTCATAAAGTGGCGCCATCTATCATTGGATTACAGCACTAACCTAGACTCGTAATTGACTTAATGCAAACTCATATTATTATCGCCCTTAAGTGTTAGAGACATGATGACTGTATTATATTACTTTAAAATATATAACTTTGTTAGATTATGTACATAAATCATTTTATTATGAAAAAAAAAATGTTTAAAATACATACATTTTTTGTTCTATTAGTATATTAATTTAATAAATTCGTCGGCGACACGCGTGTGATGCTCCAGGTGTTGTAGGCGTTCATTGGCTACGGTGGTATAAAAAATGCACAATCATTTGTGAAATTTACATTTTTATTAATGTAACCTTAAAGTTAGTATATAATATAAAGTGGTAAGTTCTACAGCCAAAAACTTTATAAAGTACAGTGCAACCTCGAAATAATGAAACCGAAGGGAGTTGTAAAATATTCGTTATACCAACTAATTCGTTATAATGAGGTTTGTTATATAGAGCTTAGGTTGAACTACGATTCGTTTTTACAAATAAATAAATAATAAATGGTTTGATCTCGGTTAACCTCGCTCATCATCTGAGGCAGCTGGGTATCCGTGATGGTTCGCTCGCAGCCAGGATGCAGAAGGTGGTATTGCTCGACTCGGCTAGGATTGTCCGCTCATTTCTCAGCCTACGGCCCTAACCCCCGGCCTATTGATTCCCTGCCGGGGCGTAATCCTCCACCCGCTTATATTTATCTATGTAAATTTATTATATGCCTTATATAAGTATTGTTTTATATTATGTATATCTATATATTATATTATTGAACGGGTGGAGTGAACCAGTAAGATATAATAATAATAATTCGCTCACAGCCATGATGCAAAAGGCGGCATTGTGATCATAGATCCACGTTTTTACAAGATACGAAAGTGGAATTAAGTGGAATGAATAAATAGGATACGTTATGTCAAGGTTCTTAGTTGAAAAAATAAGCTAAATATAGGTAAATACCTTCTACCTATATTCCGTAATAATTAAATTCGTTATAAAGAGGTTTTTGATAAATGTTATTCGTAATGTAGAGGTATATTTTGTATTAGCTCTTACGGGTAGCTCTAAGGGATTTCGAAAAATTAGTTAAATCGAGGAATTCATTACATTGAGGCTTGTTATATCAAGATTGTACTGTAATAATAAGGGAGAATACTCAAGAGAGGGTTTTAAATAAAATTTCTTTGCCATGAATAAAATCTTATACACTGTACGCTAGTCATTATAGCTAAGGATTTGATTTTCCACAGTCTTAAAAATTTAATGTACTTATTTAGAATATTTTAAATTAATAAGCAAAAACAAAAAATAAAAAATAAAATATGGTTACAAACGGTACTGAAACATAAAATACAGAAGAAATTTCAATAAATGTCAGTCTAATTGAAAAAGTTTTAATATTATTGAAAGTTTGTTTGAAATGAAAACTTCCGCTGAAGTTTGAATTTCTTACGATGAATTTAACAAAATATTTATTAAATATACGGTATGAACTAAGATTTATGTTATAATTAGATATGACTGGTTATAATTAGATAAAACTTGTTGTAACCAGATTTGACTGGACAGTTTCGTTTTATATGCTAAAAACTGTACAAATATGAAAATAATCACTAATAAGGAGTTTGCATACTTTTAATACATTTCTGGATCTTTTAACTAGGTGACCTGCGCGGTTTCACCGACGTTTTGACTTATGAGTTATAACGTGATATTTCTTAGCCTATATCCTATCTTATCATACAGGTTTTTACGGCGAAAGCAAATTTTGGAATAGGACCAGCAGATTCCAAGAAAATACGATGAAATAAACAAATTCTTCAGCTGCACTCTATACTTACTACACAAATATTTAATGGTCAAATCAGTGGACTTTGATATTCACATATTTATACATTGAATAGTCACTAATTCTGCGTAGTACGATTTTCACGTTGATAAAAAGTTGTAGTAGTAGTAGGTAATAGTCACTTGAAATCAGTGAAATTCCACAGATTTATATTTAGAGAGTATGATAAGAAACATTAGCGTCTGGATATCTCACTTAAGTTAAAAAAACACTGCTTTAATGATTAATTTACCTTGATTATCTTCATCACATTTTATGTGATGATGATTTTTTTTTTCACATCTACAGGCTCACATGCGCCTATACCCTTTTCTTTTCATATATTTTATTGTAAGAAGTTAACGTTTTTACACAGCAAAAGTAAATAAGTACTTAAAACTAGACTTAATATCTCTAGTCCCTGAGACGAGAGTCCTGAGAGAGAGAGTATGTGATGATGATTGGTAAAATTTGATGAAGACCATCACATTTTACCAATCAGCTAGTCATAAGCGACTTATAGGAAATTAACTACAAGGGTTAGTCTAGACTGAACTGAATTGAATCAGCCTGTAAACGTCCCACCGTAGAGCAGAGTTTCCCTCTCAATATAGGAGAAGGATCGGAGCTTAGTCCATCACGCTGCTTCACTACGGGTTGGCGGATAATTTCCCTATCATGAATAACGTTCGCTTTTTTTTTATATACCACGACGGTGGCAATCAAGCATACGGCCCGCCTGATGGTAAGCGGTTACCGTAGCCTATGGACGCCTGCAACACCAGGGGCATCACATGCGCGTTGCCGACCCTTTAAAAACCTATTTACTCCCCTCTTGAAGGACACCATACTGTAGTCCTGTGGGAAAACCTCGCTACCCGGTGTTTGTGATAACAATCGGAATCGACGGCTTTACGTTCTCTCCGTAGCACGGTGAGGAGACCCACAAGGACATACTCCCATACCAGAAAAAGTATTTGTACAGCTACAAATATCTGGTAATCGAACCAGCGATCCCAGCAATTGCTCGTTAAGGCGTTTGTCGCCCCACTACACCAGAACGGTTGTCGGGGTTGGCCTGAAACCTAAAAATGACCAAATTGTCAAATATTAGGTAATATATAGATCCTTTTACAACATGAGAAATTGATGGAATTTTTTTTTCCAAATCTCTCTTATTTTACAAAATATAATTTAGTAGTTAATTTACCTTGTTTTTCTCTATGATTGTAATGCTGCGCCAGTCGCGAACAACCTATAGTCAACTAATCAACCAACCAACAACCAAGGTCGTTTAGGGATCTATAAAAACCAGGATAGTTATCAAATAAGAGACCCTTCTTTATCTTTTTTATCCGAATACGGCAAAGCGAATTTTGAAAGTACTTGTTCTAATTATCGGATTCAGTTTTTTTACAAGTGCTTGCCGTCAAACGAAAACGCTTTATTAGAAGCGCTTAAGTGAATTTATAAAATAAACTAGCTGCTGCCCGCGACGTCGTCTGCGTGAACGCTATTAGATTACACGTTGTTACTGAATGCGTTGAAGAAATAAAGGTTCACTGCTCGTTTCCCGTAGGTGATAGCGTGAGAATATGTACCCTATATATTAATAATATCCTTGCCAAATTTGAAGTAAATCCATGCAGTACTTTTTGAGTTTATCCCGGACATACAAACAGAGAAACAGACAAACAGACAAAAAATATAAAAACTATATTTTTGGCTTCGGTATCGATTGTAGATTACACCCCAAGTATTCTTTTAAAAAAAATATTCAATGTACAGTTTTGACTTTCCTACCATTTTAATATACATATGTATAGATTAGATAAACTAGAATTATGTTTAAAATAACATGGATAATTGTGTTGTAATTCAGTCTAACTAATTTGTGAGTATATATAACAATTTAATCCACATTAATCCATTAAAACTGTAACGTTATATTATCTTTTAGATTATTATTTGCTTAGTTTTATGTGACCGAATAACTACGATGAAAAAAATTTGACCAGACCGCAACGAAACTGTGTTGACCATTGTTACCGGAATAATTCCCGGTTTTCCTTGAGGTCAGACGCTGCTAACTACTATAATCTAATACAGTAAGGTCTAACTTTATCAGTTATTGATAAAGCTATTAGGCTATAACGGTATCCAAAAGATAAAATATTTTGATATATGTTTGTCTCTGTTTCACCATAACTCATACTCACATAAATAAACTCTTATTTTTTTCAAATTTTTCAATTAAATATTATTAAAGATATTTTACAATATTATACATATTTACAATTCAAAATTTAAAATAATTATTTACAAACAGTTCATGTCCGCGTGGAGTGGTGCCAAGAATACTAGCAGCATTTCCCCGTTGAATCGCAATTCCGATTCTTTGGGCACAAAATGCACCAGCCCTCCTGTCACCAGTGGAGGCTATGAGACGTGGGGTTAATTCTAATTTTAATTAATTAATTTAATTTAATAATTTTAATTATTTTTTTCAAATATTTCTATTCGCAACCACTGAAACCAAAAGTAGTGGCTTATTAGTCGAGATGAAAAAAGACTTAAGTGATCGTTTTAACTTCCTTCCTTATAAAACTGATTTCAATAGCTTATCTGCGAGATTTTATTAGCAACCGGTATAATTGAACTAATTTTTTTATTGCGGTAGTTAATAAGAAAGTCTAGTCATGATTCCGTTACAGATGGCACATCATAGACATATTTTTGTAATATTACATCATGATATCATCACCTCGCTATTCCTGGACACAATATGACTTCTGCAATTATAATTCGGCATAGGATCTGACTCTAATTAAGTGTGCAAATGAGGAAATTGATATCTAAGAAGATTTATTAAATTAGTGTAAAGTGTGCCTTTTTAAACGTGGTACTCTTTTGAGTTATATGTAATACATCCATATGTGTTCTCTGTTTTCTGTCTGTTTTTAAATATTTTTGATATATATCGTATTTAGAAAATAATTATATACGCATACATAACTTATGTACCTACTGTTTACATCTTCATACAACTAGAAATGGCGGAGTAGTAATCATAATCGTTTATACAGGTGAAACAGCCGTGGTCGCCTAGTCTTGTGGTCTGTTTCTATCGTCATTCGAGATTTTGAGATAGCAAATAAGGTTTCTTAGATACAAGACGGGTAGATTGGAATTCAATTAAAATATTTTTTATTAATTTATGTTTAAATGTAAGGTAATTATTTACAATCGCGGCTTTTGCGAAAAATGGCTTCAAATTTTTTCAGGCGTTCAATTTGTCAGGCGTCAATCATATTTGTTGTTTATGGGGTTTTTGTGGGGTTAAATCTCCTTATATGGAATACCAATTTTTAGCAACAATATTTCTGAGAAAAAAATTGGAACAATTTTTCGCAAAAGCCGCGATTGTAAATAATTACCAAATGTAATTGTTTTTAAACTGTGTATTAAATAAATATTTTTTATCTAAGACAATAGATTGTGTGCGTTTGTTTATTAGCAAGACATTCGCTGTTGTTATTGTAAATAATCTAGAGATGAACGATGGTTATCAATAAACACTAGAATTTGTATTAATAATTAATATGAGCTTTAAATGTAAAAATTATAACGAAATGTGCAGAATTTCTCAGAGGACCGTTCTGGTTTAGTGATACGAGTAGTCGCCTCAACGCTAATGGTCGCGGGTTCGATACCCGCTCGGGGCAGATATTTGTATTTGTACAAATATTTGTTTCCGGTCTGGTCGTATGTCCTTGTCGGTCTCCCCACCGTGCCTCGGAAAACAGGTAAAGCCGTCCGTTCCGGTTGTTATCATAGACACCTGATATCGTATCGTAACTCATGGTAGGGATATTATCAGCCAACCCGCAGTTGAGTAGCTTGGTGGATTACGCTGCAACCCTTCTCCTACATAGAGAAGAGGCCGCTTAGCACTGGGTTGTTTACAGGCTGATACAGTACAGTACTGTACAGTGAAGAATTTTCAATTCCAAATACATACAAAATTTTGAACTTACTGTTTAAGAATTATATTATTGACATTACTAATGCAACCATGTTCTCTAAGCTCTGATAGAATACTAATTTTCTTAAGAAACACTTAGCTGTGCTGTGTTCGTAATTATAAAAATTTGGCAACTAACCATTATTGATGCAATTCTAGTAGTCTTTTAGTACGTTTTTATAGCATGACGTCTTATTGTACATTACTCTAGATAATGACGCCGATGTAAACACTATTTTCATTATCCAAAAGGTCTTAACACTAAACCTACCTCGTCTAAATAAGTACGCACTAACGATATTAACGATACGATAATAATCTAAAAATGTTCGTAAAAAAAGGCATGGGCAAATAAAGCCTGTGGATGTACTCAAGTCGTCTATCCATCTCGAGCACGGCTGTCCACCTCTACGCTTCCCGGGACGTGGTCTCTACTCGAGAACCATTCTGCTCCATCCGCTGTCAGTTCTACACAATAATAAAGTTGCAGTAACACCTACGGTCATGATTTCGATTCCTGCTTGAAGCTGTAACACTATTTGTACATTTTAAAGAACTAATTGTTTTTGGATCTTTATGATAACGACCGGAACCGATGACTTTAATTGCTCTCCGCGTTAAGGTGGGGGGATATACAAAACAACCACCTGCCGGCATAGCATACTCGCATAAATAAAATTTTGTCTACCCCTTTTCTCGTATTATCTCTCTATGCCTACAGTAGCTAACATGCGTGCACGTGATACTCTTCTCGTTACGTCAATAGAACAGATAACAGGATATATCATTAAGTTAAAACATTCTTTAATGGATATTTCGTCTAACGTTATAAGTCTTTAGTATAAAATAAATATATTTTTTTTATATTAAAACCTTTATCGCATTTATTTTTATACCTCTAGATTTTTTCTTTATATCAAAACCAGTAATTAAGGATGGCAAGAAAAGATTTTGTATAAATATTTAAATCCGTCATTCACTTGAGTAAAGTCACAAATTTTTTTATGTAAAACATTTCTAAAACATAATAACTCTTTATTATACACCAAGAATAAGCAAACAGCACAGAAAAAAAAGAAATAAGTACAAAAGGCGACCTTATCGCTAAAGAGCGATCTCTTCCAGGCAACCTTCACATGCTTAGCCAGAGATATTTCCTTTAATTTACAGGACTTTAAATTCAATTTAAATAATGAAATCACGCTCGATTCCCGAATCAAATGATAGATGGCGCTGATGACACAGTCTCAAGGACTTAATTGGTCACTGACCTCTTGACACAAATACCGCGGTCCGAAACTATAATCATTATAGATTACTGTCAAAAATATAGATAAAATATGTCTGTCTGTGGGTACGTGACCTAACTCTTGAAATACTACAAAAAACAGGAAGTTATCAATTTTTTTAATGGACGATCTGATGTTTACTTACGTTAGTATTAGATACTTCTACGCGTGAAGCGTTTCCCATCAAAATCAAAATTAAAATCAAAAACAACTTTATTCAAATAGGCCTCACGAGCACTTTCGAATCGTCATTTTACAAAATTAATATTGTAGTGATTATTATTATTTTTTGTAAAAGTAAAGCTACCACCGATTCGGAATGTAGATTCTGCAGAGAAGAATCGGCAAGAAATTCCGCAGTTACTCTTTTGAAAATAATACATAAACTGTGTTTTAGTACAAAATTAGTAATATCTTGCATGAAATACAGCGCCACTAAGTCGAATAATACGCTTTATCTATTATTTTTTTTAATGAAATCTTAAAATTTATGTTGAGACAATTCCAAAATTGTTTGTGGGATTTTATTATACATGCGAATACCATAACCCAGAAAGGAGGCGTTTACTTTGCGTAATCGGAAACTTGGAGTTACAATTTTGTTATTCCTTCTGGTGTTTACATTGCGATTACTACTGTTTATTTCAAAACAATGAATATTCTGGTGAATATATATAATATTATATTATTATAAATATATTGCGACGCAATTGTTAATATGTCTACTTTTGGAAAAACATCCCGTAGGGAGACTTGAGCTCCAAGATCATAAATTCCGCGAATAGCCCTTTTTTGTAAAATAAATACAGTCTCAATATCTGTAGCATTACCCCACAGTAACAAACCGTAAGACATTATACTATAGAAATAGCTAAAATTATTAAACGCGCAGTAGCAACGTCGGTCAGTTGTCGTACTTTTCTAACTGCGAAAGCTGCGGAGCTGAGTCTACCATTCAAGGATGACAAATGGGAATTCCACTGAAGTTTTGAGTCTAGATTTATCCCTAAGAATACTGTAGTATCATTAACAATAAGCCTCTCGTTATTTATTTCTAAATTATAATTTGGATGTTTAACATTAGGCAACGAAAATACAACGCACTTATTTTTTTTGGCGTTCAAGACGAGGTTGTTTGTTTTAAACCAATCCTGAATTCGAGACAAAGAGCTGTTCACGTCATCATAATTTACTTTTTTCCTATCAACTTTAAATATAAGTGATGTGTCATCTGCAAACAGCACTATATCACAAATATCTTTAACGTAAAATGGCAGATCATTTATGTATATTAAAAAAAGAAAAGGACCTAGAATCGATCCTTGTGGAACGCCCATTTTTAGCACAGATCCAGAAGACTTCGTTCCGTTTATTGATACATGTTGAATTCTATTAGATAGATATGAAGCAATGAGATCAAGAGCTTTACCACTAACACCGTAATATTCTAGTTTACTTAATAAAATCCCGTGGTCCACGCAATCAAATGCCTTTGATAAGTCACAAAATACACCAATAGCATTTTGTGACTTCTCCCAAGCATCATATATATGTTTGAGAAGTGCCACACCAGCATCTGTCGTAGAGCGACCTCTAGTGAAACCATATTGTTCACTGTGAAAAATTCCATTAACTTTAAAATGGAAAAGTAGTTGATTTAGTATAATTTTTTCAAAAATTTTACTTCATCGACTCACATCATCCACTGGTAATATGAAAGTAGAATTTGGGTTCAACGCGGAAATGCTGCTAGCGTGATAATAACAACTAGTGGTCACCCAGTGGTCGAAATTCGATCTAATCTATAATTTATTGATAGCATTGTCAACATAATAAAAATATGATTGCACATAGCACGGTGAGCATATGCAGTAGTCATTGGACCTGATCTGTGATAAAAAAAATCGATATTTTTTTTTGCAAGACCTGTATTTAAGACCGTGTTGACAACAGAAAGTCTGTAATAATGTGTAAATATGTGCATTGTCCACGTACATAATTATGTGTGTGTGCCGTGGTGTGTGTAGTGTTTTTTTTAAAAATTAATTTAATGTATTTTATGAGCATTATTATAAAAAATATTGGCATTCTGTACTTCTTCTCCATATAAACTTTAACTGTGCTAAATTTCATACTTCTCCGTCCGTATAATTTTCGTAAAAAGGGGTAAAAAGTTTTTGCTTGACATATTAATATATAGATGATGTATCGACAATTTTTAAAAGAATAACTGTTGTTTTTTGTTGTTGTTGTTTTTGTCGTTTTCTTTTTACATAATAATATTACGTCATGATATTTTCGCTAGTACGAATAAAACTTTAGTTAATTCCCATTGAAAGTCTAGACTCGTTACGAAAAATGTCGAAATTATTTTTAAATATTCTATGCACAATGTTTATGTCTTATAAATAATAAGTAGATGAGGGTTGAGAAATATTTCATTTTACATTACATTGCTGAATACGTAAGATTTTGAGAGTGTTTGAAGAATAATCTATAATATAAAAATAAGTCGGGTTTTCCTTCCTGACTCTATAATTCCAGAACGCACGAACCGATTTCCACGGTTTTGCATTCGTTGGAAAGGTCTCGGGATCCGTAAGCTTTATAGAAAACTAAATTCAGGAAAATTTTCAACAGAAAAGCAGGAAAACAGGGAAAATCATTTTTCACATACAGCGCCATCTCTGATACATAGCATGTACTACAAACCAATATGGTTTTGCATGGTGGTGGAGCCGACGGTGCCAGTACGTGGTGTGAGTATCCCTCACGAAAATAAGTTGGTGGCGAAACGGAGTTCGCCGGGTTTGCTAGTCGTTGATAATTGTTTATGTAACAACGTTGCCTATTCGTTATTTGTAGATGTAGAGGAGACGCAAATGAACTAAACTGAACTAAATCAAAACCGTCCCATTGCTGGGAAAAGACTATTTCTTTATATAAGAGAAGGAGCTTAATCCACCACGCTGCTATCAAATTTCTATGAGAAAAACCGGGAGCGACGGCTTTACGTGCTCTCCGAGGTACGATGTGAAACCCACAAGGACATATACCTATACTAGCTGTGCCCCGCGGTTTCAGCCGCGTTAATTTGAGGGAAAAACGTACTTAAATATTCTTAAACAATTACTCTAGGACCCGTTGGTACTGCCGAGCAAGGGGTCTTAGGTTTGATTCCTGGGTCGTTCAAAGTATTATTGATTTTTTTTTATTTTTCAAAAATTCTCAGTAAAAGAGTGATGTTATTACGTCTCAAGAAGAGAAATAATAAAGGAAGCAACGGAGCTTCCGTTTCCGCTCAAAAAATATTTTTTTTTCGTTTTTGTAATATTTCTTATTATTGCTCAGCCCCTATTCGTCGTAGCGTGATGTTATATTATAGCCTATAGCCTTCCTCCGTAAATGGGCTATCGTTCCTGAGATTAGCGCGTTCAAACAAACAAACTCTTCAGCTTTATAATATTGATATAGATATTTGTAAAAATACAAATATCTGCTCCGAGCGGGGAACCCGAGACCGCCGGCGTTAAGGTGACTACTTGCGCCACTACCACTAGATCAGAACGGTTAACCATGAAAGCAAATGCATTGTTTTATAAAGGTACCTTGTTTAAAGTAAATCTAAGGCTATAAAACATCACGCTATGACTCATCAGCGGAACAGTTATACAGTCATAAATGTTAACGTATGTAGTTGAAATCTAACGATTTTTTTTTGTGTCTACTGAAATAGTCAGTTCTTATCAATGAAAGAATTTACATTAATAACTGATGGTAACTTTGTGGTATTAATTAATTCATTTACGACGCATTGGCGCAGTGGTCACAGCAACCAGCTTATGCGCTAGCGGTCGCGGTGATCGACGCACATGAAAAAGATCTGTAAAGGTCATACGGATTTTTGTCGTGGTCTGGGCGTTTGTGCTTGTATGTTGTGTGTATTTTCGGACCCCTGACACAGGATAAGCATTCAGCTGGGGGCCGTTGAATGTGAGACGTTTATTATTTATTTTAATTAATTAATTGAATTATTATTTATTCTCATCTAATTAGAACTACAATACCACTTATACTAACGTGATTAAAATTAATATTTATTTTTCAAAGGTTCTTGTAAAAGTGTATTAAACGAAACGTCGATCGTATCGAGGGTATAAATATTTTTTTTTGTATAGTCATTAGGGTTGCAACATCCGTATTAATTTCACTAAGCCCTGAATTACAGTGGACCATAGAATATATGAGCACCTTGTAGACTTGGAATATACACAACTCTTATTTAGGGATGTTGCCGGAATCTACATTCCGAATCGTTGGTAGCTTTTTAAAGTGTTAATTTGTAAAATGACGATTCGAAGGTGCTCGTGGGGCCTATTTTAATTTTTTTTTTTTTTTTTTTTTTTTTTATATGTTAGTTGGATAGGCAAACTGGCAGACGTTCCACCTGATGGTAAGTGGTCGACGTCGCCCATGAACATAAACTAGTTTACCTGGAACTAGCCCAGCCAACTCATTTATGTGTTGCCTATCCTGAGACATATGATGTTAAGTCTCGGTGCCAGTAATTACACTGCCTGTCTTGCCCTTCTTTCCGAAACACAGCAAAGCTGTTTCACGGAAGAAATAAGCAAGATGGTGGTACCCATGCAGCCGGGAGCGCGGCACAGCGCATCCCTCCCACCGGTGATTACTTTACGTCGATGCTTACATTGCCATTCCGTTAATAAAGTTGTTTTTGATTTTGATTTTCATTTTGATTATGCTACTGAATAAAAAGGGCTCTCAACTATCTCCGCCACTGATATATCATTGTTACTATATAAATGTCAAACTGATTAGTTGGTCCTATAGGAAATCCTCAATTGACGGTTTAATATGTGTAATATAATATGTTACGTTTGTTCGTCTATGGGGAATTAAAGTTCGTTTTATTACAAAAACTATATATTTATTTATTTTGACGTGATAACGTCTTGTAAATCGATGAATGCCGGCTGCATGCACGAAGAAGTGTCACGTTTCGCGAGCGAGAGCGCGGAACAAGCGATAGAGAAGCAAGATCGGCCTAAGCGTTCGGCTTGTAAATAAAAAACAATAACGCAGATTCGAGGATCTTAAATATCACACATGTATATAATTTGTAAATAAATTTTTAATAGCACATTGTTACTTGTAATTAATATTTATAATTTAAGTAATAAAATATTTGTATTAACGAGTGCAAATAAATGTTAATTTATCGAAAAAAAGTGTAATTAATTTAATTAACTCATTCTTTGCATTTCTGCCAGACAACATGAGAGTGACAGTAATATTGCATTTTCAGATGGGCAGATGGTATAACAATAATAATATATGATGAATATATATTATACAAAATAATGATAACTCAGTGATAATAATTCAATTAAATTCATAAAAGTATGCAATTTTTTTTAAAGTTTTCTTATGACGTTATCACGTAAAATTATCGTCCGTAAACCGACTTTACACACAACCAATTTTTTTGAATTATTTTTGTAGTTAATGTTGTTGTGGTAAAGCCATTTTAATGATCAAATGAAGCTGAATTTTGGAAAATAAATAGTTGCAATACGCAGTTCTTTTGTTAAAGTCTGTAGTCGGTATTAATGTAGTAATTATTGGCTTTATTTGGCTCTTGGACGGCGTAATGCGATAGACGCAAGTAAGTCCAAGTAAAACTTAAAAAAGGCTACGCATTTTATTTCTTTGCACAATACGATCTATAACATGTACAGACCCCCTCCCCCCTTGTAGGTCGATGTAAAGAAACCAGACATTCTATACAAGTATCATAAAAAATATGTGCAGTGTTTTGTTTGTGCTGAGTTTATTAGAGTAGAGTTGTAGACATTAAAACGTGTCCCATTGCGCAGCTCAAACACAAAATTAGAAATCGACAATTTTTTATTTTATTTTATTCTTTCTTTCTTACATTATTACTACGTACGTATGTCACGTGTTATTAGAGGAATCTTAACTGTTTTTTTTTGTTTTTTTCCATGTTTGTAGTAGGTACTTTACACTTTTCCTAAAAACGTATATTAATTGATATATAATTATTTTAAATATATAAATTGTATTTTACATTATATACCGAGTGTTGTGTTATGACATACAGATACGAGTAGAATGATTCATATTGTATTTGAAAGTTCTTATGATTACATAGTGAAAGTTATACGCGAAATAAATAATAATTGTACATGCCATGAATTTTATATACAATATATACAAATTAATATATAAATATATCAATACAATAAAAATTGATTAAATTTAAATTTATATCCATCACAATGAATTCTTAACAATTTATTTTATTTTATTTTATTTTCCTATCTACATTTTTTATTTATATTATTTTATTTGGTAGATATAACATGTTCTTCTAAAGAGAATTTTTGTACACCGTCGTTGGAAATCAATTATAACAGATTTTTCGTAAATTTAAAAGACACTGATAACATTATGTAAATAAGTAACTGCGTCCTAATTTATCAAGTTGTTGTGTTTATGTATGTAAGTATATTTATATGGTTATAAATATAATATAAATATATAAATATAAATATAATATAAATATAATATAAATATATTTAACACACACACGCTTGTCTGTTCCTAATATAGGCAACTTAATGCCTGTGTTTTAGGTAACAGCCGACTGATATACATTTTTTTAAAATAAATATACATATAAATAATACATAAATATATAAATAAATATATATTACACCCAGACTCGGGGCGGGAATCGAACCCACAACACTTTGAGCAGAAAACACTGTCACTGCAAACTGCGCCAACGGGTCAGGTTAAATGCATATATGACATTAAATATAGCATATATGACATTAAATATAGCATATATGACATTAAATATAGCATATATGACATTAAATATAGCATTTATTGTTATTTTGTTGCAAAATGATTATTTTTTTTTGATGCATTTTATACATAATTTTGCGCCCTTCCCGTAGTTTATATATTCAAGTCCTCTGCCCAAAAATTTGCCTGGAAAAGGTTGCTGTATTAGCGATAAGGCCGCCTGTTGCAACTAATGCAACTTGATAGCAGATTGATGCAGCAGTACTGATCTGAACTGATTCAGCCTGTTAACGTTCCACTATTGACCAAAGTCTTCTTCTCCATATAGGAGGGTTGGAGCTTAATCCACAACGTTGCTCAACTGTGGGTTGGCGGATAATATCCCTACGACGGTCTTTATAAGGTGTCTATGATAACAACAGTGGGGACGACGACTTTACGTGCTTTACGAGGCACGGGAAGGAGATTCACAAGGACATACATCCAGACTAGAAACAAATATTTGTATAAATACCAATATCTACCCGGAGTTGGAATCAACCTGCGACCGCGGGGACTAAGGCGTTTACTCGTACCACTACACCAGAACGGTTAATCTTTCTAAAAAAAAACATGTTGCAACCGAATATTTTAAAACATAATAAAAGAAATATATTTTTGAATTCATCTTTAAAGTAAACATAATCAGGCGTAACAGTATGTTAATTATTTGTAAAGCTCCTTATCCACCAATTTATGACGCATATCTTTATTGTTTTTGAATAATATTATTATATATGATATTATTAGTATAATGTTGTAAGAATAATTATAATCACTCGATTAACACGTAAAGAAAATATTGAAAATAATTTATTGAAAAACATATTCAAAGCTATAATTAAATATTAATATATTTTATGTAAAACAAAAAAAAAAAAAACAAAAAAAAATCAGTCGAAACTCAGATTATGCAGTGTGTATATGTATTATACAGGATTATTATTTACTGGTGAATTAGAATCAATATTTAAGGAGAATACTCGGTACATGATTCTCATTCGAATTATATTATGTAAAAAAATAGGTACTTAATTTTTGACCAAATTTCCTTAAACTTCAATTTAAATAAATGAAGTGTGGACACATTTCCAGTCATGCCGGCGGTGCGTGCGGCGTGGTTCTGTCTATAAAAATATCTTATGTAGAAACAATTAAAATATTTTAAAATTTATAATAAATCTAAATAAGAACAACACAATCTCACACAATCAAGAACTTACGGTAACGGCATTAACTGGCGTCCATATTAATGTATTCAGCTTTATAATTCGTGCAACATAAAACATTTTCCATATAAATTAAATCTAATCTTACAAGGGTACAAGCTTATCTAAATATGGTTTTACAAACAAAACATAATCTGCCTTTAAGTGGTTACATCAATGAAATTATATACAAACTGCAGCTCGGTATTTTTACGATATAAAGTAGATAGTATGCTACAATTTTAGAATTCTTATAATGTAGGTTTTTTTTTTCAAGTGGTTAAGACAACTTCCATACATTTTTTTTACACTACAGGTGCTCCAACTTAACAGTTTAGTAAATTTTAAAACTAAAATTTGTGTTTAGTGACTTCTTGTAAAGTAGTATTCTAAGTAGTTGAGATTTTTTATATGTAATTTAGAAACACCATTATTGGGAAACATATTAATATAAGAAAAAAAAACGAACTAGGCCTCAAACGGTAGATATAGTGACCACAAATGTGAGAAAAACTGGGAATTTTTAATTTTTTACAAAAATGGTCTAGACCGCGAACTATTTGAAATAAATTTTTTTTTTGGTGTGGGAACCCAACTCCTCCCCTCTCCCTCACACGCACGTGCAGTTTTATCCACCAATTCTGGGAAGTCCTGTATATATTTAAAACATATATAAGGTGAAGTTAAAATAAATTATTTTCTTGGTTAAAATTTTTATAATAACGTAATATATTATCGTACAATTCTTAATGTCAGTTTTGGTATTACTAGACCAGCTTGTCAGTCTATATCCAATTTTTGTCACTATACTTCAGCCAAATTCGATATGGAATGTTTACCAACAAACCGTTGCTTAGCAACCAACCATAGGCAGATGTTTACAGCCTATTGGAAAATAATTATTATAATTATATTTTTTAATATTTATACACAGTAGTACAAGCTACATAAAACTTGAAATAAATAAGTCAGAAATTTAGATATATTTATATATTATCTATAATTATGTGTAAAATTTACTTGTTAACGTGGGATTACTAATTTCCCACTGAATGATTTCTAAATATTTTAATAAATATGTATATGCCTATATTAAAAATAGCTACACTATCCCTGAATAGCATTCAAAATAAAACAACATTTGTTTTAAAACGGATTTAATATGAATAAAAATCTATGTTCAGACACTCATTCTCTTTTATTATTTATTTTACTTTACTTACGTTGAATAAACATAATAATTATAATATTTGAAATTGTGCATAAGAATCGATAACAATTTACCTTTAACAATATTAAATATAACGACTGATCAAAAAAAGACCAAATGTTGCTTATCTGAGAAATTTTCCTGTCAGTGCAAAAATTTAGGATTGTTAGATGTATATTAGTAATTACAAATTTGTTAATTTTTGTTATAAGCAAATTTTCTTATATATTACGTATTTGGGGGTTAAGTTAAGTTCTAGGAAACAATGTTAAAGTAAAATTATTAATGTATAACTAGGAAATTGGTGATAAATTACAATTTTTCATTACTAAAAGTGTGACAACCCTATACACGATGACATTTGGTTTGTTTACACAAATTCCACATCGAATTTGACTCAAGTATAAATATAAAACTTTGACATAATCTCCACACTAATTTTATGACTAACTAGCGGCCCGTCCCGGCTTCGCACGGGTATTTAACTAAAATTTAAAAAATTATAAATTTATACTTTTTATCATCTACACCTGCTTCGATACTGGAAAATATTTTATAATAGACGGATTGAGTTGTCAAACATGTGTCAAAATAAAATGTAATTAGAATTAAAAGCACTAAGGAGTAATGATATCAACTTAGAAGCAAATAACTTTCAACGCCCTTTTAACCCAGTTAGGGGATGAATTTTGATAAAATACGAAACACGTCTTCAATCAATTCTTGTAAAGAACCAAGGAATCACGTTGTCCCATACAAACTTTGCCCCTCTTTTCACCCCCTTAAGGGTAGAATTTCATAAAATCCGTTCTTAGCTTATCTCTACTCGGCGAAAGGAATATTCCTACCAAATTTCAAGACTACATTTTATTTAGAAAAAGTTTATATGGGAAAAAGAAAAGTGCTGTTTTTCGTGTTTTCCCGGCAATTATTCGAATTTTTTTTCACCTTTTAAACCTTACCCAGACCGCCACGAACATTTCAAGATCAAGAGATAAATCTGTTCAGCCGTTGTCGACTTTTAGCGAGACTATCGAACAGCAATTGATTTTTATATATATAGATAGGTCAGAGATAGAATATGGAAACCGACCGTAAAATGAAAGCTTGTTTATTTTGTTGCAAGATTCGAGGCTCGAGTTGTAGCTATAGAAGCTAAGATAGCTGTATTCTCTGGACGATGCACTTTATTATTTGTACGTACATTCGACAGTTTGTCAGTGTTCATCGTCACTTAGACTCTAACGGTATACTGTTGTTAATGAAAAACGGTATTTTTGTGTGTCAGTCGATCAAAAGTTGTGTCGATTTAGTTGTTACTGTTAAGTTTAATAAGTTACATTTGTGTGAAAGGAGCGCTTTGTAATGTGTAACAGGTTAGTACAATAGTTTTTAGTATTTAATTTATGATTTTTTAATAAAAGTGTTCTAAAAAATAATTATTTATTTCGTCATACAAAGTTTAAAAAGATAAGGAATTATTTTATTATGACATATATTTTTAAATTTAAGATACATAAACGTTTCAATATAAAATGGTTTACAAAAATAAAGAAAAAAATTTAAAGTTTAAATATTTTTAACAAAAATATAGAGATCAAGGGCTATTTGTCCTTTTTGTAAATTTTGATGAATAAAAGTGTATTTAGTTTATGTATAAAAATATGTTTAAAATAAATTTACTGGCAGATTCATTAGAAGCATGTACACTTAATGCATGCTTCATCAATTTGATTATGTTATTAATTTTATAACTTTCTCAAATAATATAATAAAATTGGTACAATTTATTTCCTTAGACGTGTGAATAGCGGAAATTATTAAATTATATTTTTAATTACTTTTACATAGAATAACTTATTCACTAAGAAAGGTAGGATATAAAGCAACAAAAATGGCAAGGGGCTAAGCGATAACAATAAATATTAATCAATGCGATAGAAATTAATTAAATATATAAAAAAAATATATATTTGAAAAGTAAACTTAATAATAGTTTTATTTCGAATGGAATCAAACTTTTATACTTATTAATTGTTAACCGTTTTTCTTAAATTTTTCTTCAACATTTATTTTAACTTTTTAATTTTTTGTTGTAATATAAATTTTCAACAATTTCTATTCTATTTATTAATATATAAATATTAAGAAATAAATTTCAGGAAACTGTAATGTTTATTAATATTAAGAAACTGAAATTTCATACTTTATTATAATTATGTGATATTATTTAATAGTCGACCTTATTTAATTTTATCAGATATCTAAACTAGAGTCCTTGTGATACGATTGAAATGAGCCCAAACTTGATGGAGTTGTGTTTTGACAGTTCACATTGCCATCTGTTGAATCCATCGTGAAATCTGCTTCATGACATAATATTGCTACGTCCGTTGCTCCTGATTGACGTATGCACATATAATTTCAGCTCGATCGGTAATCTGGAAAGGGGTGAAAATTAAATTTTAAGTTTTGGCTACAGACAGACATTGAATTGAAATTTGATGAAAGCGTATACAACTTTTGCTGTGCCGTGACCGACAGAGAAGAATAGTCCCGATCTCTTTCTTGCCGAGGTGTTTTAAATAGCGACTAAGGTCATAGGGCTGCGAACAACTTACACCAACAAGGATAGTGATGGCTAGCAGCGTCTATATCTTGCCACTGCTATTAATCCAACACTGCGCTCGCCAACTAGCCAACCAAACGTGGCGAGTATTGGCAAACCCCCAAAGATAAACCCAAGATAACCCCAACGATGGGGGAGGCCTAAGTTCAGCAGTGGACAAAAATTATAACATTTTTTTATGATAACAATACCGTCTCGATTAATAGGTCACAACGTGTTGTGTAGGTTTGACGATTAAGGGGGTGAAACGGGCCCTTAGGGCCTGTTTTATACCCCTATGTTGATGCTTAATTTTTTTATATTTTAACTGTATTAGTTATTTTTGTATTAATTTATATAATTGTATATAAAATTCATGGCGTTTCTCTTGGGATCGTTCATTAATCACGACGCTCGAAAGAGGATGAAGGGGTTCGGAAAAAATCAGGAAATATCACGAGGGAGAAGGGGCAGTCAAGCGTATTTATTTTCTAAACAACTTTCCTGTATTAGGTATTATTATGCCTTCAGCAAAAACAATCTGCCATTTTAATGTATGTCGGGTCATGTTTTTATTACGGTGCTCTATTTTCTAGACTTAAATTAGATTATACCTGAATTTAAAAATAATATTTTTAAAAATTTTAATATTACGGGGTTAATCTAAAACCATAAATCATCAGGGGAGGTGGAGTTGCTTAAAAATATAACGTGATTAACAAACGACCCCTTTAGAAATATTATTTATTTTCGCTATGACTTTCACTATGTAATCATCAGAACTTTCAAATACAATATGAATCATTTTATTTGTACGTTACAACAGAACACTCGGAATGTAATGTAAAACAAATATTTAAATAATTTTATAAAATAGTATATACATAAGTCACACGTCAGTTTTAGGACTTCAGATTTTAGAAATTTAGTCTTATACTCACAGATCCGATTGAGTCATTTTTCTATGCAAAAAAAAAAAACAGAATCCCGTGCGCCATCCACGAGTATAAAATCCAATAGTAAATTTAAACCATTCAAGCAAGACAAAAACATACAAAAAAAAAAATCTCAACCGATACAGCCACTTATGAGGTGATTTGGTGATAATATGTACGTACATATTATTAGTTATATATATATATTTATAAAAATATATCGATTGTATATAAGAAATATAGATATAAAATTCGTATTTAGAAGTAGAGCAATATATGGAAAATAGGGAGTTTTATTCACGCGATCTTCATTCACACCTAAGACTTAACTTTTTACAGTTTTCAAAATGTATCTTTGATAATAATATATAATTGATTTTATGAAAACTTGTAGTAGGTAACACGCGATACATCATTCAAAAGAGCAATTTCTTAGGCATTTTATAAGTGTTATAAAAACTTTATTACTTAAATTAAATACTTACACAAAACCTATTCAAAATGAAAATAAAAACATGGTTTGTAGAAAAGTGCTTTATACATAATTTATTATATTATTGACGTGATAACGTCTTATAAAACGATGAACGCCGGTTGCACACATGAAAAAGCATGACTCATTGTCACGTTCCGCGAGCGAGAGCGCGGAACAAGTGACAGAGAGGCACGATCGGCCTAAGCGTTTGGCTTGTGATGCATCTATCTCTCTTCCACTCCATCGGCAAATGCGTTCGAGTAGAAGAGAAAAAATATTTGAATTACCGAGTGTAAATATATAAATGTAAATTTATCGAAAAATTTGTAATTTTCAATTAACTCCTTCTTTGTATTACACAAAGTAATGATAATTCAGTGATAATAATTCAATTCATATAAATATGCAATTTTTCATCAATGTTTCTTATGACGATATCACGTAAAGTTATCGTCCGTAAACCGACTTTACAGATAACCATTATTTTTAATATCTCTAAGATACATTTTTAATAGTATTTTGCATAAGTTTAATCTTACTGAACCAGATATGTTACACTTTAACAAATAAGGATAATAATTATTATTAATTTTATCAAAAAAAAAGAAACACTAATTTAGTTCTTGGAGTAGTTCCCAAAATTTATGTTTGTCTCAGTGCATGACTAATATACCCAACTTTCTCCGACTTGATCAATAAAACGAGGTCACGGTCGGTCAATGGCACGGATGGACGGATGCATATTCATACAGATGTTATACTACAACTCTGTCTGTGTTACGTTTTAATAGATAAAGAGATTTTAGTTCCATGATCTTATTATGGGTTATAATATATAATACATATTTAAATAGTTTGAATTAAGAACTAAATATTGTAAAATGGATTTATAAGAGGAGTGAAATAGAATCTAAACTCTTTTTTTTTCCTTCGAATAAATTTCTCGAAAGATCCAAGGTTATGTAGTATTTACATAGGTCGGTTTAAGGTAAGGGTTATCAGTTTATTTTTAAAAAGAATACCCGCGTAAACAAGCCATTTTTGTCGAAAACTTGTGTAAAATAGCCAAACAACTTTAATTATAATTCTATAATTTTCCGTTATTACATTACAATAGCATAATCAAAATTTAAGTCTAAAGTTCATTTTAAAATTTACAAGAATATTAAAGGGTTTTGTTGGTTTTTAATCAATGATTATGTATTTCAAATGCAATATCTTATTAAAAACAAAAATGTACTCGTAAACAGTTTACTGTATCAAGGTATACATCATGGAAATCCGCGTTGAATTGTTGGTGACGTAGTTCATATAAAATAGTCAATTACATTTGACCAGATAATGGTCAGAATTAAAAAAAAAAATCGGACGGTTCGGACACCGTTAAATTTTTCCGGACATATTCAACAAACCAAACTAAATACGCTTTTATCCGAACGCCTGGCAACCCTAGATGATGAGAAAGCGGTACAAACATACATACTTTCACCTTTATTATCAATACAACCGTACACTCATATGCATACTTATTTTCCACACCACCACCAATACCAATTTTTGTATAATTTACCCGACTGCTTTAGAAAGAAGATAATGTTTTTCGTTATCTACCATTAATAACATTATTAACATTTATTTATGTATATTTAATTTTCATAATTTAAAAAATATTTTGGTTTAAAGCTTTATTCATTTTAATTAAATAATTATAAGTGAATAAAATACTTACAATTTGTATTATAAAATAATTTAAAAAAAAATATTTTTTTGTGTTGATATTCTTTAAAAAGCGCTAAACTGATTCTGACAAAATTTCTATGGGATATGAAATATGAACTACTGATTAAAAAAATTTAGCCTTTCAGCTGGAACTCCGCAATCGTTTCGCGTGCCTAGAAACATGCAGTTCAGTGGACGAGTATAACACCAGTATGGTAGACACTGTCCACGAGGTTGGGTCTAAGTATTTCAAGGCCCCCTCCAGTGGTAAACCTCAAGTTCTCTCAGAACATACTCTCGGTCTTATGAGGGAGAGGCGGGAACTATGTGTGCAGTCTCCAACCTCAATGTCGAAGTACCGACTGCTCAACAAACAGATCTCTCAGAGTAGGCGACGCGATTTGCGTGTTTATAACACCAATCGTGTAAAAAACACGATCGAGCGGAACAAAGGCTCGAAAGTGTTCGCAAGAGATCTGGAGGTTGGGCAAAGTCAGTTGACGAGGTTGAAGACCGACTCTGGCACCATAGTTACGTCTAAGCCCGAAGTTCTGAGGGAAATTGAGAGGTACTACGGACAGTTGTATACCTCCTCAAGAGCTCCCGTTCCCAAGGCGGCGAACGACAAGCGAGCCAAATTAACCCGGCACTATACCGAAGATATCCCGGACGTCAGTCTGTACGAAATTAGGGGGGCACTCAAACAGCTTAAGAACAACAAAGCTCCGGGGGATGACGGAATCACAACCGAGCTGCTAAAAGCGGGCGGCAAACCCGTCCTAGTAGCGCTCCAGCAATTGTTTGATTCCGTCATCAACACTGGAAGTACCCCGGAGGCGTGGAGCAGAAGCGTGGTGGTACTGTTCTTCAAGAAGGGGGATAAAACCCAGCTGAAGAACTACAGGCCCATCGCGCTTCTGAGCCACGTTTATAAGCTGTTTTCGAGGGTCCTTACTAATCGTTTAACGCGCAGACTAGACGACTTCCAGCCTCCCGAACAAGCCGGTTTCCGAAAAGGCTATAGTACCATAGACCATATACAAACGCTTCGGCAGGTTATACAAAAGACCGAGGAGTATAACCTGCCGCTTTGCGTAGCGTCTTTGTATAGTCCACATACTATGAGAAGGCCTTCGATTCTATCGAGACCTGGGCGGTGCTCGAGTCTCTTCAGCGGTGCCAGATCGACTATCGGTACATCGAGGCGTTGAAGTGTGTATACAATGCCGCCACCATGAAAGTCCGAGTACACGACAGCAGTACGAACCCCATCCATGTGCAGCGCGGCGTACGACAGGGGGATGTCATCTCCCCAAAACTCTTTACCGCTGCACTGGAAGACGTGTTCAAGCTGATGGAGTGGAAAGGGCGTGGTATTAACATCAACGGCGAACACCTCTCACACCTCCGATTTGCCGATGACATAGTGATCCTGGCGGAGTCGCTGGAGGAACTCGGCATTATGCTCAGCGACCTCAATAGTGCCTCACAACGGGTGGGTCTTAAGATGAACATGGACAAGACGAAAATCATGTCTAACGTCCATGTCACACCCGTACCAGTGGTTGTCGACGGCACTGCTCTCGAAGTTGTAGACGAGTACGTTTACCTGGGACAAACGATCCGAATGGGTAAGTCCAACTTCGAGAGGGAGGTCACTCGAAGAATCCAACTCGGCTGGGCAGCGTTCGGGAGACTACGACACGTCTTGACGTCTGATATACCTCAGTGCCTGAAGTCGAAAGTTTTCGAGCAATGTGTGTTGCCAGTGATGACCTATGGTGCCGAGACGTGGTTTTTTACTGTGGGCCTAATCCACAAGCTCAGAGTCGCTCAGAGGGCAATGGAGAGAGCTATGCTCGGTATTTCTCTACGTGACAAAGTCAGAAATGATGAAATCCGTAGAAGAACGAAGGTAACCGACATAGCGCTCAAAGTTTGCAAATTGAAGTGGCAATGGGCTGGCCACATCGTTCGCAGGACTGACAACCGATGGGGAAAGAAGGTCCTTGAATGGCGACCACGTTTAGGTAAAAGGAGCACAGGCCGCCCTCCTACCAGGTGGACTGACGACCTGAAGAAGACAGCGGGAAACCGTTGGATTCAGAGGGCCCAGGACCGGGTAGAGTGGCGTCGATTAGGGGAGGCCCATGTCCAGCAGTGGACTACCAAGGGCTGAAAAGAAGAAGAAGAAGATTAAAAAAAGTCAAATAATCAAAATCGATTCATAATTGAAGGAATAATCGCGTAACAAACATACAAAAACAAGTATGTTTAATTAAAAAAAAAAAAAAAAACAAAAAACCCGACTGCGTAAAATACTCTTGTTATAAACTAAAAAGAATAAAACAATTTACTAGCTTTCATTTGATAGCCATATTGCTACAGTAAGAAAAAAAATTCAACTCCCCCCCTCATTCCGCCATTTGCGGGCGCCGTTTTAAAAATTTATATAGCCTATGTCACTACTACAATTTAGAAAAATCCAACGACACCTCATATGTCAAATACGGTCCAGCCGTTTGGGCTGTAGGGCGTGCCAAAGAAATGGACATACATACATACATACATACACTCGAAAAACATAACCCTCCTTCTGTCGCATTCGGGTAAAAAACAGTCGCATTGAGAACCTCCTCCTTTTTTAAGTCGGTTAATGATAAAAAGAAAATAAATTAAATAACAATAAATAAGTGCTATTGGAGCGCTATTATCTATTTCAATTGTTTTTCAATGGACGATCAGTGAGATTATTTATGAAAGTTTTTGACTTCACTAAAAGTTCAGAAATCACTTATGACACAATTATGATACAAATATAAAATTAAAATTTGTATCATTGATCATATAACAGTTGTTTTTGACAATTTTGGTATTCTATCCGCTCCATTGCCCGTGTCAACTACTAGTTGACAAGAGTTTACAAACTAACCGCAATAACCGGCACGTGGAATGGCTATATGCCCAACTTTTTTTCGACACGGGCATTAGTACGCGAAGTGCACCTGCCAACTACAGGTTGATTAACGTATATTACATTGTAGCGACATCTATCTCGCCATATACGAACTAGAAGAAACTAACGAATCCAACATCGCGCTATCGAAGTTTTCAAAGCGATTTAATATATATACAAGAACTCGACAACAAACGTCAAGTGGCGCGTAGCCCACCAGACACATCCGTCTGGTCGAAGGATCCTTCCTTTTCAAAGGCAGCCCCTCTACGCCAAACTGGTGACCCCGACGTGATCGTCAGCGCAGCCTTCGCAAAGCTACTTCATCGTGACCTCATCATCACTTCCTTAAGCTTTCGAGCAGCGAGTCATACAGCCAGCCAGCATCCACGGCTACTACGGGTATCCTGACCACTAGCATGCAGCGAACGCGCATTCCTGGTCATCACCTACAGCTTTCTCAGCGACCTTGGCACAGCACACTGCACTTCGGCCGGTCAGCAAGCAGAGACGCACTTCTCTCCTGGTCGACGCAGCAGCCAGCCACTACGCAGCACTGCACCACCCCGACTCACTGGGGCATCACCGCAGACAGTTCCGACGCACCGTGAACTATGCGGCATCTGGTTCCGACTCACTGGAACATTCCACTGGCCCGGCAAGCATCACAAGATGTAGTATGGACGACTCAACCTGCTATCGACCTCCGGTCTCGGAGGGGGAGTGATGTAGCGACATCTATCTCGCCATATACGAACTAGAAGAAACTAACGAATCCAACATCGCGCTATCGAAGTTTTCAAAGCGATTTAATATATATACAAGAACTCGACAACAAACGTCAAGTGGCGCGTAGCCCACCAGACGCAACACCGTCTGGTCGAAGGATCCTTCCTTTTCAATGGCAGCTTCTCTCTACGCCAAAACATTATCACCGGTGGGAAAATACGTAACAAAACGTGAGAGGACTTGAGCAGTTTTGTGCAGTTGGTAAACTAAAAGGTTGCCCGGACACTCAAGCGGCTTTTAATTGCTTATCACTGGTATTCATGTCATCTGTTGAAATGTTTGGTAATTATGTATACTAGTGGTCGCTTAGTGGTCGAAATTCGACCTAATCTATAATTGACAGCATTGTCAATATCATAAAAATATGATTGCGCATAACATGGTGAGCATATGCAGCAGTTATTAATCTGTGTTAAAAAATTTCGATAAGAAATTCGTTGCAAGACCTGTATTTAAGTACCGTGTTGATAAAGACTTTGACAATAAACAAAATTTGTGTATATACATACATATGTCATTGTACATATGTGTGTGACGTAGTGTGTGTAGTGTTTTTTTTAAAATGAATTTTATGTATTTTTTTACCATTATTATAAAAAATATTATCATTCTGCACTTCTTCTCCATATAAACTTTAACTGTGCCAAATTCCATACTTCTCCGTCAGCGTAATTTTCGTAAAAAGGGGTACAAAGTTTTTGTTATTACATATAGATTACAATTCGCACAATCTAATGTATTAAATTTTCTATTATATGTATTAGACATTCGATTTAATGGGGACCGTATACATTCAATTAGTACGAGATCGTGTTACTGCAAAGAATTGATAACGATGGGATGGTCGCACACGAGTGCCCGAAGGCAGAGAATATCAAATTCCGTTTATAATTAGTGCTTAGGGCCTGTTTCATCTCAACTAATAAATTAGTCGACGACGATGGTCGCGGGTTCTATCTCCGCTCGGGAAATATATTTGTATTCGTACAAATATTTGTTTCCGGTCTGGGTGTATGTCTTTGTGGGTCTCTTCACTGTGCCTCGGAGAGCATGTAAATTCGTCTGTCCAGGTTGTTATCATAGACACCTGATAACGATCGTTACTCATGGTACGGAAATTATCCGCCAACCTGCAGTGGAACAGCGTGGTGGATTAAGGTCTAACACTTCTTCTATATGGACAAGAGGCCCTCGCTCAGGTTACAGGCTGTTACTGTTACAGTACATTAAAAAAAAAAATATAACTTTTGGTTTCAAAGGTTGAGAATAGAAGTGTGTGTCGGTTTATAAGATAGATCGACTATTTTAATGATTGCTTAGAGTTAGAACCGGCAAATCAAACTATGCGTTGCTCTGAAATAACAAAGAAACAACATTTAAATTTTACTATCCAATTCCTTTAAATGAAATTAAAATAAAGTATTTCTTTTATAATTGACTATAATGAAGTGTTACAATGTTTTCATAAATAATACGTGTCACTACTGTTATTGAAGTGGCACACCATAGTTTCAATAAAAACTCAAACAAGTATGCTTAATTAAAAAAATCAAAAAACCCGACTGCGTAAAATACTTCTATTATAAACTAAAAAGAATAAAACAATTTACTAGCTTTCATTTGATACCCATATTGCTGCAGTAAGAAAAAAAAATTCAACTCTCCACCCTCATTCCGCTATTTGCGGGCGCCATTTTGAAAATTTATATAGCCTATGTCACTACTACAATTTAGACAAATCCAACGACACCTCATATGTCAAAAACCGTCCAGCCGTTTGGGCTGTAGGGCGTGCCAAAGAAATGGACATACATACATACATATATACATACATACATACATACATACATCTATACATACATACATACACTCGAAAAACATAACCCTCCTTCTGTCGCAGTCGGGTAATTAATCTCATTCCCTTAATGATTCCATTAATGAGTATCGTCAGAATTATTCTAAAAATATTGTAAAATATAGGTGTACATTTTTTAAGCTAGTGCGCAAATGTGAGTCGAGTTTACACACGAATGTACAAAACCTATTCCCCTAAAATCTTTTAACACTACATATTTCTTTAGATCGTGTTAAATTCGCCGACAAAACACATTTTTGTCATATCCTATAAAGGATCCTGAAATGGATCGTTAGGGGTTAAACGCGATATCCGGGTAAGGAAAAGGGAATTACGCATCTGGTACCTTCGATAGTTGAATTTCCTTGATTTAATTTTTTTTATAGTTTTCGTGTAGAGTATATGTGTTTTTACCCGACTGCGACAGAAGGAGGGTTATGTTTTACCTGTGTATGTATGTATTTATATATGTTCATTTCTTTGGCACGACCTACAGCCCAAACGGCTGGACGGTTTTTGACATATGAGGTGTAGGATTTGTCTAAATTGTAGTAGTGACATAGGCTATATAAATTTTCAAAATGGCGCCCGCAAACGGAGGAATGAGGGGTGGGGGGGAGTTGTTTTTTTCTTACTCTAGCAATATGGGTATCAAATGAAAGCTAGTAAATTGTTTTATTCTTTTTAGTTTATAATAAGAGTATTTTACGCAGTCGGGTTTTTGATTTTTTTAATTATAAATTTATTAACATTAAACATACCAGAGCGGTTAAATGACCGGTTTTGAGACTTTAATTAAAATTGTTAAATTCTAAGTTAACATTATTCTTTTTAAAGTTTTTTAGGTTCACAGGTTTCTCAAGTAGCTATATATTATAGAAAAAGTCGTGCATAAGTTTGAGTGGGGATGAAATTTAGCATAAAAAATTGTAAATTATTAAGTTTTAAAAATGGAGCTATTAGACTTATGTTTGAAAAATACTTTCAGACAATTTAATTACTATTAGATGTTATTCTATAGGTGTTACTTTAATCACTACTATGTACCGCTACGCTACCACGGCTGAAACTGCATTGCATGGCTAGTGTTTACTAAATTGGATTTTAATTTTTTTTTAACTTTTATTCGGTAGTGAAATGTGATTAATGCACCTAGTTTCGAATACTGAGTTTCGAAGATACGTTCGGTGTTAGCATCTTATTTATTTTAATCATAGTGAGTTGTTATGAGGTCTTTCGTATTTAACTAAACTAAAAAAAAAACTATTTAACTTTCCCACGTCTCATAGACTCCACTGGTGACAGGAGGGCTGTTGCATTTTTTCCCCAAAGAATCGGAATTGCGATTCAACGGGGAAATGCTGCTAGTATTCTTGGCACCATTACACGCGGACATGATTTATACCAAAACTGATTGTAAATAATTATTTTAAGTTTTGAATTGTAAATATGTATAATATTATAAATATTAAAATTAAAATTTTATTTTATTCATACACACTTTGTTCAGTAATACACTTGTCTAGCTGTCCTATATTCAAATCCTAATAACTGGTCGAGTTCTCGGATCTTACAGAACGAGTTAGGACAGTTAATTATTAAAGAAAACTAAACTGCAAGAATGTGAAAACGCGGTCACGTAAACGTACAGAAAATGGAAAGAGCTTACTGCGCTTTATTTCAAAATAATATGGGTTAACAAAACGTTCCGTCCTTTTCTTATTGAACTGCATATGTATGAAAGGAAAGAGATGGGGATAGGAAGCGTTAGGTTTCAAAGGGATGATTATGCAACTTTTACTTATGAACATTTCCTTTATGCATGTTTTAAAGTTAGGAAAAAAAAATTGTGTGTGTCAGCTCCGACGCACGACTGGAGTTTACTCCTTAAGTACGATTGTCTAAACATACGCAAAAAGAGTTTATCCAACTGAAAATAAGATTAATACCATATGAAAGGGTAAATTAACAAATTAATGAAAATAATATACATATATAAATATATATTTATTCATTTTATATACATTTATTATAACTAATCGGCGAAATATTTTACATTAAACTTTTCACAATAGTCAATTTCAGATGTGCACAAATATTTCATTAGGAATGTTGATAAATTATGTAATTATTATTATCTGACAATTATCATTTATTTTTTAAATATTATTTTTCAATATTAATTAGAGCAACATTACTTTCGCACCGCACCATAGGTGCGCGCGCACTGAAAAAGTAACGAGGTCATTCATAAGTAGATTTTACCTCTCATATTTTTCTCATACCGGGCGCCTTATATATGAAAATCGATTCTTAAGGAGTAAACTCCAAAAATATTGTCTTTTGTATAAAAAATAAATGCGATAATTTTATCTTTAAAGTAATTGCATCAACAAATGCAATTCGATTTTATTTTTATTTTTTATTCGTCGTTATAGCGACCGTTTACATTTTCTTTAAGTGTTATCAGTCTATTAAGATTCTAAATTCATTAATGCGAAGAAAAGGCAGACAGTGGAGTCTTAATATCAGGGTCCTTATTTTTGTGTACGGAACTCTAAACACGATCAAAGGAAACTCGAGTTGATTCTAAAACCTTTTCAACGATACTCTTATCGCCTATCGGTAAGAGAGAAAAAAAAAATTAAAAATTACTTGTACGATATATTATTATATTTTTAACAAGATTAAGAAATCGGTCTTCTAGGGCAGTGTTCCACTAACTTTTTGTGTTCAAGGTACACCTAGGATGATAATTGAATAATATGAACGAAACAAAAACGCCTCGCTCGTGTGCTCGCGTGAATATATCGCACGCTTATTAATAAAGCTAAATAAGTCAAAAAAAAAAAAAAAACAATGTTTTGAGCTTCTACTTAAATCGATCATTTAGTTCTGTTTCGTGTGGCGGCCAGATTGTACCTATTCTTTGAGCTGAGTTAGTTCATTTTATTACTAAGAGTAGAAAATTAGAAATCAACAGATTTTGACTTATTTCGGTTTATTAATGAGAGTGCGATGTCTACCTAAGTATTTTTCTTACCCTTACTTATTTACTTAAAATAAGTTTATAAGATAACCGTATTTTTCCGAGGCACACCATTTAACGACCACGGTACATCGGTGCCGCGGTACACACTTTGCGGAACACTGTTCTAGGGTATAATTATATTTTATATTTTAGGGTTACTGTTTTTTTAAATCCCTTGTACATTGTATGTATGTATGATGTATGTGTGTATGGGATTCTTTAATTTTTAGAATGTAATATTATTTCGTACGTATTATTTAAACAGAATTTTAATTGTACTGATTAAGAAATTTTATACTGCAATTAAACATCGTTATTTACCCTTTTAAGTGTTAAGTTGTAAATGTAAAATTTGCACACACACACACACACACACACACACACACACACAAACATGCACACACATACACGCACACACACACACGCACACACACACGCACACACACACACACACACACACACACACACACACACACACACTCACACACACAAACACACACGGGAGGAACGAGAAGCTCTCTACTTGCGCAAAAAAATGACTACGTTGTGTCCGGAAGAACTAAAAACTGATGAATGGCAAAACAGTATTCGTCAATGGCAAGTGTTATGGGTTGCTGCAACGAAAAGCAGATGGACATACCACTTTATGCTACAACTGGAGAATTGGTTAAACCGGAAACATGGCGACTTCAACTACTATCTGACGTAAATGCTCTCACGACACGGATGTTTCCGGGCATACTTTCACGGCTTTAAATATGAAGATTCTCCGGAGTGCACAACCTGCCCCGGGAGAAAAGATGGGGAACACGTGTTTTTACGTGCCCCAGCCTCAACTCGCAGTGAAATACTCTAGAAACTGTCTTCAAACAGATAATTTAACCAGGGACGATAGTAGAAATGATGCTCTCATAGAAGGTAGCTTGAGATTTGCATCTGCGTCTTTTTTTTAAATTAAAAAATTAATTATTTAATCTTATCGTATTTTTGTAAAGCTCGCCGTATAACTGTCTGTCGGTATGTTTAACAGCATAGAGTTTTAGGCGACATATTTTTTTTTCAAAAGTTGGTTTTTGTTTAACAATCAAGTTACTTGTAAACCATCTTTTATTAAAAAAAAATGTTATTCTATCGTCAACGTGTTGTATAATACACGTAGCAACAATACCTCGCCTCGGTATTCAGTAATCCTGACCGCGTAAATAAGATTAAATTGTATGTAATACCGCTTTCTTACTGTACATTATTTTAAATCTTTATATAGCATGGGAATTATATATATATAAAAAAAAAACATTTGGTTAATGACTAAAACTTATAAATGTGAATTTAAAATTTTTAACCAAAACAAAAACCGACTTCAACAGGCGTGATGTTATATTGTGTGATTGTGTAATCAATGCATATTCATGTGATTGCAGCAACCACGACAGGTTTACTGTCATTTATAGAAGAGTTTGGTTGCATGTCTCCAAGATATTATCTTCAATAGAATCTCACCAAACTGGAAAGAGACCACCTCGAAATACTACGATGCTCTTCCAAACTATCCTATAGTCTTTTTTTGTTAATTTTATATCGACAAATAATAAAATGAGAACATCATCAACATAGTCGAAGTAAATTAAATACGCATTATTAGGGATAACTCAAAAAGTACTCGTCAAATCTCGCTCAAATTTAAACGGGACCACAAGACAAGCACCAGCTTTTGAATATAAAAGAATTATCAAAATCGGTGCTCCCAGTAAAAAGTTGTGAAGTAACAAACATGAAAAAAAAAAGACAAATTGAGAACCTTCCGTTTTTAAAATCGGTTAAAATATAATAAGTTCTCTTAAGATAAATATAGCACATTAAAAATGATCACAAGCTTTAAGTTATAAAGTTATTATACGCTTTTATACTATATATATTATTCTAAAAGTTGTTTTTTCCTGGAGAGCTGATATCTTTTTTAATATCTTTTTTTTCTTTTTTTTTTCTTTTAATATCTTTTTAAATACTTAACCGAAATTAATAATTCATATACCATTTTAAAGCTTATGTTCCCTTTTATGTTTTGCTTTCCCATTTTTGACGAAAAATATTTAAAAAAAAGCATCGAAAAAATATATCTATTCGCACGGGTCAGCTAGTATTTAAATAATACAAAATCCGCCAATATTTCCATCAATCAATATTTGACAAAAAGCATTTCAAAACAAAGTTCAATTATAATTGATTAATAATAATTTTAAAGTACACACACACCTATTGTTAAAAATTGAAAACGAATGAAAGAAACGACTGTTTCATTGTAAAAATGTATTTGCGATCAAAATCAAAATTATAATCAAAAATTTCTTCATTCGAGTAGGCTTCATAAGCACTTTTGAATATTTTAAATAATTAACATTAGTTAATGAGAAGCTATCACCTATACAATTTTATCGTTCATTCTCGTATTTATTTTAATTACAATTATTTTCTGTTAAAATATTCAATATTTTTACGAATTAACATAATATTATTTTAAATATACTGTGACGCAATTGTATGTCTATTTTTTTTAAAAAACATCCGGAAGAGAGACTTGAGCTCCAAGATCATGTGACGCAGCGAATTTTGTTGTATAAAGATAACGAGTGATTTTTTAATATAATAATACTTATAATAAAATGACTACCTATTAAATAATCCCTTAAATCAGTTGGCGATGATATTACCATTACAAAATAAAATACAGATTGATTTGGAATGTTCTTTTTCAAAATCGATAAAAAGAATCAAATAATATCAGATGATATGTGTAAAAGCAGCTAATCTCCTCACGGTTATAGAACGTGAAATCAGGTCAGCTCTGCTTCTAATATGATGACAGTACCAGAAAACTGACGATAAAAATGTGAAATGTGTGTGAATCAAAAATTTTTACGTATCGTTGTGTTACATGTCAGTTTTATTGAATGACTTTATTTAAATTTATTTATATTATAATAGTTTTTTAAATACTAATAGTTATCTGAAAAAAACAAAAAAAAGGATATAGGCTACTTTTTATCAATAAAACTATGCGGGAGAAGCCGCGGGCGGAAGCTAGTCTGTTATAATGAAATAAATTGAATGACATAAATTGTATTTTTATATGTGAAGTTAATGATAGTTAAGTATTAAATTACACATGAAGGATAATAAAATATCATGGAGAGTTAAAAGAGCACTATATTGTGTTACGAAAAGTATCCCTGAAATAACCTTAAATAAAGATAGCGTTGCTGTACCAGAGGACTACTTACAACTTCCACTCAGCAAACATCAAGTCATCTAAAACAAAAACAATTAAGTTCAGACCAAGGAATTTACATCATAACTGGAATATTAACATTTATTTACTATTAAGTATTATTTATTACATTTATTTATTATGTTACATTACATAATAACTGACATAAGGTTGACATTTGTTTCCAACATGTGAAGTGAAAAAATCGTTCCGAGCATTTCGTTGACTACTGGTATTTTGTCTCTTTCTTACGAGTTGCCTTGAATACATGGTAGAGAGAGATGCAATTCCTCTGTTAGGAAAGTTTTTTGAGTTTACGTGAGCATTCAAGTTTGTATATATGTATATTCTTTGGTTCAGACCATTTCCTCCACTACACCAGCGCCACCTTTATTTAATGCTATTTTGTGGACACTTTTTATGTCAAACAGCCATATGAGATAGCGCTCCTTTACCTACATACTCCATGTTGGAACCTTACAAAGGGTCATTCGATGTAATCCATCAAAATGGCGCGTAAATAGTATAGATTCATTGTGGCACAAACAATAATTAATCTCGTCACGTTGTATTGATTACGTCCGGTTTGGATAATTTATTAATCTGTAGGTACCTAGAGATAGAATTTAGCCGTAAATTTTATACAAAGTGTTAAAATTCTGTCACTGGGAAGAAAGATCACGGATTTATTTATTTATTACTACTTTATGTACAATACATTAAAAAAATAATTGTACAAAAGGCGGGCTTAATGCTAAAAGCATTCTCTACCAGCCAACTTAGGACGTACAAGAGCGGACGTTTATAGATGTGCAAAATCGGAAAGTGAGTAAATTTATTTTCAAGAAAAGGCAAAATAAGATAATAAAATTAGTAATAATCATTATATTAAATACACGAGCAATTAATATATATACATAATGTATTAATACATACAGACATAAACAGTACATACATACCTGAATTTATCGGTGGGAGGGATGCGCTGTGCCGCGCTCCCGGCTGCTTGGGTACCACCATCTTGCTTGTTTCTCCCGTGCAACAGCTTTGCTGTGTTTCACAGGGCAGGACAGGCAGTGTAATTACTGGCACCGAGGCTTTAACACCTTATGTCTGGCTGCCTGGGTTAGTTCCAGGTAAACTAGTTTATGTTCATGGGCGATGTCAACCACTTACCATCAGGTGGAACGTCTGCCAGTTTGCCTATCCAAAAATATATATATAGAAGAAGTCAGAAAACAGCACGCAAATATCTGCCGATCATACCCATAAAAGTAATGCAACGAAATAAAAAATAAATATAATATAAATTTAAAAATAAATTGGTCGTTTCGGTTCAAGTATAGTAGTAAATAATAATATAGTATAGTAAATAATAAATATAGTTTATTAGGTAATATGTACATTTGTAGTAGTTGTAAATTTAATGCGATTTCTCTTCTAATGAATCTCAAAAGTAGCAGTTATAGCGTCGCAAAACCAATAGAGGAGTGTCCTCACACTGACTAATGCATTTATAGTCTCTAGTGTGTCTTACTTTGAATAAGTTTACGTGGGTTGAACATCCTCAATAAATAGGCTAAGTCATTTGAGATGATGCGACTCCTAGAGGATTATTGACGGAGACATTTTCTAACTTTATATGCGTATATTATATAAAATGCTTATCTTTGAACTGATATCTATGAACTAAACTGAATTAAATCAGCCTGTAAACATCCCACAGCTGGGCAAAGGCCTCTTGTTCATATAAGAGGAAGGTTAGAGCTTAATCCACCATACTGCTCCATTGCGGGTTGGCGGATTATTTTCCTAACATGAGTAACGATCGCTATCAGGTGTCCATGATGATAATCGGAACAAACGGCTTTACGTATATTCCGAGGCATGGTGGGTAGACCTACGAGTACATATCGCTTCTTTAAAAGAATAACGTGATATTTTAAAAAACCAAAACTTTACAGGAAAGCAATTTCAAACATTTAAGAGTTGAGAAATTCTAAAATATTGATAATTTTACTTACTATTATAAATTGTTTTCCTACAGTAAAATTATCAATATTTTAGAATCTATCAACTCTTAAATATTTGAAATTGCTCTCTTGTAAAGTTGTGGTTTATAAAATATCACGTTATTCTTCTAAAGAGGCGATATACCTATACCAGAAAAAAATATTTGTACCAATAAAAATATCTACCCCGATTGTGAATCGAACCCTAAGCAAAGATTTTTACTGTTTTATATCGATTATATAAATATTGGAACTTTATCACGCTATTCCATTACAGATTGGCGGAGGTACATGTCTCGGAATTTCGCCGAAACATGCACATTCTGAGATAAATTTTAAAGAAAATAAGCTGTTATAATTCATATCAACACTCGACTATCTGTAACGATTCCCGTGTACTATCCACTGAACTGTCTTGGTTACCAAAATATAATAAAAAATATAACAGGCAACAACGAGTAGGTACTCAAACTGCAAATAAACCAAACAAAAAATTACAAGTACAAAGTAAAATGTTTACAAGAGAAATATACAAGAGCCGGACTTATTGCTAAAGCAGCAATCTCTTCCAGGTAACCTTATATTATAACAAAATAATAATTAATAGTAAAAGTTTTATATTTTTTTTATAAAAAAAAAAAAATTTTTTTTCGAATATCATAAAACACAACTGCTAAAAATTTCTTAGATAAACCATTTTCATAGGGTTGAACCTGTACATGTATTATGTGTGTCAGTCAGTGACTAATATTTGTGTGAGACAGTGATCGCTAAGCATAAGGCGCCGGTTTGTTGTGTATTCGATAAAAAAATCCCGCATTCAACGCTGATGAAATACGATAAAAATCGATTAATATTACTTAAGCTATATAAATATCTTTATCAAAATTCTGCTTAGATTTAGTGATATGATAACATATATTACATGTGTACCAATTGGCTGTTTTGATGGCATTGTAAACAACAACAATGACACAATTATTAAGAGCTGGCACCGCTTCATTTTCAAATGGTAATTTTGCTTTGAAATTTATTCGTGTTTAGTTTTGGGAGGGAAACATAGTGAGGGAAAGTGCACATCTCAAAAAATATTCTGAAATATATTGATTGATTGATTGATTCAGCCCGTTGAAGTTAATGTTTTTAAACTTTTGAGGATATAATGAAAAAACCCACCACCACATCACTCTGTAGGGACATCTATCTCGCCACATACGAACTGACGTATCCCATATATATCACCTCGGGGTCGCCAGTTTGCAGTGGCGTGCATAAAGTTTTAAGACAGGGTAGGCAGTCAAACAAGTATGCTTAATTAAGAAAATCAAAACCCGACTGCGTAAAATACTCTTATTATAAACTAAAAAGAATAAAACAATTTACTAGATTTCATTTGATACCCATATTGTTACAGTAACAAAAAAATTCAACTCCCCCCCCCCATTCCCCCATTTGCGGGCGCCAGTTTGAAAATGTATATAGCCTATGTCACTACTACAATTTAGACAAATCCAACGACACCTCATATGTCAAAAACCGTCCAGCCGTTTGGGCTGTAGAGCGTGCCAAAGAAATGGACATACATACATACCTACATACATACGCTCAAAAAACATAACCCTCCGTCTGTCGCAGTCGGGTAAAAAAATATGAATCTAAAGAACATCACATCATTCCAATTTAAGTAATTATGCTATACCTACATTTAAATCAATAAAGATTAAACATTTTTAATTCACAGAAAACAAGTATGCTTAATTAAAAAAATCAAAAAACCCGACTGCGTAAAATACTCTTATTATAAACTAAAAAGAATAAAACAATTTAACAATTATATATATGTTAATATTATATTTATGTTTTTTAGCTTTCATTTGATACCCATATTGCTACAGTATGAAAAAAAATAATAATTCAACTCCCCCCCCTCATTCCGCCATTTGCGGGCCGCCATTTTGAAAATTTATATAGCCTATGTCACTACTACAATTTAGACAAATCCAACGACACCTCATATGTCAAAAACCGTCCAGCCGTTTGGGCTGACGCGTCACAGATCCCGGAGAAAGAAGACAGCCACAGTTGAGCGCCAGCCTGCCGTACTACCATATGTCAAAGGAGTCACTGACAAGATTGGCTACATCTTGAAGCGAGCTTCAATCAAAACTTACTACAAGCCGCCAACGAAGATAAGTCAATTATTACCATCTGTCAAGTGCCAAATACCTTTACAAGATGCAGGGGTCCACAAATTAGACTGTGAATGTGGTCTCTCATATATAGGGCAAACTAAGCGGAGTATAGAGACACGCGTCAAAGAACACATAGCTGACATGAAACACCAACGGTCGACAAAGTCTGCTGTGTATCAACATACTCAACAAGGTACCAACCACTATATCAGATTTGATAAGCCACAAATTCTCGCTAAAGAACACCGATTCCTACCAAGGATGATTCGCGAGGCTATTGAAATCAAAAAACATCCTAATTTCAATAGAGAGAATGGTTGGAACGTACCACCAGCTTGGGAGCCAGTACTAAAATTAATTGAACCCAAGGAAAATAAGAACACAGCATGACTTCCAGACACAATAAGCTCATTCTGCATGAATAGGAACGGTTAATAGTAATAATTTAAAATTGTATAAAAAGCGGGGTATGTAACAATTAATTCATTATTCGGACACCCACCACCTCAGTCCCCCGAGATCATGGACGCTGTAAAGGGTCCGAAACGTCGGGAAACAATTTAAAATATTGTAAAACTATAAAGTTTTAAATAAACGCGATAAAATCCGGTATAGACTTTTAATCAAATATTATTACCATATTTAAAATTATATATACTTATAATATCTCAAAAACATTGATATAAATCAAAAACTGATGGAAAGAAATGATGATTTCAATTAATTTATTTGATATCTATATGTAGAATAATTTACCAGCAAAGTTAGTCAAAGTAGTTTTTAGCTTTATAATTGCAAAAATAAAAATGTATTATTATGGACTAGTAAGTAATTATACATATCTTATTTATGGTGTTTGATATGTATTTTTAAGTAATCAATCTGATTTTGAGAGTTACAAATGTACAATTTGTAAATTTTCTAAATCGACACAGAATTATCGACATTTTTGTTATATTATAGTTGTTCTGATATTTTGTATTCATATGTAGTAGTTTATTTCTTTAACTTTTTTTTTAAATCTTTAATCTCACATATTTTTCCTAATATTTCAATTTTATTGGGAATAGAAACTTTTAGATAATTTCAAGAACAGACAAGTGAATTATTAGACACTGTGTAAGTTCATTTATACTAATAATGCAGGCATACACATACAGCAGGACAAAATATATTTAACTATACATACCATGGTTATTGATTGATCCGGCTTTTCTCGGCATGTGATACAAGTCGTGCCGAATCTTTTATGAGCATGAGCCACTTATATATACAGCAACCAACTGATACTCATCAAACAAATCAGATACTGGATAGACATAGTGGCCTCATAGGCCGGCACTCTGATAATTTCGTTTGTGTCAAACATACGAAATCATTGATAACACTATCAAGGAATTTCTATTAATGAGTTACGAAATTGTATGCTTAATTAAAGTACTTGTTTATTTATTAATAAATGAAAAATTATAACCTCATTGTTATTTATAATATGTTAAATAGATACGCCTATCTTTTGTTAAATACGTAATAATCTGTAAAATCGAACGTGTTGAATTTGGATGCACTATTTACTTTATTTACTTCCATTAAACACATCACCACGCACAAACTAAAAATTTAAAATTCAAAGTGAATTCAATGAATTGTAATATCTGTCATGGAATGATTCGGAGTTCGGACGGCGGATGTGATTATGCGACCGTGTCAAAAATCATAATTATTGGTACATACGGTATCGAATTCAAGACAATTTGATTTGACAGGTTATTAGCCTAGGCACTGCCTATTTGTTTATACTGAGATTGTTAAACCGACCAATGTTAAAAACACAATACTTTGTTCGTATTCCATATGACGCGCGACATTATAAAATTGTAGGATTATAATAATGTCGTTCTGTCAATGCTAACATTTTGTATGGGATTTAAGGCAAAGTTTTATAAAAGGCCCGTCGCGGTCGTCGATTCGCGGGAAGCGCTGATATCGCATATATGATGGCGGGTTTTTCAAATTGAAGCGGATTTAAATTTAATTATGGTTTATGTCTTTTTCAAAAATATGTAATGTTCATGTTTTATATATATATTTTTAGTAACATGCCAAGGTAGGCAGTGCCTTTCTGCCTATATGAAATGCACGCTACTGCCAGTTTGGGGGGGATCCTCCGACCAGACGGTGTCGTGTATGGTGGGCTACTGCCCCCGATGGTTGTTGTTGGGTTCTTGTATATATGTTCAATCGCTTTGATAATTTTGATAGCGCGATGTAGGATACGTCAGTTTGTATGTGGCGAGATAGATGTCGCTACAAGTCATTGTAATGTCCTCTGCTAAACACAGGCCTCTCTGTCTCTCTATCATCTCTTCGGTTGTCTGTACTCGCCATATATATACGAGTACATAATTATGTACCTACATACTAGCTGACCTGACAGACGTCGTCCTGTCTTAGCCAAAAATACTCGCCGATGCGGCTGTTAAACGACATGCTCGAACTATAAAACGAAAAATTTTTTTTTTATTCCGTAAGACGGTAAGACCTTCTAGAAAGAATTAGAAAAAGAAAAACGATGTATGAAATCAGTACAGTCGTTCTCAAGTTATGACGTGACTAAAGGCAACAGAGATTTTATATTTTTATATATGTATAGTGTTGTATACACGTGCACAAACATGACATTTAAAAAAAAAAAATCAACTAGTATGTAGGTATGTCTCGTGAGAGGATCAGTATAAACAATAAAATAGAGATAAGGATCGACCGACAACGCGTGTAAGTTTATCAAATCTATTTTCGTTAACACGCGATGCGTTGACAAACAAATCTCGCAATCTCTTTAGGTATATTTATAGCATTTTTATCATTTAATCCGAGATAAATAATATTAATCTTGGTCAGTAGTTGCGTGTGTAGTATCTACAACAAACACATATGATAATCGGTACGTCTATATATTTTTAAAACGAAATGACTTCGATTATTTTGAATCGAATGTAATAATTCATATATTATTTTATTAACACAGTCATATTTATGTGTGATAGCGTGATATTATATAGCTCATAAGCTCAGCAAATAAACTTTCCAATAGAAATCAAACGATTATATCATGTAATTAATTTGATTAAAGTCCGTTCATATTGGAAAACGGAACACGACACAACGAAAAACACAACGATAGACAAAAAGTAATAGCGATAAACAATATATGAAAAGATTTCAAAGTAACAATATATAAAAAGATTTCTGAACTTATCTAAACTGAATCAGCGCTGAAGCAGCACTGAGGGTTATCAGATAATTTCTCTATCATAAGTAACGGTCATTACCAGGTGTCTACGATGTCACGGTGGCATGAGCCAGCGATCCCGTGGCGTCCTTGTACGACGACGAGGGCACCGCTGTGTTTTAGTGGGTATTCTGACTTCGCAATCAGCGAGTCCAACATATCCGTCGCCTCTGGGTGGCGGGATGCGTAAACGCATTTCAGAGTCAAAAAAAAAGGTATCTACGATAACAACCGGGACCGACAGCTTCACGTGCTCTTTGAGGAACGGTGGGGAACCTACTAGGACGTAAACCCAGACCGGAAACAAATATTTGCACAAATACAATTAATATCCGCCCCGAGCGGAAATTGAACCCGCTACCACCGGCGTTGAGACGACTACTCGCGTTACAACACCAGAACGGTCATCGACGGAAAAAGAGTACACATCTCATAAAAACAACTTCAGACGATTGATTTAATTTAATAAAAAATAATATTTTAACTTAAAAAAATGTAGTATGCCGTAATTTTTTTTCTATAAAACAAAAGGATTGTAATTTTATTTTTAACGCAGTTCTACTGCAGATTATAAAAAACAAAACAAGTATCTTGACTATATTTTCCTTCAGCATACACGAAATGAATTCTTAAACAGTATTGGGCTTGAAATTTTGTGGTGTTAGCTTCGTTTGGAATCTGGGTCCTATTGTGAACGCATTCTGACTAACTTGCTTGCTGTCTCAATAAAACTTCTTTAACATTTACTAATGAACATTCTACTAACATCTTGTGCCTGTGAATTCATTCCTGTTTTCCTATTTTGACTTTCATCCCAATTCTCAAGGGAATGAATTTCAGAATAAAAAGTACTGTTTACTAGAGTATGATGACGATGATGATGTACTAGATAACTAGAGTATAGAGTCAATAATAAGAGTTTTGGATCAATAAATCCGCCTCTTATACATTTCCCTTGTAAATATTTTACTCTGTGCTTGTAAAATTTTTTGGTGTGCAATAAAGTTTACCTGTTGTTGTTTGTTATATATCTTATTATATTTTGAGAATCGAGATGATTCAGTGGATAGTACACGGATATCGTAAAAGGTCGCGTGTTGATATGAATTTTAACAGCTTATTTACTATAAAATTCATCTCAAAATATGAATGTTTCGGCGAAATATCGAGACATCTACATCCGCCAACCTATAATGGAATACCGTGATATATTAAGTTCTAATTCTTATCGGGTCAAGTTCCGTTCAAATTCATTCAGTAATTTCAGTAAGATGTACAGACGAGACACAGAAATATAGCTAGATAGATAGATAAAAAGAACAATGTATCAGTTTTAGCTTCTGTATCTATTACGCCCCCAATAATATTTTTAAGATATTGTCAATTTATAAAATTGGACCTGTTAGAGTTTTATTTTAAGTATAGTTTTACATAGAACCTTCAAATCGAAACTTCTATCAACTGCCAGGAAATTTTGAAAGACACGTTACGTCTACGTCACGTTTTATCAATGAGAAAATATATTATCAGATAAAATAATTTCGTTTAATTAGTGTCGTTTAGGTTGTTACACTAAAGACCCCGTGTCCTACATTTTAATAAAGAACGAATTATATATAATATATTTGTGAAGAAGTAATTTTTTTAAGTTAAAATGTATTTGTGTGTTAAGTGACAGGTAATTTTAGTATATAATTCACATCGATCATGTGTACATCAAAGTTGGTTTCGATTACGTATCAGTGATTTGGCTTTAGAAAATTCTATTATAAACTAAAATATAAATTTTGTAGTATTTTGGAAACAGTGGACGTGGAAAAGGTGTTATTTCTACGTTGTTAAGCAAAATGTCGTTTAGAAAGTGATTCAAATCAATTTGTGACTTACAAAAATAATCAAAATGAGGAGGTTCTAGTTGAAAGAAACATTTATTTGTTTAGTTACAAGTTGACTTACCGAATTATCTGGTTATTTTATTAAATTAATTACAAGTGGCAATTAGATCGTTACCATAAGATTTCATGAAAGCCTAGTGTTTATACGTTAATAATGAGAAATTTAATCCGGTAATCCAAAGTAAAACTCGGAGACGTTCAGCGCAGTGGTTTCGAATTCGATCAAGTCGGGTCTATTTCAAGTTTTTATGTGTTAAAAATTCATTATTTATACTAATGTTTTAAAGTATATGTAAAAGCATAAAATATAAATATAATTAAAAGACCACAGTAAAATCACCAAAAAATCATGTTTCTTGTATTTGGAGATATTGAGGGACTCCCGTTAATTTTTACTTTTTATTTTAATTGAACTGAACTAAACTTAATCAGTCTGTAAACCACCCACTGCCGAGCGAAGGCCTCTTCTCCATATAGAAGAAGGGTTGAAGCATAATCCGCCACGCTGCTCTACTGCGGGTTGGCAGATAATTTTTTCATAACATGACTAGCGATCGCTATCAGGTGTTAATAATAACAACCGGGATCGTCGGCTTTACGTGCTCTCCGAGGCACGGTGGGGAGACAAACAACGACATACACCCAGACTGGAAACAAATATTTGTACAAAAACAACTATCTGTCCCGAGCGGGAATCGAACCCGCGACCGCCGGCGCGCGGTGTTGACGACATAAACGTAGAAGAATTCACACTTGACGTTTAGTGAGGTCATCAAACGGAAAATTGAGCTAAAGTTAAGATATCTAAATATCAAAAAATATAATAACAATAATAATTACAGACTGACATTATTATAACAAGTAGTTATACACGTGCACAATAATATGTAAATAACATAAATAATACATATAAACCGGCATTCAAGACAAAGTGAAATTCTTAAGATCCACATTGAATAGTAGTAGAGTAGCGCGATAAACAAACAAAAATTTCAGCACTTTTATATTAGTACAGATACAAAATAAATATATCTTAATTGTAACTCGCATATTAAAAAAAATATTTCAACATATTTTTCATATACTTCCCGAAGCTTTTTGTTATTTTTTCATTATAACTCAAATCAATTCCGTATTCATGAAATTCGTGTTGTATTTTTTTTTTGATGTTTTTTATATAACTTTTTCATTACAGTTTCCATTGTTTCAGCTCGCCATGTTGACAAGATTGATAATAAGAGATTAATTCGTAATAACAGAAAAGTACATGCCTCACGGGAGCCCAAGGAAAAAACTGATGACGTCTATTTAAATTCGAATAGTTTTACAAGGGAATAAATATGGCGTCTTGCCTTGGCGGCCATTTTGGAAGTCAGGAGTACGTGCCGGTTGCGGAGTTTTACGCAGACAAATCAGTTTTTGTCACTGGAGGTACTGGTTTTATGGGCAAGGTGAGGAATTTTTTTTTCTATCCTTATATTATATTTTTATGTATTATATTGGTTCATTGACTCATCGTGATTCGGCCTAAACTGTTGAAGGTTGAAACATGAGTATAGCTCTTTCTTTTACTGACTCGCCGTTTTTCAAAGGAAAATTAAGTGACAAATATTATATAGGAGACAAAAATATTTTTAACCTATTAGCTTGAAAATAAGGCCGAACTTTTCCATAAAAATAAAATTTATTTTTAATGGACCCTATAAATATTGACGAGGATGAAAACGGGGGTAAAAGCTAAAATAATATAAAGAAGAAATATCAGTCACTGCTTAAAGATTTTCGAAACTAAGGCTTAGACATTTGGTAATCATGTTTTATTTGTAACGGTTGTTCCAAAAACATGGTGTGTAATTAGGCATTTTTGGTGTAATTATGTATTAAAGTAATAAGTGAAGCCAATACCAAGCCTTACCAATTTTCCTCAATTAATTCCAAAAATAGTTTTATGCCAGCATCGAAAGATATATGCAGAATTATCTTTGAGTTTTACCTTAACATACAACAAATTTCAATACTAACTGACGCGGACGCTCAGTTAGTGTTGAAATTCGACACCACAGCGATTTTTCGCGATCGCGCAAGTTACGTAATAGCCGCACGGATTTTATTTAACGAAAAACAACCAACATCAGGATTAAGCATTAGCGCTAGGGGTAAAAGTGATTTATTTATATAATATCACTTCCCAAAGTTATGTTCACTTTTCTACACATTATCGATTTAGGCCGAAGATGAATCTCGTGAAAGTCGTTAATATATTTCCCATTTTTCTACTCCATTCCATTGTTTCTATCCTATTCAATATCCTGTCACTGGGCGAAAAGTGATTGTCAAAGTTTCCGTATAAATATTGAAAGTGGGAAAGTTTGTGAAGATTGAGAGATTTATGGATCGATGTTTGTTATATTTTACGCGAAAAACTTAACGAAACGTTTGCTTTGAAACATGGTTTATAGATGATCGAAGATTGGGATGAACACGTCAACTACTATTCTGCTATTTCTACTAGATTAGTTTCCTTATTTTACTATTACAATCGTGTCACAATTATACATCAATGGTCACTTAATCGCTTCCTAATGGTGGTTTTTTTATAGGTTTTTAATTATATAAATAAATAAATATTTTTAACACACACACAAGGTCGTCTGTTCCTAAGGTAGGCAACTTAATGCCTGTGTTTTAGGTAACAGCCGACTGATATACATTTTTTTTTTAAATAAATATACATATAAATAATACATATATATAAATAAACATATATTACACCCAGACTCAGGGCGGTAATCGAACCCACAACCCTTGGAGCAGAAAACAGGGTCACTGCAAACTGCGCCAACGGGTCAGTCAATTATGCCATAAAGGCGCCATGGGATCTTAATGGGATCGTAATGATTTTTTGATAGCTTGCTTGAGATAAATTATATATTTATATATAATCGAATAATAAACCAAAAAATTATAATCGAATGATTGAAATAGCAGAATTGTACAAGAGGACTTATGCGGGTAAAACTTCAGGGAAAAGCTAGTGAAGCTTTTGAGGCAGCTTTTAAAGATTGTATTAAAGATTTGTTTTATTTTTTATTTATGACAGGTGCTAGTCGAAAAATTACTGCGGAGTTGTCCCAAAATCAAGAAAATATATTTACTTATGAGGCCGAAGAGAGGTCAGGATGTCGCGTCCCGTCTTACAGAACTCACACAATCACCTGTAAGTATACATGTAATTTATTTTTACTTTACGTGTATTTTGTCTTCATATTTATTAATATTAAAACTCAATCCTACTTTTGTACCTGATTAAATATATTTGTATGTAGTTGAAAATTCGTCAAAATAGATACAATTGTTTTAAAGATTAACGGGGATCTTTTTGCAAAAATTAGACAATTAGCGATAACTACACGTTGATCGTGCGATAGAAGGTTTTGTGAATTATAACATCTACAATGTGTAAGATACGAATCGCTAATTGCTCTCTAATTGTCTAATATACTTTTTGTTTTGAGCTAGCACGAAAACCCAATCTACTAGTATTAATATTGGTCGCAAGAGGTAGACTACCGCTCGCATGGCTATCGCTGTTGAATTGCAATCTGAGACCATTAATTAAATTTTACCGTTTGAACATTAACTATTTAGTCGTCTGGTTTTTTTTAAACATCTTTTGATTAAGATCAGTTAGATTCATGTTGTAGATGTTCAGTAGTTCATGGAGTTTATTGCTAATTGTAATAATAATATGGGCTAGTAAAATCCGAGATGATCTGGTGGATAAAATATGCGAATTAATACTACACGGTAATGAGTCACCCAACTACTTAAACGAGTTGAAGCCTGTGTGTTTTATGTGTCTGTCTTTAAAATGTATCTCACGAAAAAAATCTGATTTGTGTATCAGCCAACCCATTGAAGAGTATCGTGGTGGTTTAAACTGCAGCCCTACTCCTAAAGTAGAGGCCTATGTTGTAAGCTATAAAATAAGTCGCCGAACAATAATTATATAATGGTCAAATCTTGACCTAACCAAACAGGATCGATATTCCTTGTAATGTAAAAACCTAGCTTAGCGACCTTAACACGCGAGAAGCCTGTTTCAATAATGTTTAATAATTGCAAACAACGACGAGCTGGCGCAGTGGTTACTGCTATTGGCGTTACCGGTCGTGAGTTCAATCCCCGCTCGTGTCAAATGTTTGTATAGGCCATACAGATTTTTGTTATGATTTTAATATTTGTATTGTATTTTTTGTCAATTTAACACAGTAGATAGAATAGGTGGATCTCAAACGGAAATTTTAGGGCATAAAACCGGGATAATACTAATAAAAATAATATAGTAAATACTCTTTATTGTACACCACAAGGAAATAAACAAGAACTATAAGAGATAAAAAAGATGTACAAAGGAGGTCTTATCGCTAAAAGAGCGACCTCTTCCAGACAACCTTTCGATATAACCTTGGACACGGCTTAAAAATACTACTGCATTTTCAAGTACTAAATTTGTTTAAAAACGCCTCTCTCGCTGTGCGAAAAAACTAGCATATTTTGTAAGAATTCTATGGCGATTTAAAATAGTGGAAAATTTAACTGCTTCCGATACTAGAAAACGTACATTTAATATTTTTGACGTGATAACGTCTAGTAAATCGATAAAAGCCGGCGGCACTTCACGAAATCTGTCACAATCCGCGAGCGAGAGCGCGGAATAAGCGATAGAGAGGCACGATTTACAGGTTGATTTAGTTCAGTTTTTAAGGACCAATCAATCTCTCATCTCACACAATTACGTTCAATTTTAGTAATAATCTTACTCTGATATCGCTAACTGTATAATGTTAATGTTTGAAGTTCAATAATCTTATTAAAAAAAAGTGAAATTGGAGATAGATAGATTTTATTAGAAAAGACCCGTAATACCCACTATAATAAGTATATATACTGTAAAATAAATAATTAAACTAATTGTATATTAGCATCTATTCAGTTATTTTTTTATGACGATATATATACTTATGTAAAAGAAATAAAAATTCGTCATAAAACTACATTTTTTTTTAAATTTTATATATCGAAATCTATGAAGAAATATGGTCAGCTTAAATTATAAATTAAAGACAAAATACTTCAACTTTACTTAATAATAAAAAACGAGCGCTTTTCGTTTCATTCGTTTTGTTTCAACCTTTTTTTTTCATCTTTTTCAACTTCTAGCTGTTATATGCGCCTTTTCTTCTAACGGTATAGTACGATTCTCTACAGTGTGATTTAGGATTGTATATGATAATATGACTGAAAAGCGCGGCTTTTTCGGAACCAGCTCTCATGTGTTAAATTGAAAAATATTGTGTGGTATCGTAAAATTACTGCTAAACGTCGCACAGTGTGGTATTTGACCCCAAAACCTGGCCAAAAATATTTTATGGTTCTTACTACTACAGATGTGTATCCTAGTACTATAAACAATAAAATTTTGTGTATATCTGTACAGAGTTACACAGAAACGGCTTATTCCGCTAAAAAAGGGTAAAAATAAAATAAAATTGAGTGAAGTATTTTTATAAATCATTTATTCTTGCTTTGCTTTGCTTTCTGGAGGACAGAGTAGCACGGAAAAAAGCTTTTGTTAGTTTCCCGTACTATTTCGTATTGTGCTTTAGTGAGTCCTGCTTCTGTAAACATTGACAAAGCACGTAATGGCGATAACTGGATGGTCTTCTTTTGATCTTCAGAACTTTTTTTTAATGCTTGTATATATGTCTTTGATTTTCGAGGACTTTTCGTAAGATTTTTCACTACTTTTGAAGCATGGACCTTGCCAAACTCTCGCAATTTCATTTGAGTAGCATAAGTCAACTCATCTAAGTCTTTCGACCGAAGTTCTTCAGTTCTCCGTCTTTTGCTACTTTCACTAGAGTCCATGAAAGACTTCTGAGGGCGCCCAGGATTGTGCCCTATAACAAAAGAAAAAAACAGTAGTTTTAAAATAACACTAATACTATTACTACACACAAAACATGCTAACGTATAAAACATAAAGAATAATAAAAATAATCAAGAATACCAATTTGAATACTGAAAATGAACTCCATTTGGCTTAGTCACTAGATAAATACCGAAATCCTTTGAATTCAGACAAAAAATACTTCTTTAAAACAATAGTCGTAATAATAATAATTATCTCTTGTGTTTTACGTACCTGCACTACTAGGTATAGGCAGATAAATAATGCCGTTTAGCCAATCAGTGTTGTTTTTTTCAAATCTTGCCTTTATTTTGTTAGCAGCTAACCATTTCTGCTTGAATTGGTGTTTTATAAGGGAGATCTTTTGCTTTGCATCAGGTAGCACTTGATCATTATCAGCGAAGTTTTTTAACAACTCCACTTCCATAAATTGTACCTTTTCATCAAATGTTGCCTCATTTGATCGATTTAAGATGGTATACAAATCATTTCGAGTCATAGACCGCAATCCAGAAGGTCCTATTAACAAATTAGAAAAAAAAAATATATTTATTTTAATCGACTATTACAGATTAAAAAAATCTTAAAAAAAAAGGGGCGGCTAGGTGCGGCTATTTCTTTCATATAAGTATTAAGTACAAAATACTTCATACTGTACAATAGTTTTTGTAGCTTAGAAGAGTTTAGAAGTATAACAAAACTCTTAGTGAATATTTTAAAGTACACATATTTCATGCATTTGAATACACCTACTTTGTCAGCCATGTTAACTGAAATCCGTAAGTAAATAAAGTAGTTTAAAATACAGTACATACCTGGGTTATTAAAATCCATCACAAACACAATCCGTAATTTGTTTATTCTTAAAACAAAAAAAGTTTGAATAACGGTAAAATCTGAACACATCGACAAATCACACGATACAAGAGGGCGAAGGGTAACTTCCGACTGATCGCCTGGCGCGCTGAGTTGCGCTAGCGCTTTACGGTTTGTGCCTATTGATGCATAAACTATCTGGCTTTTCGTAGAAATACACAAAAACGATAGGAAACGGTTTTTGAGAAATGCCTTTTTGGCCAGGTTTTGGGGTCAAATACCACACTGTGCGTCGTACCAACTCGGTTTGATACTTTAAAAGTATTGCTATAAGCATATAATATTATTTTAAAAGAACAGTGAGTCTCTCTTCATGTCTATGACCAATGGATAGGGCAGAGGGCGTCCACAGTGCGCTGCCTTCACGCTCTGTCTTGGGCTAAAGTACAATGAGTATTGTACATAAAACTTATAATAATAGTTATTAAATCGATTTTAAAGATTTATATTAATGAACTCAAAATAAATAAATAATTTTATTTAAAATGTAGAAGCGTTGTTCGTCAATTATCAAACTTCAATGAACGCCTTAACATTGGACATTAGCACTAGGTTGAATGACCTTCATGACATTGATCTAATGTTGCCATGTAAAGGTTCAACTGTGGTTATTTTTGCGTGGACACTAGATACTAGAAAATTCGTAAATCAATTATTTAATTGAAAAACATTTTCATTCGCCACACGTATTTTAGTTACGGCTTTTGAGATTTTTCATACAGCAGGTGGTATATGCTTATATAATAAAAATGAGTGATTTAAATCGTCCATTAAACCATTTTTAGTAATTCCTTGTAGTCCGACTGGCCTGTTGGAGCAGTTGGCATTGACCCTGCTTTCTGCTCGAGGGTTATGGGTTCGATTCCCGCCCCGAGTCTAGGTGTAATATATATTCATTTATATATGTATTATTTATATTAGCCAATTGATATACTTTTTTTTTCTAATATATATATATATATATATATATATATATATATATATATATATATATATATATATATATATATATATATATATGTATATATTAGAAAAAAAAAGTATATCAATCGGCTGTTACCTAAAACACAGGCATTAAGTTAACTTGGTAGGTAAGTTAGGAAATGGGTGTATTAAAAAAAAATTAAACTACTTTCAGTTTTAAAATAGTTGAATCAATTAATTTCAATGATTATAAAAATTAATTACGTTTATTAGTCAAGGACTACTCATCATATTGATCAAATTTGATATAAATTTGATAATATTCATAAATGTCATTGATACCTTATCAAAATCGCTGTGTCATTCACATTAGTCATTGCTAGGTGAGAGCTAGACAACGGGACGCGACGGCCGGCGGGCGCTTCGACGAATCTATCGAGTATTAATTAAGGTCAACATCTGAACAAATAAATGGCAGACTTGTGTTTCAAAAATATTATTTAAATGTTTAACGAATAGAGAATCTACTTACCAAACACTATCGGTTATAAATTTTGAATTTTATCCCTTCTCCTGAAAGAGCCGTACTGCGTTTTGAGATAAGAGTAATCATAGTCCTAGCTCGGAGTAAGTATGGACAATCAAATCTTGCAAATTTTAGAACGGAAAAATCCACCATAATATGAATCGTTTGATGTTCACTGTATAACTTAGGTCTCTCCCATCATCTGTGGGGAGTTTGTCCCCGAGTCGAAATTTAGCGCCGCCAACGGTAGGACTTATGTCGGACCACTGGGCTCAAAGTCGGTCCTAATACATGTTAAATTAGGTCCGACTTAGCACCCAAAAATGGCACAAATTTAAGTTTTTATCACTTTACGACTAAAATCGGACCTAAATGGAATACAATTTATAGCCTATAGGCGCTAAGTCCGACTACTGGGCTCTAAATCGGTTCTATTTCGGACTACTGGGCTCTAAATCGGTTTTATGTCGTTATGTTGGCTTTAAATTTCGACTCGGGGTCAATACTCGTTACGCTTGGCAGGCAGGTTTTGGCGAGCGCAATGTGTTGCGGCAGGGTATGGCGACGCTCCATGGAGGAGAAGTCTGGCCTTTTCGCCGAGGCCAGCCTGTCGCTGGAGGGATCCTGTTGCTTGCAGATCCGGGAACCTCCAATTAAAGCGGCCGAAGGCTCCCGCAGGGGTTTAATACTGTATTGCACTCCCAAAGTGCCGAGTCCGACATAAGTCTAGAACTGCCTACGCGGGCGTCCTGGATATCATCCGTAAATGGATTCCTGCTGCTCATTACTATCCTGTACTGTTGTTCACACCAATATGGCCTTAGTCGCCTTTTACAACATCTCGGCAAGAAAGAGGTCGGGAATATTCTGCTCTGCTGATCATCTATGTTTATGTATTACAAATAAGACATAGAGTGGGGGTATCCATAAATTACGTTTGACAATTTTGGTTTTTTTTTTATTTATAAATAAAGAATCAACTTCAAAACTTATTAATTGTTATAATAGATTCAAACATATTTTACACGTTGGGATCGTTAAAAGTGATTGATATTGGCGCTAGATGTCGCTAACATTAACTTGCGTAAAATTAACAACAAAATTATTTAATCTGTATTACGTTATATACTATCTAATAGTCGCGTAAAGTATTCGTCGTGTCATATCGCATCGCGTCGCATCGCTTCAAATCTTTCTCACTTCAAGTTTCTTCTTATTTTATATACAAATTCAAGACTTTTTTTTTTCAAAGTAAATTACTTTTAGTTATAATATATATGTGCCATTTTGTTCGGAAATATTGTAACAAAATATATATTTTATAATTTTCAAAAAAGTATTATTGAGTAAAGTAAAAGTTAAAAAGTAGTATTTTATTTTAACTTCAAAATAATAAGCATGAACTATACTATAGAAGTACTATAATTGACTGAGTATCAAGCAATGATTAAGAAGCTCTGTTCAATACTGTAGTCAGTGCTACAAATACGTATCTTATTGTTTAAGATTTTAATTTAATTTATCGTTCGCAGTTATTCGAGACACTAAGGAAAGAACGGCCTCAAGAACTGAACAAGATCGTACCAATAGTTGGTGATATCACAGAACCAGAGTTAGGTATCAGTCCAGCGGACCAAGTAATGTTATGTCAAAAGGTATGTTTTTAACAAAAAAAAAAAAAAAAAAAAATACATTTTTAACCAATAATATCAAAATACATCTTTTGCTCTTGGTACACGAGAATTTGTGGTCGACCGAGTTACTACCAAATATGAAATACGAATACACCTATTTTTCTAAAATATACCGATTAAAATATTAACTTATCTATAAGATTTTTCGATGTTCTAAAGAAAAATAACTATAACATTGGCAACTCTGTCTAAATCAGTGTTTCCCAACGTGGGGCCCACGCCCCACTGGGGGGCAATTTGACAGTTAAGGGGGGCAATTTAAAAATGGACTCGACACGACTTTAACCCTTTCGCTTTGGGTTATTTCAATGCAATGCTATACCTTTTCCAACCGTTTATTATATTTTTGACAGCTTACGTCTATAAATTACATTTTTTTTTCGGACTACATTTTGAATTTCAGTTTTTTTTTTCATTATTTGTTTTGAAATTTTATTTACGGTGTTTTGATAACAATTTCATAGTGATTTCTTCCTTAAACTTATCATTTATATTTCTTAAGGGCACAAAACAATTTTAAAGGTTAAAAATTATGCATGGGGACATAAAAAATTTAGAAATGTTAAGGTGGGGCATGGCCTAAAAAAGGTTGGGAAACACTGGTCTAAATAATTACCTAAAAATTGACACCCCGAACATTTGAACTTGTATTTTAACGAGTCTAAAATTTTGTTTTTATAATCTAATGCTGGTTTTGGTGAAAAGTCAAGGATATAGGCTATAATACGTCATACTCTGACTTAACAGGCATTCGTAATACGATTACGAAACGGGGCGTCTAGTATATCGTAGAAGTTGTAAAAATTTGAAGCAGACTTCAAATAATGTATGGTAAAATGGTAACACCTACCAATACCAAACAAAAAATACAGTAATTTTTCCACTTACACAAATGTAATGGTATTTTTATTGCGTCGCGATAGTTTTAGTTGGATCGAGTAAAGAAAAATGATTGTATGATTATATTGTACCCACATATTTGAATCTACGAAAACCATTAGAAATCCATAGAAATTGCAATTTCCTTTCGATCAGGTTTCGTATGATCACTGCTCCCAACGGACAAATAGTTTTATATTATAAGTATTAATAACGTTATCATTGTCAATCAAACAGATTAATTTTGATGCACACGTTGTAACTTAATCCATTTTGAATTATAACGGTGATTTTTATTTAAATTTACCTCGTGTAGGGTAATATTTTATAGGGTATAATTTTTGTAACAATATTTAAGGGTTTTTTATGTGTACCATAAGAGGCAGACACTTGAATTAACATAATACGTACAGTATAATGATAAGTAATCAATTTCCAATATTAGAAACCATTTAAAAAAAAATCATCTCGCGCTGAATATGCATTGTTAAAATCAACTAACACTTGGTTTATAACGAATTGCATCAAATTGTTAATCGAAACATTAATTGCATATTTCTCCCACTTTACAAAATTAATTGATAGTTATTTCGCCATACACAACTGAGGCAAGAATTGGTTACGTGAAATATGAAAACAAGTTTTGTGGTTCTTTTATGGTGTTCCTTGTCCAGGTATCAGTGGTGTTCCATTCGGCTGCGACGGTAAAGTTTGACGAGAAGCTTAAATTGTCGGTGACCATCAATATGCTGGGTACCCAGCAGCTAGTCCAGCTATGTCACCGTATGCTTGAACTTGAGGTAAGCTTAAAGTGAATAAATAAATATTAAATATTAACCAACAATCACACCACGTTAACCTAGCCCCGTGCTAAGTTCGTAAGAACTTGTGCTACATGTACTAGGAACGGAAATAAATTTAAAAAACTTATATAAATACATATACACATATACATGTACATATATATACATGACCCACTGCAGATATTTATATTCGTCATATAAATTATCATATAAATTATCGTCATAAAAATATGCACTTGGCGGGATTCGAACCCGCGATCGCTGCGTTAAGTGTCCAGGTTGTCCACTCGACCAGCCGGCGGTCAAAGAAGAAAACTACAATACAAAAGAAGAAAACTTTTAGAATAAGTTAAAAAAATAAAAGTAGCACCTCATCGTTTTGTTATCGAGATATTAAAATTATAAATATTAATTTTAATTTTAAGCCTATAGTGATCTGGCAACACTGTGCACAACGCTCTCATCTTTTTAATTTAATAAAACTATTATTAGAAAGCGCAATACTATTTGTATATACTAAGACCATATAAACAAAAATATATAAAACACTGAGAACAACGTTGTCAGATTACTACATATAACTAACGATATAAAGCAGAAGGTATTAAGGTAGGACTACACTTCACCATGCTGGAAATACCTTAAAGGAGTAGTTAACGAATTTGCACATCTATACATAAAAATAGGTGGACTACCGTCTGGACCTGCACTTTTTGTGCAGCAAATTATCTAATATTTTCAGCTCTTTTTCAACATCTCGTTCAGGGAAGTATATATTGTCTATATAATTTTTGAATATAGCTACTATTTGATAGTGAATGAGGATTTTTTAAAATGTTATCTTTAATAAAAAGCGATGAAAAATTAGTGGCAAACAAAACACATATTTCTTGTCTACTATTTGTCTCAAATTAGAGTGATATACAATATAGGCTGATTTAGTTTCGTTCAGTATTACAAATTGTCCTTTCTTGTCAATATCCGCTTGAGTGTCCGGGCAATGATCTTTTAGTTTACCAACTGCACAAAACTGCCCAAGGCGACTCACGTTTTGTAACGTAATTTCCCACCATATAGTCATAGCGACCATTACTTGACACGGGCGCTTGCGGATATTGCGGTTAGTTTGTAAACTCTTGTCAACTAGTAGTTGACACGGACAGTGGAGCGGGTAGATTGCAGCTCATCGGCAGTCCAAGAGCACCGAGGGATTTAAAAAAATAAAAATACAGATAGTATATTTTACATTAGTCTCCGAAACAAAACTCAAATTTTAGCGTTTATTACTGCCGCTTGGTCATTTTTCGGGTTCAATATAGTTCTTTCGCAAAGCCAGGAATTATTGTTTCTTATTTAATTTTTATTATTGTTCCTTGTTCCTGCAGATACACACCGTTATCAATTTGAAGTAGCAAATCAGTAAACTCTTGTTCATTTTCGTTGCCTCCGATTTGGAGTCGCATATTTACTGTTAAACTCATAGGGATTATGTAATGCCACAGCGTAGGACTCTTTAGACAGGCTCTAACTCATCAGGTCTTGTTTCACGTCAGACGTTATATAAGTATTGGAGTAAATGTATATAAATATATAAAACCATTCAAAGCTACGCCCCAGCGCGAAGACCGTGTCTATGCATAATTAATGCAGCCTCAGAATATGAAAACGGGTATTCGTCTCATTCATGTACCTATATGTACATATATACACTTGTATGTTACATATCTCCCGGTGCAGTTAAAACATATATATTATACGTATCTCATAGAATAAAGTGCTCGGAAACGCCTTTTGTCTTCGTTACTCGTACTCTTTCAACCTACATTATTATGGTGAAAATAATGAAGGAGATAGGTATATTTCATTTCTATTGAATTTCTATCTGGTCGTCTGTCTCTGATTTAATGATGTTTTTTTTTTTGAAATTTTATTATATACCTTACATTTTTTTTCTTTTTTTGTTATATTTCGAGATATTTTGTTCGAAAAAGTTGTTATTTAAATAGTTTTTATTAATTGTTTGTAAATACTTTTAATATTTAATTTTTGCTGTCGTATTCCGAAATTTCGTTGCGATCTTTCGCTGAAAGAATTTTTACTGTATGTACTGTATCAGCCTGTAAACCACTCACTGCTGAGCGAAAGCTTCTTCTCCATATAGAAGAAGGGTTGGAGCTTAATTCACCACGCTGCTCCACTGCGGGTTGGCGGATAATTTCCCAACCATAGATAACGATCGTTATCAGATGCCTTTGATAACATCTGGGATCGACGGCTTTACGTGTTCTTCGAGGTACGGTTGGGACCCACACGGAAATACACCCAGACCGGAAACAAATACCTGCACAAATATAAATATCTGCCCCGTGTGGGAATGAAACCGGCTTTGAAGCAACTATAATTTAATACCGTTTAAGAATCATCGAAGATGTTAGATAGCTTTATCTATACATAAAAATTACTTTCAATAGAATTAAAGACTCCTTCTCTGGTTGAAAAGAAATTATAAAACTAAAACTAAAATAATAAACAAATTGCTTTCCACTGAGATGAAATCCCCCGAGATCCGCAAGTCCGCAAAACAAACGTCCAGACTTCGGCCTCTATATATTTGTCATTTCCGGGGTCGAAACCGCGACAGCGAGCGCAACAGCCAATTTTAGACCTTTTGGGGCGCCGATCTAATTCACAATTATAGAAGACATCGCGTAAAATAACCAAAAAAAAAAAAAACTCCTTACCGAGTCACTTACGTAAGATCGTACTAGCTTATAAAATGAGAAGTAAAAAAATTTAGGCTTTCTAGTCCTATCTTCTATCTTCAAATGATATTAATAAAGTAAAGAGTTTATTAGATCCAATTAAATCGTAGCGTTAGAAAATCCGCCTACTGAAGTAGATATTAGTTAAATTCCCGTTTTGACTCAAACAAACCAAGCAGTCACCATAATCGTCCCAGTTGAAACCGATTCGTCTTATTTCAATTTTGTGACGAGTGTGTTTAATTCACCAGGCCTTAGTCCACGTGTCCACTGCGTATTGCAACTGTGAAAGAGAAAGAGTGGAAGAAACGGTGTATGCACCTCCCGCACATCCGGAACATGTCGTTACACTAGTACAGACACTGCCAGACGATCTGGTGGATAGAATTACACCGGATTTAGTTGGTGAGTTATTGCCTTATTGAGTATTAAATGTAAAACTGCAGCTTGCTATAGCTTAAAACCGATTAGGAGTTCCATATTTGGTAACATGTTAAAATTTTTATGATTTAATTATTTGTTTAACTATAACTGAATTAATTTGACTTTGACTATAACGAATTTCATGAAATAAAACATTTAATATGTATTAAATATAATTAGTATTCAAGTCACATTTCTGTTAGAAATAGACTTTTATAAAATATTTTATTTTTATTAATAAGCTTGTGTGTAGTGCTTATTTCAACACAATAAATATTCTCAAATGAATTTTAAAACGTAAACAAAATGTGAACAATATTATAAACTTTAAAAAATAATAATTAAATATATATCTAATAATTAAATAAGTAAAAATATACCAATTTATAGTGTTTTACTACTTATCTCTGTATTACGGAAGTATACACACATAAATAGATGGAGGTTCGTAATCCTCGATGCAAGAGACATGTCCCCCTTTTGTAGACTATCTTTATAGTAGACAAAATGAGAGCCAGGATACTTAAAAAGCGTAGACAGGAGATGATACAGAATAATAACTTATGTTTTATATTTCTTTAATTTCAGGAGACCGACCTAACACATACACTTTCACGAAGGCGTTGGCCGAGGATATGTTGATAAAGGAATGTGGTAATCTCCCCGTCGCGATCGTCAGACCTTCAATCGGTGAGATGATCTTGATAACTAAAATTTTAATATATCACTAGCGAACCCGGCGAAATCCGTTTCGCCACCAGATGGCTTCGTTTTTTGTAACATTTCGTTTGGGGATTAAAAGATGAAGTAGTACATGCTATGTATCAGAGATGGCGCTGTATGTGAAAAATGATTTTCCCTGTTTTCCTGCTTTTCTGTTGAAATTGTTCCTGAATTTTGTTTTCTATAAACCTCACGGAGCCCGAGACCTTTTCAACGAATGCAAAACCGTTGAAACCGGTTCGTGCGTTCTGGAATTATAGCGTCAGGAAGGAAAACCCGACTTATTTTTATATTATAGATAATAGTCCAGTCATACTATACCTACATATATCAGAAGAAGTAGGTTTGGTAATATTAAATAATATCGTTTCTTTTTCTTTTATAAATTTTAAGATACAGCTATAATTAAAGTAATACTTAGTATTTATATTGTATTATATATTTATTTTGTAACATGGTGTAACATAAACTATATAGGTAGGTATGTTATAGTCATATTTGCGTATTTAAATATTCACGAGCATTATATTGATAAAATAAAAACTTTAATAAATACTTCATTTATTTATACATATTTCTTTAATCAATAAAATAAATATATATATTTTATCAATAAAATGCAGCCGGAAATTAATTAATAAAAAGTGAATTATGACGATATCAGAGATAGAATATTGACACATTTCTTTATCATAGTAATAAAAGTTATTGTCAGTAGTCATAGTAATTTCGTATATTTATACACATAACTTTAGATGTGTAATATGTTACTCGTTTTAGTAATGTTACCAATTGCAGTAAAACGAGTACTATAATATCTTCTGTTTAGTCGACTCAAGAAGATTACTCATAATCTAACCATAACTGATACTCTCTAGAGCAGTGATCCTCAACCACTGTGCCGCGGCACTTTTGTGGACGCCAAATTTTGCAAATATATAATAATGTTAATATTATTAAATTATATCATTTAAAAAGAAAAATATTTCCTTAATAAACGTTTAGTTATTATTGTAGTATATATTAGTTTATTTCGTTTATTTAAAAATTTTGTCATAAACTATTTATGCAGTGTGTTGTAGTAAGTAAATAATTTTTATCTTTTTCTTTGTGTGCCGCCAAATTTTGAAATCGTTAAATATGTGCCGCAACAAAAAAAAAAAGGTTTAGAATCACTGCTCTAGAGTCTAGAGTCTAGACCAGTGTTTCCCAACCTTTTTTAGGCCATGCCCCACCTTAACATTTTTAAATTTTTTATGCCCCCATGCATAATTTTTAACCTTTAAAATTGTTTTGTTCCCTAAAGAAATATAAATGATAAGTTTTAGGAAGAAATCAACATGAAATTGTTATCAAAACATCGTAAGTAAAATTTCGAAACATATAATGAAAAAAAAAAAAACTGAAATTTATAGATGTAAGCTGTCAAAAAGATAATAAACGGTTGGACAAGGTATAGCATTGCATTTAAATAATCCAAAGCGAAAGGGTTAAAATCGTGTCGAGTCCATTTTTAAATTGCCCACCTTAACTATCAAATTGCCCCCCAGTGGGGCGTGAGCCCCACGTTGGGAAACACTGGTCTAGACCATACCTATAAAATGAAACGTCACACAATGACAACTAAAGAGTTACTGAATATAATGAAGGCAGAAAGAAATAAAATTTTGTATATTTGGATAATAATAAATAATTATTTCTGTATCAAGTTAATAAAAATATTGTGTTTGTTAGATACCACCATATGCCGTTTTTTAGTTGAAAGCGTTAGTACTGAAACTAGTTACCTATAACATCGGATAGCAGTTAAAACTAGTTTTAGCTTTACTAGATGACATTTTTTTAATACGGATTGTCTCTGTAATTATAAAAACCTTAAAATTATTGTTGTAGATGATTGTTTTACATTATACTAACATACTTTCTCCGTTTTACCCGCGTCGACGTATTTAGTTTCTGTTCTTCTTACAGCGTGATGATTTATAGCATAAGCTATAAAAATGTATAGGTCACCGTATTAAATCTGTTACTCGCTTCATTAGCTCTACTTGGGCCCGGCGTAAAAGGTCTAACAATAACAGAAGAATCTTAATGATGATTTTTAATATTACAGTATTATGATGTTAAGGCACTATAGAATATTCCGATTATAAAAAATAAATAAATTAGAAAATCTTAATAAATATATGTATAAAAGCAAAAGATAACTCATTCATTAATTTACTAATAACGAAATCCCAAAAACTACTGGATCTATTATCTATGAAGTTGAAATTTCGAAGGTGAAAACGTCAGCTATTAGAGAATTTTAGGAAACTTACCTCGTTAAGAGGTAAAATGGGAGGGTTAAGGTTGACACATATATAACATTATAAATTGATTGTTTCTGGATTAAGAAATATTAAAATTGGTATTTTGGTTGTTGACAACAATTTATAAAGGATCGGTTGCAACGTTCTTGGTATTATATTCTTTTGGGAGATTGAAATGGGGATGTAAATTTGTATAGGGAAATTGTCATTTTTGACGTTTTAAAAATGCGATTAGATACCGCGGCTGAAACCGCGATGCACTGCTAATTGTTCTTCGTAACATAAAAACTTATTTTTATTACAAAAATATATGTAAAAAATAATTCTTTTTGTACTTTAAATAAATCGGCTTAAACTGATTATGATTTATGTGATGGATAGGTTATATAATAGTTAAAAAGCCGGAGTTTTTTGGCAATCGTGTGGTAGGCAATAAATAATAACATTTATGACCTGAGGTGTCCCTTGGCTGGAAATTTGGCACGTTAACCGGCGTTATAACAGATAACGAATTGTAAGTAGTTATACAACTAATGATCAATTGTATATTTTACTAAAACTTGTAACCGATTGGTTATTATTATTTATATTAAAAATTTTTTATTTAAAATTTCGATTCATTCGATATATCTATAAAACATACTTTTGATGACGAATTTAAAATTTATTTTATTTAATAAGTCTATATTGCATACTCTTTAAAACACAAATCAGTGGAATTTCACTAATTTTAAGTGACTATCAATGTGAGAATTGTACCACGTAGAATTAGTGACTAGGTATTCAATGTATGAATATGTCAATATCACTGTCCACTGATTTGATCATTGAATATTATTTTGTATGTGTATTAGTCAGTAGTATTCACAATCTTTGATGATTCTTTGATCTTAAAAGATTATCATAGACTTATGTCTATTTGAATAAATTAATTACAGTATTATTCGTTTTTAATTTATCAGTGCTATCATCTCTACGGGAGCCGGTCAAAGGCTGGGTGGACAATTGGAACGGTCCCAATGGCATCATAGCCGCGGTTGGCAAGGGAGTGTTCCGTACTATGCTTGGAACGGGAGTACGTGTCGCAGATTTGGTGCCAGTCGATACCGTCATCAATTTGATGATCGTCTGTGCTTGGCGGACTCATTTGAGACGGTGAGTTAGATATTTTCAATTTAAAAGAGAGAGAGATAATTTTGTAGGAAGGTGCTATAATTTTTTACATTTTCACAACTGCTGTATTAGAGTGTTCTAAAGTATTAATAATTGTCGCCAGGCTTATTTTTTATTTTATTTGAATAACTAGTTTTTGATAAAAATGAATACTACAGACGATATAAGAGACTGGGTAAATATTTGAAAATGCGCATATGGCATAGTTTCGGAGATTAAGAAAAAAAGGTGAGGAAAATGATTCTTTATATGATTTTTGTAATCTCAGGTACTTTCTTTTTAAAATAGTATCTAAGGGAATGCCTTAAAATATTTACTTTTTGTATGATAGGCAATTCAAAATTCATACGAACGGTAGTGATAAATATGAATAATTGGTAATTAGGTCACTCACAATGTAATGAATAGTTTTCAAATAGTAATTATGAAAAAAAAAATAGAGATGATAACTAAGATATAAAAGCTGCTTTACCAATTAGAGATGGTGGCATCGGCGTGAGAAAAATTTCTAGTGGCGCTCTTCCTGCTTTTTTTGCTTCTGTGCATAGTATCAAAGGCCTATGTTCCGAAAATTTAAAATTAGGTTCAGTCCAAATTACAGAGGCTACAGACGCAGTAGAAAACTGGAGGTTGGTGTGTCCTAATGACGATAGCCCCAAGGAAGCTACAAAACAAAAACTTTGCGATACGCCATTAGTTCACAATACTCGTGAAAATTTGACGTAAAATCTTACTAGTGACAAAATCCGTGCAAGGCAAAAAATGCACCAACCCTCCTGTCACTAGTGGAGGATATGAGACGTAGAGTTAATTCTTTTAGATTTTTTTTTGCACTGCTACTCTAAGGTCCAAGTGTTTCGACTGTAAACGGCACAAAAACATAACATGGGATAAGTTACAAATATTTGTGCCATTTAGTCATTTCAACTTTCTCCGCAGCGGCTTCCATTCTTAAAGCTGTCTCCCTGACGTGAGACGGAGCTAACGCAGGTTGAGTCCCATAAAAGCGCCCGTTCCCTTTCCCAGGGAATCAGTGTTAAACCATCAGGCCTCTTGTCATTATCGCGACCAATTCCAGTAGGCTCAATAAGAGCAGGAACGTCGATGGTGGCAAGAGCCCTTTTAATGGTTTCATTCAGGGAAACTTGGCGGGAAAACATACCTGAACTCTTGTTGCAAGAAAGGCCGTGTAGTCCGAAACGTGGCTAAAAACCACAAGTTAAGTGAAAGAGAAGTACTTCCCCGGCGCGCCGCCCAATTTGGCTGCAAAAGGCTTGCATTAGGCCGCTGCTTCTATAATAAAATAGACCAAGACTTCAAAATAGACCAAAAATGTTGTCACAAGAATCACCTCCTTTCCGCACAGACATCAAAAATGCTGTCACAAATTAAGACGAAATTTCAACATAATTACCATTTCTAAAAAAAACTAATTACCATTCGCTTGTGCGAACAGCAAATATCGGTAATGAGACAAATGGTAAGTAGTATTTCAACTATTTTCTTAAATAAATCAGTCTTGTGTTAGAAACATTCTAATTCTATTCTCAAAATCCAAAAGGAGTCACTATAGGGACTATATAAAACATGTTATCAAAAATATGTAATTGATCACTTACCTAAAAAACAATAAATGGTTATTAGATAATATTTTTACTAAAACACTTTGAGGACGAGATAATCACAATTGGCGCCAAAAAGACTGATCTTTGACACTAGCCTTCGCTCGGTGTTCGAGCTCTAACTGGTACCCACGCGCCTATGTACTATTGGGTTGGAATATTCCAGTTTTTACAAGAAAAATCATTACGGAATGTTCCCAAATGGTAATTAGCAAGTTGTCCATGGACATTTTTTAACTGATCTTATTTTTAATAAGTTATGTTCTTTGCGTGTTACAGCATGGTTTTATGTGTTCATTAACAACTTAAGTTTATGAATATCTTACCAAAAGTATAATCTTCAAGAAGAATTTAACAATTTTAGGATAATTATTGATTGAAAATGGAGAATTGGACACGAATGGGAATTAGATTTTGGCTCTTTGATTTGTAATATCTCTAAACTCAATTTATAAATAAGATTTTTAGTTATCGGTCCATATTTGAGATACTTTTTTACATAAGAAATAATTCACAAAAGTAAAAATATAAACTCCGCATTCGTTCTTTAATAACCGCCGCGCGATTTGCATGTTTTCAAATATTTGCCCGACTACTGTTTATAATTAAAATTCTAGGCATTTAACCTTTTGATTCCATACGTTACTTATTTGATATAGGGTATAAAAGTAAAATAGTAGTTTTTGGGACAGACCTGCTGCCATATTGCAATAATATATTATAATTCCTCAAAAGTGTCTTTTGAATCATTAATAACCCTTCCAATTACTTTAGGCTACTGATTCTTTATATTTATCTTTGCACTAAAAAAAATTTAAATGTGTAAAATGGATTTTAAGAAAAAATGAGTATTTTTTTTTTTAAATTGTTTTACCACATCAAAAAATTCAAAAAAATTCTTGAATATAGAACAGTATAAAAGACGTTTTTTGACGAATTTTGGTGAGTGACATATTTCAAAAAGGCTAAAAAAAGATTATAATTTTCTTTTCTCCGTTAAAAATCGGCTTTCTATTTGAGAATTATGATCTTATGTTTTTTTTTTATGTTTTGAACTCGTAATAATTGGGGAAAAACATCATTGATTAATTCCGAATTTTACTATAAAAATAAAAATAATTTCGAAAAAACGTTTTTTTTTTTTAAATTCTCGAAAACCGTTTGAGTTAAAGAGCTAAAAATTGAGGTGAATTATTTTCATTCGACACCAAATCGACCTCCTAAGTTTGAGCAAAAAAAGCCGTGGGGGCAGAATTCCCATATTTATTCGGCTATGCCCTTTATTCCGATTCATGTGAGTTTCGTGACAAAGCCTTTTTCTACCACAGAAAAATACGTGATTTAAGGAGTTGAAAACAGTTTTGCAAATTTGAATTTTTATCTTAAACTCAGATAAAATTTACGAGTTTTGTCGACAGGTACAGCTACGCTAGCTATATATATTGGGTATATATGTATATATTTTACGTAATTCTTCAGAGGCGATGGTGTTGTAGTCTACAACTGCTGTACGGGTCAGCAGAATCCCATTACGTGGCAGCGCTTCGTCAAAACCAGTTTCAAGTATATGAGAAAACATCCCTTCAGTGAGTTCCGCTTTCTTATTTTTGTCTTTTTCGTTCAAAGTTCAGTAAATTTTAATTTGTATGTAACCATTTGATGATCGTCATTTTATGCTATATAAGGCTGTGTAAATATTTCAGATTAGGTCAGTTTCCAGCAATAGTTCTAAAGAAATTTTCTAAAGCTTATAATAGACAAAGTTTGAAACCAATCGAACTTTTGATACAGAAAAACTTAATGGAAATGACATTAATGTATTTATTCCTTACTAGTTTTTGCCCGTGACTTCGCCTTCGTGTATATCGGCCATCGCAACCAAAAAAAAAAAGAAGTATCCCATGTTACTTCTAATTCCTCCAAGAATATGTGTACAAAGTTTCACGTTGATCTGTTAAGTAGTTTTCGCGTGAAAGCGCAACAAACAAAGTTACATTTCACATTTATTATATAAAATAAAAAGGAAGGATAATATTAAAATTCAGGATTTGCTTTGTCTTTACTAAGTTTTACTACTCCTAAAGTTTTGTTGAATCAATATTGCAGGCGAAGTGATCTGGTACCCCGGCGGCGACATAACGAACAACCGCTTCAAGCACGGCGCGCTGTCGCTGCTGCAGCACCGCGCGCCCGCCGCGCTCGCCGACCTGCTCGCGTGGGCGGCGGGCAGGAAACCCATGTACGACTGATATACGTAATATGTACAATGTTGACGACCGTTCTGGTGTAGTGGTGCGAGTGGTCGTGGGTTCTATTCCCGCTCGGGGCAGATATTTGTATTTGTAAAAATATTTGTTTCCGGTCTGTGTGTATGTACTTGTGGGACTCCATGGACACCGTGCCTCGGAGAACTCGTAAAGCTGGTAATCCCGCTTGTTATCATAAACACCTAATAGCGATCGTTACTCATAATAGGAAAATTATCTGCCAACCCGCAGTGGAGTAGAGTGGCGGATTATGCTCAAACCCTTTTCCTACACGGAGAAGAGGCCTTTGCCCAGGAGTGGGACGTTTAAAGGCTGATTCAGTACAGTTCATGTACAATTTTAAATCCACTACACTGAGTCCGAATGGGTCAAAACATTTATAATAAAAAACATTAAAATAAACACAACGTACTCAACGGCCCCCAGTAAATTATAATTCCTGTGACGTGGGGCTAGAAAGACGATTAGCACAAAAGACCAGACCACTACGAAAATATGTATGGCCCATACAAAGATTTCTTATAAGTGGCGATGGAAACGCTACAATTAAGATTATTAATTTTTCCATCAATTGAATGAAATTTTCATCGCATCAGCCAGATGATCAAATTGATGACTCGGTTGGAATATTTTGTGCGTATTTTTTCAATGATCTACTATATTCCAATAAAAAGTTTGGTTAAGACTTAATGGTAACCAGCTCAGATAGTTGGACAACGAAACGTCCCGATAAATTCTAAAACTATTATGGCCTTACTCATAAACGTACTATAAGCCCAATATAGTTAAAATATGTTTCGTCTCGATCTATCGAATATAGAAAGACTACAGAACGAAACAGACAAAACATTTTTACATATCAGGCTTATAATCATAGAGGTATTATAGATAGAGCAGAGGAGCTAGGCTTCCAGTGTCTCTCGGTTAGAGAGAGACTGTCGCGGTACCGGTTGTATTACATACCAATATAATATTACTGTGCATATTATTACGAGTTGTTTCTATGATTTGTTTGTAGTCGAAAAATGATGTAAGTAATATATATATATCGAGATTTGAACTTGAGACCGCAAGGCCAATGGGGTACCTCGATCTTCTCTCTCTTTCTAACCGTTGGACGTTTCCGCTTACAGGCAGCCATATGTCTTTCCTACTCTATCTATAATATCTCTATGCTTATAATACGTTTATGAATAGGGCCGTTTTTATTTAGTGCAATCGATGTAGTATGTTTTGGCTAAAGTCAAAAGAAGTCTCATAAACTGGAAAATATAACCTCTCCAAAAAAGCATAATTGTTTAAATAAATAATACACGTTACATAGAAGATAAACAAACTGGTGTACTAAAATTCACACTTAAAATAAGTTCATATTAAAATTTAGAAAGAATTTGTATCAATTACAGGATGATCCGTGTTCAAAACAAATTGGAGAAAGCTTCAGCATGTCTGGAGTACTTCACCACCCGTCAGTGGGCCTTTGCAGATGACAATGTGAAGGCCCTTTGTTCTGCCCTTTCCCCTGAGGATCGGAACACTTTCGACTTCGACGTCACTAACATAGACTGGGATGCCTATATCGAGTCCTACGTCTTGGGTATACGAAGGTTTCTCTTCAAGGAGAGTCCAGACACACTGCCTAAGTCAAGACGAATACTACGTAGGTGAGTAAAATTACTAAACGTATCTTTATAATAAAACTGCTACAGGTCGGGAGATTGAAGATTTTTTTTTAAAGGGCACTCAATAGTATGCAATTGATACAGTAGACATCAATGTCGTTTTTACTTATTCGCACATCACGTTGAAACGACTGAACGAACTTTAAATGAAACTGGGCATGATTTCAGTTCATACTACAAGCTAGGACAGTGGATACTCCTTATCCTGAAATTTAGCACGGTTCCTTTGAGGGGATGAGTGTCAAAATTTACACTAAGTTGTCATTCATTATCGCGTAGTTTTTAGTTAAAAAGGATATATTCTAGAGATGGTTCTGTAAATATTTGATAGCTTTGGCTTAAAAGTGCAGAAATTAAAGACATCATAACCCTCAGTATTACGTCAAATACTTAAAACGCGTAACGTACAGAAACATTTAGTAGTAAACACTCAGTAGTACGTACGGCCCATCTTAAACTGGCTGGTAATACTTTATTTTATAGGATTAATGAAAGGGGTGGTAATTATGAACTCCTTCACAGGTACAGTTAATAGATAATAAAATAGTCTACCTCTTTGACAAGTTGATTGAAATAAATATATCTAAAATTTTCTTATTTTTTCTAGTATAATTTTTTTTTAAAGATTGCTCTTCTTCTATAAGGAGAAGAGGCCTTCGCTCAGCAGTGGGTAGTTTACAGGCTAATACAGTACATGACATAATGATTGCTATTATAATTTTTTAAAAGTACCTACTTAAAAGTTCTAATGTATTTTTTCTCAATTTCCAGGTTACACATAGTGCATATTCTAACTCAAGTGGCCGCCGTGTTCTTCCTGTGGAGATTTCTATTTAGCCGTTCGAACGCACTGCGAAGTATCTGGCGTCGAATCGTCGACTTTTTAACGCGAGCCGCGAGACTCCTGGCCATCGCCTGATGTTCCGCAACCGTATTATGTAACAAACTTCGTTGACATCGGCACGTACAGCATAGGAACGCTTTGAACGATAAAAAGAGCCCTCTCGACGTTTTCTTTTCACGCTGACATTAATATCAACAAGATGGCGGTCGCTACGATCGAACACAAATAGTATTTTAAAGCTTCACGAGGCTGTTACAATGTTACATCGCTTCCTTGCGGCTTCGGCGTCAACTCGACATCACAACGACAACTGGCGACGCATGTTCCATCTGTCAAGGTGACATAACAACTGTCACTTTGACAGTTCGAGTCGCGTTCAAGTAATCGAGCGCTAGGCGTTAGTTTTTTAAATTGTTAAGGTGTTATTCCGGATCTTTTGTACCATTAGATACAGCTCAATGATTAATTATTCAAAAATAAAGTTCAAAACTTTATTCATAGTAATAATTGTCGTAATAGAAACGCAATAATTCCCGTTATAATAATGATTGTAAATTAAAGCATGGATAATAAACTGCCTTATTTGTAAGCGTGGAACGGAACCTGTCCAAACGCTAATCGTCACTCGAACGGTGTCACAACGACTTAATAACTTAAATCGGTTCGCGTTTAATTATAGTTTTTAGAAAAAGAGAGAAAATCACTCCATCTTATGCCGTAATTTAAGTGCAACCAATTATTGTTGGTATTCTGCATCCTCTTACTATTGTAGCATTTGTAGTATATTTTTTGTTATAGCAACATTTTAATAGCTTTACCGGTAGCAAATGGTATGCTAAATTGTGAAAGTCGACTTTTCATCGGTATTAAATTTTCGATTTATTTTTATTTTTTTAAACTTTTTTTTTTTTTTCAAAATGTGGATCATGAAAGAAGGTTGCGTTTTCATTTCGAGCTACCGGTTGATCTGCCAAAGTTTAATTATTTACTTAAAAACGTCTGTTTTAAGTATTTGTACTAAATATTATTTGAATATATGCGAAAGAAAAATTATTAAGACATTTTTCGATGCCTAGGCTAATCTTTAAATAAAATAAACAATTTATTTTTAATGAAAATGTTAGTGAAAATTTTTGCGAGTTTTTTTTTTAATGATTAGAAACAAACGCTCAAAATTTAGCGGATAACGTGGAAAGTTATCGATTCTTTTCAAATATTTAATTGTTTGTAAAATTTTGTAAAATAAGATATACAGATGACGCGTTTTCTGAAAAATTAGGATTTACGAATTTTTTTTTCTAGAAAGTTTTTGTGTATCTCGGATATGATTTAAACAATCTTGTAAAATGTTTGATTAAATTTGATTTGTAAGATTAACTACTTAAATCTAGCCATAATAAAAAAAATATCAAATAATTACTTATTCTCTATTAAATTGTAATAAAAAACAATTAATTCAATAATACTTAGGTGACAGTCTTACGATTAAAGATATCAAAATTATTTAAAAATAACAAAAATAATAATAAACAATTAGTTGTCAAATTCGATAATGACGTAATATATGACAGTTTTCTTTTAAAACCCAATTAGAAGTAAGTTAGGAAAATGAAAAAAATGACGAAGCTTTCAAAAATGTAAAACCTTAAAAATGGCTTCGTCGGCCATCTTGTTTGGTTATTTCCATGTCATGACGCTTCCTTAAAATTAGATATCTAATAAGATATTTATTTAGAACATTTGAATGTCGTTAATTTTACAGTTTATTTTATTTTATTGTAATGCTAGTGAATATTCGATATACATATACCGAAATGTGAAAGATTTTGAATACGGACTTAATGTATTTAGATTCAAAAAAATATCCTGTAGCGCTTTTTAAGTAGGGGTACGTTCGCGGGCCCTCTTCTAATTGATAATTCATCACTTTTATAGGACCGCATGCGTACTTCATACTTTTTTATCTATGCATTCCACAGACCACATGCGCGGAAATGATACTTCTTTAATCAAAAACTGAATTTTACTGTCGAACTTTAGTAAATAATTGTTTTCTATTGTTCATTAAAGATGATAAACAAAATTATCTTTTTACACAACTTATTATTTTTATTAAAAACTGATAAATAAAAAACTATTGCGCATGTCCCATTTCCGTTTCCGCGCATGTGGTCTGTGGAATGCATAGATAAAAAAGTATGAAGTACGCATGTGGTCCTATAAAAGTGATGAATTATCAATTAGAAGAGGGTGCGCGAACGTACCCATGATCAAAAATATTTTGAAAATTGTAATAATATCGTTGGAACCTATACAGAATAATATGAACGGAATATCAAATAAATTAACTAGAAACTGGCCCCGAAATTATAATTTTCTTTAAAATTTTATAAGTTTAATGAAAACTTTTTTATCATCGTTAAAAATTACAAATGTACGAAGTTTTAACGCAATAAGTAGTATTCTAAGTTTTGATGTATTTTGTATTTTTCATTGAATTTTTAATTAATGTAAAAATTTTCCGATGAAGTCTTCCCTATATTGGATTTGTCGTAATTTTTTTAATGAACTATCAATATAGTACTATTGTCTACATTTTTTGTCTATTGATTAAAAAAGTTGTCCATACTATTATTGGTTAATTGACATAATATGTACATTGTAATTTAAAAACCGACCTCCATAATAGTATCGATATTATTAATTATTAAAAAAAAATTAAGATTAATTTTAAAGTAACGTAACATTTCACGCTTTTATTGTGAACGGAAGTTTTAGTGTTTAACGGTCAATATTTAGCGAAATCTAAATCATAGATTATTTTACGCATAGATTATAATTTTAATTTATATTTTTTAGAAATGTCACATGATAAAATTATGAATTTTTTTTGTTTATGTTCATATTATGTTATAGTCATAATTTTACGAAAAAAAAATCAATTTATTTTTAAAAATAACTACAGGATGTTCGGTATATACGTACTGTTAAGTAATGCCTAAGTTTTTGTTAAATGTTAGCATTTTACTATAAGCCTAATGCTTTCGCTCTCAATCCATTCGAATGTCTAGAAACGTTTGAATCGACTTAATAAATATCGGATTATTTGCAACTCGTACTCAAATTTAGCTGCCATTAATTTTAGTCGAATACTAAATCGATTTTCTTGTATAAAAATGTTCGGTATTGCGACGATTCCGATTACTTCCAGTGTTAAATATTATTTAAGTTGTCTTAGACGTTGTTACGTGTTTATCGAGACGATTAAGATTTATTATTAGTACGATCTCTCGATACTATATGCGAGTCGAATACTCGAGTACCGTATCGATTCGTTACCCATTACGAATCGCACTTCGGCATCGTAGTACAACGGTATTAGTGTATAATAATAAAATTCCTAAAAGCGATTTTGTGTATTATTTTGTTTTATTTGTCGCTTGTAAGTAAATATTTGTACATTTTGAAACTTCTGTCATTCAATTTTATTTTAGCTTGTAAATTTAATTTATGCTTATTTGTATTTTTTTTCATGTTATTCGAGTAAATGCGACATATAATTGTGTATATAGTCTTTAGTTACCCAAAGTTTAAATCCATATACCTGAACGCGAAACTGTGTTTGTATAATTCACTGTTTGCTGTAGTGTTCCGGATTTGTGAGTTAAATTAGATGGTTTCCGAACGGATTGTCATTCAATTGACGCCATATTTAGTTAAAGCACGTTTTTTAAAAAATACTCTCTGTAAAAAGAATCGATATTTATGACGTTTATATTCAATATGGCATTTCGCGCCAAAACAAAATGGCGTCGTGGCAGTTCGTTCAGGAATCGCGAGAGGAAATGCTTTAAATTGAATTAGTTTCGCTTAGACGGCAGTGGTTAATAATAATGGTTTAAATAAAATCCGTAAAAAAAAATCTTGAAGGAATGTTATATTTTGTGCTGGGTTAAAAATGCTCAACGATCGATAGTCCCCGTCCCGGTTTAATAAGGCCTCGCGTGCAATGCGAATAATTTTCGTAAATCATATTTTAGTTATTACATTAAAATATTTAACGTTTGTTTAATTGAACAGTATATATAGCTTTTTAAATGACAATTACCATAGAAAGAGATCAAAATAGTTTAAGAGCATAGTTAAAGTAGGACGGGGATAGTCAGCAGGCAGCCAACGTGTCTCTGTGATAGGATGGTATATACATGAGGGGTTAATTTATTATTCCATATATATTAAAATAAAAGAATGTAAAGTTTGCTATGTTTTATTTTTATTGCTCCTGAAAAAATTGAACCTAAAAAGTAAAATTTTATAACAAAAGCAATTTCTTTGACATTTATTGACGCTTGAATATAAATCTTTGGAACCCAGATATTATATGTATTAGGGTATAGTTTTTCTTTTACTACCTCGTATCTATAGTTATAGATCATTCCCTTGACTATGGTTTGATTGAATAGTCCTACTGATTGATGTGACGACATTTTTTTGCACCTAGTTGCATTTATGGAGTATCGGACTTTGGCTATAACTATATCATTGTTTTGGTACTGGATCAACCGATTGAAATGGATTGAAATGTTTTTTATAGATGTATAGAACTTTGAAATGGAATAAAACAAAGAAGATTAAATTGACATGAAATTTACTTTATTCGAAAGATAAAATCAAAATAAAAAAAAAACTTTATTCAAATAGGCCCCAAGAGCACCTTCGAATCGTAATTTTAAAAATTAACACTTTAAAGTGATTATTATTTTGTAATAGTAAAACTACCACCGATTCGGAATGTAGATTATGCAGAGAAGAATCGGGAAGAAACTTTGCAGTTACTCTATATATAATATCTCTATAGATAATCTTCTGACATTATAATTTAAAAATGACTTCTGGCATATGACCACCACGGCTGGCTCGGACCTAGTCTAATTTGGAGGTCCAATTTTCGATGACTTTTTCCAACATTTGTGACCGTATAGTGGCAATTACGCGGCGAATGTTGTCCTCCAAGTGGTCGATCGTTTCGGGCTTATCGGCGTACACTAGCTACTTCACATATTCTCACAGAAAATAGTCTAGCGGCATTAAATCGCACGATCTTGGAGGCCAATTCACGGGTCCGAAACCTGAAACTATGCGGTTACCAAACATTTCCTTCAATAAATCAATTGTGGCACGAACTGTGTGACATGTTGCGCCGTCTTGTTGAAACCACAGCTCCTGCACATTATGGTTGTTCAATTGATGAATGAAAACGTCAGTAATCATGGTATTTGGGAAGTTGACTTCTATAAAAAAGGATTTCTTCTTCAATTAATTTTTAATTAATGTTAAAAGAAGGTATGTTACAAAATTTGAACAATGATTGAATATAACTATTTAATGTAATGTGCGAGCGCGTCCGAGTCTCCGGTGTATCATGCGCCGGGCCCGGCGCTGTCGCCGGCGCAATGGGGAAAGGTACCGTTGAATTCTTAACACATGGCTTTATAGAGGTCACCATTGACTGTAACGTTTTGACCAGCATCGTTTTTAAAGAAGTACGGACCAATGATTCCACCAGCCTATAAAGCACACCAAATAGTCAGTTTTTCTGGATGTAACGGTGTCTCAACATACACTTGAGGATTTTCATTACTCCAAATACGGTAGTTTTGTTTATTGACATATCAATTCAAACAAAAGTGAGCTTCATCGCTACACAAAATTCTCTTATGAAAATCGGGATCAACGGCAATCTTGGTTTGGACCCATTCACCGAATTTACGTCTTGCTAGTGATCAGGGGGCTTCAATTCTTGCACGAGTTGGATTTTGTAAGCACGCAAACCAAGATCTTTCCGCTAAATCTTCCATGAAGTGGTTGGATAGACTGATTTGAGTCTTCCTATACGTTTCGGAGGGGACTTGTCGCTCCCGAGCGTCATCACCGCGATGCTCGGCGACGACGAGTCCTGGAAGGCGATAGCCTCCTTCTGCGGGACAGTAATGTCCTAGAAGGAGGCCGGCGAGCGGGTGAGAGAGCAGGCCTTCGACGTGGCCTCCATCCACGGGCGATGAATGGGGGTGCGTAGGAGGCGCTACTTAATGCACCTCCTGTAACGCCCCTGTGCCCGTGTCGGGCCGGGATGGGAACCCGGTCCTGCTAGACACGGCGTCGTCGGGACTGTTCAGAGGTGAGCCGGACAGTCCCCATGGAAGAGAAGTCTGGCCTTTTCGCCGAGGCCAGCCTGTCGCTGGAGGGATCCTGTTACCTGCAGTCCCGGACCCTCCAATTAAAGCGGCTGAAGGCTCCCGCAGGGGTTTAGTACGGTATTGCACTCCCAAAGTGCCGAGTCCGACTAGGTCTAGGACTGCCGACCCAGGCATCCTGGATATCATCCGTAAATGGATTCCCCAGCGAAAAAAGAAAAAAAAGATTCTTCCTATACGCTACGCTCTATTTCCTAAGAAACGAGGATCCACACAAGGCTAATCTTATATAATCAGACATTTAATTCAAAACTAATGTTCTGAGATTTAAAATCTCTAATTTAGTTACATGAAGCATTTCGTTAAAACTTAACGTCAAAATATTTATAAACGTCCCACAGATATCAGATTGATCAGATCAGTACCCAGAAAAATGAGAGTCTGTGTTAAGGATTCGGAAAACACCCAGACTACAATAAACATCTATATGGCCTATAATAATAATAATAATAAATTTATTCATTTTCTTTACATTTAACATAAACAAGTATGCTTAATTAAAAAAATCAAAAAACCCGACTGCGTAAAATACTCTTATTATAAACTAAAAAGAATAAAACAATTTACTAGCTTTCATTTGATACCCATATTGCTCCAGTAAGAAAAAAAAAATCAACTCCCCCCTAATTCCGCCATTTGCGGGCGCCATTTTGAAAATTTATATAGCCTATGTCACTACTACAATTTTGACAAATCCAACGACACCTCATATGTCAAAAACCGTCCAGCCGTTTGGGCTGTAGGGCGTGCCAAAGAAATGGACATACATATATACATACATACATACATACACTCGAAAAACATAACCTTCTGTCGCAGTCGGGTAAAAAACAAGGTTGAGTGCCTCCTATTAAGTCAGTAAAGACCTGTATCAGGAGGCCTCGCTCTTCCACCTTAACCATAACAGTATATAAATGTAATACGAAAACAAAAAAAAAAAACACAAAAAAATGATTTCTCAAAACATACAAAACTAAGAATTAAGAAGATATAAAATTAAAAATTAAAAGTAAAACTACAGGAATTAATGCGTGTATGTGTGTGTGAATGTGTGTGTGTGTGTGTATGTGTCTATATGTTTATATGTTTATATATATAAATATATATCCTGCATATAAATATATGTTATATATAATTAATAATTACATATATAATTACAGGTTGTAATATATGTATATTGTAATATATGTTATATATAATTACAGGTTGCGATATTAATTATGTGCTCACAGCCCTCACTCATCAATACGTTCACTCATAAAATATAGCGCCCTTTAGATTTCTGAGCAATAAATTGCCCGAAAAAAATTATCCGTTATTAATTTAGCTTCATCATCAAAAGTACTCGATAAGCGTGTTCCACGTCAAGGTCTAGTAGTGGGAGAGGTGGAGACGGTAGAGCACGCTCGCTCTTCAACCACTGATTCCTCGGAGCTTGTGTGCGGACTATACGTCTTAATACCCACGACTAAAAAGTGAAAATAGGTTGCGCAAAAAAAACGTAATGAGATCATTCGATCAGTAGAAGTTACTGCTCATATTTTTTTCATACCGGAGGCCTCACATGAAAATCGATTCTTAAGGAGTAAACTCCAAAAACTGTATCATACATTCGTCCAACGACGTCAGAATAATCTTGATATGAGTGCGGGGCGTAAGACGGCCCAAGCGAATATACACTTTCTTGGAATTTGTCGATTAAGCCTAAAGCATTTTTTTAGTCAATAGTCCACCCAGCACAAATAGCGTAAACTAAAATTATTGCAGTTAAAAAGCTGTTGCTCCACTGAACTTTGGGTCTTCGCCAAGCAGTGGGACGATTACAGACTGTTTCAGTTCAGTCAGAGAAACGATAGTCACCTCTCTAGCAAGACGTGTTCTTGTTGCTTATTGATATTATTGCGAGCAGTTTTAAAAAATGCAGTGAAATGACATGTTTTTCTATGTCTCAGAACCATTTGACTGCATCTTTGAAACGCACGTGTAGGATCTATACGAGCTTAAAGCATTCAAAAGAATAACCTGTTGTAAAACTATTTAATCTGAATCGTTTAAGATTTGGAACCTCAATATTAATTAGATATTGATTCCTCATAATGTTAATATATTGCTATTATAATTATGATTTACATAACCATGAAATACGGCCTAAAACGGGTGCTCTGGCTTGCGTGAGCCACGCCTAATTTGAATACTTTATTAATAAAAATTATTTTAAAATATTAAATATACAATTTAGAAAATGAAAAATTTCAGGGGCTTACTGGAAAACTAAACCAATTTTTAATTTTTTAGTTATTTCTTAATAACTTTAGCAATTTTTGCAAACGGAACTTCATCTTTTTTCAAAAATCATCGAGGTGCCATTCCGAATCGAATGACTCATCAATCATAATTTTCGGAGACTGCTGAAAAAGTTGACCAAAATGGCACATGTGACCTAGACTAACATAAAAAGCATGGTAAATTTAATCCCAGATTTGTAAGTTTCTAACACATACAGACGTCGAATATAAAAATCACTACTAGAGGGACGGAGAGAAGTCATGCTATTTAGAGGACAGTGACATAAACAATTACAAAGTATGACTCCGTAGTACATAAATTATTGAAAAAAAAAAGTAAAACTATTCGTTTATATATTTACGTAATTTAATGATAACCATTTATTGAGAAACATTAATATAAAAACAGTGCCTTTGTGTTATTAAATATTAAAAACATTAAAACTGTTAACAATTAGCGGATATATCATAATTATACTATTTAATATATATTCGTGTTAAAAACTTGATAAACGTAGATTTATTCTGTGATGACGCCGCCCATTGCAACCTCTTCTTTCTTCGGTTGCTGATCATCATACTTTGGTTCTTCGTACCTGCAAAACGTTTTATTATTAATTTTGTACTAATAGGTAATGCATAGTTTATTTAATAAGATGCTCAATTCTACTGGTCTCTCTGGGCAAGAAGTCCCGCATTCAATGAGGCAATGATTACCTTCCTACGCTGCCTCTTAATACTACTCGTTTACCGATGTATTTATCTATATTGCGAAAGTCATAATAAATATTGATTGTATTGGTATCATTACTTTATTATGTTCAGAACCCCCCCACTTCCCCACATTATACTAAAGTGCCCAAGGCAGCAGGCTTCAGTCAGACAGTCAGCTCTGACAATATGTATGTTAATGATTTTTTATGTCTTGCAATTGTGATAACATAGCTTGCCTCCAAGGTTGCAGTAGTTAGAAATCAAATTCAGTTTAAAAAAAAAAGTTATCGAGTAGGGTCATTCTTATGGTTTTATACCCAAAATAAAGAAAAGTACTACTGAAATACAAATTTAACTTTCGTCATCATCGCCTTTTATCACTATCATCATAACATCACCCATTTCATATCCTGTTGAACACAGGCCTCCTCCATCCAACAGCCTCCAGAGGCTCTCCTTAATTAATTTGTCCATCTCATGGAAAAATTCCTAGCATAGCTCTCTCCATTATTCGCTGTGCGATTTAAATCTTGTTTTGAAAGCCCATAGCTAGAGACCACGTCTCAGATCCGTATGTCATCACTGGTAGAGAAGTATTTCACATTAGTCGAAGACTTATGCCTTAAGACACTGAGGCATGACGGATGAAAAGACGTTTTTTTAACTTTACGAACGCAATCCTAACTAGATTCAACAATTGACATCTCTCAAATTTGGCCCGAACAAGGTGGATCTTTTGTTCTAGGTAGATGTATTCGTCGACAATTTTGAGATTGGATTACCCAATGAAATCAAGGCGGGCGCGACATGGTCGTTCGACATTATTTTCATCTATTGGTAAACTTCTTCGAGGTCACCGACAATTATGCTGAGGTTTTCCAGGGATTCAGCTAAAAAGAAGTCGTGACTATTCTTCTTTACCAGTCAACGCACGACCAGTTAATTTTGCAGCTAAATAATTATTTTCTCATATGTAAAAAACGTCATGCTTATGTATAAGAAGTGTTACTTTTTTTATCCTCTACGTTTCGATGAAGTTGCTTCCGTTATATTCTTTTATTGTCATTGTAATTCTGCGTGTACACCATACAATCATAATCAACTCGCGCATTTGTCACTTCACGCAAAATGAATAGACTGCTCATCCCTAATAATTTTGCCTCTTAAACTGATAAGTCTTGATATTACGGCACTTAAACAGATTATAGTCACAGAAATCAATAATAAAACTTACTTTTCCAAAGGCGGACATAAGAAATGGCGTATATTCCTAGGCATAATAACATCTGCTTGCAGCTTGCATACTTCCAAAGCGTAATCAACGAATTCTCGTATCAAATCTTCGTCTACCGGAGGTCCAATACCAGGTACAGCGTACACTACGGTCACCTGAAACATATTTGGATAAATTACTTGTATTATAGTTATTGTATAAAATACATACTTATGTAGAAAACGATAAGTGAGCTTAGAAAACTAAAACCTCATTCTTCTTTTGATGCTTTTACACAAAAAAAATATTCCAAAATTTCTTTTGACAATGATACGTGTAAAAAATACTTTAAAACAAGGGTATAATGATTATTATTTACATAGATTATAAATGTAAATTATGTTGTTCTGTCACACGTCCGTAACCAAATTATTGAAACTGATCAAATTCTAAGATATCTTTAATAATATAATAGTTCTAATAATATATAACATATATTTTTTGTTTTTGAAATTAGAGTATTCGAATTCAAGAAACTTTATTTTCATATTTTTCATTTTTAAGAACAAATATCTTACTTCCGGTAATGGCTGCTCCTCTTCTTCAACTTCTTCAATTTCCGGTATGATCACGTCCATATTTTCATCAAGGAAATTGTCCAGAATTTCCTTTATCATGGCCACTTCTTCTGGTTTAGCCTGTAATTATCATTATAGGTCTAGCTTCAGTTTATCGAATAATGTTTGTATAAAGTGTGATTGGAGTAGTCTGACAGAAAACCGGATTAAACTAGTTACTCTAACTGTTTTGTATGATGAGTGAAAGAAACGGAAGATTAAATTTACCCTCATTTTCACATGTTAACGTTTCGACGACTGTTCTGGCGCAGTCGCCTTAATGCCGTCGGTCACGGGTTCGATTCCCATTCGAGGCTGATATTTGTGTATGTACTATATTTTTTTCTGGTCTCGGTGTGTGTAGATAGCTGATAGCGATCGTTAAACATGATACGGAAATAATGCACCAACCTAGAGTGTAGCAACGTGGTGGCTCCAACCCTTTTCCTATATGGAGAAGAGGCCTTTGCTTAGCAGTGGGACGCTTAAATGCTGATTAAGTTCAATTAGTTTACTTTCAGATTTGAAATTTTTTAAATATGTGTAACGATTTTCTTCACGTTCAGATTATTTTCAAATGACAAGAATTTTTGTTAAAGCAGAAATTAACATGTCCGACTAAAGAAATAAAAGTAGGAGGGGGTAGACCAAGAATGGAAAAAATTCCAAGTTTAACTTCCTCCTACTTTCCTTCATCCTTTAATCCAAAAAAGCATTTGTAGGTCCTCTGAAATTACAAGTACTTTCAAGATCTCTTCTTTTAAGTCTTACCTTCTTTTTCTTCAAGTCGGGATCAGGTAAAATCGCAATCTGATCGTCAATGTAATCCATAATCTCCTTTTCGATATGGGAAACTATGAATTCACCACTCGTTGTAGACATCTGTCTGCCAGCTATCATGCCTACAATAGATTTGTGGTTTATTTTCACTTTATATATCTTAGGGTTGTCAACTAAATAATCTTGAATTTTATTCTATATTGAAAAATAATTATTAAACGAGTTAGTTAAAGTTTAGTTTTCTTTCTTTTAATTCTATATTTCCCCTACCTCCCATACTCGTATAGGATAGGAAGTTTAACTTACAGTATCACTAATTATTGTTTACTACTTTAACTATATAAGTCAAATAATAATAATAACGGTCAAATGTTTTCGTGTAGTGGTGCAAAAGTTCCAACAAAGTCAACTGTCTCGGGTTCGATTCCCATTCTGAGTTGACATTTGTATTTTGTTGATATTTAATATAGATTGTTTTTTTATTTTATTTATAATTCTTTATTGTACACCACTGTTGAAACAAAATTACAGAGATATATGCTTAAATATTATTGCTCAATAAGGCGGTCTTATTGCTAATAAGCAATCTCTTCCAGACAACCTTACGTTGTGAGGAATTGAAACATAGCCGGAGTAAAATGGAGGGTGGTGCATAAATATATCAAATAACACAAAATAAATATAATTAGAAATAATAATAAAAATAAGAATATACGATATTATAGAAATATATACTGTAATTCAGTTTTACTTTGAACTAAAATATAGTTACTAATAAACAATTAAATACTCAATATAGGTATATATATACACATTCACAGAGCGATAGAACAAAAACAAGTATGCTTAATTAAAAAAATCAAAAAACCCGACTGCGTAAAATACTCTTATTATAAACTAAAAAGAATAAAACAATTTACTAGCTTTCATTTGATACCCATATTGCTACAATAAGAAAAAAAATTCAACTCCCCCCCCCCTCATTCCGCCATTTGCGGGCACCATTTTGAAAATGTATATAGCCTATGTCACTACTACAATATCGACAAATCCAACGACACCTCATATGTCAAAAACCGTCCAGCCGTTTGGGCTGTAGGGCGTGCCAAAGAAATGGACATACATACATACATACATACATACATACATACATACATACATACATACATACATACATACATACATACACTCGAAAAACATAACCCTCCTTCTGTCGCAGTCGGGTAAAAAGATACCGCACAGTTAATCTGCATTAGTTAAATAAAAATGTTTAAGGTGATTTTTAAAAATTTGAAGTGTCTGAGATTCTTTTATGCGTAAAGGTAATGAATTCCATAATAAGATGGAGTGAACCGTGAAAGATTTTTTTTAATTTAGATGTGTGTGTTAGTATCTTGAGAAGAAATCGACGACATGATCTTACATTAGTTCTATTTTCCTCCAAAAAAACAAATTTTTCTTTTAAATACGAAGGACTATTTGGATTAAATAGGATGCAATACAAAAGTGAGAGTAAGGGCCAAAACACATAACGGCGTTGCGGCGCCGCAACGCTAAAATCGGCGGTGGCGTCACCGCCAATTTTAGCGGCGCGGCACCGCCAATTCCGGCGTTGTGACGTCATACTTGTTGACCATGATTTATTGACATTTTGTGTCTATTTTTATATTTTATTTTTTTGTGTCTTTATTAGACATGGGTATCTCAATGAATTTTTATGAACTGCAGATAAGCTCATGAGCCATATGCTTGAACCGGAGCTGTGAACCGGCTCACAGTTCAGCTCAATTGTTGTTATGTTGTTACTTTTAACTATTAGATTTATAGCTAATTTAAGACTCGGTTCAAACAAGTGACATGTATGATGTACCTAAATTATAAATATGTAATAAAGCAGGGTTTCGAAAAGTTATTATAGTGATATTTTTTCTATCTTACACAATTATAGGGGAATGCTAATTTCATGCATATGATAAACGCTAAAGTGAGTTTCTTTGTTTGTTTTACGCTTTCACGCTTTAACTATTCACCTGAATTACGATCATCATGAAATTCTGCATACCAGTTGTCTGGGGTACAGAAAAGGACATAGAGTACCTACTTTACGTACCGACTACCGTTGGTGCCTGTACCATGCGAGCGGAGCCGCGGACAAAACCTATTTATTTATATTTAATCTATAAAACTAATATAGTAAGATATTAATTTATGTATCACTTTGTTTCAATTTTGTTTAGGCTTTATGAGACAAAAGTTGTTTAAAATTCTACCAGCATACAAACTTGATTCACAAAATTATTTCCGGTACAAAGGATTACTTTTTATGCATTCTACTAAATAACAACTTCACAAACAATAATTAACAAATTTCACGTGAACTATAATATTTAAAATAATTAAATTAATATCCACAATAAAAAATCACGAAGAACTGGTTACCCTACAACAACGCTCTTTTTCGCGGCGCCGCAACGCCGCAACGCATACCGCCGATTTTAGCGTTGCGTCGCCGCAACGCCGTTATGTGTTTTGGCTCTATGTGTAGATTCCGGCGAAGACGGATAGGTAGCCACTTGAGTTGAGTGCGATATTGAGATACATGGTCATATTTGCGTAAGCCAAATATGAACCGGATTGACATGTTTTGAAGACGCTCAAGTTTATTTAGCTGTTCTTCAGTAATATTAATATAGCTTGCGTCAGCATAGTTAAGAATAGGAAGAAGGGGTGCATTTGCTAGCGTAATCTTGGTGGCAGTTGGAAGAAAAGAACGCAATCGTCGTAAGGAATTCATGGTTGCAAATGTCTTCCTACTCAATACTCTTAACTGTTCTGTCCAAGATAAAGTGCTATCAAGGTGTATCCCAAGATCTTTTACAGTTTTGCTATACGGTATTATGACACCATCAAATAAAATTGGCGGTAAGTCTGCCCAAACAACTCTTGAAATAATATTTTGACTACCTATAATGATGGATTGTGATTTGTTAGGATTTACCTTCAAACCGTAGGAGCTACTCCACTGTAAAATTGTCTCTAAGTCTTTATTGATACAAGAAACAGCATTAGAGATATTTTCAAGGGACGATTGTGCATAAATTTGAACATCATCTACATGTACATGTGATAGGGAGAAGAAATGCAATGAGTTATTGTATTAATGAAGATAGAAAAGAGCAAAGGTGACAACACGCCTCCTTGCGGAACACCGGCATGGACATCGCACCACGATGAGAAGGACTCTTCAAATCGAATGCGCTGCCGGCGGCCCCGAAGGTAATTATGAAACCAGTCAATTGCTGATGGAGAAATGTTAAGAGAACGGAACAAACTCAATAAGATGTCAAAATCAACCATGTTAAAGGCATTGCTAAAATCTAATAATGCCAGGATGGTGAGTTGTCTGTTGTCCATACCTAAGCGAATATCATCGGTAACTTTTATCAAAGCAGTAGCCGTACTATAACCACTACGAAAGCCGGATTGCAAGGGGTTAAGAAGATTATTCTTATTTAAAAAAAGGTCTAATTGTTGATATATTAATTTTTCTAGGACTTTGGATAAAAAAGGAAGTATCGAAATAGGACGGAAATCAGAATTGATTGTTGGATTAGCTTTTTTTGGGAGAGGAATAATGTGAGCATCTTTCCATGCTTCAGGAAATACACTGGTAGTAACAGATTCATTAAGTAAGATTGTTATTAGTTAATTACCTATTTTGCTGGTATTATAGTTGTTTCTTATCTGGGTGTCTGTCTTTATTGATTGCATCACCGTGCCTTGAAGAGCACGAATAGCCGTCGGTCCCAGTTACTACTAAACACCCAATTATAATTGTTACTCTTGGTAGCGAAATTTTCCACCAAATCGCATTAGAGTAGCTTGGTAGATTAAGCGCCAACGTTTCCATATATGTAGATGAGACTTATACGCTCCGAAGCCTATATCTTAATATTTACAGGCTTTTCTAGTGCATGCATATAATTACGAATCAATACTGTGAAAATCTTAGTTCAAAACGTAAACTGTGAACCATATGGTAAAATATATGGTCCTCGCGTACCAAAGCTAAAGTATTAATTAAATAATAATAATAACGAAACTTTATCTATTCAGTTTAGGTAAGGATATTAAAATCAAGGTAGATGTTAAAGTCTAACCAAGATCATAGTTAGCAGACTTGAACCTATCCACGATTTCGGCGATTTCGTCAAAAGTACGTTCCAAATCTTCCCGACGTCTCTCGCGCTCTTCAAAACACTGAATAAAAATTATAAAAGAAAAGAAAAGGCAACAATAATATACGATTAATGCTATTTTAACACATTTGCTGCCAGCCACTCGGACCCGAGTAGGTCGCTAGGTGCCGTCTACTCGGATCCGAGTATCTCGCACGTTCATTTTCTTTAGGCCAGTTAAAAGTTGGCGTCCGTGGATAAAAAAAATCTCATTTCTATGGCACTCAATGTGCACATTTTGATTTGAGATTTTGAAAAGAGAAAAGGAAAATGAACGTGCGAGATACTCTGATCTGAGTGGACGGCACCTAGCTAATGCACCTAGCCCTACTCGGATCCGAGTGTCTGGCAACGAATGTGTTAATACGTGTTATTTTAAATACCAACTGACTACAGCATTATACGAACTAGCATAACCTGTGCAGTGAAAAACTTTTATAGCAAAGCGTGGTACGTTTAGTACGACGAAAGAGAGACAAAAGTTAATGCCCCTTTCTCCCCTAATATCTTTAACTCTTTCCTATCATCTATTATAACAGAAATGTATTTGTAGCTCATTTGAAGCTTTACATGGTTGGTGGTGATCAATTATTGATGATCAAATATTTAAACAAGTATTATGTTATAATTACCTACTTAGTAATAACGTAGTTCAAACAACAAAATATAATGACTCTACAACTATGATCTTTAATTACGGGAATGTCAATTATGTTTATACTTCATTAACAAACAATCTTATTCTTTCTTTTTCATCCGTCTCTTCTGTTTTCTTCTCTGTTTCTTCATCCTTTACTTCCTCGACACCTAGTATATCTGGTCCTTCATCAACTACTTTAGCGTCTATTTCTTCTTTAGGTTCGCCTACAATTTTAATAGACATTTGTACAACAAATGCGTTTTAATTTACTCCATCTATCTATCTATCTAATAAAATAAAAGTTTGATTGTTCAATATTTGAGCTAATTTTTAGTACGTAAATAAATTCAGATACATAGGGATAGTGTGGAAAAAACAAAACTAGGAACACGTCTTTTGTACTATTTTTCAAACCTATGTTAACGATTGATAAAAATAAAATCTTTATATTTATTTATTAGTAAAGCTAAATAGCTTAATAGTTTGAGCATGCTAATATAAAAACATATATATGTAGGAAATAAAAAACAAGTTATAAATCATGTAGAAGATCGCACTATCCTCTACTATTAACCTGTTTACTACATAATAATCTATTTTAGTTAACTGAGGAATAATATTTATAAGAATTTAACCATATATTTCTAAAGGTATCTCCTGGTTATCTTCATCCGTCACTATGATCTCAATTCCTTCTTTCTTCTTTTCAATCTTTTCTTCTTTTGGTTTTTGGACAACTATTTCGAGGACGTATTTACGAAAAAATCAGAGATTATTTCTTCAGAAAACGTAAGCAATGTTTATATATATATATATTTGTAGATAATTGATATGCACGTTATTCATGTTGTAGATTTCTTTATTAATATTCAATATTATAATTTAAGTACATTCTAAGTTAAATATATATGTATAAATATTGTCAAATAAAAAAAAAATAATCCTAAGTTGTTTGTATTTCATAGAATTTTTAAGGCCTTATTATTTAGTAGTAATTCAATAAATTTCAATATGTTCTAGTAGTTACGAATTTTCGTTACTGTTCATTGGTCGTAGTTTCGATTCCTGCTCGGATTAGATATTCGCATCGGACAAGAATATTTTTATCTGGTTTTTGTGTTTCTTTCTATACGCGTCTCTACCGTACCGTGTAATATTATAATAAGGTCAACGTTGGTTTGGTAATAATTTTAGTATAGTTTTATTCAAGATTTTAAGAGGTACAATAGCCTGATGACAATCGTTTTGCATAAAAATGTGTAACCTATTCAAGCTAGAACGACAAGACCAAAAACGCGCAAATTAAAACACATTAACTTAAAATACACATGTATGAATTAATAAAAAAAGGAAAGTTAATAAAAAAAAAAAACTCACCACTAGACTTCACTTCTGCCTCGTTGACTCTGGCACTACTAAGCTCGCGAAGCTTTTTCTAAAATATAAAATTGATCATACGATATTAAATTATACGATATTAGGAATAAATCCTCAAATACTGTGGCTAACAAATCTATCGATCTATCTATCTCTATGATCTCTGAAGTTTCGTTCAGAGTGACAGTACGAGATTTAAAGTCTCGGTATTTAAATGAAGTTTTGTTAGAAACTTTGGTCTAGTCTAAAAACATATTTAGGTAACAATAACTATGGGTAAATATCAAAATTATACGGTTGTAATGTATAATTATTAAGTAAGATTTTTAGACAGAAACAAGTAAATAAATGAATAAAATAAACGAGATAATCTTTTAGACTAACTTCAACTTCTTCGCTTGGAGCAGGTCTACCTGAAAAATTTTTGGGGTATTTAAGGAATAAGTGGAAATTATTATAATCTTTATAATACAAATAGTTATAGAATTCAGGTCTTCAGAAGAAAGAAACTAAGAAACCAAGTAAAACTTTGTATTAGAACACTAATATTGTTAAGCTAACAGAAAGACTATTTATGATGTTACTAATTGCTTAGAAAATAAATAACATTGCTATATATTACAAAAATAAAAACCAAAGACTTTTGGTTTGTTTAATCGTGGATCTATAAGAATATCGATTAAAAATATGAAACATACATATACCTATAATATATACTATTTATTAAAGAAGATTATATATTTTCCCACGACTTATGAAAATGTAGAATCATCACGAAAATTTCCCCCAATATAAGTAATCGAGACTCAAATAATAACCAAAAACCGCAAGACTAACTATAAAAGAAAAAATAAGTGACTACTAGATATTAATATAGGTTGAGTTTTCCTTCCTGATACAGTTTGATTTTCATCTGTATATCAATGATTTCTTATTTGTCATATCTATTCTACTATTTTCTATTTATAACTAATCAACTTTACAAAACATGAAGATCATCCATTTTGACTGGCCCGTGGCGCAGTTGGCAGTAGCCCTGTTTTCTGCTACAGGGTTGTGGGTTCGATTCCCGCCCCGAGTCTGGGTGTATTATGTATTTATTTATTTATGTATTATTTATTTTAAAAATTTTTATATCAGTCGGCTGTTACCTAAAACACAGGCATAAGGTTGCCTACCTTAGGGACAGACCACCGTGTGTGTGTGTGTGTTAAACATATTTATTTATATTTTATTTATTTATTTTAGTTCACCACTACTTATTTTAGTTCACCACTACTCTACTTAATACCTTTAAGCCATTAACTGGCAACCGCTTAACATCCCTTGGTGCACTTGAGCAATCTGCTATTTGCAATTGTGTTACAATGGTAGAACGGTAATCTAACATTAGTATCATAATATTAACCATGAAATATTATTTCGAACAGTTAATTATAGTAAATATCATTGAGTAAAAAGGATACCAAATTTGTCAAAACCAGACTTTACGATATGAATGACATTGATCAACCATTGTAACACAATGATAAAAACAGAATTATCTCCCTTTCCTCGACAAGCGCTTACTGGTAATTTTAATGGAAAAAAGAAGAAATATACATGAAACTCTAATACTACTCTATTGTAACCTTTTCTCTCTCTCAAATAGTTTTCCATCTCTATCTGACCAGCTCTCTCGATAGAGGGCGATCGCTTAATTTTGCCAATCACTGGCATGTTCAGTCTATCGCTCAGTCTCGCTGTTTGAGGGACGTGGTCGTTTATGAGATTAACTTTTTGAAGGTTTCTGCCGTTTTCCCATTCTTGTAGTTCTTGCCAGTAATCTTCTGATAATGACTATGAAATAATTATTTACTTTTAAAATTTTAATTCTAGGACGAAACTATGAATTTTAATCCGTCTTATATGTTTTTTTTTTTTTTTTTTTTTGTAAAATTATTAATTATTATGCAGATTTTCAAAAATTTTGAAATATTTTCAACAATTATTATATAAAAATTACTATAATACATGAATGAAACCTACTTCGAAAGACGAAGAACATTTTAATGGTTTCGTTCATTTTAGGTATAGGACGACAAAATGTACTATTTTTTAAGAGAAACAATCTCTACACTTCCCATTGCTCGGTAAAAAGCTGTTTTACTATGCAAGAGAAGCATTGGAATTAATTTCGTAGACACGCTGCATCTGAGATTTAATAATCCCTAATGGTGTAGCTCTTGTTCCAGCGTCTCTCAGCGCCTCTTAATGGATTTAGCTCAAATCTTAAGATAGTAAATGTTTATATAATATTTAAAATTGTAAAAGCTGCGGTAAGTTTTACCTCTGAATCTACTTGTTCTTCAACTGATTCTGGGTGTTCCTCTTCTTCGATTGGACTTTCTGGTTTTGGTGTTTGACCTAAAGTTTGAAAATATACTTAATGATCATATTTTTACTAAAAAAGTAAAACCAATTTAACGATATTCACGACTTTATCGTCATCATTGTCAGATTAAATAATAATTTTATATACATCATCACTTCAAAATTATAATTTACTTTATTCAAACAGACCTTAAAAGCACTTTTGAATCGTTATTGTATAATAAAGTATTTATTGTATGAAGGTGATGTCACTACCGTTAAGGAATGTAGATTCTTCTGAGAATAATCTTAACGGTTCCTATTTTAAAAATTGTCGATACATTATTTAATAATTATAGACCCTATCTTTATATTCTTCATGAAAGCCAGCGACATGAAGTTTACTGATTTCCTGTATAGGAAAGGAAGTTTTTCCGAGCAGCAGTTGAGCTCAGTTGTAGTCTTTTGAACAATCAGAATTATCTATCATTCATCAGAATTTATGAAACAAATTTTCAGCAGAATTAAGAACTATTTCTTTTTTTTTAAAACTCAATTAAAAATGAAAAAGCAGACGAAGTTTTCTTTTATTTAAAGAAGATAATATTGATGCAACGATCTTCCTTTGACAATCTAGTACCTACAGCTAAATAACAGCGGTCGTTAGATTTCCTCTTACAGCAAAACTTTGTATATTATACAAATATTTATCGTTGTGTAATCTTTTTTGTTTTACTTATATATTTTGGACTCACGGAATAGCATTTCAACCATAAACTTCTATTAGAAACGCTTGCGAAGCTTAGATACACAATTTCAAAATCTACGTCTAGGAAGCCGCGTGTAAAACCTAGTTAAAATATTAGTAATCCATAATGATGACCTTCTCGGTAACCATTGAAGTACTTCACATCCTTGGAAGCGTCCATGCGAGCTAGGAACTGGTACATCGTAAGGAAGTCCTGGACTGGGATAGCTGCGGATCCACCATCAGGCTCCTTGGTCAAGGTCTCACACAGCAGGATCATGGTGTGGGTTAGAGTCTGGTACAAAAATGGACATTTTTATGAAAACCAGAAGAATTAACGTAACGTGAAAGTGCCTATTACTTGACATGAATTTTAGTATCTTGATCAAATAAACTTTATTCTAAACTTTTGATCTGAGAAGTCAAAACGAAATTATAAGAATTGTTCTCATTTTCTTTGTTATTTCTTATTGAAGTGTTACGGAATTTTCCTAGAAAACTTATGTTAAATTAAGATAAATTGTATTAGAAAAGGCAATTTCAGTAAAAATGAAATGTTTTTTTTTTTCTGAACTAATGTCTCAACACTATTACTAGCGTCAAATATCCGTCAAGTGAAAAACAAACCTTAGTAAGCAGACCTCCAGCAACTGCTATAAAATGTAAGAATGGCACGGAATCTTCTCTCAAATACACTTCACACATACAAAATATCCGCTTCAATTCCTCAGGATCAAGGCAGAAGCCGTCCCAAGCTTTACGCACAGCAGGTAACGGCACTTGTGACATGCCAATTAACTAGAATTAAAAAGGAGTAAGTGTATTTTTTATTAATTTAAACGCTTTATTATACACTACACTTAAAAGATTTCATAAAAGGCGGGCTTAATATTTTTATTAGGGTGCTTCATTTTAGAGCAACATATTTTTTCTCGAAGTGTGTTCGATAAAAAAACAAAAATTTTGAGCTATAACAAAGCCTTTAATTTTGATTTTAAGCCGTTACTCATCAAACAGTAAGTTTTCCATACAAAAATCTATGAAAAATCATTGTTTATTCATTTTCCATCCTCTGCTTGCAGAGTAGGTTTTTTTTTCGTATTTTGCTAACCAATTCTTTAAACAATGTTTAGTCACCTTCAAAAAAATCCCCGAGACAAATCTGTAAGTAATTTTTTTTTTCACAAATTGGGATCGTCAGAAACTAAAATTTTGAGAATTTAATGCTTTAAAAAGCTGTACAAGCTAAACTGTGAGTGGCACAGAATAATGTTTTAAAACAAATTTGTAGAGCACAAAATTTCCTAAAAATTTGTCTTAAAGACAAAACCACATGAAAACTGTGTGTGCTGCTAGCCTGGTTTCGAGTTCGAAGTCTCGACCGTCTGTAGTATAAGTGTTAGCACAAGCAATTAACTTACTTGGTTAGCCAGAACTTTCAAGCATCCTCTAGTAAGACCACCCTCCGTGTTGTATATAGGATATTCTAATCTTAACTTTACAGGAGGAGGACGATTCTGCGCAAGCGCCGAAAAGTACTCAAAGGACCAGCGTAGAAGGTCGTATGGCTGAGTTTTTATGGCTGCTGTAATATAAAAGTTTTTATGGCTGCTGTAATATAAAAGCAATAAATAATTGAAAGGATCAAACAGAAATAGTTTTTAAAGCTTGACCACATTTCTCGCAGTCCTGTGGCAAAGTTCGGCATCGTGCCACACCATGTCACCGTTTCGTATATGTAAATAATAAGTGTGCTGTGAAGTTATTAGAAAATTGATGATTATTTGTGGCTACAGCTGTTATGAGGTCATTTTCTTTTGTGATGTACCTACATGACATATCTAGCGGTATATGTAGCGGCATTAAAAACTTATATAATGTATGTATCGCTGAAGAAATATATTTTTCCAAATTTCCACACATATTGTATGTTGCTGATGACATTCAAGACAACACTCTATTCTTCTAGGATGAGAAGGATAAAGTAAAAGAAACATTATTCGAATTGTTGCAAGAGAGATTTTTAAACAATTACTCTAAGAGTAGGTACCCGCCTCGTTGGTCGAGTGGTCGCAAGCGTTACTGCCGAGTAAGGGGTCTCAGGTTTGATTCGTGGGTCGTTCAACGTATTATTGAGATTGTATTTATCGAAAATTTTCAATAAAAGAGTGATGTTATATTTACTTTAAAAGTGGAACTATAGTTAAAAATGTCTCGAGAAGAGTACTAATAAAGGACGCAACGGAAGCCTTCAAAAAAGATCATTTTTTCTCGTTTTTGTAACATTTCTTATTATTGCTCAGCCCCTATTGGTCAGAGCGTGATGTTATATAGCTTATAACCTTCCTCGGTAAATGGGCTTACTAACACAAAAATAATTTTTCAATCCGAGCCAGTAGTTCCTGAGATTAGCGCGTTCAAAGCGACTCGAGACTGGGTGATTGCCTCATCACAACCTAAAATTGACATCATGTCCCTTTAAGTTTTTTTTTTTTTAGGGAGTCAGTTTTGAATACAGCGAGCTATAGTTAACTAATTACTATTTGTTAAAATATGCCATCATCCAAAAGGCGACTAAGACCGTAGTGGTGCGAACAACTGTATACTAACTAGATTGGTGATAGGCAGCACCATACCCTGCCACAATACACTGCGCTTGCCGACCCGCCTGTTACGCGTGGCATTGGCAATCCCAAGAGGTGACGGGAGAAGCCTACGCTAAACAGTGGACATCCAACGGCTAATATGGTAGTGTGGTGGTACTAAAGTATATTTTTAATTCATAAATTTAAGAATAAAGCGTTTATCGCATTACAAGTACTTGACACTACGTTGGATGTGGCTGATGCCTTCATTAAGTGTTTTTAGTAGTATCTAAAACATTGTTATCAAGATATTGTGTTTTCTTGTTTTTTTCCGAAAAAATATGATTTTGGCTAATTTATAAACATTCGCTATGTTATTTTATTATTTATTTTAAGTAGTACTTACTTTTGATTGCTACATAATAAAGGTAACATAATCACGAACAAAAAACAATCTTTTTTATATTTCAAATAAAATATTAATTTAGACCAGTCTTGAATGTGTTTTGATAAGATTCGAAAGATGAAAATAATTTAAGTCAACAGATTTTATTGTACTAAATTACAATTTGTAGCTGTGCTGTAGACAGATTACAAAACAACAATTTTCACAATACCATATAACTAAGATGATTAATTACCTTTACAATATTTCTTGAGAATGTAGGGGAATTTCGGTGGTATAATGATCTGTTGCGAACAGTACATCTGTTCTATGAGCTCCCGCATCTTGAGAACTTTATTAGCAATACCTGAAAATAGTATATTGTGTCACAAATGACTTAAATACTACATTCTGTCGCGCTTATGAAATTAACTCTACCTACTACCTAGGCCGAAAGTTCGAGTTTTGTCCCTGTGAAGCGGGGAAAAAAGTGTCACTTTTTTCATACCTAGTCCGGAAACAAAAGTGACACTTTTTTCCCGCTTTACAGAGACCGAACTTTCGGCGGAGGTAGGAAAAAAATATATTTGTTTGACGTTATGACATGACATTATTATCGAGATGAGGTGGGCTTATGGTGGCCTAATATTATTAAGTGCTAAATTTCTATATTATTATTATCTTATTGCTACACTCCACCCGTTCAATATATACATATACACATATAAATAAATATAATATAATACAATACTTATATAAGGAATATAATAAATTTACATAAATTTACATAAATAAATATAAGCGGGTGGAGGATTACGCCCCGGCAGGGAGATCAAACGGCCGGGGGTTAGGGCTGTAGGCTGAGAAATCGGCGGACAATCCTAGCCGAGTCGAGTAATACCGCCTTCTGCATCCTGGCTGCGAGCGAACCGTCACGGATACCCAGCTGCCTCAGATGGTGAGCGAGGCTAACCGGGATCAAACCGTTGGCAGATATCACGATAGGGATGATTTCAGTGGATTCAACACCCCACATGTCGACAATCTCGTGTGCCAAATCCAGATATTTACGCTTTTTCTCTGTTTCGGCTTTCACGAGGTTCTCGTCATGAGGGATGGTAATGTCCACTAAAAACACCCTCGACTGTGCCCTATCCATCACCACGATATCAGGCTTGTTCGCCAGTATCGTCCTGTCCGTGGCGATAGGCAGGTCCCAGTAGAGCCGGACTCCGTCGCGTTCGAGTACTGGCGCCGGTGTGTACTGGTAGTACGGCACCCTCTGTTCCAGGAGACAATACATTAGAGCAAGCTCTTGATGAAGAATCTTGGCCGCTTGGTTATGTCTGTGCAAGTACTCAGTGTTGGCAAGCGCTGAACACCCCGAAAGCACATGTCTGAGTGACTCGCCGGGATGACGACAAGCTCGACAGAAGTCGGGAGTGCCATCCTTCAGAATGTGCTTCCGGTAGTTGTTCGTCTTAACCACCTGATCCTGTATTGCACAGACAAAACCTTCGGTTTCCCCAAAGAGGTCCCCGAATCGCAGCCACTGCACGGAGGCCTTAACATCCACGTGAGGTGCGTGGAGCGCCTTGTAAAACCGTCCATGCAGCTCCCTCTCCATCCATACGGTCTCCCGGTCAGAGGTGCTAAGTACAACCGGTCTTCGCCATTCCTCTTTGGCCAGGGATAAGGGGGTGAGACCTTTGTCACATACTACAACATCACCATGCATAGCGCTCTCCCTCCTCGTTTCAAAATAGGCCCTGAGGCTGCACACCTCCCGGTTATGCATGGACTTGGCGCTTAATAGGCCTCGGCCACCACACTTCCGTGGGATGTACAGTCTCATGACCGACGATTTCGGGTGATGCATGCGATGGTAAGTCATAGTCGTGCGGACTCTTCTGTCCAGGGCGTCGAGTTCGGTCTGAGTCCATCTGAGCACGCCAAATGTGTACAAGAGAGTGGGCATGACCCAGCCGTTATAAGCTCGGACCTTGTTGGCGCCCGACAAGTAGCTCCGAAGAACTTTTGTCAGCCGTCCAAAAAAGACCTCGCAAACCGCCTGTTTCATATCCACCTCCTGCACCCCTATGCATTGTGACATGCCCAGATACCGGTATGATTCAGCTTCGGAGAGGGTCTTGAAGTTAGAAAGCTCTAGGCTAATTTCAGCCGATTGCGTCACCTGTCCCCTGTCCACATGCACGACCGCACACTTATCCACTCCAAGCTGCATCCTGATGGAGCCGCTGAACTCAGTAGTGATTTTCAGCAACTCCATAAGGCGTGCAGGATTAGGTGCCAGCAGCTTGAGGTCATCCATGTAGAGAAGGTGGGAGACTTTAGTACCTCCTCTCCGAAACTGAAAGCCTGTCCCCGAACGCTCCAGCAGAGTGCTTAAAGGGTTCAAGGACAAGCAAAACCAAAGTGGGCTCAGACAATCACCCTGGAAAATACCCCTTCGTATCCGTATTCGGTCATCGGCACCCGTCGTCAGTCTCTCGCCCTGGAGACAAAGGATCGTACTCCATTGCCCCATGCATACTTCGAGGAAGTCTCGAACTGCACCGTCGATCTTGTACAGCTCGAGGACCCTCAGAAGCCATGAATGAGGCACCGAGTCGAATGCCTTCTTGTAGTCGATCCAGGCAGCAGAGAAGTTCCGACGGTTGCGTTTGACAAGCTGGCCCGCAACAGAGTCAATGATAAGGAGCTCCTTTGTGCCGCGGCCGCCTCCACGGCATCCGTTCTGAGCTACAGACAAGATGTTAAATTCGTCAATATGACGAGAGATCTTGCAGCTCAGAACGGATGTCAGTGTCTTGTAGATGGAAGTCAGACACGTTATGGGGCGGTAGTTGGTAGGATCCGCGGTGTTGGTGGACTTAGGAGCTAGGTGAGTGATCCCAGTAGTGAAGAGGTTCGGAAGCGTCTTCCGCTCTATCGCCTCTTGGTATTGTCGAGCCAAGGTCGCATGGCATACCGAGAACCCTTTCAGCCAATAGTGATGCAGGCCGTCGGCCCCCGGACTCTTCCAGTTCGGTGCCCGCCGGACCGCATCAGCTACGTTCTCCGAAGAGATGGCGATTGGGTTCATCGGTTCGATTCTAGCACATGCTTCCTGAACCGCCGCAATCCAAGGGCCCTCCTCATGCTCTACCTCCCGTGACCATATGTTTCGCCAAAAGGCGACGAGGTCAGCCGTATTCGGTTTTGGGGAAGTAGAGCACGGCGTCGGGTTCTCCAACTTCCTGTAGAACCTCTTCTGATCACTCACGAAGAGGCGATTTTGTCGGAAGCGCTCAACTCTCTCAGAGTACCTACGAATGCGCTTCCCCCATGCCGCGATTCTCTGCTTCAGGCCGTCGATGCGCTCCGTCAGTTTCTCAGCTATATCAGGCTGGTCAAGCCTGACACCTAGCCCGTTGAAAGCTATTCTAACGGAGCGCACAATCCTTGGCCTAGTGTTGCCCGACCTGAAGCTTTGCAGTCTGCCAATGAGGGCCCTGGCCAGGCCGATACGGCGTTCTATTCTCTTCTTCCAGGCTGGTACGTCACTACTCTTATTAGTAGTGCGTCCAGGCTCCTGGGTCTTGGCTCCAGTGAAGCGGTGTACCGCTAGAGCGGCACCGAAGAGAATAGAACCCGTATCATCCAAGCCCAGACTGCCATCCAAATATGGAGGTAGCAGCCTGTTAGCTGCCTCAATGGCACCCCGCGTCGCAGCATTAAGGGGAAGTCGGGAGAGTCGTGGTCTCTGTTCTAGAGGAGTGCTCCGGATCTCGGAAATCGCCTCCTCCAAAATCCCTCTCATCTGCTCTACTTTTTGGGAGACTGCTTCTTCAGCGATCGCATCTACAGGCACTTCGCTACGAACGCTTTCCTGTTGCGTTACAACTGCGTTATGCTCTGTAGACACGGGTTCGACTTCAGGAGCAGCCTCACGTCGTAATTGTTCGAGCTCGGCGGCGTTGAATACGCCCTTTTGTTGGATGTACCGAGCTCTATCTGCCAGGTTTTGCTCCGTGACAGTAATATTTGGCTCGAGCAGCAGGAACTCGCGGTGCATTACTGCTCGGTAGCCAGTCCGACCGGTTCCCCCGCCCACAGCCCTATAATACGCACGCATGACATTCTCGTTCATTCTTTGTGTCCATCTCATGCGACGTATTCCACCAGCGGCGGACGCCGAATGCTGAGCCCTTGGAGACTCTGTTGGCGCCAAGCCAACTGGTGGGGATGGTGGATACACCGGCCGGCTAGGTGCTGGTGCCGGTCGGCGGGGGTTGCTGGCGGCCCGCATGCTGCCACGTCCAGCGCCAGCTCCAGACGTGCCCTGGCGCCCCCCAGGCAGCGGCCCTATGCGCTCTCTTTTTCCTTTTTCCATCCATAAGTTTTTTTTTGAGTGCTAAATTACTCCCTCGGAGAGGCACTCATACTCTCCGAGGAGGCCACGTTGGTGTTATGCAGTTTTGGTTGCCTTTAGTCGCCTCTTACGACACCCCAGGCTGAGGATGGGTTGGTCCTATTCTACTCTGCCGGAAACCACACGGCGTAAACGGCCACACGGCAACTTTCGGCGGAGGTAGGAAAAAAATATATTTGTTTGACGTTATGACATGACATTATTATCGAGATGAGGTGGGCTTATGGTGGCCTAATATTATTAAGTGCTAAATTTCTATTATTATTAATATTTTTATTCAAGGAACATGTATGTCTTGAGAGAAATTCTGAACCATGTTTATCCGCCATGTGCAACATAACAGCGTGGCGGATTAATCTTGAGGCATTTGGGCTTTGCAAATATAATAATGAATATAAATTATTGTTACCTGTAACAATAATTAAATTTATTACAATTTTTAATAATATTTCAATAATTGCAAAGGAAATAACGCCTCAAAATAAAAATTTGCAATTTCCTACTACTACTACGATTAAATAATTGTGTTGTATGTAAAAGGCTTTCATAAATATATAATTTATTTAACGACTGGACTGGACTGAACTGAATTAGTTTGTAAACGTCCCACTACTGGAGAACAGCCTTCTCCCCGTATTGGAGAAGAGTTGAGAGCTTAATCCACCACGCTGTTCCACTGCGGGTTGGCGGATATTTTTCCCTACCATGAGTAACGATCGCTATAACGACTGGACACTGAGATAAAATTGTAAATTCAGCTGAGTTTAATTTATAACCTAAAATATATATGTAAAAAATACTAAACGTATTTAATTAAAAGTCTATATCGGATTTTATGGTGTTTATTTAAAACTTTACAGTTTAACGATTTTTCAATTAAATTATCTCCCGACATTTCGGACCCTTTACAGCGTCCATGATCTCGGGGGATTGAGGTGGTGGGTGTCCGAATAATGAACGTAAAGTATGTAATGTGAATGTAATGAATGTAAAGGGTCCGAAACGTCGGGAAATAATTTAAAATATTGTTAAACTGTAAAGTTTTAAATAAACGCGATACAATCCGATATAGACTTTGAATTAAATGAGTAAAATTCACGTAAATATAAGAGAACAGTATACAAAACGTAAATAAAAAAGAATGTCAAAACAATTTAAATAGTCAACAATAAATATATCATTTGTAAGTAATTTCATCAATAAAATAATTTTAAATACACTATTTTAAGTAAAATAAGAATAAATTCAACTCACCAGTCAAAAGTATAACTCAGTTTGCTGCTTACGTTGCCATGGTAACGGTTTAAGTACGCCCTAAAACACCGCAGAGAAAAGTGTCAAAACAGCTTACAAATCAATGAATAGATTATATTCATGTGACATTACAAAAATTACATTGTAAAATACAAAAACTACCGTAAAAACATGTATATTGTGTACCGAAAACCGTAACTAAAACTAAGTTTAACAAATAGTGAAAAATAAATATTAATTAAGGATGATGAAAAATAAAAAATTAATCTAAAATTAAATATGAATATGCATTTCCACCGTTCTGGTGTAGTGGTGCGAGTAGTCGCCTCAGTGCCTGCGGTCGCGGGTTAGATTCCCATTCGGGGCAGATATTTGTATTTGTACAAATATTTGTTTCCGGTCGGGTCGTATGTCCTTGTGGGTCTCCCCACCGTGCCTCGGAGAACATGTAAAACCGTCGGTCTCGGTTGTTGTCATAAACACCTGATAGAGATCGTTACTCATGATAAGGAAAATTTTAGCCGACCCACAATGTAGCAGCATGGCGGATTATGCTCCAACCCTTCTCCTATATGGAGAAGAGGCGTTTGCCCAGCAGTGGGTCGTTTATTGTTGTATTTAAAATTTAAAATATCATCAATTCCACTACAATGAGGTAGGTAGTGTACCTAAAACGCTAGCAGTATTTAAAAGTATGTATGAGATAAGTACATTTGTTATAAATATTGTGACAATCTTATCGAAGTTTTGAACGAAATTATTGTTCCAAAAAAAAAAATTGATTTCCGAAAAAAAAATTATAAAATTTACTTTCAGTAGATACTACGCTACAACGCTGCTCGATTTGTGTCATAGCACGATGATTATAGCGATAATTAATACACAAAATATATGGATCCATTTATTAATTTTTACCCAACACCTTAAAAAGTTGATAACTTATAATTATACTAATTACAATGAGGTAGATAGGTGTCTAAAGAGAAGGGGAAAACAAAGGAAAAGAGATGAATTGGTAATAAAAACAAAAAATTGTAGCGTTATAAGAAACAAAATATAAAGTAATTCCTTCTGGATATGAATAAATAATAAGCCGTAGAAAAAGTCTAAATGTTATCAGTCCAATCAACATAAAATTAACATTAATTCCAATGGAATTCACGATATTAATAATTTTTATACGGTTTGTTTCACACGAACGAAATAATAAAACGTAACATTCAATTTGTCCCGCTTATTTTTGTGCCACTAGTACCATCTAGCGGCCGATGTATAAACTAGGTATCAAGAATCGGTCATGTAAGTATCGCGATGAAAAAAAAAATAACAGAACCTGTTTGATACGATGACGTTTAGCTTATGTTTTTGTGAAGCTTTTAATGATACGATATTCGTGCGTTGTTTAAAATAAAATTAAATCGTTTTAGTGTGTGAAATACCGGGATTATATCAAAAATTATACGGAATTAACTGCGCAGTGCGTTTGCGCTTAAGGTATTGCAACGGGAAATTGTATAAACGTTGAAGCTAAAGAAATTAATTGTGTGATTGCAAATCGTTCACGGAAAAGTATGTGACAAACTTATCTAAACATGTTTAATTCGTGTGTGTGGATAGTTCGATGTGAAATTTATTGTGGTTGAGAAATGGGTGACAGGTTAAAGCATCCATTTAAAGTGAAAGAAAGAACATTACTGTTTATACTAACATGGATTTGATCACGGATTTTTCACAATTGAGTAAGTGATATTAATTTTTTTTTTTACTAAAGAAATATATTAATAAAAACCTTAATAAAAACCACAATCAAATAACAAGTATAATTTTAAGTCTTAGTGATGTGACGTTATATTAAAAATATCGATATTTTTAATAATAAAACAAATGATTAAATTTTGACCCACTTCTAAAATACTGTTATTTGAATATAATTTATAATATCAATGTACCTAAGTTTAAAAAAAAACTATTCTATATCGATATGTATTCTTTCAAATTATTTCAGGTGTACTATTTTAAGTTCTTTTTTTATTTTTTTGTGTAAATAAAATTTAAAATATGACACCGTGTGTGTCTTATGGCTATGCCTGCGTAACTTCCTATTCTTTCAGAATTTCGGTATAAAAAATAACCTGTCTTATTCTGGATCTCTCTTTACCTACTTTCGTATTTGTAAATTTAACTATTATAAAGAAATATATATAACATAATAATTAATAAGTGTAAATATTCTAAAGGTGAACGAAAAAAATCATATTTTTTTTTACTCTGTAGTATTGAAAAATCGTAAATATTTTTACATAAAATTAATATCGACGAATTATTCGAAGTAAAGCTTTATTTTTCTTTTTAAAAAAGCTTAAAGTCTTAGAAGACCTCTCATGTTTTGGTTTTATTGTCTATAACAAAACAGCTTGCTTACCCAATAACGATGCATTCCAATCTGCAAAGGTAAGGGGATTTTAGAATTAGTAATTTTTTTAACCCGAAACATCAGTATTTAAATGTTTAAAAAACCGCAGATTAAACAGTTTTCGTGACTTAAATGACTACTTATGAAAGTGTAACAGAGATATAAATTAATCTGACAAATTATTAAAAATGAACTGGGGTTAAATTTGTCTACTTATTTATATGCTCGCACTATTCTATTAGACAGCATACAATTTCGTTGAATTGTCTTTCAAATTCTGTCTAAAAAAAAATTTCTTTTGTTTAAATGGTACATTTCAGCTGATTGTACCGTCTGTGTGATGCTTATTATAGATCTCAGTTTTACCCGCGCAAATATCGCTATTTTCCAGTTATTTAGTCATAAAAATAACCAATGTGCTACATAATTATTTTCATCGTAATCGGTTCCATAATATTTGCTTTAAGAATTAACAAAAAATCATACAAGCTTCTTATTTATAATATTAGTGAGATTAAAAATCTAAACAGATTATAAAAGCAAAAAAATGTTTCTAGTCGAATTGAAGTTTAACTGTACTTTACCCATTGCTTGACAAAAGCCTTTTCTCCCAATTGAATATTAAATTGCCTTGCTGCATCACTGAATTGGCAGGAGTAGCTGCAGATTAGCAAAGGATATTCATATCTCAATATCTTACATGCGACATACTTTTATTTTAGTTTCATTCGTTAGATCACAATTAACAATATAACAGTTTTCGTTTGACGAAAAAATGATTGGAACACATAAAAATGACGTAAACATCACACTAAATGACTCATCAGTCACCGTGACAATATTTTTATGCATGCGTTTCGACTCGTCTATACACGCAAACCCAAATCGCTTTATATCTTTGTCCAAATTACAACGCCATCTTTATTTAAGGTTATTTCGGTGAGAGTTTTCATAACGCTTATAACAAGATAAGATATAAGTGCTCTTTTACCTCTATACTCCATGCAATTATTGTAGCCACTTAAGTAGAAGTTTGACGTTTTAAATGTTATTTCTTCCGCAGTACATAGCTTTCTAATTTTTGGGAAAAAGTTTTTTTTTTCAAATCCGACTAGTAAGTCGAGATTTGATAATATTTGCGCATTAAAATAAAACTCGTTTAGCTGTATTATATAACTATATAGGATTCACGTCGTAAGTATTTATGTAGGTCGTAAAATGATCAATATCCTTATATTATAATATCATTCATATAAAAGGAAAGAATTTTCAGTCGATGGAATAAAATAAAATCTTAAAAACAATGCACCAATTATTAAACTTTTTAAACAGAAAAATTATTTTAAATCTCTCGTCCTTTTACCATTTCTTAGTAGTTAATGTAATTATTGTTGTAAATATTTAAGACTAGCTCGTAAAAATAGATAGTTAAATCTAATCGTCATAAATAAATACTATTAAAATGTACATAAAGTCGTAATTAAATGAAATGAGAAATTCAAGAAACAACTAATACTTTAATATTTGCGATTTCACTGGCTTCGATGCTTACCGTCTTGATTGATGCTTATGATTATTGCTGAAATCTGTGAATATTATGATGCTTGTAATGTTCGGTTCGATACGTTTATCTCCGGACCCGTTTAAAAATAAAATCTTTTTTTTTACGTTATAAAGTATGTGTAGCATATATGTATTATTAAGGAAGTTTATATAAAAATGGCAGTGGTAGCATTTGTTATTTTTATGTTTCTTGTAATAGCAACAGTGAGTTGCTTTGAATGCACCAACCCGTTATCAATAAAACATATCTATTATATTACTATCGATTGCTCTGGCTTGAACGCGTGCAAACTGTTATTTTTATAATATGATAAAAACAAAAGTTTTTATTTCATTCAATTCGAAAACTTATAAATCGATTTTAATAGTTTTTTTTCACTCGTAGAAAGCTACGTTATCCGAAAGTATTATAGGCTATAATACATCACGCTACGGTATGCAACCATCAATACTAACTTATCGGACAGAACTCAACATAGATAATATAGCAAGAAACTTTTTAATAATGTAAAAAAAAGGTTTCTTACTCGTAACAAGAAAAAAAAAACCTCTAATATGAAAGCGGAACTGCAAATAGATAATAATACATATATATTTTAAAATGTCATTTTGTACTATAAACCTACGAATCTTTATAAAATGAACAAAATCGGTCAAGTGGTTCGTAAATGATGATCTTTCAAACGGCTCTGGAAATATGCGAAGCAAATATCGCAACATGGACGACGACATCAACGGATGCTGGACCGGTTTCGCTCGTCAGTATCTGCGCGAGATTTAGCTTTTTAATCTATTTCTATATTCCGCTTATCATATCGTAAAACTGTATTTATTGAGGCGTTTTATAACATGATATTTAATTTGGTTTGGATGTTAAATACTGTAATAAAATGTTTTCGTATTTATACCTTAACATTTTCTATCTTTTTTTTTTGTACCCAACATCAGTCGGAACAAACCAGCCTGTTGCAATTAACAGCATGACATTCTTTGATTATGTGTTTGGTTTTTAGTAATATTGTATTGTATTAATGTGTAAATCAACATTTAGATCCATTTCTTACATGCTAATATCGGAATAAATGGGACCGACTTAAAATTTATTTTGACCTGACAATTTATTTGTACCTGTTTATAGAGACTATGAAACATCATGGTAAGATCTATAGGAAAAAATCAATGAGAAATCAACGTGGGTAGTAAATAATACAATTATTAGGAGTAAGAGATTTTCGGATGGTACCTAGTAGACTAATTCAGTAAAATAAATATTTAAATCTAGTTATAATCATCAAAATTGCATGTGTATTAAACACATATAACAAAATGTCAATAAATAATCTTCTGTTAATGTCCCACTGCTGGGCAAGGACAAAGACAAGGGCCTCTTTTCCTGTATAGGAGACGGGTTGAGGCGTAATTCGACATATAAAACACTGCAAGTTAAAAATCAACGTAATATTAATTTCACTTCAACTTTATTAATTATACAAGGTTTCATTCAAAAAGCCCAATACACATATCTAACTATACATACACACATTCCTTAACTACTTTTCTGTAAGTATGGTCAAGGAAAAACAATTATTATTCTACCATAGTAACATAAACTAGAATATCGTTGTGTGTGTGACGTAATTTATTATGTATGTTATTATGTTATTTATAGTGGACTAATATTGTTAATACATATGCATTTATTACTTATAGTTTCGGAGAAAATTACACATTATACTATAAAGTAGAAAGCTTGAAATTCTGCCTTTGAGGATCTAGTTAAGCAGAGAAAAATGTATGGTACCTAAAATAATTCTAATAGGAAATATTATCCTCATTCGGAAATTAAATATGAAAAAGTCATTAGCTATGTTTGTCCTAAATAGGTATATAAAGTTTATGCGGTTTGATACACGTTATAATTCATTACGATGGATACACACGTGATCATTTTAGCCTGTATCCTTAATAAACAGGCGTTCATTAGCCTTCAAAGAGAAACTTTTCAATTGTACATTTGCTACCTAGTTAGTAGCGTCTTGCGATAAGCGCCTTCAAACAAAAAACATCTTTATCTTTATAATATTAATACATCTTAGTGATCAAAATGTCTGTACGTCAATCGTTCGCCAGACAATCGAGTGGGAACGATGTCAAGGGAAGTGTTAGGTATATTACTCCTAATCGCGCAGATGGGCACACAATACGGGCCATCGTATCTGTAATACGGCTATCCGGTGACCATTTTGTGCTCGTTGATCTATTTCTATAGCACACGTAAGTGACGATAGCTGTGATGTCGATGTTTATATCTAATCGATTTTTAATTAAATCAGTTTAAAAAAAAATAATTATAACCATTTATATAAAAATGAGTTATGTAAATAAAATAAAAATAAAGTTTTCAAAAATTTCGATATCGATAAAATAAATTGATGGTACATCACTATACAAAAACCGGTTTCGTTTAGCGCGAACCTAGTTCCTTCAGAGTAAGACTAGACCAGACAGGTAGGCTAAAAAGCTAGATTGAGGAATATAAACAATATTTTTTATGCTAAAGAACTAAAAGTATTATTTTTTTAATTTAATTATATGTAGTTTTACTAATTAAATAGTAATTCGTCGAATCTTATAAATTATACTACAACTAATTTTACTATTATAAATGCGAAAGTTTGGATGAATGGACGTTTGTTAATCAATCACTTCACAACGACTGAGTGGATTTGAATGAAATTTGGCTTACAATAAGATACAGTTTATACTGTAGAATAGCCCAAGGCTACTTTTCAGCCCGGAAAAAAGTGCAGTCCCCGTGTGATAGTTTTCCATGTGAACGAAGTCGTGGGAAGGTCCTAGTTAAAAATTAACACTTCATAGATTTTAATAGTTAAACAGTGATGTTCTAAGTGTTATAAAATAATAAATAAAATTTAAGTGTATTTGAAGTATCAAATTAATAGGTTTATACTTATTGTTAGAGGAATCCTAACATAGTACTACTTATATCAGAAATCAATATTTAGTTATTTTTTATTGTCTCTCCGTCTCTTTATTCCGGTTAATATCTGAAATGGCTGCCCCGATATTGAATGTAGTTTTCAATGGTAGATATTTGATTAAATAAAAAGTAACGCAGGCTATAGTACTTTTGAAATATAAGTAAGTACTAATATGTAAATCCCATTAATAGTTAAATAAGTAAATAAATATGTTTAACAAATACATAATTATATTCCTAAAGTAGGCAACTTACCGCCTGTGTTTGGGTAAAAGAACTGACATTCATTATATTTTGGAATAAATATACATATAAATAAAATATAGATTACATCCAGAATCGAACCCACAACCCTGGAGCAGAAAGTAGAGTCACTGCTGACTGCGCCAACAGGCCGGTCAATACTCGGATTACCGATCCTATAGTTAATCAGCATGAAAAGTAAATAAGTAAGTATTTAATTAATATACTTTTTGTTTTCAATATTAAATATTACACAAACAGTACACATCACTAATATACAAAATATGTACAAAAATATGTTTAGTTAAATCGAGAAACTTCTAATTTTTTAGGGTTCCGTGTTCTCTGTCGTGCTCTCAACACTAATTTAAGACTCCGATGTCAATTCGTCAACTTGTCACAGGGACAGACTAAAAAACCTTAATTGACGCTTGAAAATTTCAAAAAATATGTTTTATTATGACTGCTCTAACGACAAATCATTAAAATAAAAATAGATAGTAAAGTAGGTCTCGATACAAGAACAACTTTATAAACTTATTTTTGACAATTATTTTAAGTTTGAAATTCACAACGATATCTACGGATATAACTAATTGATTGGACTGATGGTTCTTGATGGAAATTCGTGTTCGTGTTTACTAATAGCACTACAATCTTTTTTTACACTTTTCCACGTTTTTTTTAAGTGGTAGAAAAGTGGAAAAGTGTAAAAAAGATTGTAGTGTTATTAGTAGATATCTACGGAATCTTCTTGACTTGTTTTCTTTTAAGTCACTAAAATAAAAGTTTACAGCTACAATGTTAACTTATGTATTTTATTTGCTCAAGTGCAAAAAGAAGAATTAATATTAACTATTTAAAACAGTGTTTATTATGTGAGCTATGTATATCAATTCTAAAGATCATTCCTACGCTCAATTTTGTTCTAGAACTTTTCATTTTGTAATAATAGAAAATACTAGCTTTTACCCGCGGCTTCGCCCGCGTGGAATTCGGTTATGAATTCGGTTATATCGCGCTTCTTAGTTTTCCCGTATATATAGAGTTTAGAGTTTTTAAACCAAAATTGCGTGGTAAACTATATTATATGTTTTACGTTGGGGAGCAAAAACATGCAAATTTTGGGCACTGGATACCCGGGAACACGCTACATAGAGCTGGCCATGCGAAAAACAATGCTTTTCTAAGTGTACTCCAGCAACCCTTAGAGTTTGACCTTGTGCTTTATTAATGGTCATAGCAAATGAAACCCTTATAGGAAATTGAAGTCTTTTAAACTGAAATGGGAGGTCTGTTGGAATAATCGGAATCTCACCTCAATCTATTTAAAAACAAAAAATATTTATAAAACTAACTGAAAAAAAAACTATAGTGAAATTAGGTTAAACAGCAAATAAATGAGTCGAAAAGTGCACCGAATAAGTATAGGTAGCGTATGAGCTAAAGGTTAAAGCGCGAGATGTCATTCCACTACTTACGCATCTTAGAATACACAACGATACCACGTTTTAAAAACCACCAAGCGCCATCTATCGCATACCTTAAGAACTAAATAGCGTAACTGCTAATACTTTATACTTATTTCAGTATATTTGTCATATTTGCACGTAATAATCTACTTTTTTGAAATTTCTTCACTTTTGTAAACCCTCTGGAACAGTATTATACCAGGATAAAGGGTAGGTAAATAATAACAGAAGTTTTTGCAAAGAAAATTACTAAGTACACAGGATTAGTAGATGTAAAAAACCAGTTTAGAAGATAAACCAAATTCCTCATTTTCGGGGATTAATTATCATATCATTTACCTTCTAAGTTTACATTGTGTATATTCGTATGCAAAACATAACTTTGTTTTAAACTACACACAGCGCCATCTATCTCCGAACTAACAATATTTTTGTTTTCCCTCGGGAAAATCAAACTTTTTCGGGATAAAAAGTACCCTATTATTTAATCCGGACTTCTAACTTTACGTCTGCAAAATTTCAAAGCAATCGGTTCAGTAGTTACGGCGTGAAAGCGGAACAAACATACAAACTCACTTTCCCATTTATAATATTAAGTAAGGATCTACACTTTTTAGTAAAATTTAAGATAATTTATATTGAAAGAAATATGTTTACAAAATCTACATTTGTAAAACTGAATTTAATTTCTGAATTTAAATTAAATTCACTCTTCACACGATTGTCCCGTTTGAACGCTCCCGTTGGATGCCATTTTTATTTTATTATAAAATTAACATAACTGAATACGTATTTCTAATACTTCAACTTAATATTAACGAAATAAAATTATAATAAAATCACATTTACAATCACGTGTTTACCTCAATTCATTACCATAATAACTCAAGTAGGCATAGTGCGTTCTAAAAACATTACCAAACAATTTGAAGTAATCTTCCCTTATTATTATTACCTATCAGATTCATATAAATTATACCTCCTTCAACAATCTGTAAACTAATCAGAGAAGACAAAACATGAAAAAAATATTTCAAAATAAAAAATAATAAAAAAATAAAATAAACATTAGTAGGCATAATTACATAAGCACTTTTGAATCGCCATTTTACACACTACATAATATTTTAAATTAATTAACTATATAGTTAATGTGAAGCTACCGTCGATTAGGAATGTAGATAATCCTGAGAAAAATCGGCAAAAAAACTTAATAGTTGATCTTTATTTTAAAAATATATCTATAGATTTACGTGGCGTATTTTCCGCTAAATCTTTGGTATGTAAAATAATACTAAATGGTCTATATATCTATTCCTTTATTGTCATCATTTGTATTGTCAAATTGTCATTTTATGTATATTCGTTGCAACGCAGCGCGTAAGGCTGCCACACATTGCTGGCGCAATTGGCGGTGACCCTGCCTTCTGCTCCAGGGGCGGTTCCCGTAACGAGTCGGGGTTTATTATTTATGTGTGTTTTATATATTTATTAATATATGTATATAAATAATAACAGTCGGCTGTTACCTAAAATAAAGGGTAGGCATTAATTTGCTTAAAAAAAAACCTAATACTTTTTATTGTAAGCACATCAAAAAATATTTACATATGGATAATAATAAATGAAAAGAAGAGGTATACAAAGTGTGGCCTGCCTTATCGTCAAAGCGGAAATCTTTTTGGGAAAACTTAGACAGAGGAAAACAAATAATAATAATAATAAAATATATACCTACATTTTAAAATTATAGTTGAGCTCATTCTACAAAAAATATAAGTCATAATATTTTATAAAATTTTATTTGAGTCTTACAATATGGTTATTATGATCGGAATATTCGGTATTAAAACGCTTAAAATAGTTTTTGTTTTTACGCTAAAAATAAATATATTAACGTTTAATGATTTTACTTAGGTATGACGTTAGTGGAATTACTCAGCGTAACGGACGATTATAACGACAGTCAATGTAAACAATAATTTTGTTCGGAATTACTCCTTACATTATAAATCTCTGAAATAATTCCTTCTTCCTGTAGCTTTATATATAACAAGTTGTACACCGCGACTTCGTACTTTCATACCCCCCCCCACCATCATATCATATCCAAGGGATCCGTACTGAATTTCGGGATAAAAAATATCCAGTGCCCTAGCTCGTAGTATGGACCTAAATAGTGCCAAGTTTAATTTAAATCCATTCAGTGATTTGGGCGTGATGCGCGGCCAATATACAGACAGACAGATGAAAATGAAAACAAGTTTTGGTTTCAGTGTCGACTTTATAGAATACCCTACAAAAAGATATTTTTAATTATCATCAATGTACATAATTGGTCATGTTACAATTTTATTTTAGGTATAAATAAACAAAAGTAATAATATAAGTAATAATAACTCTTTCATGTACACAAAGAATAAGCAATAGTACAAACAAAAAAATACGAAATAAGTACAAAAGGCAGCTTTATTGCTAAAGAGCGATCTCTTCCAGTCAACCTTAGGGTAGAGGAAATGAAATGCTAATGGTATAGGTACAAAAGTCTCACTCAACTGCCCTCAGTAAGATGAAAACCCTGTGTCGAGGCTTTGAAGACACACAGAACACAAACAGAGAAGGATCGAATCCACAACCATTAGCGCAACAGCCAGTTTCTATAACTGTCTCTGCCCAACTGTTGACAATTTTATTCCGTTGCTATATTAAAACGTAACAAACAAAATTATTGAAGTGAAACTTCTTTAGAATCGTTGTGATTTGAAACGGGATGCGACGAAAAAAACGACAGGTACGAGACACAAATACAAAAATGTGTAGGAGAGAATGAGATAGTATGATGTCGCGTATCCTAGCAACGCGTATCCTAGCAACGCGTAAACAACGCGTAAATAAGTAATAGAATGTTTAACTATTAATATTAATAAATTTTAAATTGAGTTGGCCAAAGATGTTTCACTTCTGTGTGTCATGTGTATTCCGTACACACGAAATTTTTATACTTATTAAATCTTAAATATTAAAAGTAGCTAAACATCTGATTATACAGTCATCACAAAAAAATGTACACCGAAAAAATTATTGCGTAAAACACAGGTGTGCACACACACTCACATAAGAGTCCGTCATATAGATTGTAAATTAAATTTTAACTATCGGCCATAACACCTACTCCATAAGACCTATGTAATGCAGGAGGTGAACTGCACATATTTTTTTGTTTTTAACTATTGTTGAAATTTTTGCGTCGTGGGAAAAAACTTATTGTTTTCGCGTTAATTTAGCAAACGATTGCTGTCTCTGTCTACGGGTTTGTCCTTTATTTAACTTCTCGGTATTATTTTATGACCTTGTGTTTATCCGACGTCAAATCGTCTCAATCTTCAAAATGGCCTCAGTAAGTCAAAAATCCTGTGTTAAGATCCGAAAATACATATAACACAAACAAAAGACAACGACGTTTGACGACGCTTTGGCGCAATGGTCACAGCAACTGGCTTATGCGCTAGCGGTCGCGGATTTGATCCCCGCTCATGACAAATATTTATATCGGCCTTACGGATATTTGTCGTGGTCTGGGCGTGTCTGCTTGTGTGTTTAGTGTGTTCCAGACCCCCGACACAGGATAAACATCCTATTGGGAGCCGTTGAGTGTTAGACGTTTATTTATTTTATTATTAAAAGCGCCCAGAACGCGTCAAACATCTGTCTCTCTATGACAACAAGATTTGTCAAGTGCGGGATTGAACACGCAAACGCTAAAGCAACAGCCGTTTGCTGTAAGCACGACGCCAACTCACCGTGAAATAAGAATACATTTCTCTAAATGTCTACCGATGATGATATGAATCACAGGTATATATATAGGCAATATATGAATTGAATTCTAGTGTAAGATGTAGGCTACTTACTTATTTAATTAACTTATTTCTTAGGTAAGATTTTAAATATTCCTTTTACTTTTTCTTAACAAAAAAAAAAAAATATTATCAATATCATTACCTACATTGATAACAAGATTATAAAAAAATATTTTACCTTTATATTTCATACTAATATTATAAATGCGAAAGTAAGTTTGTTTGTTACGCTTTCACGCGAAAACTATGTACTTAACTGATTATCACGAAACTTGAACGTATTAGAAGTAACATAGGATACTTTTTTTTTGGTCGCGATAACCGACATCCACGCGGGTGAAGCCGTGGGCAGAAGCTAATTATTATAATAACAATTTATTTTGATATGTTCTATATTCAAATAATATGTCAATGTTCACCGGCTTTGATAATTCGTGATAAAAATATGAACACACAACAGGCTTAAGCGCTTTGTTTGTTAATTTGTTGTGTCACTTCCCCTTCCTTACTTTCCTCCTTTCCGAGATCTTCCCATTACAGACTTCGATCAATAATAAGATTACAGATGACACGCGATAATTTAACCATTTGTTTTGGGATGTTTGTCACGTCATTTAATCACAGTCGAAAGATTTCTAAATATCAATAAAAGATAGCGACAAAAAATATGCAATTGGATTAATTTCTTATTATCTTGTCCGGTATTTCTTAACTTTTAAAATCAAAATCTAATAGTTAAATCATCAATTGTCCCCTCTCTCCATCCCAAGCTACGTATATGAATTTACTTATCAAAAACCGGAATCAAACTCATTAGCGTAGTATCACAAAAACATTATTTTGTAAATACAATACCCAAGTATAAGTGAGAATACTAAAACTTTAGACTTGTAAACATTATTTATTTTTAACTTGACCTGACTTGTTGAAGCGAGTCTTTGATTTAACAAGGTCTGGCTTTGACCTTTTTGTGTTTAAAAATAATGTCAATGTAAATTATGTTTCGATTAAATATTAAAATTGTTGATAAAAAAAATTGGTTGCATGATCTAAGTAATTGATTCCATTGCGATTTTTTTTACTAGATTCAAGTTTTTGTTATTTTTTTATAATTATCATTGAAGCTGAAAAAATAATATACATATATAATCATCCTTTCCCTTCTGTACTGTGTATTATTTAATCCAAGCAGTCCTCCAAACTTGAAGGACAAGTTTAAATTCATTGGAGATTATAGTAAAGTGCTACGTTCGTCCGAAAACCTGACTTTTAGAATGCCTGTACATAAGACCAAATACTATCATCGTTCATTTGTTGTTCAGGCTATTCTTTTGTGGAACGCTCTACCCCTGCATATTCGTAAAGCTTAAAGTTTTGTAATATTAAAAAAAAATTGTAAAATATTATTATCTATCTCTAAATATGACATAATTGCATTTATATATTTATTTATCAGTACTTACTGTGTATATTTTATTATTTACGTATTAGTTTAGGGTTTTCTGTATATTTTTATTGTATGTTTCAAATTCTAACCCTAAGGTTGCCTGGAAGATATCACTATTGAGCGATAAGGCCGCGTTATTATTTTCTGTGTGGTGTACAGAAAAGAATATATAATAATATAATACATAGGTACATACTTATGTAATCCAATAAAAAATACATGGTCATTTACATATTTTTGCGAGTACGTTAATTATTGAAGTGTAGTAATTATATTCATAGAACGAGTTTCGTGTTAGTTTTTAGTTAGTTAAACAAAAAATGAAATATTCCAATTATTGTTTATTTGAAAAAAATGTTACGCTAAAATTTTAAGTAAAATCAGTACTGAACTATTCAGACACAGACAGTACAAAAAGAGTAGTTAACAATAAAAAATAAGTCCGGAAAATGCACATTTTACCTTACCTCTTAGATAACCTTTAACGAGAACTAACCAATTTTTTATACTCTAAAAAAATTATCTTGATATTAATAAAAAAAAAAAAAAAATATTGGGTAAATACCATAAAATAATAATCATTCGCATCGCTAAGTCCGCAGTTACCGTGGTTTAGTAATTGAAGGTTGATTCAAGGTCTAATAGCACAATGGTTCTGAATCCACGCTTGAAATGTATTATCACGTTTTCATACATGTTTATTTCAGATTTAAATGATGATGATGATGAATGATGAAATGATCAGATGTATGATGATTACTATATATGTATGTTCCCTTCGGGCTGTTGTGCTAGCGGTCGCGGATGTTTGATGAGGTCTGGGCGTCTGTGTTTGTGCTCTGCGTTTCCAGATCCCGCCCGACACAGGATTCTCATCAAGGGGCTGTTACTGAGCAAGGCCCATAATTATTTTATTATATTTATTTATTTTAGGTTGCAATACTCAAGCTATATGATTTTCCTTACTAGCGATAATTTTCGAAGGTTAATGTCAAAATTCTATCTAAAGCTACAAATAAAAATGAATCACTGTGTTGCTATGCGCAAAACTCGAGACCGGCTCGACCAATTTTTGTTTTGTTTTTATATTTTCGTTAAGACACGAGGAAGGTTCTTATAGAGAGAAAAACGGAAAAATTGCGAGGAAAATAGTAAAAACGTCACTTCTATTTCCGTACAAACCACAGAGTAAAAAATTTAAACACCGTCCCTTCAGTTGTCAAACATTTGATATCAATCAAAATAAAAAAAAAGGGATGTCAGTATTATCTTTGGTATGCCTTCAAGTTGCGACAGGCCAATAAATTTAGACAGTACGTCGCCTGTCGAGTCTGCTAGTCTTTTAAAACAAATCAAAGATGGGAAGTGTTCGTACTTCGTACCTACCGTAATACTTTACTAGACCGTTGTTCGTTAATTTGAAACCGTAATAGACGCTTCAAATTTTCTCAGAATCTGTATGCTATGACCGTCATAATGACAAATACTAAACACAAAAAATATGTAAAAAATATGTAAAAAAAATATGTCTGTTGAAATGATGAAAATGTATGTTGAAAGACATGTCTTTCAACATGTAAAAAAAATATGTCTCATGTCACATATTTTTTTTACCACCAACTCGATTTAAAAAAATGTAGTGCTTTTAATGGAATACGACAGTACCTATTATTTATATCAGTCGGCTGTTACCTAAAACACAGGCATTAAGTTGCCTACCTTAGGAACAGACGGCCTTGTGTGTGTGTTAAACATATTTATTTATTATTATCTTATGTTATTAACTAATATTAGTGTAAAATGACGGCTAATGGATGTTTTTAAAAATCGGACTTCGGTAAAATATATTCTGATTTCAATTATTTATTTCCATTAATATTTTAAAAATAGAGATTTGTTTGTTATTGTTAAGCTTTGAAACAACTGAACAGTTTTTTTTAATAATAATATAGATATATTTAGAAAAATCAAATTATAAAGATCTTTAGAGGAGAGCAATAGAAGCCAAAACATTTATTTTTAGAATTTATGTCTGTCTACCTGTCTGCCTGTATGTATGTTTGTTTTGGAATCACGTGAAATCTGCTGCGAAAATTGGTTTTTCACAATTGTGTTCCTGGAGGTCTAAAGAAGAGTGATTGGAGTGTGAGAAGTGAGATTATCATTCAGTCAGTCAATGTATAAACAATATACCGCAAAATATTGACAACGTCATTTTGTAAGTAGGTATATCATCTACCGCGGGTGATACATATTGTTTTTTTTTTCCTCTTTATTATTGTTATAAAATTTTTATATTTATAAATGTATACAATTAAAGCACAGCGAAAAAAAACACAAAGATTTGAGTTGTGTGCTTTCATATATTCGGTATATTATAACTAATTTATATACTGTATATTATTATAATTATACACTAAGACAATTTATAACTGTATTACAATTAGTTTATTATTAATTAAATATCAAAACGGGTCAAAACACGTGTCATGTCTAGTAAAATGTAAGCTAATATGACGCAAAATAACCATAACAGCCTGTAACAGTGATCTACTTATATATTATATAATATAAATATATATATATATATATAATATAAATAAAAGACAATTAATTTTAATTTTTTATTTTTATAACATAACTTTATCAGGATATTATGTTCCATTCCCAAAACGATGTTAATATGTGAACTGCGTACGAGCGGTTAACGGTCTGCACGCGACTGAATACAGCCTACTGATCTAGAGGATGATTCTTGTTCATTATTTTAATTAAATATTTAAAATAGAAAAAATTTCCATCAATAATTTCACTTTTATTATTATAAACAAAAATATTAATAAAAAATCAACCTTTCATTTTTAATTTAATTGTTTGTTAATAGCAGTCACGATAATACGAAAAATTAACGGTAGGTGTTATACTTCTGAATTGAAAAGGAATTTCTAAGTAATATTTAATATTTTGTAATAATTAATATATTGTACTAATTTCCCTAGTGTTGGCCGAGAGAGAAAAAATGACGGAGGTAAAATACCCTCGGTACTTTTTAAAAAAATGTACGTCATTATACAAAAAAAAAGCAGTATGACCATGAAACAATCAGGACAAACACGAGACAGCGAATCGTATATACCGAAATCACTGCCTGCCACCTGCTCACAATATTGTGTAACTATATCTAATGACAAGGAGGGATATAGTGATAGTTTGGCTCAGTTTTATTCCATCAGTTGAAAATTCGGAGCCCTCCTAGTGAGATCACACCTCGGCTTAAAACGTCGTTGGAGTGGAGGGAGGCGCTGTACGGAGCCTGGAGTCGATCGAACGACGGTTCTACAAGACTAGACGTGTCCGGATCTTAGAAAACTGGGAACCTCGCCTCCGCTGGCGGAAACGGTTTATGTATGTAGCGTTTGTGGTATCTACAAAGATACTGTAATCCTTTCGTCGATACAAAAGTAGAATTCTTAGGCCTACTTATATGTACATATAACTACATCGTACAAACTTCAGCGTGATTCAGAATCAAGAAAGTATAGCGCCATATCTGGAGGAGAAGCGTAAGTGCTGCATCCATACATTGTTACTGCTAGCCATATCCAGAGATGATCTTGGTATATCTTAATAGTGTTACAATATAAATTAATCGAAGTAGCTTCAATACAATAAAATCAAAACTTAGCATATTGATTGGCAATATTTAAAGAAAAAAACTTGAATTTTTCAACAACAAACTATTTCACGCAAAAACTGCTAAACGGATTTAAATGAAACTTTACAGTAATATATTTTATACATCAGAATAATACACAGGCTACAATTTATAAAGATTTCTTGTGATTTTGCCAAATATAACACATATAGTTTAAAAACTATCACGCGGAAACACGTAAATGACATCTATAACATGTCGCTTACGACCTTCTTTTCGCGAGAATTCACTAAAGTGTCGACTGAAAACATTTATTACTGTGTACTCTGCGAGTGTGGAGGAACGTTTTTTGTGTGAGAGTCTTTGTTACCGAGCTGTTTAAACAGTCTGAAGGGTGGAAGGACATAGGCTACTTTTCTACTATCTGTAACTTCTGAATGAATTTCAGTGAAACTTGAAATAATTTGTCATACCTCGAGTTAGGACACTGGATAATATTGATTCCGAAATTCATTACGGTTTACTTGGGAGAGAAGATGAAAGTCAAAATTTGTAATCGAGAACGAAATCGCAGGAACAGCTAGTAGTTAATACAATTGTGTCTCAATGCCATACTTAATGGTAACTTTAGTAAGTAATTTAGTTATTTAGTGGTGTCATCATAACATCGTATTGAAAAACATCAGTCTGTATACAAATGTTTTGACAATACATTTTGACATTCAGTTCGAGTGACGCATCGGCACGCGTTCTCATTTCGAACTCACGTCACGTGATTGGCCGCTTCAACCCCTATTGGCGGGGAGGCCCATCCCCCATTTATATACAGGTTGTTTGATCAATAACTGATATTTATATATATTTATAGTTGTATTATTGTTTGTAGCCTTGAATGTAATCGTGCGGTTTTTAAACCACGTGATGCTGCAGTTTGTTGGAAACTTTTCGTTTTATGTCCATTTTTTTTTTGTAAAAATAATTTATACTATGTAAAAGTACAATACTTTATTAAAAGAATTTAATTTATATCGTCACGAAAGCTATCTTTAATATCGTAATTCCGCTCAGGTTCAAAAATATATTTATTTATTCCATAATCTTACATCTAACATTACAGGATAGTTATCCTAATGTGTTAGTGTCGTTATCGTGTTAGATACATGTCATATTCAATATAAAAGTACAATAATTGACATCACATTAAATTCCATTTGAGTCATTTAACAAAACAAACAAATTTTTTTTGTAAAAATTCGCCTTTGTAAGAACGAGAATAAATTAATTTTAATAAATGTCTAATAGTTTACAATAAATAATCAAAATACATAATCAATATTAATAGAAATATTAATCATTCAATAATAACCATCAATTCAATAATTTACAGTAATCACTACATATTATGACCTAAATGGAGTAAAAATTAGCGTCTATAGGCCCTAAGTCGGACTACTGGACTCTGAATCGGTTCTATTTCGGACTACTAAATCGGTTTTATGTCGGACTTGAGGGAGCTATGTCGGCTTTAAATTTCGATTCGGGAAGCGACGTAGATTATCTTAATATTATTAATATATTTTCTTCGTATACTTTTAATTACCTACTTGAACAGTTTCTGTTTGTGGAATTTTTTATATTATTTTTGTTATGTATATTAAGATCAAGATTGCAGTGTATTGCACGTTCGCTTTCTAAAGTAAAATAAAAAATTATTATTTTATTTAAAGTGAGAGAAACACCGCGGGTCAGCTTGCAGTATTAGACCCTAACAATTTATTGCTTCTTATTTGGGACATATACGATAAAGTTGAAGATCCCATTAGGCATATATTTTACGTGTGATTTATCTCCCATATATGCTAATCATTCATAGAGTGAGTTTTGTACGCGGTTTGTAAAGTTTCAGTTGTTATCTTATTCAGTACTGTACTGTACTTTCCATAAAGAAGAAGGGTTGAAGTTTAATCTACCACGATGCTTCACTGCGGTTTGGCGGATAATTTCCCCACCGTGAGTAACGATCTTTACTAGGTGTCCACGATTACAACCGGGCTTTACGTGCTTTCCGAAGCACGGTGAGGAAACTCACAAGGACATACTCCCAGACCGGAAACTAATATTTGCACAAATACAAATATATGCCCCGTGCGGGAATCGAACCCGCGATCGCCGGCGATGAGGTGACCACTCACGCCACTACACCAGAACGGTCGTCTATTATTCAGTAGGCCTATACCAATTAATCTTTCTTTGATTACGCTCAGTAGAGAGATAATTTTGACATAAATTTTTCATTCGTAGGAAACGAATCGTGTCAGAAATCTATCGTTTGTAAGCAAATCAAAGAAATATTGATTATTATGATCCGTCGTAAGTCGTTTTGTGAAATTTTATTGATTATTATGATTTGTCGTAAGTCGTTTTGTGAATATAGATAGGCGCGAAATTCGATTCGGTCGGCTATAAACCCTGAGAAAAACACAATTCGATTTTGAATTCAGGTTGTAGCTAAAAGTCAACCGAAATCTTTTACCTCATGGGTCCTCATGGGTGGGGATGGGATTAAAATTTAGCGTCAACCGATCTTCGAACCAACAAACCGTTGCCATAGACGATCTCGTGACTGGAATGACGTTCTCGCCCTCCACGATGTCAAGTATTGATTACGAAATTTGCATTTAATACCCGAAATTACTGAGCTTCTGTTGTCTAAATACTGAATTTAATTATGAGTCGAGTCAGTCGTAAATCAGGCCGTAATTAAAATGATTGACATTTTGATTTCGCAAGATTTATTCATACTGGTATTGTAATTACGTTGATTTATTTATAAAGTTTATTTTAATGATAAAGTTTAGTACGTAATATGTCATTTTTATAAAACTCGATAATGTAAAGAAATAGCTGAGATATAGCGATTAGCGATCAATAACAATATATTATAAACTTGCGTATCTCAAAATAAATTAGGAGACATTTTGAATACATAGACAATCCTAAGTGGAACAGGTGTATTAAGTTTAAGTTATCTCTAATTCGTCTCGTAAAAGAAGAGACTATTGCCCAATTACAGACGTTGCATGTACTGTACTGTATCGGGCATGTAAACAAACCACTGCTGAGCGAAGGCCTCTTCTCCATATAGAAGAAAGATTGTACCTTAATCCATCACGCTGCACCACTGGGTTGGTGGATAATTTCTCTACCACTAGTAACGATCGTTATTAGGTTTCTATAATAACAATTGGAACCGACGATTTTACGTGCTCTCCAAGGCACGGTGGGTAGAACCACTAGGACATAGGTACATCCAGACGGGAAACAAATATTTGTACAAATACAAATATCTGTCTCGAGCGGGAATTGAACCCGCGACCGCCGTCGCGGGGTACTCGAGGTACGTCCAGACGTTTCATAGTCTGCTACATTAGGATAGTATGAAATACAATGTAATAAATGTAAAAATTCTTTATAATATTAGTATGAAAAATAATATTAATAGTAGGTACTCATTGTTTATACAGTTGAATATTTGGACGGAGACGTTAATGTAGTTGTCCGTATCCAGATCGAGGCCCAGACATATGGAATAAACATAATAGAGACAAGGAGAATACATATACCAAAATTCAATCTATTACGGGTATAGTAATGATTAAAAGAAGCATGTAAACGTCCCACAATTTGGCAAAGACTTTTTCTTTATATATAAGAGTTTAATCCAGCACGCTCGCTGCTCCATTGCGGGCTGGCGGATAATTTCCCTACCATGAGTAAAGATGTGGTGATGAAGGTGTCTATGATAACAACCAAGACCGACGGCATTACGTACTCTACGAGTTACGATCCACGACGCAATACACCCAGTCCAGAAACAAATATTTGCACAAATACAAATATTTGCCCCGAGCGGGAATCGAACTCGCGAACTGCCGGTGCTAAGACAACTAGTCCTACCACTACACCAGAACGGTCGTCAGTAATTATTGATTGTAAACTTAATAATGTAAAGGAAGCACGCGTTAAAAAGGTCGTGTGACCGACGTACAAAATTAGAAACGCTTTCGTAATTAATATGACTATTATCTGTATTAATATAACAGAGCGTATTTTTTATTATTATTAGAGAAGCTTTATTTATTTAATGTTAATTATTAGTTATCTGCCAACTCGCAGTTGACTCGCGTGGTTGATTAAACTTCCAGCCTTCTTCTGTACTTAGAAGAAGCCTTTACCCAGTTGTGGGACGTGTACAGGCTGATGCAGCCCGAGTCGAAATTTAGAGCCAATTTAGCGCTGCCTACGGTAGGAAATTAGGTCCGACTTAGCACCCAAAAATGGCGGAAATTTCCGTTTTTTCCACTTTACGACTAAAATCGGACCTAAATGGAATAAAAATTAGCGCCTATAGGCGCTAAGTCGGACTACTAGGCTCTAAATAGATTCTATTTCCGACTACTGGGCTCTGAATCGGTTCTATATCGGAATTGAGGGAGCTATGTCAGCTTTAAATTTCGACTCGATAGTTCAGGTCAGTTCAGAGAAGCTTTTTAAAGAAAGACTTTCTGACAAACTATGTCACTATGCAAATTGTCACCACGCTGGTAGAGTCGCGAGAGACCTAATCCTATTCTTTATATCATCATCATCATTATCATCATCACATCAGCCATTGGATGTCCACTGTTGAACGTAAGCCTACCCTATCGATCTCCAGAGCGACCGGTCCAAAGCAGCCTCCACCCAACGATTTCAGCGACTTTTCTCAAGCCGTCTGTCCATATCGTGGACGGTCGTCCGACGATGCGCTTGCCAGTACGTGGTCTCCAATCAAGAACCTTTCTGCTCCATCGGTCATCAGTTCAGACTCAAATCTTCGTTCGTCTACGGACCTCATCATTTCTGATTCGATCTCGCAGAGAAATACCAAGCATAGCCCTCTTCATCGCACGCTGTGCGACTTGGAGCTTGTTTAAAAGGCCCACAGTTGGAGATCACGTCTCAGATCAGATTCTTCTATCTATACATATAATCAGATTCTTCTATCTTTGTGATGCTGGTGGTCTAACTGAAAACCCGGTGTAATTTTCATCTTGATACACCATCTAGAAGTGGAGTTTTGACGATATAAACAATTGTAATGAAACCGTAACGAATTCATTGTATATATACGTTTAAGCCGTTTGAAACCACAGGGCACAGCTTGTTCTTATTTAAAGATTTAGATCCTGACCTCGAAGGTTTTCTATTCATATCCAAGGAACCCTAACGCACCTGAGTCCCGAATTAGCGTCACGTTACAGTTCCCACGTCGTGTTTAACCGTTTGGGGTGAATAGAATAAATCGTTTAGTGTAATTATTGTTTTTATTGGGATTAAAATTTAGTCGTTTTTGTTTTAAAATGTATTTTTATTTTTTGATGTGAAATTTAGTTATCAGATTTAGAGTGAATAGCAATAGTAACATAGTAAAGTAATTTTTATATCGTTTTCTATGTACTATCCTTGGCTATGCTTTTTACGTCCTGTTTCTATAATTGACAATAGAAACTACTTAAGGGATCAATAAAATTTTATTTACTATGGATAATTAGAGATGAGATTTTGATATTTTTTTTTCGACTTTTCACGATTTAACTAATTGTGGTGTAAAAAATAGGGTTCCTATGAGATAATAGTTACAAGTTTTCCTCCGCGCAAGGAAAAAAACCTCGTTTTTGCTTGCTCTAAATTGCGACCATTTTCCTTAATTGGTCGAAATTTAACGCAAACGTCGTTTTCACACCACTATCGCTTCTATGTATCATAACATACTCGAATAAATAATCACTCCTAATAAACATGCTCTATAAAAAAAGAACTTATAAAATCCAATACGTAGCCCATGAAATTACTGCTTTCGAAAACACAAACAAATTCTTTCAATTAACTATTAAAATAAAAATATAATTACTGTATCCTATATGTTTGAAAATATCGGATTTGCAAGTCGAATTGGTAATAGGCACATTGGCAATATTGCTCGTAGAACTGACGGCCGATGGAGCAGAAAGGTTCTCGAGTGGAAACCACGTACTGGCAAGTGTAGTTTCGTACGGCCGTCCGCGAGATGGACAGACGATTAAAGGAGAGTCACCGGAAGCCCTTGGATGAAGGCTTTGAACCGGTCACTCTAGAGGTAGATGTAGACCTACGTTCAGCAGTGGATATTTAATGGCTGATATGATGATGATATGTTTGAAAGTACGTCACTTGTGCACTATAACGGCTGGACATAATATAATGTTCATTTTTTTTCTTTGAAATGTCCCTAATAGTCGAAACATTTTATTAAAAAAAAAAAAGAAAAAAAAAAGAAAATTAGAAAAATCTCCCAGAATGTGAAAAAATACGGAAAAACTTTGAAATGAAACTTTTTTATGGGATTTATGTATGAACTTAAAAAAAAAAGTCTTGTCAGGAACGTCTGTCTGTTACTAGCTAAATAATAATATTAGTATGTTTACATGTGTATGTTTGTATAGCACAATTCCGATCCAGGTGCACCGACCCTAATGTCACACATGATCGCTCCGATCGCCACCTGACGAACTGCGATTACATTACACGCGTCATTGCATCGGAAACGGTACGGCACATGGTCGAGACAAGGTGCTCGATTTGTTATGGTCAAGCAATTGTTTTTTTTTTGTTATTAAGTTTATAAACATGAAATTGTAAAAGTGCATTTAGTATATTCTATTAGGTGTGTCGTAGTTTTTTTTTTCATCGGTTGACGAAATTTTCATTAACATTGACAATCGTGGCTTTGATTCTCGATCGAAAATGTTTTTGACTAATATTTATTTACTGCTTGGGTTTATCCTTGTAGGTCTTCCAGACATACCTCTGAGAGCATGAAAAACCATCAGTCACGGCTATCGTTATTGTTATGCTTCCTAGTGTAGTAATACTCGTCGATCCGCAGTAGAGCAGTGTGGCGGCTAAGCTCCAACCCTTCACGATGGACCGATCACTCAACGAATGCAGACGCATGTATCTCAGTGGGAAAGCTTTTGTCCAGTAGTTGAAATTTTTGGGGAACTACTAGCACTACGTTACCTATTTATTTATTTTTTCTACCCCCTCTTCCCATCGACGACCACCCGTAGTATTTTCTAAGACCCATCCTTCACCTCAAATGTTCACGTAGTAGTTCATAAATATGTTTTTAAATTATTTTAGCAAAAAAAAGTAAAAAAAAAGTGTAGTCAGTAGTAGGTAGTAGAGGTATTTTTTTTTACATCTACCTCCGATACTGATAGGGGAGACTGTTTTCACTATTATAATTTACAAGCTAGTCAGTAGTAGTAGTGTACCACCCCCGCGCTACAGTGAACAAGCGTGGCGTTTTTTGACGACCATGGACGGACCACGTAGATGGGTACGTTCCCTTAGAGGTTTCAACTCTATTAAGATGAGATTAAATTTTCTCTTTGAGTGCATTATATTCAGTTCTCTGTAAGAAGACCAACAAAAACGAACATTAGATCAGAAACAAGTATTTGTACAAATATGCGCCCCCAGCGAGAATCGAATCCGCAACCATCGGCGTTAATAGAATTTTCATCACCACTACACCAGAACGGTCGTCAATGTATATATAATGTAGCGTATTACGTTCCTTTCGGTTTCAGTTTCTTCTGACAATATTAGGCCGATCTTGCTGATACTTCGTGATTATAAGCAGTTATATTTTTTACTATAAAATCCCAAAAATAACTTATGATGACGAAAATAAAAGCTGGACTATGATCTTACGTTTTGTTTTGTAAACAATTTTTATATCAAAATCAAATCAAATCAAATTTTTTTTATTCAGCATAAAATTATTACAATTATTTATTGAACGTCATGAGTCTACCACCAGTTCGGAAAGAAGAAGCCTCTGACCTGAGAAGAACTGGCGAAAGAAACTCAGCGGGACTAATATATTTTTTTAATGTAATGTTTTTTTTTTTTCAAAGTAAATTGTAATTAACAATAATTATCTATAAATTGAAATAGCCTGGAGGCGATCACATCATTCCCAAGGCGTACTGTCTTCTAGAAAATCGTTGATAGAATAATATCTTTTAGTACACAAACGTTCTTTCACAATTTTTTTTTTAAATTTGGCAATAGAAGCTTTTTGAACGTTTTCTGGGAGCCTGTTGTATAAGCGTATACATTGTCCATAAAAAGAATTACTGACTCGACGTAAGCGAGTTACAGGCATTAAAAGTTTATGTTTAAATATTATTATCGAATCTAGTTATGTATTAAACCGTGTAATCGATATTTCAAGAATCTAAGAAATAATTTGTGTTGTGTCTTAAATCTAAAAGTATGCATATTTTAGATTTCTATACAAAAAAAAAATTATTTTCCGGTATATTTTCAGAAGGCAAAGCAAAGAATGTCACATAACTGTTCTTTTAAACAAAACTTCTTGGTTTCAGGCCTATACCTACATATAAGCGAATATTTATGTTTACTAAAGCTAAATATATAAGGGGCGTAATCACCCCATTGGTCAATATTTCCCTCCAAACCGCCAATGTTTTTCGTGAAAACCATAAAACGACTAATATAGCCGACCCTCTCTGGCGCACGGTTCGTCACGCTTGTTGGCTCTTTCACGCAAGGGTGGTAACGATGATACACCGTCAGTGCCTTTCAGGTTTAAACTATAAACGGACGTATAAAATAACTATTTGTTCTTGTTTTAAAATAAACGGAAAAGCTTTTATATAAAATAAAACTGTTTCTGACAGTTCCTTAGTTTTGACAGGATAGTGATTGTGGACAAATATATCACGTGTGTCAATTTTACTTTGTGTGTCTTTTAGTGTGACACTTTTTTTTTTAAATTATGTCTCCTGACTTCGCTCTGGACGCTACGTAAATGAGCTTGAAAGAAATGAGGTATTTGTTTAATTAAAATGGAATTTTCCTGGCAAATGGACGACTCAGGGAGCCAAGACGCAAACGGACGGAGTAACAGGAGTCAGAGCAGAAGTCAAGGTAGATTTTTTTGGATGTAAATTTCATTTTAAAATATCAGCCCAGATGTATTATTGTATTTAAAATACAAGCCCAGTTACGGTGCATTCATAAATTACGTGAGGCGTTTAGGAGGGGCGGGGGTAGGGTGTAGAGCGAAATCTCACAGAATCTCACATGGGGCGGGGGGATACTGGTCTTGGCAAATATCACGTAATTCGCCAAAAAATCGCCAAAATTGTCTCACGTAATTTATGGACGTCCCCTTAGAGCCAATACATTTTTCTAAACACGCTGAATAAAAAATACTTATAGATTCTTGTAAGAAAGTCCGTTGCATACGTTTGGTAATTTCTAATAGAAAAATCCGAACCTCAACTAGAAGGTGGTGTGCGGTTAACTTTTTCAGAGACTCCATACACTGTAAGACTCCATACACTGTAAGACTCCATACACCCCATATCGTCTACCGTATCGCTCATCTATTTCAGAAATTATTGCAGTTGTATACAAGGGCGGGTCTCTGTATATTTTGTACTAGCCGAAAACTGGATGTGACTTCTTATTCAATTTCTACTATAATTTTACACTCTCCTTATATATATATATATATATATATATATATATATATATATATATATATATATATATATATATATATATATATATATATATATACCTATATACATTTATTTATATATCTTTTTTAATTTTCAATCGTTAAGAAAATACTTTTTATTCATCCACTCAAGTTGAAATTCATTTTTTTAAACTTGTAATAAGCCCTTTATTCTGAATTAATAAATGCAAAAATTAATAATTTAGAAATTCAGTTTAGAGAATATCCCGTAATTCAGAGTGCCTCATGGCATAGGCATTTTAAACTTGTAGTGGAAGACAATTGATGTTAATACAGATTCATTAAATATTAGTTCAATGAATAAATTTAATTAAGTAATTTTAGATTTATATGGTAAAAAAAAAATATAATGACCTAAGTAGTATTGACTTTAAATTTTTTTTATATTTTAATTTATTTTTATTCTTTAAATTTATTTGTGATTATTGTTTATTGTATATTTTTATTGTTCTTTTATTGTATTGTTATTGTAATGTATGAATTTTTGAATTTAATTGATAAGCTATAAATTTGTATTTTGTGGATGAAATTGTCAATGGGTCATTTGACATCTGAAATAAAGATCTTTTAGTTTTTAATTTAATTTATCTAACTACCTACTTGTTTTAAGTTAATTAAAATAAAACTCTAACTTCATATACAGTTTTATTTTACTACAGTTTTGTTAGTTTACAAGCAGGAATTAGTTTTTGCTACAAGACGTTTTCCTTAACGCAAAATGGGCAAAAAATTTAATAAATTATTCTAGAACAATTAGGATTTTTATATTACAAGTACGTTTAGTAACTGTTTCGTTGTATACAAGCTCGTACCCGCGACATCGTCTGCTTTGATTATTAATATTATGTGTACACAATGACTTTGTTACGATTTTACTACAATTGTTTATAGAGTATTAGATTCCCGCGTGGTTTTATTGACAAAAAGTAGCCTATATCCTTTCCCAGGCTTCAGACTATCCGTATCGAATTCTTACAACAGCTCAACAGTTTGCTTCAAGACGGCTCCAGAGCCTCGAACATCGCCGTCTGGTTGCTAGTCTGTGTGTCTTCTACAGGTTGCATTTCGGTGAGTGTGCACAGGAATTGCACGAATTGATTCCCCCAGCACCATTCCACTATCGGACGACACGACGTGGACGGGGATTTCATCCATACGTGGTCGACATTCCTCCGGTTCGCACCTCGCGGTTCGCATCTTCTTTCGTTATTAGAACTGCAAAGGAATGGAATTCTCTTCCTGCGTCGCTGTTTCCCGATACGTACAATTTAGGGATTTTTAAGGCAAGAGTGAACAGGCACTATTTGAGTTTGCGTGCTCCACCTTAGACTTCATCTTTGTTTACCATCAGACAAGATAGAAGTCAAACGCGCTCAAATTATTTCATAAAAAAAAAGCTCGGTAAGAAAGACTCTCATACAAAAACGTTCCTGCACGCTCGCAGGGTGCACAGTAATAAATGCTCCCAATCGCCACTTTAGTGAATTCTCGCAAAAAGAAGGTCGTAAGCGCCGTGGTATAGATGTCACTTACGCGTTTCCGCGTAATAATTATTAAACTATGTATAGTATATTAAGACTAAATTACACAAAATCTTTATAGTTTTTAGCCCATGTGTTATTCTGACGTATAAGCTATATTACTGTAAAATTTCATCTAAATCCGTTCAGTAGTTTTTACTTCAAAGAGTAACAAACATCCAAACAAACTTTTGCATTTATAATATTATATTAGCATCCGCTCGCGGCTTAGTCCGCGTGGCTGTATTGATAAATATTTTTTTTTCAATAAAAAGTATCCTATGTTACTTCTAATACCTCTAAGAATATGTGTACAAAGTTTTATTATGATCGGTTTAGTAGTTTTCGCGTAAAAGCGTAACAAAAAACTTACATTTCACATTTATAATAAATATTACTAGCATCCGCCCGCGGCTTAGTCCGCGTGGCTGTATTGATAAATATATATTTTTTTTAATAAAAAGTATCCTATGTTACTTCTAATACCTCCAAGAATATGTGTTCAAAGTTTCAAGATGATCGTTTAAGTAGTTTTCGCGTGAAAGCGTAACAAACAAACTTACATTTCACATTTATAATATTAGAGGTATATATTAGGATTAACTCCACTTCTAGATGAAAACTGCACCAGATTTTTAGTTAGACCTCCAGAATCGCAACTGTGAAATTCGCATTCAATTACGTGTAAAAGATTTTGCTTGGTGTGGGAACAAACATAGATACAGAAAGACTGCCAACAATTAAAAAAAAATGTACTTTCTTTTATGCTCTTATAAATAACCCTATTATTAGTTTTTCCTAAATACCTCTCATGTACAGACATCGGTCGATTACAGTTTTATTATATGTATAGATTTAGGCAAAAAATTTATAAATTTAATGGTTTTTTTTTTTGTACATAGATCTCACTTATATAATGAACTGAATTACATACCATTTATTCTGTTTTGTTTTGATAAATGTTTGTTTATTTCATATAATTATTTGTAACTGCACTGTACCTATATATAACCTGTTGTGTAGCGGGGTGAAAGATCAAAGCCCAATTTTACAGGTTGCTGATAAATTGTATCTCGCACAAAATTTACTGATATGTTATCGGAGACTTTATCAACAGGAGTTAAAACAGACCTGACCTTTATTTGTATAAATATTTGCTTCCGATCTGTGTCTTGTAGGTCTCACCATCGTTTCTCGGAGAGCACGTAAAGCCGTTGCTCCCGGTTGTCACCATAGACACCTGATAGCGATTGTTATCTATGTTAGGAAAATTATCCGCCTACCCGCAGTGGAGTAGCGTGGTGGATTAAGCTCCATTCTTTTTCCTATATGGAGAAAGAATGGTGGATTTTGATGGTGAGATCAAAAAACGCGTCAGAAACTTTTATCTTCTGTATACCGTTATATGACAGATAACTATCTGACACTATAAGCAACCGAAAAAATTGGTTCCAACCCGTTTGCATCATAAGCGTATATAGACGTTCAAACTTTCCAGTTACTCTAATACGGAACCATATATGTGTAGGTATTTTCAATTTTGTTAATCCTTAATTAAGCCCTATTTATATTATCATTATAAATTCCTATTTATGTTATCATTTAGCTTAAGAATAAGAATAAGAATAAGAATAGAAGGTAACACAAAAGATTCAAGTGATTATTTTGAAGTAGAGAAAGAATTAATATTATTAAAAATAAAAATTATTCATTATGATTAAAATGGGTCATGTTCCACCATTCGCCGTCAAAGAAGAAAAATTTGCTCAGGAATAGGACATTTACCTATAGGCCGATACAGTATATTACAGAATAGAATTGTATCGTAACGTGACATTTTACAACCTCCAATAAACAGGTTTTCTAATTCAAAAATATACTACGTTGATTAGGTTTAAAAATATCACGCTATTTCTCATATGAGTAGAGCATCGAAAACAAATGTCATCTAAACTGACTGACATTAAACTTAAACAGAGACGAGAGAATAATCAACATTGTTTTTAATCTTTACTCTGTTCGATACATCACGGTTCGTGTTCAAGGATCACTACTTCCAAAAAGAATAGTCTGGAAAGGGCTTCCTCAGGGCTCCGTACTGAGCCCCCTTTTATACAATTTGTATACTTACGACCTCGACAAATCGGTTCTCTGCTTTTGCAATATCCTACAATATGCTGATGACATTGCTCTTTACTCTTATTCTTCATCATTTTCTGAGGCCAATTCTAAACTTAATTCTGCCCTGTACTACTTAAATAATTGGTTAACTGACCATGGTCTCACCTTGTCTGTCTCAAAATGCTCTGGCATCGTTTTTACTCGAAAACGATCTGTTCCAGATAGCATATCTCTTCACATCAATAATCAACCTATTACCATTCAGAATCACGTAAAATTTTTGGGAGTGATACTGGACTCCAAAATGTCGGGCATTCAACATCTAAATTGTGACAACAACAAATGTGAAAAAAACATTAATATCCTAAGATCTCTCTCGGGCGTTAGGTGGGGATCTCACCCTTATTCGCAGAAATTGTTGTACAATGCGATTATACGTAGTCATTTTGACTACGCGAGTTTCGTTTTGGAACCATGCAATAAAGTTGCTCTCTCATATTGGACTAGATTACAAGCGAAATGTCTACGAATTATAGCTGGTGCAATGAAAATGTCTCCTACTAATGCCCTTCAAGTGGAATTGGTTGATCCTCCCTTACATTTACGCAGACAGTTTTTATGTGACAGGTTCCTTATTAATGCCGTACAAATTTCTTCCCACCCTTTAATTGATAAACTCCATGATCTAAACCAACTTATTAATAATTCAAACTTTTGGATTTATAAAGATAAACCTCCACTTACTAAATCTTTTCTTAAAATCAACATCAATGATATATATCAGTTTGACAAAAATCCACTATTTACATATAGTTACGATTCCTTGATATATTACCCTAGAATTATTTTGAACCTAGGAGTTACTAAAAAAACACCTGGTGCTGCACTTGAGTTTAGTAGAATAATCGATTCAGACTGGTCGGAATGGTTGCATTTCTACACTGACTCATCTAAAATTAACCCTGAATTAAACGTTGGTTCCGCTGTCTGGATTCCTAAATATAATATTATCCTGAATTACAAACTGCCTCCTCACTCCTCCACTTTCTCAGGTGAATGTATTGCCATTTTGGAAGCTGTGCTGTATATTGAATCACATGGTCTTAATAAATCTGTAATATTCACTGACTCCCGAAGCTGCCTCCAGGATTTATTGAAAAGTCCATTTCATGCTAAAAATAATCTTCCCATTATTCTAAGGATAAAAGAGATACTGTATAAATGTCAACAATCGAATATTGAAGTAGCGCTTGCCTGGATACCGAGTCACAGCGATATAGCTGGTAATGAGATAGCAGACATATGTGCAAAAGATGCCATTCGCCTAGGCTGTGATAAATATAATAAGTGCTTTTCCCGTGACTTTAGAAGCTTAGCTAAGCAATGTTTGGATAAATCTTGGGATAGTCTATGGCAATCCTCAAGACTAGTTACAGGTAAATATTATGGCAATATCCAGCCGTCTATTCCTATCAAGCCATGGTTTTTTAAATACTCCGACCTAGGTAAAATAGCTACGTCGATAATTATTCGCATACGATTGGGTTTCTCCTGCACACCTGTGTTCTTGGCTAAATTGCGCATTCGAGACAGTTCCTTATGTGAATGTGGCTTAGAGGAAGGATCTCTCAATCATTTGTTTTTTAATTGTCCGAAATTAACTGTATCACTATATGATATGCTTCCCAAAAACATTCCGCGGCCGGTTAATGTTTGTTTTCTTCTGACTTTAGTGCCAACTTCTTTTTGTGTCGTCTTAGCTAAGTTTATTAAAATCAATGATATAAAACTATAATTTACTAAAAAATAAAATTATACCTATAATCATTTTAAATATTTTCAAATAACCGCAACTTAAGCGGCTTAACTCACTGTTGTACAGACTGTCAAAGTCGGATCCTGTCTCTGGTCTATAAATCACAGCACTTGTCATTGGCAAAATCATCGGCGAAAAGCTGATGGAGCCATAGCCTTTTAAAAAGAAGAAGAAGAACAGAGACGACATCAAAAGAAAAAAAAATATGTTTTTAATAAATTACTTTAAAATTATTTTATGCCTTGTCGTGTGGTGACAGACCGACAGAGAAGAATAGTCCCGACCTCTTTCTTGCCGAGGTTTCATAAATGGCGACTAAGGCCATAGTGGTGCGAACAATTGTACACTAACCATGATGCTGATGGGTGTCAGCGTCACCATATTCTGCAACAACACACTTCGCTCGCCAACCCGTCTGCCAAACGTGGCGAGTATTACAACCTTCCCAGAGATCATGGGGAAGCCTATGTTCAGCAGGGGACATCAAACGGCTGATATAATAGTAGAAGTAGTTGTAGTCATCGTTTTATTGAAAATAATGTTAATTTGTAAAGAACAATGTTACGAACTTCTTTCTTTTTCGTGACAACTTTGTTTTAGAAAATAATAGTTGTAATGCGTTGTAGTAATGCGTGCCATATAAATTCGATTATTAAATAATAGTTATTTCTATTAATTTGATTTTTATTTTATATTAAAAAATAAAACCTTTCATTTTATATTATAAAATAACGATGGAATTAAGTAATTTCAACCAAACTAGTCAATACAGAACAAATGGACCGACAAATTACAAGTTTTGCAATAATATACGTGTGTTAATAATTATTCTATAGTATTTATTGGTTTGATTGATATTCTTTTTTTTTTTACTGAATAACAAGACCCGCGTGGCTTGACCTGCATGTTTTAACAATTTATTTTGTACCGCTTACGATCAGTTTTTCGTAAGGAAATTCCTTATTCCTTTACTTACGTAAACAATTTCGGCAAACGTCAACGGTCAATGATCTGTTTATCACGTTTATTCATTTAAAAATTAAGGCAACCGTAATTTAGGCAATTTTTTGTAGCTACAAATTAAAAATTGCTACCAAATCAATTGTTCAATAAAAATTGAATTTTGACACAAATTCCATACGAATTGTGTCAGAAATCTACGGCTAATAAATAAAATTAAATATAGGTACGTAGGTAGATTAACGAAACTGACCGTTTATCTACATGTTTAGTTTAGGCTGTTCGTACTCTGTTAGTAGTGGCGAATTTCTTGTTATGAAAACATGTGACAGTAATGCTGTTAAATAAACTAAGTGTCACATTTTTACACATAAATATTTTATCGACATATTAAAACGTGTATAAAATTAATAAATATATATATCTTGTTATACAGTCGAAATATAATTATTTTTAGGATATTGTCCCCAAATGTTGCAAAAAAAACCCTTACTAAGACTCCGCTGTCCGCCTGTGTATCCAGTTTTCACAGGAAATTTGTTATAATGAATTACCAATAAATCATTTTGAGCAGTCCCCAGACTACAAGAAACGTAATTTTTTTTTTGTGATTTTACTTCGGTCTTTTAATTATATGTATATTTTATGCTTTTATATTTATCTATACTTAGTTACGACTAGTTAATATACGCGAGTTTGTCTTCCTGGTTGTTATGCGTTAACGTTACGATTTCACTACAATTGTTTATAGAGTCTAATACTTACTCTTCTCACTCTACTTACTCTTCTTACTCTACTTCTAAATGGTGTATCAAGATGACACCTACAACAGATTTTAAAGTGGTCTTCCAGGATCAAAACTGTGACAATCAAATCAAAATCAAATCAATATAATCATGATACAGATTATTTTAACTATTATTAAGACTTAAAACGATGTCGTCGTTAATCAATGTCTGTGTACCAGTCACCAAATATTTGAAGACAGACATGGTAATACATACGCTGCGGCAGATTATACAAAAGACCGTTTGTGGACGATGAGAAAGCCTTCGATTCGATCGAAACTTGGTCGGTGCTGCAGTCTCCAGCGGTGCCACATTGATTACCAGTATATCAAAGTGTTACAGTGCTTGTGCAATAACGCTAGTATGTTGGTTCGAGTACGCGAGCACGAGAGCGATTCCAATGCAACGAGGTGTGAGACAGAGAGATGTCATCTCTCCGGAACTGTTTACTGATCTGTTAAGCATTGGAAGACGCTTTTAAGCTTCTAGAATGGAAAGAATTCGCCATCGACATAACGCCAAATGAATTACCAACTTTCGATTTGCCGACGATATCGTGCTTATGGCAGAATCACTGGAAAACTTCAGCATTATGCCCAGTGACCCCGATGGAGTTTCCCGACGGATGGGCCTATCCATATTCATTTTGAATATGGATAAGACAAAACTCATGTCGAATGTCCATATCGTGCCCGTCGATATCGATTGGTAATTCTACTCTCGAAGTTGTTGACGAGTACATCTACCTAAGACAAAAAATGTTCAACTTGATAGGTCTAACTTCGAGGGAGAGGTAAATCGTCGAATCCAGCTAGGGCGTTCGGGAAGTTAAAAAATAACAAAAAATGATTTCGACTAAAGATTCGTTCATTCATTTCATCAATTAACGGCTTTCACTAGTGCCAATATAGCATAGATGTTTTCGTTAATGTCACGTGGAATGGAGGCACGAAGGAGATTGATCGGTGCGGTTGAGATTACAACCTTAATGAAATTTTGAAGATCGTTGAAATAGCAGGTATTTTATGGTTAACCCTTAACCTAGAACAATACAAACATTGAATTTTGAAGTGATAGACGCTTTGAGTGACGATCGTTATCAGTGTACATGATAAATACCGGGCCCGTGGGATTAACATGCGCTAACCCAGACCTATAACAAATATTTGTACAAATACAAATATATGCCCCGAGTGAGAATCGAATCCGCGACCGCCGGGGCTAAGACAGGCACCGGTATACCAGAACGGTTGTCAATAATAATAAATAATATTATACATAAATGTTTAGGTTAAAATCATAGGTATATCTATAATATAAAAATAAGTCGGGTTTTCCTTCCTGACGCTATACTTCCAGAACGCACGAACCGATTGCCACGGTTTTGCATTCGTTGGAAAGGTCTCGGGCTCCGTGAGGTTTATAGCAAACAAAATTCAAGAAAAATTTCAACAGAAAAGCAGGAAAACAGGAAAAATCATTTTTCACATACAGCACCATCTCTGATACATAGCATGTACTACAAGCCAATATGGTTTTACAAAAAACGAAACCATCTGGTGGCGAAACGGAGTTCGCCGGGTTTGCTAGTAGTTTATAAAAGATGGCCATTTAACGTAACTAAGATACTCATTCACGTATAAGTACAGATTTTAAAATTCAATGTTTAGTTATTGTTAGTACCTAAGTGATTTCTTTTTTAATAATTAGAATAAAAGTCATTCAAACAAAAACAAATCGCGGTTCATTGACGTCAGAGATGATAAATAGATTCTGCGACATCAGTAATTACGTTATCTGTAGTGTCGAATTTCGAATTTCGAACGTACCTATAAATAAAACGCATATGTATGTATTATCTGTTGAGGATAATTGCGCGAGATATTTGGACTCTGGCATTTTTGTTGTGTTTTTAGAGATTTTCGTCAGTATTAGGCAGTATTAAATATGTATATAGTTTTGAATAATAAAGAATCCTCATCGGAGTCCCAAACCACATATGGTTAAGTTTGTAAAACCAGCTCTGAGTAAACAATATGATACTCCGTCAAATACGACTATGAAATATTAAGAAAAAAAAAATCCTTTTGGAGTGTAAAAGATATAATAAGTATTTAATAAAATTATATTTATTTTATTAAACATAAATCAATAATGTATACGATATTTTAGTCCAAATGATCGGTGTTGCTAGTTGTGAGATATAGGCCTCCTCGACTTTTTTGGAGAAAAGGCTGTAATTTTTTTTAATAATTGAGGATCTTTTTTTTGCTATTAAACGATAGAAATTACAACAGCGGAGCACTGAAAATGTCTTATTCCGAATATTACCAAAACTCAAAAACAAAATTTTCTAATTTTTTTTTTTAATTGTTGTAATGGAATAGACGTTTGTCTTCCATCTCACCTGATGGAAAGTGTAGATGAAGACGAAGGTGGTACACGCCCATCCAAAAGAAACCTGTTCACTCTACTCTTAAAGGCTCCAGAGTTAAACCTATCTGGAAAAATAGACCTAGGCAGGTCGTTCCAAATCTTGGCGACTCTCACCAAAAACGAGCTGCCAAACAGTTTAGTTCGACTTTTGGGTATGTCAACAACGAAAGGATGAAACCTTTGTCCGCGCCTAGTAGTCCGATAAAGGAATGGAGATGGCTCAATCAGTTCGAAAAGAGCCTTCGAGCTCTCCAAAGTGTATCCTATAAAAAACCGATAAGTTGGCAACTCGACGACGATGCTCAAGAGTCTAGTCTGCTATTTGTGAGCTCTTCGTTGTTAATTAGCCTACGGGCTCTTCGGTCAACTGAGTCCAAAGCTTTCAGATAATATTTGGCTGCACCGTCCAAGAGGTGACTGCAGTACTCCATGCAGGATCGAACTTGGGCAGTGTAAATATTAAGCAGCTGTTCAGAGCTGAAGTACCGCCGTACCTTTGAAAGAATTGATATTTTCTTGGACGCCAATTGTGCCATAGACTCAATTTGTTGGCCAAAGTTGAGGTTAGAGGTGATGGTAATACCTAGAAGCCCTAGATGGTTAGTAATCGGTAAGGATACACCTTCGAAAGTGGGTGTTAAATCGAAGCTACTCTTTTTCGCGGAGAAAAGACACGCCTGTGTTTTGGAAGGGTTGAACTGGACAAGATTGGCGTCGCCCCAATCGGACACCCACTGCAATATCTCGTTCACCCGTTCAATCATAGACTCTCTCAAGGACTGTATCTCCTCAGGACTAGCTCGCGAGTTGGACATGTACCTCTCAATTACGGTGCTGTCATCGGCGTAGCTAATAATACCGGGTGTTAAAAGATCGTTTATGTACAGCAGAAACAAGGTTGCAGAAAGAATAGAACCCTGAGGTACCCCAGCATTGATTGCCATTAGATCGGAAGAGCAGCCATCCAAGACAACTCAAATCGACCGTTCCATCAGGAAGTCACATATCCAGTCGCAGAGCTCAGTAGGTATGCCGTATGCTGGAAGCTTACCAAGCAGTGCCTCGTGCCAGACCCGGTCAAAGGCCTTTGAGATGTCTAATGAAACGGCTATTGCTTCGCCGTGACCCTCCAAGGCCTCGCTCCAAACTACGCTGATAAATTCAATATTGAAACATCGTGGGCGACAATTATTCTCATTAAAATATGTATTACAATAATTCTACTAACATGAGAACAATACATATAATATAAGTATTAAGTACTTAATTTAAATAGTCACCGCACTTTAACAACGGTGGTTACAATAGATAGGTAAAAATGAACAAAATATTTAGTATACTATACAAAATCAAAATGAAAATGCCCCTTGCCCCTCCTTATACTTACTTATACGAGTATATAATATACAAACACACATATATAAACATATACATACATACATATTTGATATTAATGTGAAGCGTATGAGTACATAGTTTTCATTTTATATATCTGAGGGTAGTTTATTACAGAAATGTTTCCCCTTAAAGGTTATACTTTGATGAAAGATAGATTAGTCTTCGGTAGTGGACTCTGCCCAGCACACCCTCGAGGTGTGTCCGAGATGGGCGGCGCTGCGTCAAAGTCTGACGTCGGTCCTCGGAGGGGACTTGTCGCTCCCGAGCATTATCACCGCGATGCTCGGCGACGACGAGTCCAGGAAGGCGATGGTCTCCTTCTGCGAGACAGTAATGTCCCAGAAGGAGGCCGACGAGCGGGTGAGAGAGGAGGCCGCCACGTCGTGGCCTCCATCCGCGGGCGACGAATGGGGGTGCGTAGGAGGCGCTACTTAATGCGCCTCCAGTAACGCCCCTGTGCCCGTGTCGGGCCGGGATGGGAACCCGGTCCTGCTAGACACGGCATCGTCGGGACTGTTCAGAGGTGAGCCGGACAGTCCCCATGGAGGAGAAGTTTGGCCTTTTCGCCGAGGCCAGCCTTTCGCTGGAGGGATCCTGTTGCCTGCAGATCCGAGACCCTCCAATTCAAGCGGCTGAAGGCTCCCGCAAGGGTTTAGTACGGTATTGCACTCCCAAAGTGCCGAGTCCAACATAGGTCTAGGACTGCCGATCCAGGCATCCTGGATATCATCCGTAAATGGATTCCTCTGCGACAAAAAAAAATAGATAGTCTTAATAATGTTATTATATAATTATATATACCTTATAATTAAATAAATAGCTTAACTCAAGTAAACTTAACGCGTAAACTATATATCGGCCGATTTCAATAATTTATCTTTCTCTGATTTTGCTAATTAGAGATTATATTTCTGACCGAATTTGTATAGAGCTTACCTATGTCAAAATTTCTATGTCTATTAAAGAGAATTACCGATAGATTATTGAAACCTGTTCTTACTCGTCGACGGAAATAAATACGAGCTGAACTTAACTCAATAAGCTTGTAAACCTCTAAGTATTCTCCTTCATATAGAAGGATTAGAGCTTAATCGACAAAGCTACTTGACTGCGGGTTGGTAGATAATTTCTCTATCATGAGTAGGTAATGATCGCTACCAGGTGTCTATGATAACAACCGGGTTCGACGGCTTTACGTGCTCATAGAGCTCTATGAGGCACGGTGGGGATCACTCACAAGGACATATATACCCAAAATGGAAACAAATCGACTGTCCCTACGTACAGTATCGAAACTGAAAACTCCTTTTTATATATGTTTTCATACCAAAAAAAAAAAGAATAAGCTAAAAAAATACATATTAAACCATATTTTTCATGAGTATAATATCGATACTTAACAAATAAATGACAATTTTGTACACAAAATTAACTTACAAGTGCTCTCCTGTGAAGTACCTTTTTTCAGTTTCGATAGTATACGTAGGGATAGTCGAAATATTTGTATAAATACAAATATCTGCCCCGAGCGGGAATCGAAACCGCAAAAAATATTTAAATTGCCTTTAATTGGTGCTTATTGCAGAACTTGACCCAATTTAAAATGTAATTGACATTAATGTAAAAACAATCAAATATATAATAATTATATAATATTATTTATATAATTATTATAATGTTAATTATATTATAATATTTATAATATAATATTATAATATTTATAATATTATATTATAAATGTGAAAGTTTGGTTGGATGTTTATTACTTACTTACTCACGCAAAAAGTTTGCAATGAAATTTAGTACGTAGATAGCTGGAGATCCAGAATAACACATGAGTTATTTTTTATACCAAATTTTCACGGGATCGGAAGTTACGCGGGTAAAACCAGTATGCACGGCTAGTATATGAATAAATAAATAAAATATCGAGGAAAAGAAAATCATTTCCATAAGTTTCAAATAATTCCATAGCAATAAATAATTCCATTTAATGATATCTGCGCATGAATGCAGGTGAATTAAAATTATCATTATTATATACGTAATTATGGACTGGCGTGTTACAATGAAACGATTTACATCGCTAAGGCCGACTGTCTAATTGATTTTGAAGATATTAACGCGATATCAAGCGAATTAAAATGAAACATATATTTGACATATAGATCGGTGTAAAGAGCTATTTGTGATATTTAAGATCATGGAGTTTGAGTTTCACCCTTCGGGATGCTTTTAGTATGATAAATATGTTTACAATTGCGTTACAATACATTTATAATAATATTATCTATGATATACAAAAAATATTGGTTACTTTATTTTATAATTATTATTACATAGTAGCAAAAATTGTATTACCACGAGAAAGAACGATAAAATTGTAAACGCTTGTTTCCGACTTATAATTACCATTACATTTATTTAATATTTATATTAAAAATATATGACGACCGATCTGTAGTGGTGTGATTAGTTGTCTGAATGCCGCGCGCCGGTGGTTGCGGGTTCGATTCCCGCTCGGGAAAGATATTTGTATTTGTACAAATATTTGTTTCCGATCTGGGTGTATGTTCTAGTGGGTCTCCCCACCGTGCCTCGGAGAGCACGTAAAGCCGTCGGTCCCGGTTGTTATCATAGACAACTGATAACTTTCGTTACCCATGCTTGGGAAAATATCCGCTAACCCGTAGTGGAGCAGCGTGGTGGATTAAGCTCCAACCCTTCTTTTATATGGAGAAGAAGCCTTCGCTCAACAGTGGGTGGTTTACAGGCTGATACAGTACAGAATAGTACACGTATAATATGCACGGAATATGTAGAGTGAGATGCATGTATCGATCATATAATTTATTATCTTAAATATTTGATAAATCATTATTCGTCAGATGGTAGTTCTGGTGTGATGGTAATAAATGTTCTATTAACGCAGATGGTTCGCAGTAGGATTTCCGTTCCTTGTCCAATGTTTGTAATTGTGAAAATGTTTGATTCTGGTCTGACTGTTTGTCATTTTGGTCCTCCTTGGGTGCCTCTTAGAGCACGTAAAGCCCTCTGCCCCGGTTATTGCAATGAACTTCTTATAACGATCGTGTTACTCATGGTAACGAAATCCAACGCATAACAGAGCTGCGTGGTTGATTAAGAGATGGGCTCCATGTCCAGCAGTGCCTTATTTACGGGCTCATTAATTTTACGGCATTTTATTTTAGGCAAAAAAAAAACGTAATTGTAGTAAATTTGACTAGCTCGTTGGCGCAGTTGACAGTGCTTGCAAACTTTCTGCTCAAAGGTCGTGGGTTCGATTCCCGCATGATTCGGGGTGTAATATATATTTATTTATATATGTATTATTTACATATATATGTAAATTTATTTTTAAAAAAAGTATGTAAATCAGTTGGCTGTTACCTAAAACACAGGCATTAAGTTGTCTACCTTAGGAGCAGACGACCGTGTGTGTGTGTGTTAAACATATTAAGTATTTATTTGTCATTTATGAAAACTGTAGTTGAAATTTACGAATTAACATTTTAAATTTTCTTTCGCACTTTTTATTTGCCAACGGAACCCTAAAACATAAAAAAATAATTCATTGCATCAATTTTACTTAAACGAAACGGTAAACGTATTTTTATGGTTGAACGGTTTAAGGGTGGTTTCACACGATCATGTTTACAAATTAGCGATCGGGGCTTAAAAAGGGGTAACTTGATCAGTCGACCGCTTGATTTAGTGCACGCGACATTGTGATGTCAGGAACCATATCGATATTAAACCGGAAATGATAAGTGCACTGACGATTATAATATACTAGCCTTGCCTTGCGGTTTTACCCGCGATAGCTTGGCAGTAGATAGTACTGATAATTATGTAATCATCTAATAATACTTGCCTGAAAGCTTCTCTCTTTCTTCTCTATACAACTTGCCTCAAACTTTTTCTCAAACAGAAGTCTAATGACCAAATACAAACTATAATTTAGAACTTTATAAATCTCAATTTTGCTAAATAAACTTTTATACCCATTGTTAAATCGGGGGTTACTCCCAAAGCATAAAATTCTAAAAATTTTGAACCAGATCATTTTTAATTAATATGTGCAGACATAACAAAGTTCTATTCAAACTTTATCTACCCATTCTATCCTTTATGGTTGAGAGTTTCCTAAAGTTCTTTTTCAGCTGACGAACGACGAATTCCGCGTTTTTTTTAATTTTTTTTATTTATTTTTTTTAATACTTGTCCCTCCGAGTTAGATAGTTCGGAGACTTTTATTTACATTTTTTTTAATTTTTCGACTCATTCATATATTCGAACATTTGTCATGAGCGGTGACCAATACCGACTTGTCGTCACACACGTTTTGATTTTCATCGATAGCGATTACACGTTTTGACTTTTGTCAACCATAATATTAAATTGAAAATGTTTTTTTTTTTTTTGGAATATAAAATATCCAGTGTTCAAGGTTCATTCAGTAGTTTCGGCGTAATGTGACAGATACAGATTCCCAAAAAATATTTTTTAATTTTTTTTTAAAGACATTTTCTCATAACAACAGTTGTTCACTTACACAGTGAGATAAATAAGTTTACAATATTTACTAAATTTATAACTATAGCGCAGCGCAGCTGCATACAAACAGACCCAGATACATACAAAAACAATACCTATAGAAACTTCTAAACAAAAAAAAAAGTAATATTAATTTACAACGACGAGCGATGGTACTAGAATAATTAAAGGTTTAAAAGATAAAAAACAACTTCAAAATTACTCACATGTACAAACTTTTTTTATTTTCTTTAAAAGCACTAAATTGTTTCCGATAAAATTTCTATAGGACTACGTCTGAAGAATGACTTACTGATTAAGAAAATAATCATCAAAATCCATTCATAATTAACGATCTAATCGAATAACAAATATACAAAATAAAAATAGTAAAATGGTGAACTTTATTTTTTTAAATTAAAAATAAAATTAACGGATTACCCACGCACATACTTCTTTGCGTAATGGCTTATGAGTTATTCCATATAAAATCCTCTGATTGGCAAAGTCAACTAATTTTAGATTTAATTTACAAAACTGGACCTGTCACCATTTTATTACAAATACTTGTAATTATGAAAACTTTTTTTACTGTTATATTTTGACTATCGTCAGTTTACGATCTCTGCAAACCACAAAATTACGGACATTTCCTAAATGGTGAACCTAAAACATGGATAAGTTAGGTTATTGTTCAAGTTTTTAAAAAAGCGCCGGTTGTGAAAATAATTCAGATTTATGAGATTAGGAAGGTTAGTAGAAGGTAAAACCATCCAATATTTATAGTTGTCATTTCCTTATTAATCCGGTTTTATCCGGACATAAGGTAATTCTATATAATTATAGCATTTGTTTTGTTATTAATTCACTTAAAAAAATAATGTTAACTTTAATTGAATCGTGGGTTAAAGTGTATTACGTTTATTAGTGTAAAAATAAACGAAATTATATTTTAATTAAAAAAAAATATTTTTTGGCTTAGTGAAATACTGTAAGCAAAATCAACTTTTGGACAAGGAAATTTTGCCATACTTTTTCCTAAAAAAAAAAGTCATTCAAAAAGTACTTGAGAATCATTAGCAATTCAGTAAACGAATAAAATTCTTCATAGCGTGCGAAATGACATACCTACTTTTCCGCGAAAATACCCAGTATAAAGGAAATTGTCAATTTTAGGTCTTTCTTTTCTATTTTTACATATCTGTTGTAAGCTATTCATTGATTAGTATATAACAACAATAGTATTTGTTTCTTTTTTAAAGGATTACGATGTCAAAGAGTGAAAATTTAAACCTATTAATAATATTACACTGTCTGTTCGTCACACTACATTTATATATAATGAAATAGCACGCGAAATTTTTCAGCAACATTTAGATAATTCATTGATTGCGAACCTTGATTATTTTTTTGCTAGCTTATGATGATGATCGCAGTATTTTTATGTTTAATCGATTTGAATAACGAAATTAGTTTTTAGTAACAAACAAACAACTTTTAACTACAAAATCTTATACAATGTTTTTATTTTTTTGTTTCTGCTGACTTTGTTCTGCTAGCTTTATGGAGATTAATGAAATAAAATTCAGAAATTTAATTTAGAATATAAATGTAGGGTGGTACAAAACCCTTTGTGTACGAACTCGTCTCACACTTAGCCGGTTTCTAATTAGTCCGTCTCACCTTTAAAAAGCTAAAATCTAAGAAACCTCACCTATAATCGTTTAGGTGTAATAAAAAATAATCATCATATAAATATTGGGTTGATCGGGAAATTATTGCCGTTTTCATGAAAAAAATTCAAAGACCGATTTTATGTTTTACAAAAGAGTTTATTAAGTAAAATAATCTCCATCACAATCTATGACCTTCTGCCAACGATCTAGCAGACTGTTGATCACATCGGCGCAGAAGCTCGGGGGCAGTGAATTAAAATAATCATTTAAGAAGGTACTAATCTCATCCTGAGTGTTAAATTTTTTATCCTGAAGAACATTGATTAGGGCCCGGAAAAGATGAAAATCGGTCGGCGAAAGATCTGGGCTGTGGGCTGCATGTGGTAAAACATCCCAACCTTTTTTTTTATCGCTGGGAAATGCATTTACGCATCCCGCCGCGGAGAGGCGACGGGTATGTGGGACTCGCTGGCACGCAGAACGTGTCAGAATATCCGCTAAAACCCAGCGGTGCCCTCATCGTCGTAATGGGGTGCCACGGGATCGCTCGCACATGCAACCGTGACGCCCCGAAAAACATCCCAACCTAATTCTAAGAGTTTTTGTCTTGTTTTAGTTGCGACATGTGGCCTTGCATTGTCGTGCAGAAAACGGACTTTACGTTTTTGAGGGCGTACTTCTTGTTATTGGTCGGCAAGATTTTGTAACTGACTGCATTAATAATCAGCGGTGATATGGGTATTTTCTGGAAGAAACTCGAAGTATGAAATTCCATGAAAATCCCACCAAACACATAACATGATTTTGGGGGTATGACGGTTCAATTTCAGCTCTGGTTCGGGGCTCAAATCTGCATCTACCCACTGACGTCTCCGCCGGTAATTAACATATACAACCCACTTTTCACCTCCGGTAATGATAGTGCTTAGCCAGTCCTTTCTTCGACTAAAAGAAAGCAGTGATGTGCACACTTCTACTCAGTAAGCACGGTCACGGTCGGTCAGTTCGCAAGGGACCCATTGACCTAACTTACTCTTCTTACCAATCGAAGCTAGTTGTGTCATAATGGTGAATTGAGTACAATTGAATATCGCTGCTAATTCGCGCGTTGTTTGCCGGGGATTATTCTCCACTACACGTCGTAAATCCTCGTCATCAATTTCCGTCGGTCGGCCCGGCCGGGACTCGTCTTCCAGGCTATAATTTCCAGATCGAAACCTATCAAACCACCACCTTGCTGTTCTTTCGTTCACAGCATCTTGACCAAACACAGCACATATACGACGACAAGATTAGGCCGCCAACAAGCCCAATAAAAACCATATAATAGACACTGCTTACCACACTTGTTCAAGTTTATTTTATCGGACATGTTTACACATCTACGCCCTGAGAACTAATGCGTCACAATCGAGAGCTCATATGTGTGTGTCTTTTATATTCCCTAATAAAAACTTCCTAAAAAATTCCTGACTGTTCTTTCTAGAAAGACATCAATAAACGGCAATAATTTTCCGATCAACCCAATATTTGTACATGTATCACAAGAAGGGCTTTGTTACTTTTTCCAAGTTCTAGTCGTTGTTTTTTAATACTTCACAATTTTATGTTGAGCTGAATTAAAATAGCCTGTAAAAGTCACACTGTTGGGCAAAAGCATCTCTCCATTTAGGGGAAAGGTTGAAGCTCCCGCTCGTCTGTCACTCTATCCCATTGCGGGTTGGTGAATAATATCCCTACAAAATGTAACGGTCGTCGTCAGGTGCTTATGGTAACGACCGGGATAGGCGAATTTATGTGCTTTCTAAGGCACGGTGAGGAGATTTACAAGGACATAAACCCAGACTAAAAATAGATATTTGCATAATCACAAAATTAGCACATTAATATAACGAACGGCTTGGCTATATTTTATATTTTTATTGATTAAAAATGCGCTCATATTTGCCGCTTGTCTTCCTTTACATAATCGAGTACCGTGACGTGCTTGGGAAAACCGCAAACAACATAAGTCTTTAGAAAACAATGGTTTTTTGTACATCTATATAGAAGAAATATTAAAAGGTAGGTAGGTTTACACTAGTTTGTGTATATCGTACTTATTGTACTGTACTGTATCAGCCTGTAAACAACCCACTGCTGACCGAAGGCCTCTTCTCCATATAGAAGAAGGGTTGGAGCTTAATCCACCACGCTGCTCCACTGCGGGTTGGCGGATAATTTCCCTACCATGAGTAACGATCGTTATCAGGTGTCTATGATAACAACCGGGACCGACGGCTTTACGTGCTCTCCGAGGCACGGTGGGGAGACACACAATGACATACACCCAGACCAGAAACAAATATCTGCACAAATACAAATATCTGTCTGTGTTGAGTTTCGTACTGTGCCAAGTATGAATTGTTTCTCTGACGAAGTGTTGGTCAGTGGTCACAGTAGCTGGCTATTCGGTCGGATCGGGCAGTCGTGGGTCGGTCGCATATGACAAATATTTGCATAAGGGGCCGTCCATAAATTACGTGAGGCGTTTTTTTGATCGAGCGAAATCTTACAGATTCTCATATGTGTGTTTCGGCAAAAATCACGTATTTTTTCCCTCATTAAAAATGTGAAATAGTTTTTATTTATAGCCTGGAGGTGGAATTATCGGTACGGGGGCCACGATGACGTTGGACGTTGTCGATACTAAGAGGCTGATTCAGTTCTGTTTACTTCAAATTATAAAAGTTCATTAAATCTAGAATCTTTTTTCAACAACTATTTTTGGCGGCTTAAGAAAAAAATTTACCTGAGAGACTTTTGAAAGCAAGTATGCTTAATTAAAAAAATCAAAAAACCCGACTGCGTAAAATACTCTTATTATAAACTAAAAAGAATAAAACAATTACTAGCTTTCATTTGATACCCATATTGCTACAGGAAAAAAAGTCAACTCCCCCCCCCCTCATTCCGCCATTTGCGGGTGCCATTTTGAAAATTTATATAGCCTATGTCACTACTACAATTTAGACAAATCCAACGACACGTCATATGTCAAAAACCGTCCAGCCGTTTGGGCTGTAGGGTGTGCCAAAGAAATGGACATACATACATACATACACTCGAAAAACATAACCCTCCTTCTGTCGCAGTCGAGTAAATAGTTATTTGAATAAAATTTTCCTGTCTCGCTGTATGCCGCCGCCGCGCCCCGCATAAAGAAAGGGACAGCTGCAGCTCAGACCAGTAGATAAATATTGACCAAAACAGCATTTCGTAGTCGAATATTTCCTCCCCAAAACATGCCAATTTTTGTATGTAACTAAAAAAACCTTCAGCTATGCTCCTATGTAATCGTTTTTTTTTTTTTTTTTTTTTTTTTAAATATGAATAATTTTTTTGAATGATTGTCTGAAAATGTATAATTGATTAGGCAATATTTCTAGAAGCATGGTCATGGCAGTTAAACTTAAAGGTTTTATGTTACAAAAATATTTGATCTAGTGTCATTATCCAGGGAGGAAACAGTCGACTACGTTTGTGTAGAGAAAGAGCCGGATAGTTCTTTCGTCTAAAACTGTGATATACTCTATCTATGGCTACATCTACATCGCATCTCATCGACTGCTTCAAACTTGACTGGAGTATCTATCTGCCAGTGTAGTATAACTCTCAAAGAAAAATCAGCATGAAGTGGCTACTACAGTTATATTTCATATTGAGAGTAAAAGAGGTTGGAGTTATCATTCCGTTTCTGTTCACTTTTAACTCTCTCCTACTCCCTTTCATTACATTTAAGCCAACAAAAGTGTGAATGAGCTCATATCCAGCTTAAGATGAGCCATATGTTTAAATATTTCTGTACATTCCATTTAAGTTATTTGGACCTAATACTGTGGGTTATAATAATAATAATAATAACTCTTTATTTCAGACTAAAAGTCCATATTAGGTTAGTAAAACAAAAACAAAACAAACAAAATGAAAAATAAATTTAAAAGTAAATCAATAATCAAAAATCAAAAATCAATAATTGTGTTAGTAAATAAAACAAATACAAAAAAGAAAAACTAAAAATAAAAGATAAAAATAAAAGAAACTTATAAACTAGGTAACTACTAAATAATTATAATAACTGGCTAAATTAAATAGGCTAACTACACACACGCTTGTTTTCGTATGTGTGTGCACCATTCCAGCTCCTCCAGAGTGGGCTGTCGAGTTTGCACGCCAATGTGCTGAGAAGGGTATTGGTGCTGTTCACTAGCCGGCTCATCATAGAAGCAACACGCTTGCGGAGGATCGCGTAGAAGTCGTCCACACGAGCCTCCGCAAACATGCCAGATGCACTGCAGTGACGTGGCTTCCCCAGTATCGCTCTCAGCACATTGTTGTACTGCACGCGAAGAGTTCTGAAGGTCCGCTGCGTATAGTCCGCTCACAGACTGCGCGTGTAAAAGGTTTGGCAATATGCTCTAAAAAGCGTTAATTTTACCTCTCTATTACAACGCGCAAATCTGCGGGCCAACATGTTGCCTCGGACCGACAGCGCTCTTCGCTCCCTCTCTATATCGTCATCGTCAATGAGGCGCTCGTTAACTATGTGGCCGAGATACTTGAACTCAGCCACCTGTTTCAGGGGAGATCCACATAATTGTATGATGGGCTGAAAGGTGGTGGGTTTGTTTTTTCCCCTGAACACAAGGAACTCGCTCTTTTTAGCGTTGTATCTGAGTCCATTTCTCTCCGCATACTCCTCACAGATTTTGAGTAACTTCCGGAGGTATATAGGAGGAGGTTATAATGTCTGTAATGCACTAATGCCTGAAGTGTCAAACTGTCAAACCAAAGATCTTGAAATATTTACGGGTCAATCTTAATTATCTTCTTACTAACAAAAAAAAAAGTTAATTATCAGTAACTAAGTACTCATTTTGAGTTTCATCTCTTATTTTATCCGTGCCGAAATTCGGCATAGAGAGTATCAAGTGTCCTAGCTCATAGTATAAACTCAATTCGTACCGAATTTCGTTTAATTTTATTCAACACTTTATTTTTTTTATTAATAACAGTTATGGCGTGATGCGTGGCCAAGACGTGGACAGACACACAGACACAGACAAACAGACAAATATGAAGAAAAAAATTCGTATATTACGTTTATGGCTTACCTAATAAGTATATAAAGTAAATAATAAATATTTGCAATCAACAGAATTGAACCTGTTACAGGTTTATTATGAGTAGAGTTATGTGTATGAGTTTATTATGAGTTAGATGTATTAAACAGTTGTTAATAAGGGACGTTTTCCTAATTCATCTGTGTGGTATGTGCGTACTATTGTTACATCTTAAGACATTAACCCAACTTTCACTCGGTTGGCATTCTTCAGCGCTGTAATTTACTATGTCGTAGTGCAAGTTACATTTAAGACTTATCTGTTATTGTCTGTATTCTTATAGTTATTGATTTTTTAAGTATATATTTTTTTTATTAAATTATTTTTTTTACAATTTATTTCGTATAAAATAAAAATAAATTGCTCTGACTAATTTTTATACTTGTAATTTTGCAGCACGGTAACTCTTTAAAGGATAAGGTCCATAATGATTTCGAAATTTATGATATTATTAAGTTAATTTTATATGTCACTTTTTTTCATTAATTTATTTTAGAAAATAAAATACATATTTAAGTTTTAAGTAATTTTTTTCGTAATGATAATAATTATTTATGTCCCCCGGGAACCTTAATACACAAGATCGAAGTGTAAAACGATTTTATACATTTTAGCAAATAATATATTTTTGAATAACTGATTATCGTGTTCAGCACGTAATCGTGACCCTGAAATATAAAATATTTTCAAATAGGTATCATGGTGAAGTTGGTAAATCACATATTTTTATAAGTTCCATTAAGTATCTAATATTTTGATGAGTTATAAATATTTGGTTTAACTTAGTTATAACTAAGTGTATCTCATCTTTAATTTATTTACTTACATTATTACAATAATTAAAGAATCAGTGTATTTTATAAAAAAGCTCATTTGGCTTTTCTAATAAATAATAAATAAATAAATAAATAAATATTAACCAATCACACCACGTTAACCTAGCCCCGTGGTAAGTTCGTAAGAACTTGTGTTACAGGTACTAGGAACGGAAATAAATTTAAGATATAAATACATATATACATAAATACACATCCATGACCCGGTGCAGACATCTATATTCGTCATACAAATTATCTGCACCTGGCGGGATTCGAACCCGCGACCGCTGCGTAGAGTGTCCAGTTGCCTGACCACTCGACCAGCCGGCCGTCAATAAAAATAAATAATAAATAATAAAAAAACACATTTTTGATATAGAATTATTTTTGAATACCAAATTCGCAGATTAGGACTTTCAGCTTAAAAATACTACAATTTTTAAATATTAGTACATTACGTATCAAACTTATAGAAATTTTTAATAATATTCTTATCCGTAACAAATACGCTTAGTTAGATTTTCTAATTAGTTTTATAACTAGTTGAAATCTGTAAATTCACATTATTTTTCACACATCGCCCGTAACATTTTCCTTCTGATTAATCATGACGCAATTAAACACGTAATAAACGTAACCGAACAGTTATTTTCTAACAACTGGACAAACAACACGCATAAATATATATATACATACACGTTCAAAAAGATATACATACACACATTAAAAAAGTGAAGTGCTTACTCTTTATGTTTCTTTCAAAAGTAGGAAGTTTTGAATGTGTCTTTATTTCGTGTTTGTATAGTGACATTGGTTATTAGTTCATAGTTTTTACAGTGGTCCTTATGATAAGTTTTTTCAAAGGATTATTACTTCAAGTTAAAGTAAGTTATTACTTAGAAACGAACAATATAATTTTCATTTATTTCAATAGACGTCTCTCGCGATTTTACCCGGGTCGACACATAGAGCTACTGTTCAGTTGTTTTTAGTCGTAGTGTGATATTTTACAGCCTATCTTATTTCTTGATAATTTTGATGTTTTAAGCGTGTGGTAATAGGGTCGACAACGCGTGTCATGCTCCTAGTGTTGCGGGCGTCAGTTACAGAAAGAAGTTCTGTAGTTTATCGACTACAAATAAAACATATCTTCATACTTTATAATATATAGAAGCGTAATCTATTTAGAATCGAGTGAATCTGGATCGAATTTGATATACATTTTAATATCGTCATTATACATTTTAATATTTTGCGCGTAATCCTAAGGGGGGGGGGATATTCGCCACGCTTGGCAGGTGGCTTGGCAAGCGTATCGTGTTGTGGCACGATATGGTGATGCTGCTGCCCATCACCATCCTGGTTGGTGTACAGTTGTTCGCACCACTATGACCTTGGTCGCCTTCTACGAGACCTCGACAAAAAAGAGGTCGGGACTATCCTTCTCTACCGGTCACCATACGACACATAAATTATGCAATTTAAATTCATTATACATAATTTTCTAGTGTAGGTTTCAACTTTATACGCCGTCTAGAAACGGCGTTATGACACTTTAAACAATTATAGTAAAATCGTAACGCAGTCGTTACGTACACATCTACTATATTTAAAATCTCGGGACACAGCTAGTCTTAGAATAAAAGGTTAAATTTAAAAAAAAAAAATGAAACAATTTGTTTCATCGTTTTATACAGTTAAAATGAGATGTATATGAAGTTACAACAAAATGTTGCGAGATATAGAAATTCAAAATTAAGGTTGTCTGTTTTTCGATTACTAAAAAAATAAATCGTATTTTGTCTCACAAGGGACGAAAGTACGACTTTCTGTACCACATGAGAAATTGGCAAAAGCGGCAATGCGGGAAAGGATGTAGTACTTTCGTCCCATGTTACACATACTTTTTTTTCCTACCTAGACTGAAAGTTCGTGGTTTGCCGCTGTGAAGCGGGGGAAAAAGTGTCACTTTTTTTACCTGGGCCGAAAGTTCAGTTTTTGTCCCTGTGAAGGGACGAAAAAAGTGTCACTTTTGTCTCGCGATTATCGTAAATCGACTTTCGGCGGAGGTAGGAAAAAAAATAGAAATACGGTCGCTAAAATATACATTTCGTCCCAACTCTTGTTTCTAATTTGTTGTTGGCTTTTGAAGCCCGTCGTCGTCGTCGTCGTCCCTTTTTGATGCAATTTATGATTTCAAAATTCTTGCTAGCTTATCGTGAAAAATGAATAGCTGCATTTTGTGAAATCGGTGTGAATAACAACATTAGTTTTTTTAGCAACTACTTAGCTACAAATCCAATCTTCTGACCTTGCACTGCCAACTCAGTCTAGCCAGCCAGAAGGCTGCTAGCTTCAGACCACGTCGGGGTCACCGGTTTGGGGTTTGGTGAGGATACCATTGAAAAGGGAGGATCCTCCGACCAGACGGGTGTTGTGTCTGGTGGGCTACTAGTGGTGCCCCCCCGACGGTTGTTGTCGGATTCTTATATATACAAAAATTCAATCGCTCGTCTAACTTTGATAGCGCGATGTAGGATACGTCAGTTTTTGTATGTGGCGAGATAGATGTCGCTACACATTTATAATAAATCTATTTAGTATATTGAAATGAACTTAACTGACACAGTTTGTAAACGCTCCTTTACTGGGTGAAGGTATTCATTTTCGATATAGGAAAAGGATTGGAGCTTAATCTGTGAAACGATCCATTGCGATTTGGTGGATAACATCCTGAACAAAAATAAACATATGCTTAGTACGTATATTTGCTCCGAACGGGGATCGATCTTAAGTTCATCATTGACGATCTTAGAATTGGACAAGAGAAGCATCAATATATCATCAGAGATAGAGATATAGAGAAATAAATATAATGAAAATGAGAAATATAAACAATTACTTAGAATATCAAAAACTGTAACAAAAATTATAACTCTTCATGTTTCACAAAACAATCTAGAATCCCATATAAATAAAGTATTATAATATTTAATTTTTTAATATTTACATACAAATTGTTTCAGGCCCAGGATTCATAGACGAGTTGGAGGCTTTCATGGCCCCCGTCGGCGAGGGATGTTACCCGCCGCAGCCTGGCGACGCACGCCGTATTGGGTAAGTTAATTTTATAGCATATTTCAAAAGAATGTCCCCCTACTGTCCTCGCAAGGCTTTTTTTTTTGTCGTAGGGGAATCCATTTACGGATGATATCTAGGATGCCCGGGTCGGCAGTCCTAGACCTATGTCGGACTCGTTACTTTCGAAACAAAAACAAAATTTTCTCTAGCGTGAACCCATAAAAGGCTAATTATGGAACAATTTTATAACCTTTGAGTTTGAGTGTTGATACAGAATTGTATATAATAAGGAAAATGTTTCATAAAATAAGCTTTCTCACTATATTGGTAACATCATATGAGAATTGATTGACGTAGATTAGGTGATTTATAGCCTTTCAATAGTAAGTTCGTGTAAAAAGTTTGACAAAAAAGAATTCATAATAAAACTCTTATTACAAAACAACAATGGCCATAACGCCTTTTGTTATCTTTTAGGGGCCACCAACTACCAGAAAGTCCACCAGATTCCGGTTCCGAAAACCCGTACAGTCCAGAGACACAAGTCTCCCACACCATAGCCGTGTCCCAAACAGTCCTAGGAACAGACTACATGCTGGTCCCGGATCATATCTCACCCCACGAGCTGCTACACCAAAATGGCGACTACATTTACGAAGAACTCAAAGCTGATAACATCGATCATGAGGTCTTGAGGAATAATTTAAACGAGGTCGTAGTTCTACCCCAAGATCCTAACATTGATTTGGGTATAAGAACAGTCCGCCATGACATGAGTCTGACTGACCAAATAGCGTACCAAAATAGGTACAATCAAATCAGGGTCGAGCTACCAGATTTGGAGCAAGGTATGATCAATTCTCAGCTGGTCGGTTTAGGACAAGAGACGTTGACACCAGTGTACACGAATCTACAAGAACCGAGTGTTAAGAAGAGGAAACATTCGCAGGATACCAATTCTCAAGTTAAATGTGAACCAGGTGAGAAAACAAACACTTTAAATAAGTTAAATTAGTTATATTAGATATTTTGGTTTCGTTCATTATTAAACTTAGACAAATCTTATCATTAAGTGTGATTTTAGTGATACATTTTTAGGAAAATAAATAATAAACGCTAATATAGACTTTGGAACATTTTTGTCTTTAACTTTGATAACGCTTTAGTATTCAGAATTTATTAATTTAATGTAAATTATTAATGCAGAGCTTTCATTCAAATTACTAAATAGGCCAAGACAACTGAAGAAATAGCTTATCTTCTAATATTTGTCTAATACAATAGATATGTTTCACTTGTTTTAGAGTTTATTAATTAAAAAGAAATGATTTTTTCTCAAATATTTATTTTTGTTAATTTTTTTAGCTGCTTTATCACCAGAGAGCATAGCGCGTCCGCCGCCGTCAGTGGATGGTTCAGAAGCCGGCGACGAGTCACCGCTCCAGTGTATAAGATTTGCACACTTCCAGCAGAATACTTGGCACATGCTTTATGACTGCAACGCGAAGCCATTGTAAGTCATTTATCTATTTATTTTTTTTACTAAAGCAGTATTAAGGGAATCATCTAATGTTGAATGATCGCCTATAAACATATTCTGTCGTTCCAGAAAAGATAATTTTTACCTAAAAAATTAAATAGATATAAAAAAAGAACTTGATGAGAAATACAGAGTTTTATACAGAGGTATGCTTATAATTCTGTGACTGACCCGTTGGCGCAGTTTGCAGTGACCCTGTTTTCTGCTCCAAGGGTTGTGGGTTCGATTTCCACCCCGAGTCTGGGTGTAATATATGTTTATTTATATATATATATATATCTATTTAAAAAATATATATATCAGTCGGCTGTTACCTAAAACACAGGCATTAAGTTGCCTACCTTAGGAACAGACAACTTTGTGTGTGTGTTAAACATATTTATAAAAAAAAATATATGGATGTTATAATTTATTTGGATTTTACAGATTGTAGAGTGACTGCTAAGCGTCAGTCATCACTATGAGTCAAACATTTCAATTCATCATAGATCAAATCTGATAAAGTAGTTTTACTAATATTTTATATAATGTAGTAGGTATGTACTGTTATTTGGATTTATAATTAATAATATTACTCTAAAATCATTTGAGCTAATTATTGAAAATCTATAAATGACGAACTTAACTGACAAAAGTACAATACATAATTATACAAATTTTTCTTATCAACTTTCGTTTTTTACAAATTGATATCTACACCAAATTTATCAAAATAAATTAACCAAATAACAAGTATGCTTAATTAAAAAAATCAAAAAACCCGACTGTGTAAAATACTCTTATTATAAACTAAAAAGAATAAAACAATTTACTAGCTTTCATTTGATACCCATATTGCTACAGTAAGAAAAAAAAAATTCAACCTCCCCCCCCTCATTCCGCCATTTGCGGGCGCCATTTTGAAAATTTATATAGCCTATGTCACTACTACAATTTAGACAAATCCAACGACACCTCATATGTCAAAAACCGTCCAGCCGTTTGGGCTGTAGGGCGTGCCAAGGAAATGGACATACATACATACATACACTCGAAAAACATAACCCTTCTTCTGTCGCAGTCGGATAAAAAATAACTCGGAATTCGGTTATCCATTTGAACCTTTAACGTCACACAATAAAAGTCAATAGTAGCCTTTAAATTTTATTTTTATTAATAATTGGATCTATTGAAATTATACACCCAATCAATTCCAAATTATTCCGAATAGCCCGTTGGCGCAGTTCGCAGTGACCCTGCTTTCTTCTTCCTACCCCTTCTTTCTTTTTTTGATTAAACCCACAGCCACAGCTGTGGGTTTAATTATGTCAGTCGGCTGTTACCTAAAACACAGGCATTAATTTGCCCATCTTCGGAACAGAAAACGATGTGTGTATGTTGAAAATATTTAATAGGACTCGTGTAATCGTAATGGTTTTAACTGGTTGACCGATTTATGTAACTATTAGCACAATATCTTACACTTCATGGTGCGGCTTAAAGTAACTTAATTCTTCTAACCACAGACTGGCTACAGTGTAAATCCAAACATCTTTAATTTCAGACCATCTCCATCCTACATCGTCGGAGCCGATAAAGGCTTCAATTTCTCACAGATCGACGAGGCTTTCGTCTGCCAGAAGAAAAATCACTTCCAGGTCACCTGTCAGATACAAATGCAAGGGGATCCTCATTATGTCAAGACTCCTGAAGGATATAAGAAGATAAATAATTTCTGCCTGCATTTCTATGGGGTTAAGGTAATAGTCAATCTTATGTAATATATTTGTAGATTAGTCGCTTGTAGTTTCACTCACGATAACTTTTGAAACATCAGATATTTAAGATTTTTGCATCTCTACCGTGAGTCGTAGCGTGATGTTTCAAAGCCTGAAAAATAGGCTGTCTAATGAAAAAAGATGTCTTCAATATTGGCTTCAGAGATTTACGCATTCAGACAAGCATTTTTACCTTTAATTATTATAATTCTTATGGATTTTTGAAGAAAATTGCTTTTTATATGAATTAGAATCTGATGCAAATTAAAGATTAAATTAGGTCAAATCATTATCATCATAGTATGATGTATATCGCATACAATGCTTTTTGTAGTAGCGGTAACAATACTTTTTTTTTCTTTCTTGAATTATTATTCTAATTATTTGAGGTGAAAGTAAAAAGAAATACAATCAATCACCAGGTATAGAAAGACTTTTTAACATAATTATAATATTTTCTAGTTAATAAACTACAAAAAATAAAATCGATTTTTAGTTGACGCTGGCCAAATGAGTACAATTGGATCTGGTATATAAGACGACCGTTCTGATGTAGTGGTACGAGTAGTCGCCTCAAACTGCGCGCCAGTGGTCGAGGGTTCGATTCCCGCTCGGGACAGATATTTGTATTTGTACAAATATTTGTTTCCGGTCTGGGTGTATGTCCTTGTGGATTTCCCCACCGTGCCTCGAAGAGCACGTTAAGCCGTCGGTCCCGGTTGTTATCATAGACACCTGATATGAGTATGGTAGGGAAATTATCCGCTAACCCGCAATGGAGCAGCGTGGTGGATTAAGCTCTAACCCTTCTTCTATATGGAGAAGAGGCCTTTGCTCAGCAGTGGGTGGTTTATAGGCTGATACAGTACAGTAACTATATATTATACTAGCTGTACCAGCGACTCCGTTCGTAATTGCCATCAGTTTTATTAGCCTATAAGATAAACTACGTAAGCCAGCTTAAGATGAGCCGTTCGTTCAAAGATTTCTGTACATTCCGAATTTCAAATTATTTGGACCTAATACTGAGGGTCACTTTGTCTGTAATTTCTGAACTGTCAAACCAAATACCACATTATATTTATGTGATAATACATAAAATAACTTCTTCCTACCAAAAACATAAATAATAAAATCGGAATATGCGTTAATGAATTTTAATTATGTACACATTATGATTTTCATCCCTTCTTCCAAGGGTAAGGGTTCTGCTTCAATATAAAAAGTACCAAATGTCCTAGGTTATGAGTATGAACTCAAATCGTGTCCAGTTTCATTTCAACTCATGCAGTAATTTACTGTACCGACAGACAAAAAAAAAAAAGAAAAAAAAAATACATTTTTGGCTTCAGTATCAATTATAGTGTCCTCCAAAAAACTTTTTACAATATCTTCAATGTACAGAATTGGACACGTTACATTATATTATATGTATAATTATATTATACGAGTAGGTATATGATGATGTATGAGTATGTTGTGTTTTATATGTTAATTAGATATATATGTTTTATATATCATAAAGTTTTAATAGTTTAGTATTAAAAATGATGAAATGAATGAAATATGTAAAGAAATTAACTTTCATAAAATATTAATATTTATTCACAGGCGGAAGATCCGAGCCAGGAAGTCAGAATCGAACAAAGTCAATCCGACAGAACCAAGAAACCATTTCATCCTGTTCCGTAAGTATAAAAAATTTAAAACATTATAATACAAGCCTGCCAGCGCGGTTTCACTTGCCTATGTTGATTGTAATCGTCACTGATCTACTTTTATGATCCACAATATGATGTTTTATTGCCTAAGTTATGATTAGATTTATAAATTATAATTTTATGCTAAGTTTTATCAATAAATGCGATACTCTTCTTTTATATTTACGCGAATTTTACTCATTTAATTCAAAGCCTAAAAGGATTTTATCGCGTTTATTTAAAATTACATCTTAACAATATTTTATTTTTAAATTATTTCCCGACGTTTCGGACCCCTGGGTGTCCGAATAGTTAATGAATCCACCTCAGTCGCCCGAGATCATGGACGCTGTAAAGGGTCGGTTTTCAGGCTGTTTCAAAAGTGAAACACGTAATAATAGTTATTTTTGTTAATGGCAAGCAACCATTGATGCAGAATCTGCTAAGAAGAATTACCAACAAAACGCATAATAATAAAAATTTCAAAACTATAGGAAATTAAAAAATATTATTTCCTCAGTCAGCTATATCAGCACCGCTATAATTAATCGGTCCTTACTCAATTTGATACTTGAAAAATGATCTTAAAACAATATAATAAAATAGGTATATATTCAAAATTTTGTTTTGTTGAAGAACTAAAATGATTTGTAATGTTCAATTAAATTATTGTAAATTAATATATATTCTTTATTGCACTTTTAAAAAAAAATATTTTTACAATTAAAGTTGACATAGTAAGTTGGCAAGGGCGAACTTATCTCTAAAAGAGATCTCTTCCAGTCTACCCATGATGGTGAGAGATGAAGTTAACGCGGGGCACAGTAGTGCAAAAGACGAAAGAAAAAAAAACCAAAATATATTGTATAATATATACATATATTGAACATACATACATAAATATATACATACATACATACATACACACATACATACATACACACATACATACATACATACATACATACATAGATACATACCAGCAAACAATTATACATACATACATTACAGAAGCAACTCCCAATGAATTAATATTTTTTGTTTAATATGAAAATTAATATTATTTGTTTTTGTTTAAAAATTATTGATTAAATACTACACATTTATAGTTAGTACTAAAATGTAGGTCAGTGACTTTAATGACACAATTTAAATGTTGCCATTTATAAATGTATATTTTTAAATAATTTTGTATGAGTATATTAACTCTGATTTTAATGCACGACGTATGAGAATTAATTTAAAATGACTGATTGTATTGCTGGTTTTTAAGAGTGAGTTACTGTTGACTTATTGCCGGATGTTCTCAGTGGAATCTACATCCTTTAGCTTCACATTAAGTATAGTTAATTCATTGAATATGAAATAATTACTTTGTAAAATGAAGCTTCAAAAATGCTTTTGAAGCCTACTTGAAAAAAGAAATATTTGTTTTTTTTTTTACTTGGGTAATATAGTATCGATAGTGCCAATATACGATTTTTTTTAATGTTGATTGAAGCTTGTTTAGAAAAAAAAAATGCTATTTTTTCTACATTCTAGGTATTTGTACTTTTGTTTTTTGTACCTAATTTTTATCTTCTACAAAATTGTGTTCGAGTGTTTTGCTGAAATCCCTCACAGGCTCATTAGCTCAGTTGGTTAGAGCGTCGTGCTAATAACGCGAAGGTCGCGGGTTCGATCCCCTCATGAGCCAGCTCGTTTTTTTTAATCCAACATTGATAGTATTACTTAGTGTTGAACTATTTTACTTAAACTCACAACGGGCTCATTAGCTCAGTTGGTTAGAGCGTCGTGCTAATAACGCGAAGGTCGCGGGTTCGATCCCCTCATGAGCCAGCTCGTTTTTTTTAATCCAACATTGATAGTATTACTTAGTGTTGAACTATTTTACTTAAACTCACAACGGGCTCATTAGCTCAGTTGGTTAGAGCGTCGTGCTAATAACGCGAAGGTCGCGGGTTCGATCCCCTCATGAGCCAGCTCGTTTCTTTTTTTTTGCCAACGTTGATAGTATTACTTATTGTTAGTGTTGAACTATTTTACTTAAACTCACAACGGGCTCATTAGCTCAGTTGGTTAGAGCGTCGTGCTAATAACGCGAAGGTCGCGGGTTCGATCCCCTCATGAGCCAGCTCGTTTCTTTTTTGCCAACGTTGACAGTATTACTTAGTGTTGAACTATTTTACTTAAACTCACAACGGGCTCATTAGCTCAGTTGGTTAGAGCGTCGTGCTAATAACGCGAAAGTCGCGGGTTCGATCCCCTCATGAGCCAGCTCGTTTTTTTTTTATCCAACGTTGATAGTATTACTTAGTGTTGAACTATTTTACTTAAACTCACATCGGGCTCATTAGCTCAGTTGGTTAGAGCGTCGTGCTAATAACGCGAAGGTCGCGGGTTCGATCCCCTCATGAGCCAGCTCGTTTTTTTTTATCCAACATTGATAGTATTACTTAGTGTTGAACTATTTTACTTAAACTCACAACGGGCTCATTAGCTCAGTTGGTTAGAGCGTCGTGCTAATAACGCGAAGGTCGCGGGTTTGATCCCCTCATGAGCCAGCTCGTTTCTTTTATGTTAATTATAATAAGTTTTATGTTAAAAAATACGATTTTACTTTAACAGGATTGTAAACTCAGTTGGTTAAAGTGATATGCTAGTAAAGTGATATTAATGGATTTTATAAATTCAACAAGTTTAATTCAACAACATTTGCTTGTAATTTATTTAAATAATTGTCTAGAAACCGTCTGTTTGACTAAAGTGTACAATTGCAACACTAATATAAATTTTTTATCAATAAATTGTTAATAGTCTTGTGTTGAGTTATTTCTTGAGGTATATATTTTTGCAATAAAGAGAAATGCAATCATAATCAAATCAGAAGGAAGAAATTAGAATTATTACAGCTAGAAAGTAGCGTCAATTATCTTTTTGGCTACATTTTATTTAGGAACTTTTATATAAAAGTACACGCTGGTCCCTTCATAACCCTAATTCTAATTAGACAATGAAATGAGACTTATAAATCTGAATAAGGTTATTTCTTACCTTTTTATATGTTTAACGAACAAGTCTACAGTGATATATTGCAGTCAACTCAATTATTACTCGACTAAGTTTTGGCCGCGGCTTCGTCCGCGTGGATGTCGATTGTCGCGACCAAAAAAAAAGTATCGTTTATTACTTCTAATACCTCCAAGAATATGTGTACAAAATTTCACGATGATCGGTTAAGTACTTTTCGTGTGAAAGCGTAACAAACAAACTTCCGCATTTATAATATTAGTATAATTTATTTTTTGTGGAATAGGGTGGAACTCCGTCGAGAAGGCGCCAAAGTGACGGTTGGGAGACTTCACTTCGCGGAAACCACGAATAACAACATGAGGAAGAAAGGAAGACCGAATCCAGATCAGAGGCATTTTCAACTAGTTGTGGCTTTACGAGCTCACACCAGTCACGCCGAGTATATGGTGGCAGCGCATGCCAGTGATAGGATCATTGTTAGAGTAAGTATATATAGGACAACTCGACTATTTTATTGATTGCTTACAATTGAGTCATATAGTATCAAAAACGGCAGTCTCCACATTTTCCTAAAAAAAAGTTATCTATGCCAAAATTTCCTCTATAATCAGCTCTTCCATCTTAATTAATAAAAAATGGAAACTGCTGTTTTTGATACTATATGACTCAATTGGAATCGGCAAATTAAACTATGCGTTGCTCTGAAAAAACAAAGATTTTATTTTACAATTTTTTTTTATTTACTTTTTGATACAAAAATAAAATCCCCATGGTGGAAAAACCCTACCTGAAAAAACAATGAAACGACGTTTAAAGTTTATTATCCGATTCTTTTAAATGAAATTAAAATAAAGTATGTTTTTCATAATTGACTATTATAAAGTGTCTAAATGTTTTCATAAATAATACGTGTCACTACTGCTATAAAAGAAGCACACTATAAAAACTCAAAGGAATCTTATTCCTTTACAAATATTTTAATGGTTAACAATTATTTACGCTATAGAAAGGCTAAGTCAATTGACTTAGCAAAACCGAGCGATAAAATTGTTTGAAAATAATAATTCTGTCAAGACCCACACATATGAGCAGTACTGTTGACGTTTAGGCTTACGGTTCCCCTCAATGAACCTTAATGCAATATTTTGTGTTGTACTTATTTATTTATATGTTATTAATTGTTTTTTTTTTTGTAGTTCATAATTGAGGTAGAGATGTATTAGGCCCTTAACATTAAATTTATCAATTAGGCAGTCTTTTTTTTATGCCCTTAAATTACATTCAAAGTTCAGTTTAAAAAGTTAATTTGCTACCCTATAAGCTGATTATATCAAACATTTTAACCAGTTCCAGCGAAAGTTATATTTAACGGTTCAGATTTCCTTAATACTATACATTTAAATATCATATAGTCGTAAATCAATGCATTAATTATTTCAATGAACTGCATTAACTGTAATTATATAGTCCTAAATTAATCATTATCCCTAGGCTTCAAACCCCGGTCAGTTTGAATCAGATTGTACAGAAAACTGGTGGCAGCGGGGCGTCTCAGAAAATAGTGTACATTATAGTGGCAGAGTCGGCATTAACACGGACAGACCTGACGAATCCTGTGTTATTAATGGTAAGCTACACTTATACTAAACTAGTTCTGTGGTAGCACTCGCCTTTGATTTCGATTCGTAGCTCTAGGTTAAGGTTTAAAGATATTCATTCTCATAAAGCAATATAATTTCAAAAGGAAATAAATAGGTAACATAATCTATGTTGTCGTACTTACATTTTTGACAAAGAGAAAAGTACATACAGTAGTTTAAATACAAACCAATTGGTTACTTAAGACCTGTTAACAAAAGCAAAAACTAAAAACTCACTTATCAAAACGGCTTACAGATCACCATCCTTTGGAAAACTATGATTGCTTTTTAACATATATAACACAGATACATACATCTCTGATATATTATATATATAAAAAAGTATATGTAATACCAGCTTCCGCTCGCGTGGATGTCGGTTATCACGCACAAAAAAGCATCCTATGCTACTTCTAAAACCTCCAAGAATATGTGTACATAGTTTCATGATGATCGGTCAAGTAGTTTTCGCGTGAAAGCGTAACAAACAAACTTACATTTCACATTTATAAATAAATATAGGTAGGGATGATGTAAAATAAATTTATATAGCGTTTCAATCATCGTAAATAATTTAATTTCACGCGCTAATCTGATATATTGATGTTTTGATATGAGATTTGAATGTCATGGCGAATCAAGTACCTTGTCAGATTCGTTTACGCTTATGATTACAGCTAGACTCGGTGAGTCATTGTGTACTGTACTGTATTAACCCACTGCTCAGCGAAGGCCTCTTCTCCGTATAGAAGAAGGGTTGGACCTCAATCCACCACTCTGCATCACTGCGCGTTGACGGATAATTTCCCTACCATGATCGTATTTTATGGAAAAGTTATTAAAAGGCCATCTTGAACACAAAATATACAAAGACAACGACAGCTATTTGAAAACTTCTAAAAAAATCTCATTTGATAAAAATTTCTTGCAGGTAATCTTAAAGTGATGGGTCATATAGTACATCCATCAGACGCGAGGGCGAAGCACAACATCGAGGAGTTGGACACTGCGCAACAGCTGAAAAATGTGCAGAGCATTAGAGTTGTGAAGTATGTTTAGAATAAAATATATCAGCCTGTAAACAACCCACTGTTGAGCGAAGGCCTCTTCTCTATATAGAAGAAGAGTTGGAACTTAATTAAAACCACCACGCTGCTCCACTGCGGGTTAGCGGATAATTTCTTTACCACTACTGTCTATGATAACAACCGGGCCCGACGGCTAGATACACCTAGATCGGAAACAAATATTTGTACAAATACAAATGTCTGTCCCGAGCGGGAATCGAACCCACGACCGCCGGCGCGCGGCTTGAGGTGACTACTCGCACCACACCGTAGCGGTCGTCAAGAATAAACAGATACTGAAAAAATTTACATGTGACTTAGAAGATTGAATTTGTTGTTAATAGATATATAACTCTAATTAAAGATTTTGGGTTGGATTTAGAATCGTTTGGCACGAATTTGGTCGTGAAACTTTGGTAGGGGGTAGGGGGCGGTCTCCCTTACTCCCCCATACTACTCGCAATACAAGGTAATGCACCATTCTTGAAAAAAATGAAAAAGAAATCGCATGACCTAACATCACATTTAGATAGTTTATCGGCATAATTTCGTTCTGTGACATCTCCGGTGCTGCGGAAACCCTTCGTTCTTGCATTAGAAAACACTAGACACTTGCACTTGGAACAACAAACACCATTGTTAATATTTTTCTAATTTGTGAGAAAAGTGAAAAACTGTTATTGTTATGATATTCAGTTGTCATTTAGCATTTACTCTATAGTCTTTGGTTCATCAAATATCAGAATGCGTTCATTACGACCATAGATAATACAATATATCTTAGAGAATGATATAAATATATAAAAATTATTAGATACTGTAAATTATGTTTATAAGCAATAAATATATTATACATTTTGTTTTATTTGTATAATTACCCAGAAAAAGTAACCTCGCTTAACAGACATTGACTTCTGCCTCAAAATAGTCACAGAATGGAATCAGCTTACCCCGACTCCACGTAGTCTTGTTTGCCCCACCCCTAGAGTGTTCTTTAAGAGCCGGAGGCGCGGAGGGAGGGTAGCCCCCGCCCGACGTAACAAAACGCAGACACCCGAGCGAGCTGGAGCGGCCGAGGCTGGTCGCCGAAGGCGACCAAAAAGCCGAGGCTGCGGAGGCGAGCGTGGGTGTCTGCATTTTGTTACGCAAGGGCGAAGGGGCTGCACCTTCCGAAGCGCCGGAGACGTCACGGAACGAAATTATGTCGATAAACGGTCAATTTTGAGGTTAGGTCTATAGGATTTCTTTTTCTTTCTTTTTTTTTCAGAAATGGTGAGTACAAATTAATAAAATTGCATTGCTGTGAAATTAGTTTTTATTTTAGCATTATATTATATTATTGTATTATCTATGGTCGTAATGAACGCATTCTGATATTTGATAAACCAAAGACTATAGAGTAAATGCTAAATGACAACTGAATATCATAACAATAACAGATTTTCACTTTTCTCACAAATTAGAAAAATATTAACAAATGGTGTTTGTTGTTCCAAGTGCAAGTGTCTAGTGTTTTCTAATGCAAGAACGAAGGGTTTCCGCAGCACCGGAGATGTCACAGAACGAAATTATGCCCATAAACTATCTAAATGTGATGTTAGGTTATGTGATTTCTTTTTCATTTTTTTCAGGAATGGTGCATTACCTTGTATTGCGAGTGGTATGGGGAAGGTTAGGGGACACCCCCCCTCCCCCCTCACCCCCTCTCGTCCTTAAATTCGTGCCAAACGATTCTAAATTTCAACCAAGATTTTTAGCTTTTATTTATTTATTTGAATTACCAACAGAAATGACAAAAGTAATACAAAAAATATTTATTTACATAATAAAATAAGAAGATTATAATTGTATTTAAAAGTAAAGTAATAAAGATTGATAAAAATATATTATTTATGTATATTATGATAAAAAAAAAATTGTTATTTAATTATAATATATCGTACTACATGCATAGTTCAAAAACGTAATAAGTGGCGAGCTCAGGTAGCACTGATTTTTTTTTTAATAATTTCAAAATTTTAAAAGAAAAAAAAAACTGTCAAATTTGTATTTTTAAATTATTAATTAAAAAAAAATAGAGTTACCTGAGCTCGCCACGTATTTTTTCTAGTTAAAATATGTCCAAACTACATTACGTCTTGGTATCAACGACGATTAAATCATATACCTAAATTGCCACCAGCTCCCTAGCTATAATGTCAGAAACGTAGTTCTGAAAATTAACTGTCAAATTGCAGTTAGTTTAACTACGATTTCACTTCTAATCCAGTCTCAAAACTTAAAAGCTTGAATTAATCGTAAAATCTTAAGTAACCGTAATTATACATCACAATCTTCATTAAACTTGAGCCCTTACATATAATGTAACCATAACTGCCACGGATTCCTTTTCCTTTTCGGTTGGTACCGATTCACCTCGAGTGAACTGATTTAGCCCGTACACGTCCCACAGCTGGACAAAGGCCTCTTCTCCATTAAGGAGAACACTGCGGGTTGACGGATAACCCTATCATGAGTAACGATCGCTATCAGGTGCTTATGACAACAACCGGAACCGAAGGCTTTACTTGCTCTTCGAGGCACGGCGGGATGACCCACAAGGACATGCACCCAGACCAGAAACAAATATTTGTACAAATACAAATATCTGCGTCGCTACACTAAATACAGCCTACCTCGCACCACTACACCAGACGACCCTCCGGTGTAGTGGCGCACCACTGTAGATAGTATTACCTCACGGGACCGATATTTGTATTTGTACAAATATTTGTTTTCGGTCTGGGAGTTTGGCCTTGTGGGTCTCCCCACTGTGTATCGGAGAGCACACTAAGCTGTCGGTCACTGTTGTTATCATAGAGACCTGATAACGATCGTTACGCATGTTAGAGAAATTATTATCCGCCCACCCGCAGTGGAGCAGCCTGATGGATTAAGTTCCAACCCTTCTTCTATATGGAGAAGAGGTCTTCGCTCAGCAGTGGGCTGTTTACAGGCTGATACAGTACAGTAAAGTAGAAATATCTAACCCCAGTGGGAATCGAACCTGCGACTGCCGGCGCACGGCGTTGAGGCGAACGGTCGTCACCTTGAGTGTTTCGTCATAATATGTGCGACGGGTCGTGATGTCGATTCGTTGTTGGGCGCAGGTTCAACTACGACCCGTCGTTCGCGTCGCACTCGGGGCTGCTCGGGCTGGACCCGCGCTCGGGCGCGCCGCCCGGCGACACGGGCGTGCTCGCGCAGGAGGTGCGCCGCGTGCTGCCCGACGCCGTCAAGGAGGCGGGCGACGTCACGCTGCCCGACGGCGACACCATCCCCAAGTTCCTCGTCGTCAACAAGGTGAGTGACGTACCGCTGCCCGACGGTGACACCATCCCCAAGTTCCTCGTCGTCAACAAGGTGAGTGACGTCACGCTGCGCGACGGCGACACCATCCCCAAGTTACTCGTCGTCAACGAGGTGAGTGACGTCACGCTGCCCGACGGCGACACCATCCCCAAGTTCCTCGTCGTCAACAAGGTGAGTGACGTCACGCTGCCCGACGGCGACACCATCCCCAATTTCCTCGTCGTCAACAAGGTGAGTGACGTCACGCTGCGCGACGGCGACACCATCCCCAAGTTCCTCGTCGTCAACGAGGTGAGTGTCGTCACGCTGCCCGACGGCGACACCATCCCCAAGTACCTCGTCGTCAACAAGATGAGTGACTTTTTTTCTATATGATGTTTCTGTTTTGGTGTACAATAAAGTTTATTATAACGTTAGTGAAACTATATTCACTACATGTCAGTGAATTTCAATAACAAGTTAGTGAATATTCACTAATACACATACACATATATATTGATCAAATCAGTGACCTCTCATATTCATCTATTTATACATTGAATACTTACTAATTCTGCGTGGTATGATTATCACATTGATAAAAAGTGAATAGTCACTTAAAATTAGTGAAATTTCACCGATTCAGGTTTAGAGAGAAGGGATGCTCATCAGCCACGATCCTCTACTGCGCGTTAAAAGATACGCTTCCTAATTCTTTCATAAAAATATTTTCATAAAAATTTCATAAATTATCATCTTATACTTATGAATTTACTTTGAGAAGATAATTTAAGACACTGTTATTGAACTTTACAATGGTATATTATGTTATTTTCGAAATCTTGATAAATAAACGAATAATGCAAAAAAATTGAAATATAACTCAGCTTCCGTCCGCAGGACCGAATCTTTATGGAAAATCTCGGTGCTGTAAAGGAATTGTGTAAAGTGACCGGCAATTTAGAGTCCAGAATAGATCAGCTCGAAAGGATCAACAAGAAACTTTGCAAGATTAGTATTTTACAGAGGAGGGATAGTTCCAGATCCAGCATCAGTAATGGTGAGATATTCATTTATTCTGTCTACACCTACATTAATATTTTATATAATGTTATAATAATTTAAATGGGTATTTCTAAATATGTCTTAACTGATTACAGTAATTATTATTATTATTTAATGAATCAAAGATAAGCAAAAAATAAAATGTCAGGTCTAAATGTAAATTTTGGTTCAGTTTTATTTATTTTTCATATTGTTGTTAGATTCACGTTTCTCCGGCATATCAACATCCTCAAAGTCATTCTACAGTGATGGCAACATTTCTATCGACCAAATTAGAGATATCGCCCGAAGCATCAGAAAACACGAGTGTTGCCACAAACTGAGCCATAACTCGCCGAAATTTACCCGAAAACAGTGCAAATATTGCCATGGCAGCTATTCAAAATATGGCAAATATTATAATTATAACAAAACATGCGTCAGATATCACTCCAGTAAGGAAAAAGTTGAAGACCCAAAAGTATACCCGGCTTATATTGACACGGTTGAAAACACGAAAAGTTTGCCAGATGAAAATTACAGCACGGTGTCGAAAAAGAAAGATTCGTGTCTGTGGTTGAAAGACGAGGACAGTTTTGGTAATGGTAACACTAATTTGCCGTTCTGTTGTCGAAGGAAGTACAGATATGGGGATGCCAGTGGCGAATTAATTTCGAATAAATATCTCCAGATCGTTATAACTATATTAATATTTGTTATGGCTGTATGGTGAGTAAAATTGAAAATAATAAAAATTATTAATAAACAGTTTTCCGATTTAAATTTGTCCATACAAAAAAAATCAGTCTCATTTAAAATTACATAACAAGAGTGTTCATAATTTTTTGTTCCTTTACGTCTGTATTACATTATATTCCATGTAAAAAAAAAAAAAGTTGCCTTAAAAAATTGTAATTATATTTACCCCCCCCCCCTTCCCAGCCTGGTGGCGATGTCCGCGCTGTACTTCCGCGAGCACCAGGAGCTGGCGGCGCTGCGCGCGGCGCGCCAGCTCGACCGGCTGCGGCCGCGCTACAAGCACGAGCCGCCGCCCGACCACAACCTGATACAGGTACTGTGTCTACATATGGATCTCCCCCCTCCCCAGCCTGGTGCGATGTCCGCGCTGTACTTCCGCGAGCACCAGGAGCTGGCGGCGCTGCGCGCGGCGCGCCAGCTCGACCGGCTGCGGCCGCGCTACAAGCACGAGCCGCCGCCCGACCACAACCTGATACAGGTACTGTGTCTACATATGGATCTCCCCCCTCCCCAGCCTGGTGCGATGTCCGCGCTGTACTTCCGCGAGCACCAGGAGCTGGCGGCGCTGCGCGCGGCGCGCCAGCTCGACCGGCTGCGGCCGCGCTACAAGCACGAGCCGCCGCCCGACCACAACCTGATACAGGTACTGTGTCTACATATGGATCTCCCCCCTCCCCAGCCTGGTGCGATGTCCGCGCTGTACTTCCGCGAGCACCAGGAGCTGGCGGCGCTGCGCGCGGCGCGCCAGCTCGACCGGCTGCGGCCGCGCTACAAGCACGAGCCGCCGCCCGACCACAACCTGATACAGGTACTGTGTCTACATATGGATCTCCCCCCTCCCCAGCCTGGTGCGATGTCCGCGCTGTACTTCCGCGAGCACCAGGAGCTGGCGGCGCTGCGCGCGGCGCGCCAGCTCGACCGGCTGCGGCCGCGCTACAAGCACGAGCCGCCGCCCGACCACAACCTGATACAGGTACTGTGTCTACATATGGATCTCCCCCCTCCCCAGCCTGGTGCGATGTCCGCGCTGTACTTCCGCGAGCACCAGGAGCTGGCGGCGCTGCGCGCGGCGCGCCAGCTCGACCGGCTGCGGCCGCGCTACAAGCACGAGCCGCCGCCCGACCACAACCTGATACAGGTACTGTGTCTACATATGGATCTCCCCCCTCCCCAGCCTGGTGCGATGTCCGCGCTGTACTTCCGCGAGCACCAGGAGCTGGCGGCGCTGCGCGCGGCGCGCCAGCTCGACCGGCTGCGGCCGCGCTACAAGCACGAGCCGCCGCCCGACCACAACCTGATACAGGTACTGTGTCTACATATGGATCTCCCCCCTCCCCAGCCTGGTGCGATGTCCGCGCTGTACTTCCGCGAGCACCAGGAGCTGGCGGCGCTGCGCGCGGCGCGCCAGCTCGACCGGCTGCGGCCGCGCTACAAGCACGAGCCGCCGCCCGACCACAACCTGATACAGGTACTGTGTCTACATATGGATCTCCCCCCTCCCCAGCCTGGTGCGATGTCCGCGCTGTACTTCCGCGAGCACCAGGAGCTGGCGGCGCTGCGCGCGGCGCGCCAGCTCGACCGGCTGCGGCCGCGCTACAAGCACGAGCCGCCGCCCGACCACAACCTGATACAGGTACTGTGTCTACATATGGATCTCCCCCCTCCCCAGCCTGGTGCGATGTCCGCGCTGTACTTCCGCGAGCACCAGGAGCTGGCGGCGCTGCGCGCGGCGCGCCAGCTCGACCGGCTGCGGCCGCGCTACAAGCACGAGCCGCCGCCCGACCACAACCTGATACAGGTACTGTGTCTACATATGGATCTCCCCCCTCCCCAGCCTGGTGCGATGTCCGCGCTGTACTTCCGCGAGCACCAGGAGCTGGCGGCGCTGCGCGCGGCGCGCCAGCTCGACCGGCTGCGGCCGCGCTACAAGCACGAGCCGCCGCCCGACCACAACCTGATACAGGTACTGTGTCTACATATGGATCTCCCCCCTCCCCAGCCTGGTGCGATGTCCGCGCTGTACTTCCGCGAGCACCAGGAGCTGGCGGCGCTGCGCGCGGCGCGCCAGCTCGACCGGCTGCGGCCGCGCTACAAGCACGAGCCGCCGCCCGACCACAACCTGATACAGGTACTGTGTCTACATATGGATCTCCCCCCTCCCCAGCCTGGTGCGATGTCCGCGCTGTACTTCCGCGAGCACCAGGAGCTGGCGGCGCTGCGCGCGGCGCGCCAGCTCGACCGGCTGCGGCCGCGCTACAAGCACGAGCCGCCGCCCGACCACAACCTGATACAGGTACTGTGTCTACATATGGATCTCCCCCCTCCCCAGCCTGGTGCGATGTCCGCGCTGTACTTCCGCGAGCACCAGGAGCTGGCGGCGCTGCGCGCGGCGCGCCAGCTCGACCGGCTGCGGCCGCGCTACAAGCACGAGCCGCCGCCCGACCACAACCTGATACAGGTACTGTGTCTACATATGGATCTCCCCCCTCCCCAGCCTGGTGCGATGTCCGCGCTGTACTTCCGCGAGCACCAGGAGCTGGCGGCGCTGCGCGCGGCGCGCCAGCTCGACCGGCTGCGGCCGCGCTACAAGCACGAGCCGCCGCCCGACCACAACCTGATACAGGTACTGTGTCTACATATGGATCTCCCCCCTCCCCAGCCTGGTGCGATGTCCGCGCTGTACTTCCGCGAGCACCAGGAGCTGGCGGCGCTGCGCGCGGCGCGCCAGCTCGACCGGCTGCGGCCGCGCTACAAGCACGAGCCGCCGCCCGACCACAACCTGATACAGGTACTGTGTCTACATATGGATCTCCCCCCTCCCCAGCCTGGTGCGATGTCCGCGCTGTACTTCCGCGAGCACCAGGAGCTGGCGGCGCTGCGCGCGGCGCGCCAGCTCGACCGGCTGCGGCCGCGCTACAAGCACGAGCCGCCGCCCGACCACAACCTGATACAGGTACTGTGTCTACATATGGATCTCCCCCCTCCCCAGCCTGGTGCGATGTCCGCGCTGTACTTCCGCGAGCACCAGGAGCTGGCGGCGCTGCGCGCGGCGCGCCAGCTCGACCGGCTGCGGCCGCGCTACAAGCACGAGCCGCCGCCCGACCACAACCTGATACAGGTACTGTGTCTACATATGGATCTCCCCCCTCCCCAGCCTGGTGCGATGTCCGCGCTGTACTTCCGCGAGCACCAGGAGCTGGCGGCGCTGCGCGCGGCGCGCCAGCTCGACCGGCTGCGGCCGCGCTACAAGCACGAGCCGCCGCCCGACCACAACCTGATACAGGTACTGTGTCTACATATGGATCTCCCCCCTCCCCAGCCTGGTGCGATGTCCGCGCTGTACTTCCGCGAGCACCAGGAGCTGGCGGCGCTGCGCGCGGCGCGCCAGCTCGACCGGCTGCGGCCGCGCTACAAGCACGAGCCGCCGCCCGACCACAACCTGATACAGGTACTGTGTCTACATATGGATCTCCCCCCTCCCCAGCCTGGTGCGATGTCCGCGCTGTACTTCCGCGAGCACCAGGAGCTGGCGGCGCTGCGCGCGGCGCGCCAGCTCGACCGGCTGCGGCCGCGCTACAAGCACGAGCCGCCGCCCGACCACAACCTGATACAGGTACTGTGTCTACATATGGATCTCCCCCCTCCCCAGCCTGGTGCGATGTCCGCGCTGTACTTCCGCGAGCACCAGGAGCTGGCGGCGCTGCGCGCGGCGCGCCAGCTCGACCGGCTGCGGCCGCGCTACAAGCACGAGCCGCCGCCCGACCACAACCTGATACAGGTACTGTGTCTACATATGGATCTCCCCCCTCCCCAGCCTGGTGCGATGTCCGCGCTGTACTTCCGCGAGCACCAGGAGCTGGCGGCGCTGCGCGCGGCGCGCCAGCTCGACCGGCTGCGGCCGCGCTACAAGCACGAGCCGCCGCCCGACCACAACCTGATACAGGTACTGTGTCTACATATGGATCTCCCCCCTCCCCAGCCTGGTGCGATGTCCGCGCTGTACTTCCGCGAGCACCAGGAGCTGGCGGCGCTGCGCGCGGCGCGCCAGCTCGACCGGCTGCGGCCGCGCTACAAGCACGAGCCGCCGCCCGACCACAACCTGATACAGGTACTGTGTCTACATATGGATCTCCCCCCTCCCCAGCCTGGTGCGATGTCCGCGCTGTACTTCCGCGAGCACCAGGAGCTGGCGGCGCTGCGCGCGGCGCGCCAGCTCGACCGGCTGCGGCCGCGCTACAAGCACGAGCCGCCGCCCGACCACAACCTGATACAGGTACTGTGTCTACATATGGATCTCCCCCCTCCCCAGCCTGGTGCGATGTCCGCGCTGTACTTCCGCGAGCACCAGGAGCTGGCGGCGCTGCGCGCGGCGCGCCAGCTCGACCGGCTGCGGCCGCGCTACAAGCACGAGCCGCCGCCCGACCACAACCTGATACAGGTACTGTGTCTACATATGGATCTCCCCCCTCCCCAGCCTGGTGCGATGTCCGCGCTGTACTTCCGCGAGCACCAGGAGCTGGCGGCGCTGCGCGCGGCGCGCCAGCTCGACCGGCTGCGGCCGCGCTACAAGCACGAGCCGCCGCCCGACCACAACCTGATACAGGTACTGTGTCTACATATGGATCTCCCCCCTCCCCAGCCTGGTGCGATGTCCGCGCTGTACTTCCGCGAGCACCAGGAGCTGGCGGCGCTGCGCGCGGCGCGCCAGCTCGACCGGCTGCGGCCGCGCTACAAGCACGAGCCGCCGCCCGACCACAACCTGATACAGGTACTGTGTCTACATATGGATCTCCCCCCTCCCCAGCCTGGTGCGATGTCCGCGCTGTACTTCCGCGAGCACCAGGAGCTGGCGGCGCTGCGCGTGGCGCGTCAGCTCGACCGTCTGCTTTAGTGGGGTGCTTCTTGGTTGTAGTCATAAATAATCCTCTCTTCCTCTTTCTCCTCTTTCCCTATTTCTCGCCCATCTCTCACTCTTGCTTTCTCAATCTATCTCTTTTATTCTCTTACTACTTACAAAGCCACTTTGAAGAGAGAGAGAGAGAAAGAAAAAAGAAAGCGAAAAGGAAAACTAGGAGATCACCCCTTTCTCTTTTCTCCCTTTTCTTCTTTTTCTTAAAACTGCTTCGTATCAAAAAGATATATATACCTTATCAATAATGTATCCTTTACGACTCAATTTATAATTCATTTTAAGTTCTATTTGAAAATATAGATTGTAACTTGTAAAAATCAATGGCATTTTAAATTTAAATACTTCCATTCCAAGATTTGGCAGTATGCTTTGAAAATTCAGATTTTATATATTAATGACCACTATATGTTTTTGTATCGGAATACACATACAATAATATATTTATTATTACAGAATCTAAAAACAGCACAACATACAGCGGCGAAGAAAATGAAAGGTAAGATCGCAGATAGCGTAATTACCAGTAATTACCCCTTTGTCAATCAAGTTTGTGAATATAAACAAAAATCATACAAAAATGTATTTACAATTTTACCAGTATTTATAGTTATTCTTTTTTTTTTAAATCCTCCATTATTAATAATAACACATATAAACAAGAAATAGTAAAACCGGCCAAGTGCGATTCGGACTCGCACACGAAGGGTTCCGTACCATTATCTGCAAAAAATCATGTCTATTGTATGGGAGCCCCTCTTAAATATTAATTTTATTTTAATTTAATTTATTATTTTTAAAGTGAACACATATAACCCGTTATCAATATCGAGCAAAAACGAGCAAAAAAAACAACGTTTGTTGTATGGGAGCCCCCCTTAAATACTTCTTTATTCAGTTTTTTAGTATTTGTTGTAATACATCATCTGAGAAAATTTCAACTGTCTATTACGGTTCATGAGTGTTAGATACTTAAGCAGAGCGGTACACGTCAATGAAACGAACTAGTTAGATGCACACTGATTTATTGACAGTTGACACCGATATACCTACTTATAGTGCGCGTTAAACGCATGCGCAACAATGAGATACAGCCTGGTAACAGACGAACGGACAGCGGAGTCTTAGTAATAGGGTCCCGTTTTACTCTTTGGATACGGAATCCTAAAAAAGATTTGTTATGTAACTATTAACTATCAAGACTTAGTTATAAGACCGTCATTTCACGCTATTTGAACAATCTTGAGACTTGCTGTATATATTTTTTTCTTGTTATTATGTGTGCAAGAAAGTTATATGTATATTTTTTACTGCTATGTGATTTTGTTTACAACAGAGAAAGGTCCATATAAAACAAGTCCAGAGTACACAACCTTGACTCCCGATCCGCATTCAACACCACCAACCGCAGTACACGCGTCGAGAAATTTCGTCAAAAATATGCTAAGTAAGTACCAATGTCTCATTAATATTATTTATAATTATTATTAGAATTTGTGTGTTGATGGTAAACGGTCACACAGTAAAGTTCCGGCTGGCAGCGTTAAAATTTATCTTTAAAGGTGCTAACACACGCAGAATTTGGTTCCACCGAACCAAGGTCACCTTGTTCTTAGAATTAGGGTGGCCACATTTTTGAGATATCGGTAAAGTTGGATAAGTTTATATTTTAACAATTTGTTTACATTAAGTATTATTTTAATTATTAGTTTATTAATAATGTTGACTTTCAATGTAATATTTTAATTATTAATAACACCATTTAATTTATATTTTAATAATTTGTTTACGTATTTAATAAAAAACATCCATTCATACAAAACATTTACATTTATAACATTATTAAGTAAAATAAAAATACAAAGATGTTATTAATAATTAAAATATTACATTTAAAGTTAACATTATTAATAAAATAATAATTAAAATAATACGTAATGTAAAAACTTATCCAATTTTACCGATATCTCAAAAATGTGGCCACCCTAACTGTTGTTTGTATGTGTGCGAGAGACAATTGTCGCTGTGTGCTATTAGCACCTTAAAATACACATCCCTTGGTCTTCACCTTTGGTCATTTTGGATATGATATTACAGTTAAACAACTTTATTTATTGGCAAGGCTAGTGCAATCTGATGATATTATATAGGCGTCTACGTATAGCCTAAGTAACCTAGAGCTTGCTGGATATTATAGTAAAATCACAATACAGATAAGACTAAGAATTTTTTACATATAAATCTGATAAAACTCAATGATTCGAATTTTCAGCGAAATTTAATTATTGCTTTACTCCCAGTAGACGTAATACCGTTGTTATACGAGTATAACATACATAACTAAATTTTATTTTAAAGCATTCTTTATATCTTAAAATGAAAAAAAGTACTAAAAATATTTATGTAGAAATCAAATCAGTGAGAATTTTGCTTTTTAGTCGTAACAAGATATTTTATAGACAGTTAAAATTATTAAATACGTCAGAATCAACAGTTGAATTTCTTGCCGGGTTTCCTCAGTAGAATCTACATTCCAAAGTAGTTCCGTAGCTGGTAGTGTCACATCTACTGTAATTTATTATTGTTAATTATTATTGTTGTTCGACTTGAATTCCATTTTTAATTTTTTTTGTTGCTGATGTAGTTTTTGCATTTAAACTTCTGATCATTTAAAATTCGTACTGTGCAATTGTTTTTTCGTAAAATGACGTTAAACTTTTTAAAATAGTACCAAGAGTTTTTTTTCCTCCGGCTTTTTTAACCGCTTGGCGAACACTAAGGACATTAGATTAAGTTATTTATTGTAATATTTAATAAAACCGATGATATAATAGTAAGGTGATGTCTACCAAAACACTAGAGATTAGTTTGAAATAATTTCTAGAGGTTAACCAGTAGTAATTAACTTACGATAGCTGGATAATATTGGGTACCTTACTTAAGTTTGTAATGCACCTAATATTAAATTTTTGCCATTTCTGTATTGTAAATGATTTTGCTTCCATGACGTATTTATTTCAAATATAGATTTTTTTTTTACATTCGTTAAGTACCTTATGGCGTAATAAATATTTTCATTTTATTTCATTAATCGTAGCCATGGAACAAACTTCCCATCTACCACAAGTTGACACTCCGGAGGTAATATCCCGTATCGCCGACGTCATCGGAAGCGGATGTACTTTCACCGTCAATTCGGATAACGAACTGGATGCTGAATGTCAGGTATGATATATTATTATTTTACAAAAATTTTCTTAATTTAGTTATAACTTTTTATTCTTTTTCTTTTTTCATATAAAATCTTATTCGGCGATGGTTTATTGTTAGGCCGTTTTTTATCAATATTTGGAAGCTGTAACTATTAACGTGTTAACTTTACTCTGTAACGTGTATATTACTTTTTAATGTGATATATTCAAATCTTTTCACGCTGCTAAAGGAGGATATCAAAAAATTTGCTAAATGGATGTTGCATATTCTGGTAAGAGTGAGTTATTAAAGTATTCCTTTGAAATTCATACTTATTTTTTTTTTTTACCGGTGGGAGGGATGCGCTGTGCCGCGCTCCCGGCTGCATGGGTACCACCATCTTGCTTATTTCTTCCGTGAAACAGCTTTGCTGTGTTTCGGAAAGAAGGGCAAGACAGGCAGTGTAATTACTGGCACCGAGACTTAACATCATATGTCTCAGGATAGGCAACACATAAATGAGTTGGCTGGGCTAGTTCCAGGTAAACTAGTTTATGTTCATGGGCGACGTCGACCACTTACCATCAGGTGGCACGTCTGCCAGTTTGCCTATTCAACGAACACATAAAAAAAAAAAAAAAAAAAATTTCATTCACATTACTTCTAATAAACATGTTTTATTGTTTTTATATCAATTATATTATTCAAATATGCTCATAAGACGAGTGGCTCGAAAATATTGGAGCTATAATTACATATCAAAAACCAAGACTCCAACTCAGTTTAAATGTATTTATTAAATGGTATTTCAATTTTAATGTATGGGATATTATAGGCTATTTGTTCTTCAAGATATTTTAAAAATGCAAGGTTAGGTTATTATAATTACGAATTTGACTCTTCTGCTTCTTACAAAACTTTCACCAATGTAGTGATGTAAAATTAAACTTAACTGACGTAATTGAAAAAAAAAAATCCTGTTTGAAGGACCATTAATTTTTTTACATGAAAATATATAATTTCCTGGCGTGTTTCTAACATTATTTATCATTTCTGTTCTATAGTATCTAGTTGTATATGAATTTTAGAGCAATAAGAGACAAATAAATGTAGTAATTTTGAAATAGAAATTGATTTTAAACGATATTGTTTGTCTTGTTAATAATATTTTAGTATTAATCTAAATAAAATATATATTCTTTCTTGATATCACATATCGTCGTGGTTGTTGCAAAGACGCGTATGTAAATACTGGCAAATCTATTTTATTTCAATTATTAACAATTCGCAATTTAAAAACGCTTAATTTGCACCAAATACCCTTATTTACATTACTGCCAAGGCTATGATCGAAGACTAAGTTACCCAGAAAAGGTGTTATTATGTTAAAAACAATATAAAAACTAGGTATACATTCGATTTCCAGTCATCCTGCGGTCTCGATCCTCCTCAGACATATGAAAATCAGGAACCGCTAGAACGATCCAAGACAGACAAAGAACTAAACGAGACCTACCCTAGACTTGAACTCAAAGACAAACCCTTAACACCCGTAATACCAGAGAAAAATACGTCTAAAATACAGAAAAGTGACGATTCCCTTAAAAATGTGATACACGAGGAAATTATGGCGGAATCTAATTATTGGGATAACAAAGTGAACAGTACTAGGTTGAGACGTAATGTGAGGGAGACGAGTGAACTGCTTAGGTCCAGTTCCGAGGAAATGGTTATTGAGCAATCCGAGGAGATCAGCGAGCCTGGTGAGTTTTGTTGATTTAAGGTTTTAATTATAGTTGTATTTCTATATATCACAATATTATTGTTTCGTGTAAGTTTCAACTTCCGTAAAATACTACCAATTTCTTCTTTGCGTCATCATCGTAGGGTTGACATATTTATAAATAAACAAAAATATGTTTTTACGTACCCACACAGAAGGTTGCTGCTGAGGTTGGCAACGTAACGCCTATGTTTCAGGTTACAGTCGACTGATATACGTAAATATTTATTTTAGTAAATATACATATACATACATAATATACAAATATTACACACAGACTCGGGGATCGTACTCACGTCTCTACAGCAGAAAGCAGGGCCACTGCCAACTACGCCAACGGGAAAGTCCGTACATTTTTTATTTTCGTATCCTGTTCTAAAAATCTTTTTGTATGTACGAGTAACAAAACTAAAATTATTAGCTTTCATAATTTTCAGGTTGAATTCGTCTTGCTTGAGAATACGTCAATATCATATTACTATTAGTAAATTGTATTGTCTTTGTAGTTTGTGTATGTATATAATATCAAAATCTCTTTAGTAGTCCATTAAAAGAGAAATGGTGTATGTACGTGTCATCTAAACAACGTTTCGTGACATTTGATATATTTATGCTACAGTTAAAACCCGCATTTAGTTAGAACGCATTTTTAAAACTTACTAGAAAGAACGCGTTTTTCCGAAGCGAGTCAATTAAAACTGTTTTCCTTAGAGAACGAGTTCAGTTGGAGTAATAATTTTTTTTTTTTTTGTTATTCATACGATTTTTCGTTTTATTTAATTTTTTTTTTTTGTTATTACGATTATTTAAAAAAAAAAACACCCTGCAGACCTATCAATAAAAAAAACCCAACAACATAACTATAAAAAAAAATATCTTTCGTACGAAATTATCTTAATCGTATGAATAATAATAAAAAATATTAAAACGAATAATCGTAGTTTTAACTAGGAAAAACGCGTTCTAACTAAATGCGGTTTTTAACTGTAACATTTTTATTGCTTAACCAATATTTATTATCTCTTTCATTAATAGTTTGTGGACTTACTTTATTTCACATATTTTTTGACGTGATAACGTCTTGTAAATCGATGTATGCCGGCTGCACCGTACGAATAAGCATGACTTGTTGTCACGTTCCGCGAGCGAGAGCGCGGAACAAGCGATAGAGAGGTACGATCGGCATAAGCGTTCGGGTTGCGAATGAAAAAAATAAAGCAAATTGGAGAATCTTAAATGTCATACATATATATGTTGTAAATGAATTGTTATTAGCATATTTTTACTCGTAATTATTCTGTATAATTTAAGGTAAAAAAAAAAATATATTAGCGAGTGAAAATAAATGTTAATTTATCGAAAAAAAATTAATTTTCAATTAACTCCTTCTTTGTTTTATACAAAATAATGATAATTCGATGATAATAATTCAATTCATAAAAATATGCAATTTTTCATCAATGTTTTGCTATGACGTTATCACGTAAAATGATCGTCCGTAAACCGACTTTACAGACAATCAATATTTTTTTAAATAATTAATTGTGAACGTGTCGATATCGTATAGAGTGCGACACGGTGTCGCTGGGCGTGTCGTCGCCGCCCGCGTCCAACGCGTCGCTGTTCGCGGCGCGCGCATGTTCGCGCCGCTCGCACAACTACTCGTACGCGCTGCCGCTGTCGCGCTGTCTGCGCGCGCCGCGCCTCGACCTCACCTTCAGGTGACCGCGCCCGCGCCTTCACCTTCACTGACCTTCACCATATCTTCAACCGTTCAAGTATTACGTGACGCAATTTTTAAACATTTTTGACCCTCCCTCCCTCCTATGTAACGCGCCGTAACGTTTTTCTATACCTTCCCGTCCCTAAGCGTTACGTAACACCCAATTTACCATTGTTAAGGTATTAAGATACTGGAAAGTCGCTAAAGTACCTTTGTCAGTGTTTTAATCGTGTTTGCGATAATAGTAAATTAAACAAGAGATTTCTAACTCATAATACATAGAGAAACAAATAACAATAACGTACAATACAATAGAGGGTACTCGCCGTAAAACATAAACGAAAAGGATTACCAACTTGGGAGACTTTAATCCTACTTTTTTAATTTAATAAAAAATAAAACAATGTTACATAACGCGTAGCATGAACCCCCCTCTCGCCCTTGTAAGCATCGTAACGTTTTAAAAGACACCCACCTCCCCCCTAAATTGCGTTACGTAATACTTGAACGCCCCCTGGCCACAGTGTGCTGAGCTTTATAAAAAAATATTCAGGATTAACCAACTGCTAACATAGATATAAGTTTCCTTTTTTTTCTACTAACAATTTTTATGGATCAAAGTTATCCGAAATAAATTATTTTTATTTTATTATTTTATTTATTTATTGAGACCTTTTTATGCGAACTATAAAAGTCTATACAAAGAAACAGGATGTGTTAAAAGGATTGGACTTTAGTCTGTCTGTTATAAAATGATATGTACAGTAATCCCCCCTATAACACGCTCGATTAGTTTCGCGTTGTAGGAAAACGCATTATACTAGTATATATCATTTCGACTCCGTATAACGCATTATTTTGGGGAGACCTATGTCCAGCAGTGGACTGCGATAGGCTGGAGCGAAGCGAACGCATTATGTATAAAATTTACAAATTTAATTTAATTTTATAAGAATACAATTTACACAATGCGCAAACGTACGCGAAATTGATTATGAATTGTACAAATCATTATAAACAGAATACGTGGGAAATACCCGCGTTATATGGTGGAAAACTTATAATACGAGGGACATAACATCGCGTAATATGAAAACGCGTTATAGGAGTACCGTGTTATAGGGGGAATTACTGTACTAAATACTGAAGCGGGAGAATTTGTGTATCTGATTTTGAGTTTTGGTCAGCCTCAATAACTCTCGTCATTAAAGAATTATATAATTATCATTAAGTAGCAAAATGAATAAAAAAAACATCACACTACTCTACTTTTATCTACTATATCGTTGTAACGGAAGACTTGCCATAAATGTCGATGCTGATCAAAGTCAATTTTAAATATTTTTCCAGATCGTCAAAACTAAAAGAAATCCGTCTATGCGATATGTATTGCAAATACGATACAATCAAGAAATGCCAGTCGAACCGTGAAATCGCTAAACCGATACCAACTGGAGACTTTTGGACGTCAAAAATGACATTAGATTGTAATATGGATAGGCGTATGAAGATCCGGGCGTCGTTCATGCCTCTGAAGGTTCGTATTATTGATTGATTGATCATTCATTCATTCATTGTAATTTAAGAGTTGTGCTCATGTCAATTAATTTTTCAAGTACTCAAATAGTATCTCTAAGGTTCAATTTTACGTACCTAAAATTTGTCACATTTATATTTTTTTTTTATTTCATACTTATATCTTTTTTATTTCAAATTTAAAGCACATTATCTTTTTGTTGTTGGTAACTTTCATATTGTTTCATTTTGTGTCGATGTAATGTCAATTTCATTATGATTTTTCATTGTATACAGCGTATAATTTTTTTTCTTCTACAGGATCTATGTTACTTGAGTGCAGACAGCAAAACACCCTTCCTAGAATTTAATATACACGTGTATAGAGATTGTCGAAACTAAATATTAATTTAAAAACAAAAAAGGCTTTAAATGAATATACATCACACTTTTTTTTTTTTTAATATAATTCTGTAACATTCCTAAAAGTGCAATTATATATCCGTCCTAAAAATATATATATCGTATTTTTGTATATTTTGATCAACATTCTTATAGTTATGATTTATATTATTAGATATATAATTATTTATATAGATGTATATTATTAAACTCAAAGACCCTTACAGATAATAAATAAATACAGTTGGAAAACGTCCGCGGAGATTGATTTTAACAGTAATGATGATAAATCAATTTACATCAATTTTAATTTATAATTTTAACTTTTTTTCTATATTAAAAAAAATTAATAAAGACGGTAACATTTTTTAGAGTTTTGCAGTTTATGCACAAAGATAAACTTATAAATATAATGATATATTTAAATCATATAATTATGTATATCAACATTTTTCATATAAATATGTAATTCAATTACAAATACAAATATTAGTTAGCTTCGTTCTTTTCATTTACTTAAAATATTCTGTTATCGAATTAGTATATTTTTATTTTTGTAACAAGTTTTGTTACAAAATTGCGTCACATATTACGTTATTTTATGGTCTGCAAATACAAAATTAAATTTTTAGTCCCTAAATATTTGGGTTTTTGGGTGAAAATGTAGTAGGTATGTAATTTGTATTCCTTTCTACGCCGTCTTTTAATTTAGAAATTAGAAAAAGTATGTAAATGCTTATTTTTTTTTAAATTAAATAGTACCTGTAATGCAGAATTACATAGATTTTTTAAGATATTTCAATTGTTGGTGTTTGAGGTAGCTATTTTTTTTTTATTAATATTAATTTTTTGCCTGTTGATAATCGTATTGTACAGAGAAGAATTGATTTTTTTAACTAGTTATATTTTTTAGTAGGTAAGTTAAATACTCAAATATATTTTGACAAAAATGTTCTTTACAGTTTTATATCGTGTTTATTTTTTTTATTTTTTTTTGTATATTAGTTTACGAAACCAAGTGCATGTGTCATTATTTTACTTAGATTTTATTAAAATAATATATTAATAAGTATTATATATAAAAAACCTCTTTTTTAATTTTTTTTTCTCATTCCATGCCAGTACTTAATTATTTTAAGGAGCAGATTGTATACAAATCTTCTTTTTCTTTTTTTTTTGTAATCATTAATATGCAAATCCTTCAATATCTGTACAGAAGAATCTTTATAATAAAGTATTTTGTCCTTAACATAATTTCTCGATGATTTAAGTTAATTATTTTCAAACAAAAGTCAAAATACGTTTACAATTACTGTAATATTAACTTTATTCTTTTTGGTCGTAATTAGAATTACGGATTTTAAAAAAATTGGTACTAAAGATTGTAATGGACTTAACACTCTCTGTATTATTATCTATGAAAATGCATATTTTAATATTGTTTTGACCAAGGAATTTATATACAAACTGGAATGTGCTCGTGCACTCAAAAACGTTCCTAACAGTGGGATTGCATCTCTTTCTATCATGGATTCAAGGCAACTCGTAAGACAGAGACAAAACAACAGTAGTCAACGAAATGCTCGGAACGATTTTTTCACTTTACATGTTGGAAACAAATGTCAACCTTATGCCTGTTATTTCAAGGTGCATATTTGAATATAAAATTTTATTAAGTTGCGTTCCAGTTATGATATGAATTCCAGTCTATTTTATGTTCAATTTTTAGTCTGCCCAAAATTTAATTCATATTAAAGATATTTTTTTAATTTCTAATTAAAAAATATGTGGTAAAATTTACCGCCAAAAAGAATAAATTACGAAGAATCTCAATATACATAAATAATTTTAAAGTATATAATATAAACGTAGATAATTAGTTTTGTTTAAGAAAATGTAGTTTCGTGTGGATAAGTTAGTTCTCAGTAGTATTTTTAAAATCACAATATTATATGAAAATTAGGGAACATTACAGTAAGATTATTTTTAAGGTTAGAATTAATGTGTCTTGCCATATTCTTGGTTTATTATTTAATCTGTATTATCTGTGGTTAGGTTTCTCAATATTTCATATAATCCATCAATAATATATAAAAAAGGGGAAATGAGTATAAATGAAAACAGACATATAGTGGCGGGCGGCTTAAAAATTGATTAAAAAAACCTTGACAAAATAAAATAAGTTTTTTTTTCTTTTTCGAAACAAATATAAATTTGACGTAATGAAAATAGATTTAGCATAATATTTTATCGTTTTATTTCTGAAACCTAAAAATATTTTATGACTTTATTGACGGTATATGTATATGGTAATATAAAATTATGTAAAAGTGACAGCCTTACTTTCTATCTCTTTTTAGATTTTTTTTTATGTTTTATTATTTTTATGATTTTACTACTTTGGTTATTTTAGGATTAGTTGTAAGTTATTTATACTGAGATTTTCTTCTTATATGTATTAGATTAAAGAGAAATGATTGTTTAAGAAAATAAAAACATTACTAGTAGAATACAATTTATTGTTTCTTTTTCGTCATATCAGCCATTGTGTCTACTGCTGAACCTAAGCCTCCCCTATCATTTAGTTTTCCTTTTACCTTGTTATTCAAATTTTCAACAACACTTCTCACACTCAAAGCCTCCATTACAAACCACCAATCAAGAAACAGACGTCTAGTTCACGTCGAAATATTTATCACGAGCGGGAATCGAATCCGCTACTAGCTGTGAGAGCAAGAGCAAAAGTAAGTTGCTGTGACCACTGCGCCAACCCGTTATCAATAGCAGTCATGATACTGTACTGTACTGTATCAGCTTGTAAACAACCCACTGCTGAGTGAAGGCCTCTTCTCCATATAGAAGAAGGGTTGGAGCTTAATCCACCACGCTGCTTCACTGCGGGTTGGCGGATAATTTCCCTACCATGAGTAACGATCTTATCAGGTGTCTATGATAACAACCGGGACCGATGGCTTTACGTGCTCTCCGAGGCACCTGGGGGAGACCCACAAGGACATACACTCAGACCGGGAACAAATATTTGTAAAAATACTAACCTAACCTAACCTAACCATTATAACAATTTAATTACGATTGCCGATCGTTATTAAATTTTGCATACACGTTGACAAAACACAACACGTAAACAAATAACAACTATAACTAAAACTAAAATCAGTAACAAATAACAATAATTAACGAAAATAACACAGGAATATACAGAGAACGAACAAAATTTATGATCATCCCGAGCGTTTCACGAATGAAATGAAATTAAAAAAATAAATATGTATGAAATTAAAAAAATATATAGGTATATGTACGTAAATACGAAATCAAAAAGCCGTCCAAATGTTTTCAATACCCGCAATAGTCTCGTTTGACCTAGTCCGTCTTTGCCGAGAGCAGTGCAGCAGATAGCAAACAAAGAAGATAGAAAGAGATAGCCTATATTTTGTAATAGTTTACATTTGGTATCTTGTTGAATGCACTATATACATATATTTCTTTTTCATCATCAAACTCGACTTTATCTCAATAATACGTCAAGTATTCATCATACTCAAATTATTTTAAAAGGTCGGCAACGCACCTGCTTGTCCTCTGATGTAGCGGGTGTCTAAGGATGTCGCTTTGACTTACTATCAGGAGAACCGTCTGTCCGTTTGCCCCCTCTTGCAATATAACAAAAAGAAATTTCTTTTCGCAACCTATAAATCCAAAGATTGTTGTTTATTAGTTGAGGGGAAACAGACTCTCCATAGGTAATATACAAATCCATAGGTAATGGCCTTATTCATTACTATAAGCCCGACTTAGTTAAAATATGTTTTGTCTCTTTCGTTCTCTATATTTTTTATATTCGATAAATCGAGGCAAAATATATTTTAACTATTCGGGCTTATAGTACGTTTATGAATAAGGCCGATATCCGCTTAAGTTTCCGGGTAATGACCTTTTAGTTTACCAACTGCACAAAACTGGCCAAGGCCTCTCACGTTTTGTTACGTAATTTCCCGCCGGTGATAATGTAATATACGTTAGTCGACCTGTAGTTGACAGGTGCACTTCGCGTACTAATGCCTGTGTCGAAAAACAGTTGACATCGGCAATATAGCCATGGCGACCATTACTTGACACGGGCGCTTGCGGTTAGTTTGTAAACTCTTGTTAACTAGTAGTTGACACAGGCAGTCGAGCGTGTAGTCTGTTTGGGAAACGCATCAACCAATGTAAACAAATATTTGTTCAATCACGTAAAGCTTGACAAACGGCTTGATAGTTTATAGGGCGCCTTGGATGCTATACTTATGACAGTGATATAATTTTTTTTCCTGTTGTTTGTATTATAATAAATATAAGTCAAGGATGTGGTTTTATTATTTGTTTTTTTTTTTTTAATTGTTTTTTCCTCTATACCATTGCTATAAATTTGACATTTATATAATAATGTTTAGCAGATTAACTAAAACGCGGTCAAGTGCGAATCGAACTTGCGCACAAATATTAGTATTTAGTACAGTCTGGGCAAAACCAAAAAAAAAATAATTTCGTGTGTACGGAGTACACATGTCAGAAGTGAAACATCTTTGGAAAACTCAATTTAAAATTTATTAATATTAATAGTTAAACATTCTATTACTTATTTACGTGTTGTTTACGGGTTACGACAACATACTATCTCATTCTCTCCTACACATTTTTGTATTTGTGTCTCTTACCTGTCGTTTTTTCCGTCGCATCCCGTTTCAAATCACAACGATTCTAAAGAAGTTTCACTTCAAAAATGTACTTGTGTGAATGGAGCTTTAACGAAAATGAAGTGCAGCTATTTTACCAAAAAAAAATCTATTTTAGCTTCACTACAAAAAAAAATCTTTAATAAACAGAATAGAGAATATGCAACTGCAAGTTCTCTGCTTTTTTTTAATATTTAATAAAAATTTACTAAAAATCCGTAGACAAGCTAAGTCCTTGATAAAAGTACAAAAAAACAGAGCAATTGAACATACGAAGAATCAGTGACAAATGGCGAAAAATACATAAGTAAAATGGCGGACTTGCAATAGAATAGTTTTGTGCTAATATTGTTTGACGTAGGCATCACAGACATCACGGCGTCGTCAAGACTGTTCAGAAGTGAGCCAGACAGTCCCCATGGCAGAGAAGTCTGGCCTTTTCGCCGAGGCCAGCCTGTCGCTGGATCCTCAATTAAAGCGGCTGAAGGCTCCCGCAGGGTTTTAGTACGGTATTGCACTCCCAAAGTGCCGAGTCCAACATAGGTCTAAGACTACCGACCCGGACGTTCTGGATATCATCCGTAAATGGATTCCCCTGCGATAAAAAAAGGCATCACAGACATGATGACATTAAATTGAAAGGCGCACGCAGGCGACGTTGCGGCTACAACTAATCTCTAATAAATACAATGGATTTTTCCGACAGTCATAAACAATATAAAAATTCAAATATGTTAATTAAAATGGTTTGATAAAAACTGTAAAGTGTATTGTTAAAATATTCTAAATACCTCTGTAAATGCTATGCCATATAATTTGAATAATGATTTAAGAATGATTGTGTGATAATCTTAAACAGATGTCTATTGTTTTGTTTTACATGTTAAATGTAATGTTTAATTGTTTAATGTTTCTAATTAATTGTTTCATTTTTTTAAAAAGATTTGTTAAATATTTCTAGACATGAAAGTTAAAAATTTAGTTTACATTTAGCGTTACAGTAAAAATAAATTATTTTTTATAAATTTTATTTATTATTAATAAATTCGTTTTTATTATGTTTAGTTTAGTCTAAATGACAATTTAGTCACACACAGTACTAATTTTAGTACATCTAGATTCATCAATAATTATTTAAATCCTTTTTATACACAAACCAATGTGGTCCAATTTATTGAACAGGTGAATCGACACCATTTATTCCATTTGCAGATATAAATTCCAGCTGGCATCACTCAGTTTTTAAGTGCTTAAATAATTTAAAGCATAACTTTCAAAGATGAGTTATTTATCTCGTCCTCGACGGTAACCGACGGTTTTTTCAATAAATTACAAAATATATCTAACTTATTAAACTTAAGCGCTAAATTAATTAGTTTTGGCAGTATTATATTTAATATTTCAACAAGAACCAAATTTATTACGCAAAATATAACATAATGACATATTACGTCCATTTTGTTTTTAAAGATGTCCACAGACTTGAACTGAAAATTCTAGAAGAAAAATAAATTACTAGTATACTTTAGAACTAGTTAAGTACCTACATTTCAAGTCTCAAGGCTAGAGTTAGAATATAGGTATTAAATATTCAAATATCTAAGTATACGCAATGCTTGTAATACGATATATACCTATGTAGGTACTTATAAGACGACAAATATAATTATCGTAAATTAAAGGATATTAAATTGTTACAGCCATTGATCACACAAATGCAGTAATGAAATTATGTGCATATGAACGACACTCGAACCGGTTTATTTATATAGTTTAAACTACACGTTCCATGCGGCTTTACCCGCGTTATATTTGAACTCTCGTTATATATATGTATATTTAAGGTTTGACAGTTGCTATAATAGGGTACCTATTATATATTTTATTAAACTAATAAGTTGTTTTACGCTGCTACTGTATCGTGTCCAATGCCCAAAGGTTGTCTGGATAATTCGATGTTTTAGCCATAAGATTGTCTCTGTACATCTTTTATTATATATTTCTGTGTTTGTTTGTATCATACTTGTAAAATAAAGAATGTATTTTTATCATTATTTTATTTAATGAATGGATTTATTATTTAATTTTAAAATCGACGTCCATCACCGATTCTCTTGTTTTCGTTTGATGCTTGTCACTTCTCATTTACTCACAGTCTAAAGTTGTATAGCTTACGTTATCCTAAATAAACTGACTTTCTAAAACCAATTATTGATCCTATCTCAGTGTAGTCACAGATAGGTTCTAACAATATTATTATTATAAAATATAATATGAATGATTATTATGTATATCTTGATCATAGATTCAACGTTTGTATCAGCCATTGAATATCTACTGCTGAACGTAGACCACCTCCAGAGCGACCGCCCGAGCTCTGTATTGTTGATTATTTTGAGGTTTGCAAATGCTCTCCACGCTTGGCAGGTGGGTTAGCGAGCGCAGTGTATTGCTGCAGGGTATGGTGACGCTGTTTGCCCACCGTCCGGTGAAATAGCCTACCGCGAAGATGCGATGCCCAAGTGCGCGGGGCGTCGCACAGGAGAGAGTGGCCCGATGGGGCTGCCGCCTGCGGACCACGGAGCAACGTACGCGGTACCCGTGGTCCGCCTTAAGGGCGAGTGAGGGCGCACGGCGGGTGCATTTTTTTCCCGCCGAAACAAAAAAAAGGGTATGGTGACCCTGCAATCTATCATCGTCTTGTTTGCTGGACAGTCTCTTCAGTTCTCAGAAAGGCGACTTGATGGCCATAATGCTCGCACTATTATGGCCATAAAGTCGCCTTTTACGACACCTTGGCAAGAAGGAGGTCAGGAATAATCTTCTATGACGGTATATTCAACATTACGGACCTAATAAAGTATTCGACTGGCAGGGACGCTGCTTTCCGCTCCTAATTAGTCATTCCCGCATTAAGTCTAGACGTAATATTAACAATGGGTACGTTCGCGGGCCCTCTTCTAATTGATAATTCATCACTTTTATAGGATTTTTTAATCTGTCTTGGATTTTTTAATGTGGTCTTTGGAATGCATAGATTAAAAAATCCTATAAAAGTGATGAATTATCAATTAGAAGAGGGCGCGCGAACGTACCCAATATGTATTAAGTTTATTAAAAATCATAAAACTCAGGCATTAAGTGTGCTAACCTTAGGAACAGTTGACCGTGTGTGTACGTTATGCATATTTGAACACATTTAATGCAACATTTACAATTAATATCATTATTTACACCATAAACATATGCCATATTCATACAGGAGTTAGATTCTATTACAATCGTGTTACAATTATAAATCAGTCGTTCATTAACTACATAATGGTTGTTTTTGTCAGGTTTGCCAGAGTAAAAACGTAAAACAGCCGCAACTTTTAAAACTTTCAATTTTGTCTTCCAAACGGCTGTGGTGCAGCGGTTTTGCGGCAGTGCTTAACCGTACGGCGCTGTCGCAGCGTTGTTGCGGGCATATAGAGTCCGTACGGCGCTGTTGCAGTGCTGTTGCGGCTATTTTAAGTTTTTACTCGGATGGTAAACAACTAATTGTCTCTTCGTGACCACGCATCTTGTAACTGCTCCGAAATATCGAAAAAAATCGTCAAAAAACTATATCGTGGTATGTAGGTACTCTTTTTTATCCTTAACTAAATGATAGTGACATAATGGCGTCGTGATATGTTCATAATGATTTACCGATGGTGCCATTGATACTAAAACTTTATAATAAAAACCGCATTTGGTCTTTTAAGCGTCACAAAGCAACATTTTTGGAATAAAATTGAAATAGTAAAGTCAGTAAGATATGCGACAGCGAAAAAGCAGTTAATTTAATTAGTATAGTATATATTTACCTAGTGAATACCAATATTTTTTTTGAAGATTATATTAGATATGACGTCTGTATGTCTAGACAAACTTACAAAACTTATAGAACTGCAAAAAAAATGAAGGTATTAATATTTATAAATAAAATCTTTTAAAAATCATTTAAAGAAAAAATGTGTGATATGATGAATAACTTATTTTATCAATGTTTAAGGTTTTTTAGGAAAAATCCTAATCACTTATTTATATTAATGTTTGTTGTTTGATAATTACTTTATCTGGAAGGAGAAATAACAGATTTACCAGTGCTGCTTATAAGCAGTACCAACTCTCCGCGTGTGATATTTTGAAAAAAAAAACTTATAATTGTAATAAAATAAGTGAAATTCTTTTTATTAAAGAAATTTTACAATATTATACATATTTACAATTCAAAACTTAAAATAATTATTTACAAAAAGTTTTGGTATAAATCATGTCCGCGTGGAATGATAGCAGCCAAGAAGCCAAGAATACTAGCAGCATTTCCCCGTTGAATCGCAATTCCGATTCTAAAATAAGTAATATATAAATACATTATCTTAATAATAATGAATGCAACAATAACTTTAAACTTAACTACAAAAATTGTCCTCTAGACCAGATAATGAAAACGAAAAGAAATATGGTCTATTTTATCTCTATTTATAACTTTAATTAAAACTAGCGGTGCACTTATTATTACGGGAAAATAAAGTTCAACAATTTTAAACACGTCAACTTAAAAAAAAATCTTCAAAACAATCAATGCTATTTCCCTTTTTAGGGTTCCGTAGCCAAATGGCAAAAATCTGTCTGGTCTGTCTGTCTGTCCGTCCGTATGTCACAGCCACTTTTTTCCGAAACTATAAGAGCTATACTGTTGAAACTTAGTAAGTAGATGTATTCTGTGAACCGCATTAAGATTTTCATACAAAAATAGAACATTTCAATAAATTTTGGGGGTTGCCCATACTTAGAACTGAAACTCAAAAAAAAATTTTATTCTCTCTAACTCCACCATTAGTGATCCCAAATCCTTATGAAGGAAGGGGGAATGTAGACTGAGGATTGACTGAACCAATCATAGGATTTTAACATCTAGTATCAGGCAGCGGTTAACTAACTCGAATAAGACCAAACCGATTCCTCGATTCATCTTAAACCCAGAAGAGAAAATTTATACCCAGTAACATTGACCTAAGCATTACTTTAAAAACAATCGATGATATTGAGTTCAGTATTAAAAATTCAACAGCATTGTACACTTGGCTGCCACAATCTTCACTCTTCACTCTATCTCACATGAATAAGAAAGTAAAATCAAAAAAGGAAAAAAAAAAATTAATTTCCAAAAACATAAAATAGATGACGCTATGAAGCATAAACTTCCAAGAAAAAACTGTGCAAATGTTAATGCTCTGGCTGCCAAATTAATGGGGTATGGAAGTACTATTTACACAAAACTGAAAAGGAATAGCGTTCCAAATATCATGAAACGATTCACCAAAGAATAGTGAGAACGCTTAATAGAAGACTGTCCTGTTCTCTCTTGCTGAGAAATAAAATAATCAAACAGAGCTCAGACAAAGAAACAGCCAAATATCCATGATAGATTGCTTTGCTTAGCGTAATATAAAAATAAAAAACTCTTTCTAAAAAGACATTTCAATAAATTACAATTGTAATTAGAAAGCAATTAGCTTTAGAAGTTTTTAAAGACTTTATTAATAACAATAATAAATAATAATAATAACGTCTCACACGTAACGGCCCCTAGTAGGATGTGAATCCTGTGTCGGGGGTCCGGAAATACACACAATACACAAGCACAAACGCCCAGACCACGACAAACATCTGTATGGCCTATACAAACATTTGTTATGTGCGGGGATCGAACCCGCGACTGCTAGCGCATCAATCAGTTGCTGTGACCACTGCGCCAACGCGTCGTCGTTTAAGTTTTTAACGTAACTCGTAAGTAATACTAAAAATATGCTAGCAGTTATGGCAGTTTTTTTTCAACTAGTTCAAATCATCAAAAATTATATAGAAAAAATTTAGGCAATATAACGGCTTTTCCAAGTAAACAGGAAAATAAGTGAAACTTAAATATTTTGTTGTAAAATAGGAAATTAATTATTAAATGAAATAAAAATAAAATAAATACTGAAGTGTCTGTGTCTCTAAAGTTTAGTTTAGTTTAAAATTTAAATCTACTAATTTAAATACGAAAGGACTAAAAAAAAAAAAAAGATACGACAACAATATTACAAACCAAAAAAATTGCGTAATTTTACTCGTATTTGTAATTGCCACTCCACTTCTTGTCCTAGAGTGAGTTATTATAGCCTTTCACAATATATCTTCCACAATTTTGAGCTATCATATATGATTAAAATAATTAGTGCGTTCAAGCAAAATAATCTCTTTGGATTTATAATTTGATAGAAAAGTCTTAAAAATATCAAGTAAACATTTAGTTTTTACTTCATTTATAAAACAGTGAATAGAACATAACTATTGCTATAAAAGCAAGCCCTTTGCTTTCACCAAACAGTAAAATACGATATCTTAACTGCGTTCGAATCAAAAGCAAGCTATTTACTTTCCACAGTTACATGTTCCGTTATTCAGTTCGGACCGTTCCCGTCTGACTAACGATCTTAAAACGATGTGAGGTTCAAATTTTACCGTTAAAAGGTAATCAAGGATCAATTAATCACCCTTATGAATGATTTCAAAAAGCGTACAATCGTAATATATTTATTATTTACAAAGATAATTTTTTCTTTTGTGTTACATTCTAAATTCTTTTTAGATTTTCTGTGTAATAGGGTACTTTTGGTAATGAAAAATAACTTAAAAAAAATAAAATGTATGTAGAAATTGTATGTACTTAAATATTCTAATTTTGAGTCATAAAAGCACATTATTCTTTTATCATATTTTATCATATTGAAATTTAAAGTCGTAAATTTTAATCTCTACGTGATTAAGAGCCAAAACACATAACGGCGTTGCGGCGACGCAACGCTAAAATCGGCAGTTTGCGTTGCGGCGTTGCGGCGCCGCGAAAAAGAGCGTTGTTGTAGGGTAACCAGTTCTTCGTGATTTTTTATTGTGGATATTAATTTAATTATTTTAAATATTATAGTTCACGTGAAATTTGTTAATTATTGTTTGTGAAGTTGTTATTTAGTAGAATGCATAAAAAGTAATCCTTTGTACCGGAAATAATTTTGTGAATCAAGTTTGTATGCTGGTAGAATTTTAAACAACTTTTGTCTCATAAAGCCTAAACAAAATTGAAACAAAGTGATACATAAATTAATATCTTACTATATTAGTTTTATAGATTAAATATAAATAAATAGGTTTTGTCCGCGGCTCCGCTCGCATGGTACAGGCACCAACGGTAGTCGGTACGTAAAGTAGGTACTCTATGTACTTTTCTGTACCCCAGACAACTGGTATGCAGAATTTCATGATGATCGTAATTCAGGTGAATAGTTAAAGCGTGAAAGCGTAACAAACAAAGAAACTCACTTTAGCGTTTATCATATGCATGAAATTAGCATTCCCCTATAATTGTGTAAGATAGAAAAAATATCACTATAATAACTTTTCGAAACGCTGCTTTATTACATATTTATAATTTAGGTACATCATACATGTCATTTTTTGAACCGAGTCATAAATTAGCTGTAAATCTAATAGTTAAAAGTGGTTAAAAGTGACAATACCTATAACAACAATTGAGCTGAACTGTGAGCCGTTTCACAGCTCCGGTTCAAGCATATGGCTCATGAGCTTATCTGCAGTTCATAAAAATTCATTGAGATACCCATGTCTAATAAAGACACAAAAAAATAAAATATAAAAATAGACACAAAATGTCAATAAATCATGGTCAACAAGTATGACGTCACAACGCCGGAATTGGCGGTGCCGCGCCGCTAAAATTGGCCGTTTGTGTTTCGGCCCTAAAACACGAGCCGCGTGGGACGTCATATAGGCAAAAACTGTCAGTTCAGTGTTAACAACAAACAAACCGGTTTTTTAAAAGCAGATAGTACGAATCTGCCAAAAAATTATTCAATAATGGTTGCAAAGTTCTTTGCATATAACTCAGACTTCTGTTTTGCCGAATTCCCGAATTTTTAAACAATTATATTGTTTTTCTATGTAAGTATTCTATGTAGCCAGGTATACCTAATTAGTAAAAAAATATTGGAAAGTGTTAGGTTATGTTTTATTATCTTTATCTTTCATAGTAATTATAGGTTATGTTACCATCAACTTTATTTATACATATATAGTTAATAATGACTTAGGATCTCGTTTTGCGATTTCCAACCAATCATTCCTTATTTCAATATCATCTGGCGTTTTGATAAACAACTTTTCTGGAGTTTTAATGCTAGTATTTGTACAACTAGATACTACACACCAACGATAGCGATTGTAATTCATTATTTTTGAATGAGTGCCGGTCGTACATAAACGACATTTGTTTTTACCAATATTACGTCACCAAAATGGCTGACAGTGTTTTCGCGAGAATAAAAAAGTTTTAAAATTTAATTTAATTTTATGGCAAGAATGCGTGTTTATTTTGCCGAAATATAGTTTTTTGTGGTTTTTTATTAAGAAAATCAACATTAGAAAGTACTTTTTCTAACATAGCAGAATACCCTATTCCGAGTTCTGTTGTAGTTTTAATAAGAGTACAACAATAATAGTAATTTACTACGAGCGTGCCGTACAGTTAATACTTAATAGTTTATAGTACTGACTGGACGGTGAGTCAGTTCACTCTGGTAGAGTCTGGTAAGTTCATCAGTTGCTTTCGCGTTTTGTTCAACGGTAGACGTTGCTAACTTATTTATAATTTTTGTGCTGTGAATTCTATTGAATCGATTCAGAAGTCAATATCAAAACACACCTCTAAACAGTAAGTATTTATCGCATAATATTCGATAATTGAAATGTTTGCAAAAAGTATTTTGAATTATTTTATTTTAAGATAACGTATTTGTTTTAAGATACCGTATAAAAAGTTTCGTCCCAAGTAATCTTAACTTACGGATTTATGAAAAGCGTATTTTCGGAACAAGACACCTTATTTATTTATTAATTTATTCATTCATTATAATATTTAATAATTCACTAGTGCAAAGATAGTAGAGGATGATTTCGCTAATGTCACGTGGATAGAGAAGACACGAAGCAGATTAAAAGTATCCCATATTTTTTAAATTATTAAGCAATTTTTATAATTTAAAGTATGTATATAAACATATAATATGTCAAACCTACTTTTTATGATATACATTAATACATTTACTCTCTTGCAAGAAGTTAGAGTTTTTTTTAAAGTTATGTATTAAATTAACAAGTTAACTTCTATGGTTATTTCACGATTATTTTTTATGGTTTTCCTTAATGTAGTATAATTAAAATTAATGCTTAGAATAAATATCTAGATTTTACTTAGATTGTGTTCGTAATTATAACTAATTTTACTTAAATTCTAAGTTAGTTAAGTTGATATGTTTTTTTTAACAGACAGTTACAGCTACGTACATATTTAGGGGAGAGTTGGATATTACCGAGCCTCTAAGAACTTGGACCTATAATTCGGAGAAGGTGCGATATATATATTCAAAAATGCAGTAAATAGTACAGAATTTATTTAGCTACGCATACATCACGGCAAAATATTTCAAAAAATAAACAAAAATTAATTATTGCAAAATAATAAAAAAACGGGAAAGCGTGGTATTATCAGACTGGTCTGATAATATCGTGCAAAGGTTTGATAAAACCGTGCCCATAATAATTTCGTGAATTTCTATCAGTAAACTTAGAATTTAAAAAAAATGCAACGTTGAATAAACTCGTTCGTAGAAAAAAAAGCATAGACTCCTTTCTATACCTAGATATAATTATTATTTTACGACTAGATTAATTATCATAACCATATCGGCCATTGGATGTCCACTGCTGAACGTAGGCCTCCCCCCATAGACTTCGTTTCAAAGCAGCCTCCATCCAACGACTTCCGGCGACTCTCTTTAAGTCGTCTGTTCATCTCGTGGATGGCTGTCCGATACTGTGCTTGCCGGTACGTGGTGTTCTCTCGTACACGCCCTGGGCGCGAAATTGACAAACTCTGTTATTTCATTTTATAACCTCAAAATAATACAGTCAAGTTAATTGTGTATTCAAATCAATCTAGTCATTAATTCTATAATATGTTAGGATTAAAATAAAAGTAATCAATGTGTTACAATACAAATATAGAATAGCTTACCTCTTGTCAAAAATGCCCGCGAAATTATAAGGAACGAGAGTAAAAACTTGTATGACACGATGTGTCTTAATCGCTGCTCCGAGTAAATTACCGTCGTGCACGGGGAGGGGTAGAGGACTCGGACTGTGATCTTAAAGGACTAGATAGCGCAATTAGCGTTTAGTTTTTGAAATATGCTAGGGCGTGGAATTATCAAACGCGCGGTATTATCCAACTCTCCCCTACTATAAAAATATCTTTAATAAAATGCATGCAAAAAAAGAACAAAAATTACATGTACAAAGTAAAAAAAATAATAATAATAGATTCTAATTATCATTATCAACTATTATTTATGAAATCATTTGTAAGATTTTGATTGTGCAAACTTTCCCTAAAAGCTTTAAAATTATTAATAATAAATACATAATTATGTTATAGCAGAAACGTGGATTGTTTTCTGCGACATTACTCGTATTAGTGACGGCCGGCTGGTCGAGTGGTCAGGCAACTGGCACTTAACGCAGCGGTCGCGGGTTCGAATCCCGCCAGGTGCAGATAATTTGTATGACAAATATAGATGTCTGCACCGGGTCATGGATGTGTATTTATGTATATATGTATTTATATCTTAAATTTATTTCCGTTCCTAGTACCTGTAACACAAGTTCTTACGAACTTAGCACGGGGCTAGGTTAACGTGGTGTGATTGTTGGTTAATATTTATTTATTATTTATTACGAGAATGTTGTTGTAACTTGTATGCTTAAGGGTGCCTGTCCATTAAGGCGGAGCGAGGCTGCGGAGCGGAGAAACGAAGAAATATTAACCAATAGGACTGCAAAAATCTTCTCTCTGCTCCAGTGGACAAGGGCTCTGCATTCATATTGGTTAAAATTTCTCCGTTTCTCCGCTCCGCCGCCTCGCTCCGCATCAATGGACAGGCACCCTAACAGTTGCAGACAATTGAACAGAGCGATTAGGAATTTTGAAGTCAAGTTTTGTAATAAACCGCTATTAAAAAACCATTAGTTAGTTTTTAAAAAAACTTAAATTTTCATAGTTACCAAAAATAAATAAAGGCGTAAATTTGATTTTTTTTTAAACTACTGAACCGGTATCAAACGCCATTAGATAAATACAATATCTAGAATTAACTTAGACCATAATACACCATGCTTGGACTTATGGCAGCAAAATCTTTGACGGATAAAAAGCGTGTTTCGTCAGTAAATTTGTTGTAATTCCGAGCACGGGTAAGAATACAATTTTGTCTTTTGCTTACAATACCTTGGATCCATATGTGTAGACAATTTAAAAATATGTTCCATCTTAAATCGAAATGTAGAAAAAATCTATAAAATATAAATTAAATGTTTAAATAACCTGTACCGCAAAGAAAAAGAGTCGGTTAGAAAATTTTCAATATCTTCAAAAGTGCCTGACCTAGCTTTATGAAATCAAGACTAAATTAAAGAATATTTTAATGTCATTTCAAATTAAAGTAAAATAAAAAATAAGCTTTTTATTTTTAATATTTAAATGTAAAATAAATAAAAATGCGTAGTTTTTCCAGTATTTTCGTAAATTTAGATTGGTTACAGATGTGCCGTTTTCAAAACAAGACAAGACAAAATACGATTAAACAAATTAATTTTCAAGACCGTTAAACTCCTTTTACTCCTTTGAGTAAATTTTAGGGTTTCGTAAGCTTTGTAAGACTTCTAAACTAAATATTGATTTCAAAATTAAAGTCTTGAAAATATACTACACAGAAAATATTTCAGCATTTAAAATATTAGTACAAATATTTAAATATTAAATAGTCTCCTTATACCTTTACCTAAACCAAATAAATATATATTTATTCAGGCAAAACGAGATACCAAAAAATAAAAAATAAAAAAAAACCAGTAATGTAGTAAGACCTAAAATTAATATACTATTTCTTTGAGTTTTCATTTAATTCCCGATGCAAATTAAGGTGTATTAACTTACTAAAATATATTTTAATTAAACAATATTCAATGATAAAATATATAACTTTTACTTTACTTTTATATTCGTTATATAAAGTTATTTTGTATTTCAATGGTTGTAATATTATAGTTAACGTGATCGTTTTTATGGAATTTGTTATGAGTTTATGTAATCGATTGAGAAGATTAAGGGCTTATACCGTTACTGTGAACGCGTTAAAAAATTTCTAAACGGTCAAACTATTACCCAGGGGCCACACTAGCGGGAAACGTCAATGCCTATCATCGCGGTAGACATTCCGATAATTTTAGCGCGATGAAGTGAGTGGCTACACTTGAAAGTTCAACGTCAACGCCCATTCTTGGCGATAAAATTGGCGCTAATGTTATTTGAATTTCAAGCAAGATAGACGTTGACGGTGCAACTCTGTATTTGATGAGTGTAATTTTTTTTGTATAAATAATAAATAAATAAATATGTTTAACACACACACACACGGTCGTCTGTAAGGTAGGCAACCTAATGCCTGTGTTTTAGGTAACAGCCGACTGATATACATTTTTTTTTAAATAAATATACATATAAATAATACATATATGAATACACATACATTACACCCAGACTCGGGGCGGGAATCGAACCCACAACCCTTGGAGCAGAAAACAGGGTCACTGTAAACTGCGCCAATGGGTCAGTCATCATGAACATATGCATGCCATCAACTTCCCGGCTATGTGAGATTAAATAAGAAACATATAATAATAAGTATTAATTATGTATATCTATAAATATTATTGAACGGGTGGAGTGAAGCAGTTGTTGTTTTGCCAGACAACCTGAGATTGACAGTAATATTGCATTTGCAGATGGGCAAATGGCATAACAATAATAATATATAATAAATATATGTTATACAAAATAATGATAATTCAGTGATAACAAATAATTCAATTCCGTTCATAAAAGTATGTAATTTATCATCAATGTTTTCTTATGACGTCAACACGTAAAAATTATTTATCGTCCGTAAACCGACTTTACAGACAAACATTTTTTATTAAGAGTTATTATATCTATTATTACTATTATCTATTCAATTAAATTGAAACAACATTTTTATACTTTACGAAATAAAACAACATACTCTGTATTTACCTGTGTCTTTCATTTATTTATATATTATATATTTCAGGCAATTGGAATAATATTAATGATACATGTGATTATATTACTGTTCAATTTTTAAGTGCAATAAAGAATAAATTAAAGTAATTAATGTGGCTTTTACATAATTTTTCGATCTTTTATTATCTTTATTTCACCGAAAGTCAAAGTTGTTGGTTGTTTTAAAAGGTAATAATTAAGGTAAATATTCGTCGCTAAGCATCATTTTGTGACGCACGATTCTTATAAATTTTGAATCTCGAATCCGTAAACGTAATTACTTTTTCGTTACTCCACTCCATAGTCATAGTATAGAGGGAGGTATTTATCGAAAACAAACACGTGCGATTCCGTCGCGCTCACGTTGCACAATGACATATGTTCGTAGTGTGCTGTGTGGCCGCTTCAACGTAGATATTAAGGGGTCTGGCCACCCTGGATTATTTTTTTTCATTTTTATTTTTTTATTTTTTTTAATAAACCCTGAACTGTAAAGGACATTTTAAGACCTGTTGCGTATCGAAACACTCAAAATTGGCCAAGTTACAGGCATCTTAATTTATATTATTACACACTTATTTTTTAATATTTTCAAATAAAATTTTACAATGTTATTTTTGAAGCCCTTTTGTAATATTGAGTAAAAAAAATAAAAATATTCCGGCCCATAGTTTCGAATTTATTAATTTAATTAAAAAAACAGTGCATTTTTTATTCCGCCAGGGTGGCCAGACCCCTTAACTCTCGCGGTTATCTCTTTGATGTACCGCCACTTGAACTATCGCCCAACGTCCAACGGCAATGTCAATGCCGTTGTAAAATTATCGCGATGAGTCGTGGCCACACCTATGTTCATCGCCATAGTAAACGGCATTTCCCGGTGAGTCGTGGCTACACCTACGTTCATCGCCATAGTAAACGGCGTTTCCCGCTAGTGTGGCCGCAACTACCGCCCAACGTCCAACGGCAACGTGAATGCCGTTGTTAAATTATCGCGATGAGTGGTGGCCACACCTACGTTCAACGCCACAGTCAACGGCATTTCCCGCTAGTGTGGCCCCAGTATTACGGATAGAGTACGAAATAAAAATAGAGTGTTTCCACATTAAAAACTGAATTCAATAATACTATGTTTTTTACACTTCTAGGAGAAATTTTTGATCAAATTTGTATGAGATTAACGCCGAGTTGCACGAAACAAATTTTATATTTAAGTGTTTATTAAACTAATTTAATCACAAGAATCGTGATTATCTGTTGCACAAAACCTACATCTGATTAAGTTAACAAAAAAAATTAGTTTAATTAAAGACCTATCTAACGGATGATGAATTCCAACAGCTTTAAATTAATCATGAGATCAAATAATTTTAAGATTAATTGCAACTTAACTAACGGAAAGTTAGCGACGGTTTCGTGCAACTCGCCGTAAATCGCTAGATAGAGAAGAATCATAAAACTGAATTAAAACATGCCGAAAATATAAAGAAAAACAACATATAAAAAATTAGAATAACTTACTTTTCGAAGTCATATAACTTTACAAATTTTATATTCATGCTGCCAATAGGCTGAATAAAATTATCGAAAATGCAGTTCTTATTAATATATATATTACAATATTATTATAATGTGCAAACCAAAATTTAATTTCGAGGGAAATTTCACCGCGTGCATAAAATTATATTAAAATAATTACTTGAATTTTTACACATAAAATATATTTTTATTAAAATGCTTTTCACATACATGCACGTTAAGTTAGAAATTTCATTCTCTTGGTTTCCGTTACAAATGGGCATATTAAGCAAAAATACCTATATATTTTTAATCTGCCTGGAAAATATTTTATATCAATGTTCAATCGGCGACGTTTATAATACGAGTTTGTGCTTATAATTTTATTTCATCGACACAATCGGAAAATCATTAGAACACCATTGTGACGTCGCTATGACAATATTGAGTTAGAAGTATACCAAATCATTATGAGGTCATTGATTGACCTACCGCTAGCGATCTACCGTTGACACGTTTGTAATAACTTCAAATACGTCATACTTTTTAAAAATTCATTCATTTGGTTTAATGACTAATTTTTTTTTAGCATTGAATATTATGTTCAAATAATAATACAATTAACTAGTATTTCATCGAATTAGATGAAAAATTTCATCATGGTAGTGAAATTATCCGCCAATCCGCAGTGGAGCAGCGTGGTGGATTAAGCTCCAACTCTTCTTCTATATGGAGAAAAGTCCTTCGCTCAGCAGTGGGTTATTTACAGGCTGATACAGTACGGTATTAAATTATATCAATCCAGTGGTTACCAAGCGTGGTATGGTTGTGGTTTTAAAGTGCTAATCACTAGTTGAAATGAGCTGGCTCTATTGGTGAGATTTTGAATGCGTTTAAAAATCGTAGTTAACTGATAAACAATCAATATAATTTTTTATACTTAATTAAAAATACCGTATCTTCTAAATAATTAAAAAATGAAACACTGGATAGATTTTAGGGCCTATGCACACCACTTTTTTTAAACGCTTTTATCCTACAGAACAGTTTTTTGTCGTTTGTATCGATTCAAACGCGCGGCACTGCGCGGCGCGTCTGTATCGCTACAAACGCGCGTCAACGGCGCGTTTTAAAAATGTGGTCTGCATAGGCCCTTAATTAGGTCTTCAAAGTTTTACTTCTCAGACACTTTATTTAATATAAATTTATTAAAGTTTTAAAAGACAACATTTTTTTATAAGCATCGTTCAGTTTGTGTGTAATTGCCGTCGAATTTTGTTAATATTTTAAGGAGGCAACCATTAATTACGTCAGCTCAAAATGGGGGGAGGGGTCTCATTTGAACCTTTATACCCGAAAATCTCACGCCAAAAGTCAACCAGTTACAAATATATATATATATATTTTGATTGTTCATTGCCCGCTGAAATGATTTTTTATAATTGCCCGCTGTTTGTGCGTTTAGTTATATCAAATTTAACCACCAGTCATTATAGAACACAAATAAATTTAGCCCTCTATATACTTTAGCGTAAATCTTCCCAGGGAAGGGGTGTTTTTTTTCGAAATTTTTTTTTTTTTTTTTTTTTTTTATTTATTTATTTATTTATTAATACATTAAAATATATGTATATACATGCAGTGCCTCATAAACAAAAGATAGTTTTACTGTGCACTGTAGTTAAACTATACCTAAGTTATAATATATAAAATTATAATACTATGTAATCTAAATATAAAAATGGAATTTATCCGACCATCGCATCAACGCCGTAAGCAGAACCGGTATCTATACACATTCCTCTAAAAAGTGCTTTTTGAGTTTATGTTTGTAATTTTTTTCGTTCATTTCATCTTTTAGTGTTTTTGGGAGTGAATTCAATAAAGTAGGAACAATATATTTAAGTGAATGTTTGCCGTAGTTATTAATGACTTTGGGGATTTCTAATTTTGGATTCTTACTACTTCTCAGTCTTTTACAGTTGTCAACTTTTTTTTGGATTTTTGTGTTCAGATATTGTTCTGTAAGTACAAGATATTTTACTTTAACGTCAACTGGCATAACTTTGCAGTAATTGAATAGAAGATGATAGTTTTGTTTATGTTGTTCTTTAATTTTTTTAGGTACTATGGCTTTTAAAATACGCATTTGAAGTTGATATATTTGATTTATATGACTTTTATATGTTAGGCCATAGCTACTTAGTCCATATGATATTATAGATTCGCCTAATGTTTTATAAATTGTTAAAAGTGTCAAAAAAGGAATTTTATTTTTTATAATTATTAATTTTGCCAAAAGGGCCCGTAATTTGTCACAAACATAGTTAATGTGTTGTTCCCATAGGAGACGATCGTCGATCAATAACCCCAAATATTTTTGACAAGTAACAGTTTCTACTGACGAACAGTTACATCCATCATAGTGATGTTTGTCTGTATGTAAGCATTGATGATTATGAGCTATTAGTTTAACATCACCACAATATCTGTTCCTGCCTGAGCTTATATACATTTTTTTTGTTTTATCAATATTAATAACGAGACCATGGTCATGTGACCATTTTAAGAGTGAATTAAAATCAGTTTGGAGCTGGTTCATTGCTTCCATGATATTATGGTGAGCAGCTACTAGACAAGTATCGTCAGCATATTGATATAATTCGCAGTTTTTTATTATATTTTCTAGGTCGTTAACGTATGTAACGTAATGTAAGGGGCCAAGTACTGATCCTTGAGCTGTTCCCTGTGTTACATGCACTTCGTCACTGAAGGTTTCTTTAATTTTGACTTTGTAAGATCTGTTGGTCATGTAGTTATGGCACCATTTGAGGACTGGTCCTCTAATCCCATTATCTTCTAGCTTATCAAGAAGAATGTTATGTTGGAGAGTATCAAATGCTTTGCTATAGTCAATAAATACTAATAGGACATGTTTTTTATTATTCAAATGCTCATTAACGGAGTTTGTGAATGTTGTTAGTAACTGAGTAGTACTTTTTTTGGGCTGAAAGCCAAATTGTTTATTGGATAATATATTATTATTTTTATAAAACGAATTTAATTGTTGGCCTATATACTTTTCTGCAATTTTGTCTATGATTGGAAGAATAGTAATAGGTCGGTAATTTTCATAGTTATTATTAAGACCTTTTTTAAAAACCGGTCTTACTATGCCAGATTTGAGACTGATTGGATATATACCCGTAGTAATTGAAGTGTTGATAAGTTTTGCAATAACAGGTGCAAGTTGTATTGATAAATACTTTAAATCTGTCACACGGATGTTATCTAGCCCTGGAGCTTTTTTATTATCTAGTTTTTTAATTAAAATTGAGATGTCAGACGTTGATGCTTTTTTATATCTGAACGAAAGATTTACATTTTTTTTATATTCTTTTTTATCTAGCAACGTTTGTTTACAGAATGTATGTAAATTGTTTTTAACGCTAATGTCAAAAGACTTAGCAAAATTATTAGCAATTTCTTTTATTGAATTACAGTTTTTATCAAAAGCTTGTAATATAGTATTATCTAATGATTTTTTAACTCTACCCGATAATGTATTCAGTATGTCCCATAGCTTTCTCAAGTTATTTTTATGTTTATATATTTCATTTTTAATATATTTATTTTTAACGGTATTAATTACTTTATTAGCAAAATTTCGGGCTTGATTATATTGTACTTTTAATATCATGTTATACGAATCTTTCTTCCATTTTTTAAACAATTTTTCCCTGTACTGACATGCTTTAATGACTTTTTCATTAATCCAAAGGTTAGAACCACGATGGTCATTATTACTTATTTTTATTTTATATTTTGATTTTTCATAGCATAAATTCAAATTATTGTTGATATGAGAATATATGTCATTTGGAGAAGTCATACAGTTGACAGATGTCCAGTCTATGTCGTCTAGATAATATTTGAGTTTCTTATTATTAATAATAGTTTTATATTTCGGATCATCTTGTACAGGTGATGAGCCTACACAAGCTAAGGCGATCATACGATGGTCAGCTAGTGCGATGTCAAGCGTCGCTGTGTATAGGTCTAGTGTTCGGGACTTAGCATATATGTGATCAATACAAGATTTAGTTATTTGATTATTACGTGAATCAATACGTGTGTAACTTGAAATCCCGCTCACTAGTCCTAGACTATACAACATATTATTATATTTATGTTTTACAGAACAATTCTTTTTTAGATCAATGTTTATATCCCCCAATAAATACAAATCATTTCTCCAATTCATAGTTTTCAAAAGTTGTTCTAGTTCCTCTATAAATAAGTGTTTGCTATGGTTAGGTGGGCGATAAATTGCACAAAGGTTTGTGGTGTAATGTTTAGCTGTTGTTATTTTGCCTAAAATGCATTCAAAATGTGTAGTTTGAGATTTTACAACATTAAATTTATGTCGCGTGTTTATATATATTATGATCCTTTTCGATCTTTTCGCAAATCTGTGTGCATTTCGTACCCATTGAGATTATACATACAACTTATTGATTTCGATATGTTAGCTTCTGTCACAACAATGACATCAGGAGATTTTGTTGTTATATAAATACAATGTTCTAAGGCAGAAAAATTCTTTATCATGGACCTTATGTTCACATGAATGCATAAAAGTTTTAGATTATTATTATTAGGTACATAGTTAAAAAAATCTTGAATGCCTATACAATTTTGGATTTCAATTATTTCATCTTTAACATTTTCCATATTTAAGTTTTATCAAATATATAATATAAATTAATAATATAATCAAGTTTTAAAATAAGTTAATAAAATAAAATAAATTACGTGTCTAGGTGCTAGTAGCTATTGATAGTTTATTAATATCTTCTAGACATCTTACTATATATGACTCACTGTCAGCGTCTTTTCTCACACGTATAATCCCTTTCTTGCACCATATGAATTTATATGTAGGTTTAAGTTTTTGTTTAGCGTTCCACAATAAGTTTTTGTTATATGGCGTTAACGATTCTCGTATATATACTGGTTCTAGAGAGAGATTTTCATTAATAATTGACATAATATCTTTTAAAGTTATCTTAGTTGTTTTTGATGCTGCGATCCATTTTTGTTGAGTATTTTCATTTATCATACTAACTAGAATAGTTCCAGGCCCTTTTTTGCGATCTTTTTGCGACGATGTTTGTTTCGTTTGCACTTTAACTATATCATCATGTGATAGTTTCAATTTATTTGCGACATTTTTTACAATGGTCTCTGCGTTTTCTTTTTCATAGCCATGTATATTCAAAATTTCTATTTGATTATCAAGTTTTTTTTGTTCATATTCTTGTAGACGTTGTTCCAGTGCAGTAATTCGATTTTCATGATTAGTGTTTTTATTCATTAATTCCGTATTTTTACGTTTAAGTTCTAGAATAGATTGCTTGCAAAACGCTAGACTTTCTATTAACTCGTCCATTTTCTCACTCTGGTATTGCAATGTATGCATGCATTCTTTCATTTCTCGCTGTATTGCTTTTTCCATCTCTTTTGACATATCCTCTATAAGTCGCTTTACATTAAATCGGATATCCTGGGATGTTTCTTCTTCATCGTCATCTTCTGGTGTAAGATAAGAGCTACGGCTGATTGATGTATTGTGACATTCCGTGCATGTCCACTCCAGGTTGTCAGCGGCTCGAAGTGCAGCTAGTTGCTTATTTGTTAATCCCGAGCAAGTGCTATTTCCGTGTACTATTTTATCACATTTAATACATTCAAGTCTTGGATTACGTTTGGTGATATTTTTTCCACATTTCTCGCATTTATTCATATTTATTTAATTTTTAAATACGCTGACAATTAAAATACGAATTTTTTCAAATAAATAATAAAATAATAATAAATAATTTTTTCAAATAATAATAAACAGCACTACACATTTATTAAATAATAAATGTGTAGTGCTGTTGGCCCTACTGGCCTTTACAGCGTCCCCGGGGGTGGGGGGGGTGGGGAGCCGAGTACTTGAAAATTGGGAGCTTGAAGAGCTCAGGCTAGACGCTCGTCCTAAGGGTGTCTCCTAGTGAGAACGCACCTCGGCTTAGGGTGTCCAACCGAATCTTATTAAATCTCACCTTAGGGAGAAGGGAGTCTAAATTAAATGAAAAACAGCTCACGTATTTGATGGATGTACCCTAAGCAACGTACACGAAGTTACGTGTATAGGCTAGTGTATAATAAAATTATTAATGATCTATTCGTCATTATTTTAAACGATATAATATGTACTTTTGTCTCACGATCTTCGGCATCGATTTGTGAAAGCGGGACAAAAACTAATTTTCTTTTTCCGGAATCACGCAAAGACTTCTCAATATTTTAAACTCGGATTCACTTTCACGTAATAGCACACTCACTAGCTACCACTCTCAATTTCGTCCGTAGGGATTTTTGTAAAAATACTACGGTGCGGGCCAATTTGACCGTTTGCTAAAAACTAATATATTTTTTCTTTTTACAGTTTGTCAGATATTTCAATTTGTATACTCTGAAATCAAAAGTTGTATTTTATCTCGCATTTTAGTTACTGATACGCTATCAGATACTTTATCAGCAAGCGGCAGGCCCTAACTGATATCCAATATAATAATTATTGAAATATGTGCAAACTAAAACAAATTTCCGATACTTATATTATATTGTTATTTTAACAATAGCCTGTGCGTACAATAAGCACATAATTCTCATAGTCTCCTGCATTTTATAGGTAAGGGATTTTTTATATGTTTTTCAAAATAATATATTACATATTATACATTCGGAGAGGATACCAGAAACGGAGAGGAAGAATGGAAAATCTCTATTTTTCTTAAATAAATATAAGCTTTTTTTTTCATTAAAAGTAATTACGACTAATTTTTCTCTTTTTTTTTTGGTTATCATACACACACGGTCTTCTCCTAAGGTAGGTGATTTAATGTCTGTGATTTAGGTAACAACCGATATATGAATTTATATTTTTTTTAATTAATGTATATATACATACTATATATAAACAATACAATTAGACTCTCGGCATTAATCGAACTTAAAACCCTGTAGTGGAAAGCAGCAAATATATCCCAACCCAAAGGTTGTCTGGAACTGGAAGAGATCGCTCTTCTAGTGATGAAACCGAATGTTTGTTAAAATTATTAATTTTTTGTTTCATAATTTTGGACAGTATTATTAATATAGCTCGAGATATGTATTTATATTTCTTTTCTATTTCTTTATTTAACTTTTTACATCCAATAGTCAAATGTTTACCTTAAAACGGAATGATGATAATTTTAAACTCGGATATGATTGTTTAATTTAACAATATGTCATTTGACAAACAAGTTACGAACAAACATGTTCAGCATACCGGTACGAAGTGGGGATGGCGTGTACGTGGATCACACATGACAATAAACGACCCACAGCACAGTGTGATACCACCAATATATTAAAAAAAGTAAATCAAAAGTAATTTTTTTGAATTTAATTGAAATAATATCATTTTGAACGTTACTATTACTACGTTTTTACATATAAAAATTTTAAAAATTTTAACTTATAATTTAACTATTTTAATTTATATAACTATTCCTATTGAATAAAAATAAAAATAAAATAAAATAATATATATATATATATATATATATATATATATATATACATTTTTTTTTATATGTTAGTTGAATAGGCAAACTGGCAGACGTGCCACCTGATGGTAAGTGGTCGACGTCGCCCATGAACATAAACTAGTTTACCTGGAACTAGCCCAGCCAACTCATTTATGTGTTGCCTATCCTGAGACATATGATGTTAAGTCTCGGTGCCAGTAATTACACTGCCTGTCTTGCCCTTCTTTCCGAAACACAGCAAAGCTGTTTCACGGAAGAAATAAGCAAGATGGTGGTACCCATGCAGCCGAGAGCGCGGCACAGCGCATCCCTCCCACCGGTGAAAAATATATGTATTTATTTTATATTATTTTATGTATATTACATAATATATAAAGATTTTATATAATATAAAGTTAAGAATCCATCTCAGCCGAAGTTCTGTACTCTGGTGTCATAAAGAAAGATACTTTTTATGGTTTCATAAGTTTCAGGTTACTTTATGACACAGTGAAATACTAATTTATTAAAAAACAATTTCGAATCGATCAAAATCGATTCAAAGGGGAACTGCTGCTAGTACTCTTGGCACCATTCCACGCGGACATGATTTATACCAAAACTTTTTGTAAATAATTATTTTAAGTTTTGAATTGTAAATATGTATAATATTGTAAAATTTCACTAATAAAAAAATTAATTCCATAAGAACCAATACCCTTTATTTAATAGGAAGTAAAAAAATATATGCATTATATTTGGCTTCTCTTTTTCGTCAAATGAACGTCAGAAACAAAATCAAATTTTACCAAATAGTTCAGAGAAAATAGTGTACAAAAAGTACAATTTGTAATATATTTGCCGATTGATGGCAATGTTTTCTAGCTACAAGTTGCTAACTAGCTATTTTAGCTGACGAATGAAAACATTTTCAATTAATAATAATACGAATTTATATTATAGTAGGTAGTCGTAGTTCCCTATTGAATAAGCTTTTTAAAGCCATCTGTTAGTAAACGAAATGAGCCTATAATATATCGAATAGGTACTCGAGATTTTTTTAAAAGTAAGTAGTATTTTTGACTAAAATTTGATAAAATTGTAGATACATTTAATTCATTTAGTTTAAAAAAAAATAATGGCGAACATAATTATAAGAAAATTATGATCCAAAGCTCATGATGTTCAGTAGAACACAATACTCAGCTTTTAATTATTTCTAAACATAGAAATAGAAAAAAGAACTAAAAAAACTAAGAAAGAAAAAAAAACTTTACACATTTTTTTAACAATAGTCAAAGATGGACCTGACAAGGATAAAAAAACAGAATAAGTTAATCAATCTTAGGATTAATCCTAACTAAGACATTTGATAGGCTTCAGATGTTATATAATTATAATGGCAAGCAAACGTTAACTTACGATCTAAGAAAATCTTTAATCTCAGAAATTGTGACCAAAATGGTATTCTGTAATCAAATATTATAGGCCTACGTTTTATTGTAAATATTACAAGGTTTTTGTTTTTCTTAGTAATTATCTAAGTTACTGTTTTTTTTTTAAGTAGTACGGAGTCTTGAGGCGAGTCAATAATTTTGAATCTTCATGTCATAAAGCTATGTAATATGCTACAATTAAGAATACGTCGAATAGTGTCATTGATAAAAATATTAAATAATAATGGTCCGAGGTGAGGCCTTGGTGAACACCAGAGGTAACGGCTACAAACGACGAATAAAAGCCTTTCACAGCAATAGCTTGGCTGCGGTCCCTCAACTATGATTCAAGCCAACGAAGCAAGTTTCTTGGCCAACAGAAAGTGAGAGATCTTATCAAAGGCCATTGAATAGTCCGTTAACACAACATTCATCTGATTACCTTTGTGCATTATTTTTGAAAGATAAATATTTCAAAATATATATCTTATAATAGATAAATGTATTTATCTATATTTTAGTTTATTACTTTACATACATTAAGATTTTTAGTTGCCGGTTTGGACAGGTTTATGTTTATTCTAATATTTGTTTCCGGTGTAATTGCTTATCTTTGTGGGGTCTATTCATGGAGTATTGGAGGACATAACTAGCGTGCTTTAATTCAGTTCATTTCTTTTAAAGTTTTTAATCTTTTATTTTGTGGATATTTTATATTTTTAAACAAGTGCAGTACAATTCAAACAGTACAATATTAAACAGACTACACAAACAGTATAATTATACAATAAAAATAACGCGTTAATCATCTGAACAGTACAAGTTCAAGGCTTTTTTTAAAAATAAATACTTTGTTTTTAATTTTCAACTTTATTTTAGAGTTGTTGGTCCGGTTATATCCAGATAAAACTGGATTTTAGTGATGATTTTTTGCGTTAAATATTTGGAACTAGATTTTGTTACTTATAGTAAACGATGTAAACAAAGTAATATATTCTCTCAAGGAATAACAAACACCATTAAAAGTTGACTAAACTGTACTAAATTTCAATTAAATTTTCCTTGTTTACGAGGTCAAAAGTTATTTAATGAACATGTGAAATATCATCTCGGATCTCCGGCTCTAATCTGAACTGGCAGCACTGAGTTTTAGGCGAATAAAATTCCTTAACCCTCTCGCTACCAGGGCCTCAGGAGAAAAACCACTCCGATCTTATAAAGAACTGTAATTATTGCCAGACCAATAACATCTTTCATGATTTCATCATTTCATCATTCATTATCTTTTTCTGTACTTAATATTGTTCTGAATTCAACTCCAATCATTATCCGTAATAAAAGACCTCATGTGTTTATTTAGAAATTGATATTTGGATCCCTAGTTTTCTTTTGGTATTAGAAGCGAAGTTTATCACTTACTCACTTTAGCTTAGAGCCTTGTGGCTGCCTAGAAAAAATCCCTACGCGAATTCTAAGTCAATGCTCTTACTCAGGATTCTTTTTTATTGAGCACTCTTCAGGGATCGACAATGAACTATCTAAATAGCTTTGCCAGAATAGTATTTATCAGAATAGTATTATGTGATTTTGAATGCTTCTTGAATAGGTTAAATTTTGGTTTTAATTTTATTTAAAAAATATATATATATATATATATATATATATATATATATCAATGTCACCTCCAATTATTAAAGACATTACCCGCCTAATTTAAAATGTATTTTTGTTTCTTCTTTTTTGTTTCAACCGATTTTTTATCAATTATGTAATTGCAATATCATAAAGAAAAATTAACTTTACCTAAGTAGTTTTTTCAAACTTCAAAAGAAATCTTCATAATCTTACAACAAGATGTTATACCTAGTCAATGTAAAACAAACAATACATATAAAATTTGTATTGCTTTAATTCCTTTCGTTCTGAGTAATATTTCGTAAAGCATTTCTATGACTACGAAATGTTAAAATCTTTTAAATCTTCCATGCTTTATTGGTCGTTTACTTTTATGTAAATACGGCTATATCAAAAACAGACTGCAGCTATTATTAATTTTTCAATAAAAACACATGTAAATATTTTTTTATTTAATTGAACAATCTTCTTGAATTTTTACTATAGGCTGAGATATACACGTGAAAATTAACAAAAAATTTACAACTTCCAATTCAAGCTAGCATAATTGTAAATTCTTAAATTGTTTTGACTATATATTTTTTTTCGTTATTGTCTGTAAAAGAAATTTTCGTAAAAAAACCTGCATGCCTTGAGACGAACTTTTACAGATACATACAATATGTCTGCCAGTCCACCTTGAAGGAACGCGGCGGATAAAGCTCAAATGTTACTGTTAAACAATTCACTAATAGATTACGTGATAAGTTTTTATTAGTAAATTTTTTAACTTACGCGAACAAAGTCACAAAAAATTATGGTTCCCATATCGAAAGATTTGCTTTCCGTTTGTGGCTATAAATATTAATGATTAATATAGACACACGGCCATTTTCATTTACATTTGAATAAAGAAATGGAAAAATACGGCTGTTTATTTGTTTTAGGGGTCCGCAATTACGGAATCTTCATAGTTTTTTCTTTATTAATTTTAGTAATATGACTTACTAGCTGTGTACGGTTTCGCTCGCACATAATTTTTACTACGACAAACACTCTAATTTCCTAAATATTCTTTTAGTTTTTTAATTTTTTTAAATTAATTTATTACCCTTTTTGTAATAATATAAATGTATAAATAGTATTTCTCGCTGTTATCACGTTTTCTTTTAAATTACAATAATTTTTGTTTAAATGAACCGATTTTAATGAAATATATATTAAATATTAAATTTAAAATGTATACTGACTACTAAAAAAACCTAATTAACACGAATTATTAAATTTGAAGGCTGTCATTAAGTGGATACATACCGAGGGATTTATATACAAACTGGAATGCGCTCGTGCACTCAAAAAACGCTCCTAAGAGAGGGATTGCATCTCTTTCTACCATGGATTCAAAGCAATTCGTAAGAAAGAGACCAAATATCAGTAGTCAATGAAATGCTCGAAACAATTTTTTTACTTTACATGTTGGGAACAAATGTCAACCTTACCTCAGTAATTTCAAGGTGCATATTTGAATATACAATTTTATTAAGTGAGCGTTCCAGTTATGATATAAATTTCTTTATACATACATATTTTGACTTCGCGATTCAGAAAGCGCCATCATGGCCATCTATTGTAAACCAGTTGTGTATTAACATTATTTTTGACGTCTTTCTTTTTTTTATATGGAGAATGATTATTAATTCATTAATTAAACTAAGAATAAGAACATTATTAATTAATTAAATGCTATAAAACATTACATAACGTTACTTTTATTTTAGGATCACATACCTAGTCATATCTATATAGAAGACAGTGTGTGACATACAAATCCCGCTCATAATTACGACTCCATTTGTCCAAAATCCTCGTACATTTTAAGAAAATTTACTTTGTTTTAATTATATCTTTAAAAAGACTTGAGAGTTTTTTTTTAATGATTAGTGTAATTTTTTATTTATTTTAATATCCTCCAACAAAAAATTAAGTTTTGACTCGGTTCCGGATGCTTGAAACATTCTCTAAAGAAGGAAATATGATGACGTAGCATGTTTTTGTACTAAGAAATATATAATAAATACCATACACTAAAAGGCCTCCAGTAGAATGTAATTCTGTGTCGGGGGTCCGGAAACACACAAGACAAACACAGACACCCACGCCAAGACAAATATATATATATATATATTTACAATTTGGACAATTTCATAGATACATGTATGCAGCGGCCTTATCGTTTACAGAGATTTCTTATAGGCAATTTTTATTAACAGTTATATTTATGTAGGAAAAAATGTACGGAAGAGAGCGCAAACAAAACAATATAAAGTGTTATTTTAGTGTATATTAGTGTAGAAATCGACACATTGCGACCATCATTCGACGATTTCGAGAATGTTAAATTATTTTATTGCTACGGAACACTCGTCGGTTTCTTTGATGAATATAATTTTTTAATTCGATACAGCTTCGTTTCGAAACGTAAACATAAATGTTTTGGGTAACAGCCGACTGATATAATTTTTTTTAAATAAATATACATATAAATAATAATACATATATAAATAAACATATATTATAACCAGACTCTGGGGGGGGGGGGGGAATCGAACCCACAACCCTTTGAGCAGAAAACAGGGTCACTGCAAACTGCGCCAACGGGTCAGTCAAAAAATATAAAGTACTAGTTTTTAAATTATACTAATTTTCACTCGTGTCTGGTATCGATATTTTAAAAAACTCTTTAGCGATCTTTTAAAAAGAAAATCACCGAACGTCTATTGTTGAGTTATCCTTTTAAGTAGTGCTCTATGGTAACTTTATTGTACGTTTTTTTTCTTTTTTCTTTAATTATATGTTTTTATGAATGTTGTGTACCTACACTTTTTACTGATATGGGTATCAGTGACTTTGAGAACTGTGTTTATTAAGTTATAATAATATGTGTATTGTAAGTATACCTATCAAATAAATAAATAAATTTAAATTTTAGTCTAAAGTGCGTTCAACGAGACAAGATACCAAACGTTAAAAAACCAACTGCCAGGTCATTCGGCTATGTAGGGTTTTGTAACATTTATTACAACTAGATATAACAGCAACAAATAACAAAAACAACAAATAATACAACAAATAACAACTATAACTAAAACTAGTAACAAATCGACTGTCCCTACGTATACTATCGAAACTGAAAAAAGGTACTTTACAGTAGAGCACTTTTAAGTTAATTTTGTGTACAAAATTATCATTTATTTGTTAAGTATTGATATTATACTCATGAAAAATATGGTCTAATATGTAATTTTTTAGCTTATTCATTTTTTTGTATGAAAAAAATATATAAAAAGGAGTTTCTTAGTGCAATAAAAAAAAAACGCAAATTTTCAGTTTCGATACTGTACGTAGGGACAGTCGAAATAAGAATAATTAACGAAAATATTAACAGGAAATACAGAGAATACAGAGAACGAATAAAAGGAGATGGATACGATTCCATACATTCTTGGGCCAAAATGTAATAAAATGAAAATGGTATCAATTAATGCATTTAGGCTTATGGATCCCTCGCTAAAAATTCTCTATATTTTGGCTATCTGAGAGCGGAGTTATTAAACGTTTTGTAAAAATGAGGTTATGTTACAATGTCTATTAAAAAACCCGATCACTAACTTCTTAAAGCACTTATGTTTCTTATATTTAGTGAAGAATGTTTAAAAACTCATTACAAATATCATTAACTTGAAACACTAATAAATATCGTTCAGAATTAAAAAAAAAACCTTTAAATGTTTTTCATACTTAATTCTTCTTCTATTATTATTTAAATGTCATCTAGGAAATGTAGGTAAAAAATAAACGGCTAGTATCAATGTCAGTCAGATGTTAGCTGTCACAAAAGATATGATTTATTTTAAATCGATACGAAATCAATATTATTTTCAAATATTAAATAATATTTTCGCTATTAATGTAACTTTATTTAAATGAACTTTATCGTTTACAACTTCATTATTGTGCATCTAAATACTTTGAGTTAAATAACAAGTAGAAACCTTTATTTTTTAATTCTGTAATCGATTTTAGTTGAATCGATACCCGATTAATTTGATGAAAACAATCTTTTTCATTTTTCTCCGCTCCCAGATTCAGAATTAAGTTGATTTTTTATATTGTAAGATAAAAAAATTTGACCAATTTTTTAAACCATATCTCTACTTATTACATTTTGGCCCAAAAGTCCCCATCTCCTTTATGTATCACCCCGAGTGTTTCACGAACGAAATGAAAAAAAAAATTTCGGACTCTCGTTGGACTTTGCCTGACCTTAGCCGAAAGCCGTGCAGCAGATAGCAAACAAACAAGATAGAAAGAGATAGACTATATTTTCATGTTTCGTCGGCATTGTTTACGTTTGGTGTCTTGTCTCGTTGAACGCACTGTAGACTTTTTACTAGCCTATTTCGTTTCTAAAATAAATAAAAAAATATTGAAACTAGTTTTTATAAAATAATAAATATGTATACAAACTTTTTGTGAGTAGGTTTAATGGTTGAACGAATACATGCTTTGGGTTAGAAGAAATCTCTTCTAGAGATAAGTACACCTTATACATTAATTTCAATGACTTGTATCTTTTTACCTGACTGCGACAGAAGGAGGGTTATGTTTTTCGAGTGTATGTATGTATGTATGTATGTATGTATATATGTATGTATGTCCATTTCTTTGGCACGCCCTACAGCCCAAGCGGCTGGACGGTTTTTGACATATGAGGTCTCGTTGGATTTGTCTAAATTGTAGTAGTGACATAGGCTATATAAATTTTCAAAATGGCGCCCGCAAATGGCGGAATGAGGAGGGGAGTTGATTTTTTTTTCTTACTGTAGCAATATGGGTATCAAATGAAAGCTAGTAAATTGTTTTATTCTTTTTAGTTTATAATAAGAGTATTTTACGCAGTCGGGTTTTTGATTTTTTTAATTAAGCATACTTGTTGAAACATTTATGTAGTGTAATAAAGAGTTGAATAAAATAGAAATAAATGCTTATTACTCTTTCACGAATAATTTTCTGAATAAAAACATGCTTACTATCTCGAAACTTGTAAGGAAACGAGATTTACGAGTGTCTTAAAGATTTTAAAACCTACAACACCTTTCGCGTAATTTAATTATGTATCAAATTAAATATTAAAAAAAAATTCCGCAGAATTTTTGTAAACATTTTACGTAAGAGTTTGCCTTTAGTGTTTTGCGAAATATTAATTTTAAATCAAAATAAATTATAACAAGCAATAAACATAACATAGGCGCCCCACGCGTTGTCCCCTCGTTCTTCATTATATCTTTTCCAGAGTCGTATCCTGATATTTAATGTTACTTCTAGATATTGTAGCTTTCTAATATTGATTTATAAAATTAATTCAATTGTTTATCAGTTTAAAAAAAAAACAAGTATTGTTTTTTGTTATATAACGAATAAATAAATATAAAATATAACGACACTAAAATATTTTTGCTTAATTTAAAACGAAATAAAAGAATCAAATTTGCTTGGATAAAAATTAAATCAATTATAACTAATATTAAGTTATTTTAAACTCGTTCTTCAATAAAAAAGTAATTCAACCAGCCAGCTCGATCAAATGGAAAAAAAAAGTATTTACATTTATATATGTATAATATGATTTAGGTGGCTGATAAATTAAAAAAAAGAACAACAAATTAAAAACTGGTTTACGTGATTTTTTGTAGTCGTTATTGTTAGGTTGTGTTCAACTTTTTAGCATAGTGATTTTTAGACTAAAAAACAAAACAAAAATGAAAAAAAGAAATATTAGATCTATACTTTTAATAAAACTGTAACTGTCTGTATGTTTGTGTTTTTTGGGCGCGCATCACGCCGATGAATGAATGATTGAATGAAACTACCTAGGCACGATTTGAGTCCATAATGCGAGCTAGGACATAGGATATATATATTTTTTATCTCAAAATTAAAACATGTAAACGCGAACGAACGTAACTGAATATTAACTGTACTGTACTGTATCGGCCTGTAAACAACCTACTGCTGAGCGAAGGTCTCTTCTCCACATAGAAGGGTTTGAGCTTAATCCACCACGCTGCTCCACTGCGGGTTGTTGGAGAATTTTCTACTATGAGTAACGATCGTTATCAGGTGTCTATGATAACAACCGGGACCGACGGCTTTACGTGTTCTCCGAGACACGGTGGCATAAAATAATTTTAATGTACAAAACCGGTCTTATCGCTAAATAGCGACATCTTTCAGATAACTCAAATTAAATAGAATATATAAAGAAAAGTTCAGTGTGCACCATTGTTACCTACATAACATATACAATATGCTATGCTACTACATAAATTAAATAAAAATAAATATCCAATTATATATTATAATAAATACCAAAATCTAAATATATATTACTACACATATACATGTATATAAATAATATACACAAGTCGTTACAAGTCATCAAAATTGATTTTGCCTATTTAAGTGTAGGATTTACTTGTGAGACGCATCAATAAATAATTAATCTTTAAGTTACTACGTCATATTGGCAAAATCGCCTGTGCTCCTTTGGTACCATTGAAATCCATTAAACGAAATGAATGAATGAATGAACATAATTTATTATATTAAGTTGAATATGGTTATATATGCCATGACAATGATCTTAAACGAATGTTATAAGCTAATTGTAATCTCCTACTTTACTATTTAAGAAGGTTGCACTTTATTATCAATTGCTAATATGACAAGTGACGGCGAAAACATCTATAGATACTCGTATTCTGTCCAGATTTTTTTTTTGTACCAAACTATGAAATCTTTCATTGTGTTTTATTCTCGAATAATATTTTATTTCTTTATCCTCGTATAACATATTTATTTTAAATCGTAGTTAGCGTGATTTTATACAATTATTGTATAATAAGAATTCCGTCGTCGTAAGCCTGTTTTTTATAAACTTAACGTCAAGGTAACGATACACAGTACACAATTACCTTTTAAAATCATCATAGAAAATTATTTTCATGAAAAAAAATCCTGACAACGGATTTTTTACATGAAAATATATTAAGTGTTTTGTGACAGAATGGAAAGAGTTGTTTTTCATTTGGTTGTGTGTGTGACACGTATTTAATCTAGATTTAATGTTTTTTATACTGATAATCTGAAATTTTGATAGTTTCATTTGAGCATCCTGGCGTCGAATAAATATCTATCTTATTGTTTTACCATAGCTTAATAATATCAAATTATAATTAGTTTGAATTGAGTAACTAAACGGTAGTAGAACTAAATGGTTTGGCAGCTCGTTTTCGGTGAGAGTCGCCAAGATTTGGAACGACCTGCCTGGGTCTATTTTTCCAGATAAGTTGAACTCTGGAGCCTTTAAGAGTAGAGTGAACAGGTTTCTTTTGGATGGGCGTGTACCACCTTCGTCTTCATCTACACTTTACATCGGTGAGATGGAAGACAAACGCCTATTCCATGACAACTATAAAAAAAAGTATAACTAATCTATAATTTTACTCTTGAATGGGAGCGTCGTATAGTAAGCAAATATAATATTTTAAGACGGAAAAAAAATCGGTATTAATCCAACGGAAACGTTTTTCGTTGTACCCGCGACCGCCCCGGTGCGCGGCGTTGAGGCAACTACTCGCACCACTACACCAGAGTCACCAGAACGGTCGTTTATCCCACTTGGGGCGGTTTAATATGCAATATTCATTATTAAAACTCGTTAATCGCGACCAATTTGGAAAAAACTCGAAGACATAAATATCCGCCAAAAGCGTCTCTACCAATCACAGCGTGGCGGATTGAGTTTTACATTATTTTTCTTGATAGAAGAGGACATTGTCCAACAGTTAAATTTTATCCCTACATACGTAGTGCTATATTTTTATTTATTTTTTTCATAAATTTGTATTTTTAATTGATGTAATATTAATATCGAACAATATTTTTGTTCGAAATGGCAAACTCCAGCAGTCCTATATGCAAGAATTCAGAATATGATGATAAAATCTCGCGTAAATTTAAGAAACTTCTTAAAAATTATATGATTAGTACAATTTTGTGTACGGTGTGTAAGTGATGTGTCGATTCTCTGAGGTTTTTGGGCTAATTTTCGTATTTTTTTTTTTTATAATTTGAAAGTGTATATAATTTAGATAGTCCCGTGAAAATGTGGTGATAATCTGTTGATGAACTCACAAAATATACAATGGAGCTCCTTAATAATTGTCAGTGAATCAAAAGTGATTTCAAATTATTCATACTGATATTTATTACTTGGAATCTACATTATGACAAAAATTATTAAATATATATATTGTAAGAAAAAAATGTACCTACTTTATAGAGCATTATATATTAATTTGTAGTTGTATTTTTATTATAAAAATCTTTCGTCATTGACGTGAAGTGCGTGATGCCATTTGGTATTAGACTATTCAATTTTATATTATGTTTTACATAAACCTAAGTACATTTCCCGATGTACCTAACAATTCAGGTTAGAAACCTGAGCCTAGAAAGTTCTAACGGTAAATGATACATGAACGGCAATTTCTATCTCCTTGCGGTTATAACAATAACTTGAAACATTTCGCTTTGTAAATTATACTGCGTCTTTGAATAAATGTTTATCATGAATAACATTAAGATTGAATAATCTTTGCGGTACGGAATCTTTTCGTGATCAAAAATAATTGTTTTTTCTTAATTAATAATTAATTAATATTTAATTAAGCTAAGTAGTTTGTTTCATTGTACGCTTTGTTTTCGGTTAGGCTTGCCGTTTTTATTTCTATATTTAACTTACTTTATATATTTTTAAATATATTCTGTACTGTACTTTATCAGCCTGTAAACAACCAACTGCTGAGCGAAGGCCTTTTCTCCATATAGAAGAAGGGTTGGAGCTTAATCCACCACGCTGCTCCACTGCGGGTTGGCGGAAATATATCCATATAACAAAAATAAAAATATTTAAAAATATAAAAAATAGTTTTTCTCCGGTGGCAGGTTAGAGTCCTAGGCCTCATTATATTTACGTCAATTATTTTTACCTTAGATAGCCTTACCGCAAGAGCTTAGATATCCGTAACAGCGATATCAATAAAATTATTATACAGTGCATTTCAACTTTAGGAGTCCTCGTGCTACCGGTCATAAAACCGCGTGGATTTGACGTTTTTTTTTTTTTTTCGTTTCAATAACATAGGGGATGTTATTAAATACAGGTAGACAAACAAATAACCACTTTAGTACATTAAATATAGATTAATAAAATTGACCAACTTGCATAGCTATTTGGATCAATGAGTACTTTATTCTTTTTTGTGGAATATTTTACGACTTTGTTTTCAATAATCAAAATATGAAATTATAATAGAGTAAAATAAAGTTAAAAAGATTATAAATTATCATAATTTGTGCGTTTAGAGATGTGGTAACTAATTAACTTTATTATATATTTTTTCTTTTATTTTAATTAAAATGAAGTAAAATAAGATAATTATGGAAAAGTACGTATGTGTGTCTATAATTTTATTATTGTAATGAAGGTTTTTTAAGTTAGTCGAATCATAAATATCACTCATACAAATTAGTCATTTCAAACTGTGGAGCCCCACGCAGGATATCTTCCCTTTGTATCAGCCTGTAAACCACCCACTGCTGAGCGAAGGCCTCTTCTCCATGCAGAAGAAGGGTTGGAGCTTAATCCACCACGCTGCTCTACTGCGGGTTGGCGGATAATTTTCTTATAATGGGTATTGTTATCAGATGTCTATGATAACAACCGGGACCGACAGCTTTTTACGGTGGTTTAATATGCAATATTCATTATTAATTTAATTGGTCAATGTAACCCAATAATCCATTTAAGGAGGGAAAGTGTTTACATAAGATACCTGTCACTTACAATACATTAAAAAGAAAAAGAAGAAAGAAGCCAGAATTATTTTTATGCACAGAATTAGCAATGTATAGTTGGTGGATAATTATCGGCCAATCTCTACATTAATAGAAATGTTATGACGACGATAATTTGCCCGTGGATATCTATATTATATTATTTATTTAGCTTACTAACAAAACAAATAATTGTACAATATGTAATTAAAAAAACAATTAAAAATCATTTAGAAAAAACAGACACACGCACATACATGAATAGCGCCTTAATTAACACATGCTTTAGGTAACACAATATTTAGAGGTAACTATAGAAGCAATGGATTAGTTTAAAAATATTATGTTAAATGCCACTTAATTAAAACTCATGATTTTTAAAAGCACCTCTGTTAAGTTTTGACCAGTTATTCTCATCATCTGTATTTCGAACTACTTGAAGTTTACATAGTACTAACATGAAAACACTATCTAGTAATTTATAAGTATACTAGTGGTCGCCCAGTGGTTGAAATTCGACCTAATCTATAATTGACTGCATTGTCAACATCATAAAAATATGATTGCGCATAACATGGTGAGCATATGCAGCAGCAGTTGACAATGTTGTCAATTACAGATTAGTTCTAATTTCGACCACTGGGCGACCACTAGTACCTACTATTAGAAAGCCAAATTGGTACGACGGGAAATTTATAAGAATTATACAGTTTACATCTTCGAATATGACCATCGTTAATAGTCTACTTTAAGCCATACTTTATAGTGTTCGGTTTTAGTCTTAAAAGATCGATGCCCCCTTAAATGCATCGTTGCGGAAATGTTGTAATCGACAAAAAAACAAAAATTTTGAGCTATGAAAAAGTCCTTAATTTTGATTTTAAGTCGTTGCTCAACAAACAGTAAGTTTTCCATACAAAAACGCATAAAAACCATTTTTAATCATTTCTTGTTCCGCTCGCACAGGAAGATTATTTTCGTATTTTTCTACAATATTCAATTACCTTCAAAAAAGTCCAGTGAGACAAATCTGTAAGTTGAATGCGTTTTTCACAAATCGTCATTCTACTCGAAAATTTTCTAAAATAGCAGTAAATTGTTTTTTGTGACTAAACTATTTATGGTAGAAAAAATAGTTAGAGAACTTTGTAGAATATTTTGTGCTCTACAAATTTGCTTGAAACCATTTTTCTGTACCACCCACAGTTTAGCTTGTACAGCTACTCAAAGCATTACGAGTTATGAACGTAGTATTAAAATATATTATTCTAAAAAGCACTAAAAAAACTGTCAAAACAACCAGTATGAAGTCAACGATCTAAATTTGTAATACTAACATAATAGTATTTCCTTTCATACGATCATTCCCATGAATCTACTTAGCTTACAATCTTGATATGAAGTAGACCGTACGTGTTTGTATAACGCGGTCTTTAAATTAAACAAAAAATAATAAAATAAAAAAACTTTCTTGATATTCGTTTTATATGTTGATGATTATGTACGTGTGCATGTCACTGAACTCCTTAAAAACATCTGGAGTAAATTCTATGCTTTTTTGTATAGTTGAGTTGATTCTAAATATAAAATAAATAAAAAATTGATTTATTTTGCATTTTTCTTCGATTTCGCTGCGACCTTCGAGACAATCTTAAAATAAATTATCGAAAAAAAAGTACACAATTTTTTTTTTAATTTTTAAATAAATATTTAAAAATAATTTTATTTCGTTTTAAAATACGCCATTTTATATTTTTAACTTTTAAACGTCTATCGGTCGGTTTCAATACTAATCTATTTCTGATTTGTTTTACTAGAGATATATAGTAATTTTGACTTAAACTTCATACGAATCGTCTCAGAAATCTACCGCTCGTTATAGATAAGCTTATTGAAACCATAGTATGTTACCATCACATGCCATAATTTTCATTATTCATTATATTATGTTACGGTCACATTCCTCTGAATAAGTTTGGATCTATGATGTAAGAGTGACATTTGTGGTGTAGACGAAAATATACTGTTCTCTTATATTTACGCGAATTTTACTCATTTAATTAAAAGTCTTAAATCGGATTTTATCGCGTTTATTCGTTTTAAAACTTTACAGTTTAACGATTTTTAATTAAATTAAATTATTTCCCGACGTGGGTGGTGGGTGTCCGATTAATGAATTGAAATGAATTCATTATTCGGACACCCACCACCTCAGTCCCCCGAGATCATGGACGCTGTAAAGGGTCCGAAACGTCGGGAAATAATTTAATTCAATTAAAAATCGTTAAACTGTAAAGTTTTAAAACAAATAAACGCGATAAAATCCGATTTAGACTTTTAATTAAATAGATGAAAATATTCAAAATTTCTTGGTAAAATGTATCCGGAAAGAGTTAACTAAAAATTTTATGAAAATTTAAATTGTATACGAGTTTTTCAAAGCATATTGGCGACTCCTATGTCTGTGGTAACCAAGATGACTTAAAGTTTTAAATTTAAAACGGGACCGACGGATTTACGTGCTCTCCGAGGCATGGCAGGGAGACTCACAAAGACATACACCCAGACCGGAAACAAATATTTGTATAAATACAAATATCTGTCCCGAGTTGGAATCGAACTCAAAACCTCCGGCGCGCGGTTTGAGGCGACTACTCGCACCACTACACCAGAACGGTCGTCGTCATTGTATAATTTACATCTTTAATATTAAATTACTTTTATCTTTTGTCTTAATATATCTAACAATTACCTAATCTCACCTGTCTTTTGTTCACTAGTAAAATTTTTTGTTCCTAATTATTGTTAATAAACATAGTTCATAGTTCATCATATCGGCCGTTGGCTGTCCACTGTTGAATGTAGGCCTCCCCCATCGACCTCCAGAGGACGGCCGTCCGACGCTGCACTTACTGGTACGTGGTCTCTACTCGAGAACCTTTTCGCTCCATCGGCCGTTAGTTCTTTGAACTATGTGTCCTGCCCACTGCCACTTCAGCTTGCAAATCCGTTGGGTTATGTCGCCACCCTTCGTTCGTCTACGGATCTCATCATTTCTGGTTCGATCTCGCAGGGAAATACCAAGCATAGCCCTCTCCATTGCACGCTGTGACTTAGAGCCTGTCTAAAAGGCCCATAGTCAGAGACCACGTCTCAGATCCGTACGTCATCACTGGTAACACACATTGGTCAAAGACTTTCGACTTCAGGCACTGAGGCATGTCAGATGAAAAGACGTTTTTTAACTACCCGAACGCTGCCCAACCTAGCTGGATTCGACGATTGACCTCTCTATCGAAGTTGGACCTACCAAGGTGGACATTTTTTCCTAGGTAGATATACTCGTCAACAACTTCGAGAGTAGAATATCCAACCGATATCGGGGTGGGCACGACATGGACATTCGACATGATTTTTGTCTTTTCCATATTCATTTTAACCTTCGAGAAACTCTATCGAGGCCACTGAGCATAATACCGAGGTCCTCCAGGGATTCATAGTTCATAGTTAATAGACAGTTTTCAAGAAATAAGATTGACGACGCTTAAAATATGACGTTTGACGTATTCGATATTGATCGTAATCGAATGATTTCACGTGAACAATGTCGAAATTCCAGTCGAGAAGATTATCAATAATTGTGAAAGGAAGTTATTTGCTCTAAATGAAAGTAGTTTACGAGTATATTTCAAGTTACATAAAAAACCCAGTTAAAAATATCCTTCATACTTTCGAATTAATTAGGTTGAATTTTATTAATTTTAACATAACTGAATAAAAGGCTAACTGGTTATGGATAAATATTGAAAAATATATTTAATATTATTGAAGTTATTAGGGAAGTGGACATCAGGTGCCAATCAAAATACCAATTGTAAATTCATGCGACGTTTCAATCTTTTATTAGATCTTCATCAGGCATCTACAAATAGTTTTTTCACATAAATGAAAATCCAATGTACAATTCACAATATATGAAGAAAAATAACAATTTTTTTTAACCTTTACATGCAGTTTCTAATTAGCATCCTTATGCTTACATTACCAACATGGGTATTATTATGCTCTTTACAAAAAAAAAAAATTGAAAAATGTTGACTATTGACAATTACAAAATCAATTTAAGTTATTAACGCCGAGTTGCACGAAACAAACTTTAAATTTAAGTGTTTATTAAACTAATTTAATCACAAGAATCGTGATTATCTGTTGCACGAAACCTACATCTGATTAAGTTAACAAAAAATTTAGTTTAATTAAAGACCTATCTAACGGTTGATTAACTCCAACAGCTTTAAATTAATCATAAGATCAACTAATTTTAAGATTAATTGCAACTTAACTAACGGAAAGTTAGCGACGGTTTCGTGCAACTCGCCGTAAGATAACAAAATGTACATCATTTTACAAATCTTTATGAAATTTATTTTTTTTTAATTTTAACGGTGTTCCGGAATCTAAAACGTTAATTATATTTATATTCTACACTAGCGGCCCGCCCCGGCTTCGCACGGGTATTTAACTAAAATTTTAAAAATTATAAATTTATATTTTTTATCACCTACATGCGCCATCTATCGTATAACAGTAGAATATCGTTTTTATATTTAGTGACATTTAACATAATAGTACCTATATTAATTGAAAATGATGTTTATCTAAAATATTAAAACGATTTCTATTCCTATCCGACATATTTAGTAAACTTTTAAGTTTAACAAAATAATAACTCAAAAATATTGACTAGACAATACAGCATTGTAAAGTCGATATCTCCTGAGGATGCTCCGGTGTCGGAGCGAAACGTGCGTCGAGAGTAGTGTTAGAGTCTTGTGTGGTGGTGCATGTGAATGGTGGTGGTATTGCTTGCTTGGGAACTTGGCTTTCTGGCTTGGTTGGGAAGGTGAGCGGTGCTTAGCTTTCAATTGCATGTTTGACCATACAGATTCTTCTGTTGGCGGATTATAGCAAAATAATTTTAACCTTTTCTTTTCTTTTCTTATTAATTCTTGATATTATATAGTGTATTAATAAAACGGAGGTTTTAACAGATTTATTATTTGTATAGATAGATAAATGAAAAGGTTCTATTTATAATTCACAATATATAAGAAGATAACAAATTTTTTTCTTTCTTTTTTACCTTAACATGTAATGTTCAATTAGTGTATTCTTGTTTTCATTATTAATATGTATAAGAATATTGATTATTGAAAATTACAAAATTAATTTAAGCTATCAATATAACAAAATGTACATTGTTCTATATTTTGTTTATTTTTTCTGTTATAGTTCTCTATGAAATTTAAATCCTTAATTTAATACTCTTCGTGAATCTAAAACATTAATTATTCTAAAACATTATTGTATGATACATAATACACTGCGATATACAACACACAAAATGTTCACGACCAAAATATTACATTACACATGACTGTAGTATAAACTATTTGTCACGCCCATTGTCTTTTAGTTGCAATTTTAATTAAAATTTACATCATCAAAGCCAGTTTAATAACGATTAAAGGTGCACATGCAATGCACATTTCGACTGTCCCTACGTACAGTATCGAAACTGAAAATTTGCGATTTTTTTTTATTGCACTAAGAAACTCCTTTTTATATTATGTTTTCATACAAAAAAAGAGAATAAGCTAAAAAATACATATTAAACCACATTTTTCATGAGTATAATATCAATACTTAACAAATAAATGACAATTTTGTACACAAAATTAACTTAAAAGTGCTCTCCTGTAAAGTACCTTTTTTCAGTTTCGATAGTATACGTAGGGACAGTCGATTTGTCCTATATATTGTCGAGTCATTAACGTCTAATATATCAAAATGAAAAATGAAAAATTTGCCATATAAATAATCAGTCAAAATTTATAAGTTATTACTCACAATTTATTTTAAATTAATAATTATTTATTTATTTCTTACTAATTTTAAGAAAATTATATAATATTATTTAATTATAGATTTGTATTTTAACAAAATATAATTATATAAAATACTCAAGTTATTTGTATCTGTTCTCTTATTCACTGTGTTATTAACTTTAATAAAAATCATTTCACTTATATTTCTTTTTAGCTAATTCGACTCATTGACTAAAATTTTTGTATTTTCAAAGTTAAAATTATGATGATGGTCAAAGTGATGGGATGCTAAAGCCGTCTTATTTTCCTTTAAGCAGTTTATATTTTTACAATCATTTGTTCATTATGTTGTTTAATTCTCGATTCTAAAAATTGTTTGGTTTGTCGTATATAGTAGCAATTACACACACACACGGAATCTTATATACCACACCACTTCGCTCTTCTCTTTTTAACACATTTTTTAATCTTGTATTTACATTATTCACCTTTGACAAATTATAAAACACTAATCTTACATTGGCACCAATGAAGCATCTGTTAATATCATAATATAGCCCTGTCATAAAAGGAAAACGACAATATGTGATGGTATTCACGGTTTTAATATTGGTATTTATACGATTAATTGCTTCTTGCTTAAATTTTACTAAGATATCATCAATGAACGACTTACGGTATCCATTTTTTAACAAAAAAAAACTACCAATAATTTTGTAATTTTTATCCCAATGTTCCTCATTACTTAATCTTATCATTCTGTCTAGTAACCCTGTAATCATTCCGACCTTTTGTGAGCGTGGATGGTTCATTTGATGATTTATTAGTTGATACATAATTCAATAGTCTACCAGAAATTATCGTTTGATGAACCAGTCAGTAATCAAACATCCATCTCGTCTTTTTATTAAAATATCAAAGAATGAAATACGACTATCTTTCTATATTTGTAAAGTAAACTGTATGTCTTCATTGAAACTGTTAAATAAATTCAAAACGTTATCAATTTCGTTACTTGGTACTGCTGCTATTATGTCATCTACTTATAATTTAATAAAAGGGATGTCAAATGATGATGAATTCAAAATTTTACTAATCACATAATTCATAACTAAATTCGCAATAGCAGGGCTAGCTGGATTGCCTATGCTACTACCCTCTATTTGTGAAAAAAACTGACCTCTGAAAACGAAATAACTCGACATATAGTAAAAATTAATTAACTCAATCAATATTTCTTTAGGAACTTTAATTAAATGTCAGATATTATTCCAAGTCTCGTTGATTACTTTCAACACCAAACTCAGCTTTACATTGGTGAACAAGGAAACTACATCTAATGATATTAATATATAATTACTTTCTAACACTACTTTTTTTTACTAAATTCTACAAATTGAAATGAATTTTTTATATTAAACTGATATGTATCTACCAATGGAGCTAACAATTCATGTAAAAAATTAGCTAATTTATAACTAGGTGAATTTATACAACTAACAACGGGTCGCAACTTACATGTGGTCTTATGTGTTTTTCTTAAACCACAAATTCTTGGAGCAACTGTGTACCTCGACGTTAGGCATTTCTTCTGTGGTTCGTCTAGAAGATGATTTTTTTTTTCATTTTCTTCACTATCTTGTTCCCTAGACGTTGAAACTTATTAGTGGGATCAAAATTTATTGGTTTGTAAGTCTTGACATCATTAATCAAACTATACATTTCATTATAATACTCTTCCTTCCACATTACTACAGTGCTATTACCTTTATCAGAGCGTGCAACAATTAGATCCTGTCTATCCTTCAGAAACCGTTTTGTAAATATTAAATTCTTTCCAATTATTTTATGTTTTGTATTAGGTTCCTTCTTCTTACAAAAATTTGAAATGATATTGATTACTTTAGATCTTAAATTATTCTTGATGATATTTTCTTCTGTGGTATCACAGTTTTCCACTTTTACATTTGCAATGCAATATTCCACGTCTTTAATAATAGTAGGTATATGTCTCATATTATTTTTTGTTTCAATGCCAAAATTAGGCTCTAAATTAAGCATATTTTTCACTTCAGTTGGTAACTCAACATTTGTAAAATTACACACACTATTGTTCGTGCTACGTGTTTCTGTTAAATTTATCTTTAACTAAATTGGATAATTTCTTAATATTATTCCTCTTTATTATATCAAAACGTTTATCAAATCTGTTATATATATTTACACATTTATTAAAAAGATCAAGTGGTCAAAGAATGGACGCAATAACAAATGATATATACATATAATTAATGTTTTAAAATCTTATTAAATTGAGAGGGTAGTCTATGTTTAACAGTTGCGCTTAAATTAATGTTTTTAAATTATTTGAAAATACCTACTGCCTTTTTAATCTGACGTTGGAGTAGTGGCGCAAAAAAATAATAATAGATTTGACTTCACAAATCATATTATTCGACGGTAACTTTTCGGACGGCTTTTTCATTTTTCGTTCAGAGGATCTGAATTGCGATTCAACGGGGAAATGCTGCCAGTATTATTGCTACCATTCCCACATAGTTATATGTAAAAAACATTGTTAAAAGTTTTAAATACTCGTATGTGTAAGTTTTTATTTTTAATAAATGGCAATTTCCGAATAAAATTGTTAGAAAAAAAGGTTTATTTCAATTTCAAATATATTAGATTATATTTTATTATTAATATTCAAATATATTTAAATATATTAGATTATTAGATTTATACCATGTAAAAATATTGCAAGATGATTTCTTCACTAACTTTAACTATATTAATATAATATAGATAAAGTTACTGAAAAAAATCATCTTGCAATATTTTTACGTGGCATAAATCTCATTACATAGCGGGATAATCCTACGTTCTTGGCACAATGCCACAAGGTGCCCTTCTTGCTTTGTCTTTGTTTAATTACATTGACTTAGAAAATATTATGAAGGAATTATAATACTTTATTTTATGAAAATTATAAAAGACACATCAAGTGTTAAGATCAAATACCGCTGTGTGGCTCCTATACTAGATGTACTACACAGTTTCATCCGCGTTACGTTTCGATACGCTTTAGATTTAATTAAGTATGTTAAATTTTCTGCTAACTTACAAGGAATCGTAACTGAAATAAGTCGTGGATATTTTCATTACTTATTAAATATATACACATAATCCGGAATATTTTCATATCCTTAAGCATATCCGAAACCGGTATAATATTATTCATATATCCGTATCCGTATCCAGATGCAAAATTTCACTCTCGACATTAACCGATTGTGAATAGAAGTTTTCTCGCTCTATATACATACTATAGTTTACATTCAGAATTTTATTTATTACTTGTCTCTTTAAAAAAAATGTTGTTTATTTTGGTACCATTTTTATGGCCTTTGGAAATTATGGTATTATTGAAACCGGTTCACATCCGATTAAGATATTAAGTAACACGCGCAAAGTCTTTTTAGTCGAATAAGAATGACCTAGATTATCATTTGTTATTTATTATCGATTATAAAATTTCGTAATTTACACAAGTTTAATCTAAGTACTCTATATGAAAATTATTGTTATCTTATCCCACAAAAACTAATTAGTAATGATTAAGTAACAGAAATTATTAATAATACAAGGAATGAGCGCGGCTTGTGTATCATCATCTCTTTTTTTTATTGCCCATATCCAGAATGCCCGGGTCGGCAATCCTAGACCTATGTCAGACTCGGCACTTTGGGAGTGCAATACCGTACTAAACCCCTGCGGGAGCCTTCGGCCACTTTAATTGGAGGGTCCCGGATCTGCAGGCAACAGGATCCCTCCAGCGACAGGCTGGCCTCGGCGAAAAGGCCAAACTTCTCCTCCATGGGGACTGTCCGGCTCACCTCTGAACAGTCCCGACGACACCGTGTCTAGCAGAGACGTGTATCATTATCTCTTGTCCGAAGTTATTCGAAACTTATATCAGAATCGGTTGCGGATACGGATACATTTTTATTTCGGATATATATCCAATTATTTCGGTTACGATTACGGAGCTTCGTAACATATCTAATTAATATTATATTTGATGGTATCGATTTACCAACGATAATATAATATTATAAACTTCTTTCACTCTCTGTATTAGGTATAGTAGTATATTAATTATAAAAAAAAATAGAATGTTTAATAATGCGGTATACATCATCTAATTCCTTAACTCATTTGGTTTTTCTATAGTAGGTGAAAAATTAAGTAAGTATACATTATTACAAACCAAAGAAAAACAATACAATATATTGACACATACAAATGAGTCTTAACTACGTGCAATTGCTAAATAGCAATCTCTAGCAGCATTCACGTTACAGAGGATATTATGATGTGACTATGGGTATAGGTGTTCTAGTAATGAATAAGACAATATAATTATATTATATTATACAAAATTTGAGCATAGGTACCTACTGTCTATATGATACATATTTAAAACATATAGAAATATTAAAATACATAAATAATTTGATATAATAAATATAAGTAAAGAATCAATAAATAAATGTCTGTATATTAATTCATATAAGCCGTAAGATATAAGATGAATAATGGGAGATTTGAATTAGGATTGAAGTACCAAGGATTAAATACAGTTTAAGGAGGAAAGAAATGCGTTTCACTAGTCTTTTAAAAGTTAGTAATGATTGAGCGCGTCTAATATGAAATATTATTAGATTAAGCAAGGAGTTCCGAACTTCTTCAACGGAAAAGAAGCTCTAAATGTTTCCCCACTTACATCCTCTCCCTCAGAACTACCACCTCCATACTTCCATTAACATGTGTATATCTTAATATTATTGCTGCGATATCAATTTAAATAGTTATAATTATCGTTAAATCTAAAATTCTAGACATTTAGACAATAATTAGTCATAATTATGTAGTTGTTATTCAACCTCACAACAGTGACACGTGGTTGAAACCGGTTCGCTAAGAAACACGTTATTATTAGAAAAGATAAACGACTGCTTCAAGAATGCTATTTTTAAACATTTTTTTTTATTGATTTGATAATAAAAAAATTTTTAAAGATTTTGTAGAAAAAAACGTATAAATTGAATTAAATATAAAATATGAATTATTTTTGACGTTTGAAATGACGTTTTTATAAACTAAAATATTATTTATTGCAATATATAGGGTGAAGGTGGCAAAGTGCGCCTAGCGGGCAAGTGCACCTACCACAAATATCTCCAAAACTACCGATTGGATACTAGTAGTGGCACCTTATATCGATGCTACAAACTAAATTATAGTTCTTGGTGAAAGTCACTGATGGCTCTAGTCATTTGTGTTTAAGATATGCGCCATTTTATTTTCACTGATATTCAAAGTGGTGAGGAGAGATGACTATGGGGTGATCATCTTCGTAAATCTCAAGAAATTGAGTTTTTACCGATATACGAGTGAGGTGAGTGCAAAATTTAAATAATTTTCTTTAAGATTCTGGCTTTATTTCACTCATGTCTAGTAAAATTTATATAGTTTTTACAAGTTAAATATTCTTACCCCAAATTTATATAGTTGGGGAAGTGCGCCATACTGACTTATTATATGGCGCACTTCGCCGCAATCCAGAGGTTACAAACTTTTTTTAAAACGTGTCTTTGTTACAAGTCTTTATTTAACTTGCAATGTTTGTATGCTTGTTTGTATGGTCGGGTCAATTCTTGCAAATGAATTGTAAATCAGTTATCTTAAACCGATTTAGATGTAATTTGCATATACGTTTATTAGTGAAATACATTTACACAAGTTTAATATCGCAACAGCTTTTTTTTAATTTAAATTTTGTAGGTAATGTAGTACATCGGTGGTTTTGATTTGATATAAAGTTTATATTGTGCATTTTCCATTTACAGAGCACAATGTGTGTTATCAATTAAAAAAATACAGGCTGTAGAGGCACTATTAGGCAAAAGATTTAGACACGGAAAGAGCTTATAGAAAAGATCCATACCACCGCGAATGAAATACGAGCGGAGGTAGATAATAATATGGTCAGCCGCTCAACACGGCAAATTGTATTAAGAACAAAAATATGTTGCCCGTGTCGGGCCTGGATGGGAACCCGGTCCTGCTAGACACAGCGTCGTCGGGACTGTTCAGAGGTGAGCCAGACAATCCCCATTGAGGACAAGTCTGGCTTTTTCGCCAAGGCCAGCCTGTCGCTGGACGGATGCCTGTTGCCTGCAGATCCGGGACCCTCCGATTAAAGCAGCTAAAGGCTCCCAAGGGTTTAGTATGGTATTGCACTCCGAAAGTGCCGAGTCCGACATGGGTCTAGGACTGCCTGTCTGGGCGTCCTGGATATCATCCGTAAATGGATTCCCCTGCGTCACAAAAAGAAAGGTATTCCCATCGTAAATAAAAGAAAAAATATACTTGACACTCGATTATCAATATTTAGAAAAAAGGTTCATAGCCTCTGACTTAAGATTGTATGGCGCATTTAGCCGAAATTTGGTTTTAAATACATAGCTTCTTCTAGAATGTGGCTATGAAACAAGTAATTGTGTATTAGTATAAAAAAAACCCGACTGCGTAAAATACTCTTATTGTAAACTAAAAAGAATAAAACAATTTACTAGCTTTCATTTGATACCCATATGGCTACAGTAAGAAAAAAATTCAACTCCCCTCCCTCATTCCGCTATTTGCAGGCGCCATTTTGAAACTTTATATAGCCTATGTCACTACTACAATTTAGACAAATACAACGACACCTCATTTGTCAAAAACCGTCCAGCCGTTTGGGCTGTAGGGCGTGCCAAAGAAATGGACATACATACATACATACATACATACATACATACATACATATATACATACATACATACATACATACACTCGAAAAACATAACCCTCCTTCTGTCGCAGTCGGGTAAAAAAAAAAATGTCATTCGTTTTGTTGCTTGTTTTCTTATAATAATATAAGGCTCTTTTTTTTCTAATGCTTTATTATTGCGTTTTATTAACACATGGCGCACTTACCCGATTTGTCGGCAAAGTGCGCCTGGTCAGACTGTTTTCAAATTTTATGCTAAAATTCATTAATTTGATGTCAATTTCTAATGAGACGACATTGGTTGTTGTTGCAAAACATCACAGATCCTTATAATACCATGAGTTAGTGTCACTCGTGAACTTAAACACAAGTAATATTGCACCAAAGTCAACTATGAAAAAAGTATGGCGCACTTTGCCCCCGTCACCCTAATCGTTTCGCTTAACCCTGTCCAGTGCTGGATATAGGCTTTTCTAAGTCCATGCCATATTATATTTCAGCTTCCGCCAGCAATCTTGCGTAGAATTAATATACCTAATTGCAATCAGAGAAACCATTATATACAACACGTCTTTATCTCCTTAATAAAATTTGATCTCAACATCCTTTTTCCATAGTCAAATTTTCATATTTCGCAACTATGTAGGTACGTGAATTGTAAGAGTTTTTAATTAATTATATTCACATTTGAAACAGTTTTCATTGGTCAGTTTCACCTTACTAACTTTTCCCCGAAATCTTAAATGTAAAACAAAAATGGCGTCACTCAATGGTAAGAGTGTATTATGATTGTAGAAGTATGTTCAAGAGACCATGTATGGTCGTTGACCTGTCCGTGTATGTAATTTCATGCTTTTGTTAACTATTGTTAGTTCACGTTACGAAAACACATAGTTTTGGCTTTCATGCATTTTTTTCAATTGCTTTTTAGCAAAGGATTTTTTATTTTATTTCAATTGATTTATTTTTTCTTCTATAAATATTGAAACTAGTTGTGACTCAAAATATTCCATATTACAAATATTCGTTTGATATTGTATCGACACTCAGTCCTAACGTATGGTATTTTAGAATTAGTACATTGAAATCGCAAAAAAACGTATAATTACAATTCATAATTTTCAAATTGAAGAACTCGCAAGAACAGTACGTTATTATACCTAATGAAATTTTTTACGTTAATTTTTTGTTTGAAAATGTTAATCTAGTTGTCTTAGGGTATGCCCACATTTTTCGACGTGTACTAAATTTTAATACGAGTGTCAAAGTTTATACTTAGTTTGTTTTTTTATATTTTTTTTTTATCTTAAGCGAGCAATATTTGTAAACGTATAATTATATTACTATATATTTGTAATTTGTAATCACGTTCTCGAAAACGGCTCTAACGATTTCGATAAAAGTTCCAATATAAGAGTTAATAGGTGGACGAAAAATGGTTCTAGTTGGGTCTTATATCTGAAAAAATTAGTTTTTTTCCGTTTTTCCCACAAAAATATTTAACCGCGCAATATGGTTTATGATTTCGCAGCGGCCACCGTCTGAAAAGCGATGCTCTATATTTTTTGTGAAGTTATGTAAATTTTTTGGCCAGATACGAAATTTTTAAAAAAGTTTGAAAAAAAAATCTGCTAAAATACTTTTTTTCTTGTCACCCGAGTAAGTGAACCGAAAGTAAACAGGTGTCAACAGTTTTTAAAGTCAATTAACGAACACATGTCAAGAGTGTTGTATCATCCGCTTGACTTCTTTTTTTATGCTACTCGTACAAGCCGGTCACGAACTGGCTCGTAATTTAATATGAAAAGACGTTACTCATAATCACTTGTAGTACCAGAGAAACGAATACATTAATAGTAAAAGCGATAGGGTTGAATAAGGTAAATGATAAATGAAAGACTTCCAGCACTCAGCATTGTCGTACAAAAGCTACTATAGTAGCCATTTCGAGACGATTCACTGGTTGAGTGTGGTTTCTAACCAAGAGGTATAGGTTAAGGTAAACTAGATAAATAAAGGTAACTAAGGACGTCATAACGAAAATGTAGTATGACGCACTCGGTTTGAGTTATTTCACCTATTAATGTGGAAAGACCTTTATAGTTGAAATTATTCGTCTAACAATAAGCTAAATATATAATTAAAGTGAATAATTTTAAAATCATAATGACTGTGACCATATGTGATCACTGCGGTCACTACGGTAAGTTTAATTTATATTTTTTTATGTCGGCACCTGACGTTCCACGTGGTTTCACCTACTTTGAATTTTAATACATTATTATAAACTACTTAAGTAGCATAAAAAACTAACTCATTAGCTCGAGCCTAGTTCGGTTTTACAAAAAATATTTATAAAACATGATAAATTATAATATACAATTGCATACATAATCCACGAAAAAAAAAGGTTAAAAAAATGTGTTAGTCTGGTAGGTAGGTACCTACTAGGATAATTTAGTAAGTAGTTGAGTCTAGTAAGTAGTGTGTACTAGGTTAGCTTATTTGACAGATCGCTAGTAGACTGCTAAACGTTAGTCTTCTTTTTTTTTTCCTTTTTTTTTTGTCGCAGGGGAATCCATTTACGGATGATATCCAGGATGCCCAGGTCGGCAAACCTAGACCTATATCGGACTCGGCACTTTGGGAGTGCAATACCGTACTAAACCCATAAGGGAGCCTTCAGGCGCTTTAATTGGAGAGTCCCGGATCTGCAGGCAACAGGATCCCTCCAGCGACAGGCCCTCGGCGAATAGGTCAGACTTCTCCTCCATGAAGACTGTCCGGCTCACCTCTGAACAGTCCCGACGACGCCGTGTCTCGCAGGACCGGGTTCCCATCCCGGCCCAACACGGGCACAGGGGCGTTACTGGAGGCGCATTAAGTAGTGCCTCCTACGCACCCCCATTCGTCGCCCGCGGATGGAGGCCACGTCGGCGGCCTCCTCTCTTACCCGCTCGTCGGCCTCCTTCTGGGACATTACGGTCTCGCAGAAGGAGACCATCGCCTTTCAGGACTCGTCGTCGCCTAGCATCGCGATGCTAAACGTTGGCCTCTCCTATCATCATGGGGGGTAACTAATACTCTTCACAATTGACGCGCGCAGTGTGTTTGCAGGATATGGTGCTGCCCATCACCATCCCAGTTGGTGTAAAGTTTGTTGCACCACTATGGCCTTAATCGCCTTTTACGACATCTCAGCAAGATAAAGGTCGGTGATCTATTACGTAACTTGCGCTATCGTGAGAAATCGCTCTGGTGTCGAATTTATACATTAGCTGAGCTTCAATTAGTATTGAAATTCGACAACACAGCGATTTCTCGCGATCGCGCAAGTTACGTAATAGTCCCACAGATCTATCCTTCTCTTTAGATTACCAAAAAATATTTATTATTAAAAAACAAAAGCACACAAAGATTGCATGCAAAGGGCGGACGACCACGTAAACAATCTCTTAAGGTAGTCTACCTTACGTGAGAGGGAGTTATGAAGACTTGAAAAAAAAAGTCTTTCAAATGTTGCCAGCTCTAAAACCAAAGGATGTATTTCAATGACGTGTCGTTACTAAAAAGGTATTATCGCTTACATTCGATTCGAAAATGGTAACGATATAGTTAACATCAGATTGTAATTATTATTCATGCGTTTTACGTTTGAAGTAATTTAAATAATTATACAATCTTACGTTTAGTTTAATTATTGTTAGATTGTAAACTTACTAACAATGTTAATTGAAAAATAATATGTTACAAAAATTGTGAGAGAAGACGAAAAATTCCCTATGACCCTAAAGGCGCCCTTATTGCTGAGTATCGATTTTTCCAGGCAACCTTAGTGTTAGAATTTAAGAAGTAGGAAGAGAAAGAATGTATAGGTAGTGTATAATAAATACACATACAATACAAATAAATATAAATATAATATATAAATATATGAAAAACCATTTTTTATTAATTTCTTCTTCCGCTGGCATAGTAAGTTTTTTTTAAATCGTATTTTGCCAATATTTAATTATCTTCAGAAAAGTCCAGTGAGAAATATCTGTGCGTGAGTAAAAGTAGTGAGTGAAAAACTAACAAAAAATTGGAATAAAAAAGGCATGGGCAAAATGAGCCCGTGGACATAAATTTATAAAAAGAAAAAAAAAACTGTGCGTTGAATATTTTTTCACAATTGTACAAAAAAGTTAGCAGTCAAATTTTGTTATTTAATTACATATTATATTTCGTAACGTAAGTGACAATATATTAAATAAAATAAAAATAAAATCGATATTTTTGTGTAAAATGACTGACTGAATACAAATATTATTATAGTCTGCATCACAAAAAAAAAAAACATGAAAAACCGCGGGAAAAAAAAAGAAAAAAAACAATGGCTGGGTATTCTTTAATTACTACTACGAGTATACATTTATAATTTACGATTTATTTTCCAGATTAAGTTTTTCGGCACAAGTTTTATTTCTAGATAACGAAATGAGGAGTAAAAACATTTATATATATTTTAAAGTATGATAAAAGTGATTGATTGATAGGTTTTATATTTTAATAAAGGTGTTAAATTTCAATGACTTCAACTGACATATGGTTCGATGATCTCGGTGACATTATTTTAATGTCACTGTGTCAGACAGTAATTACAAATATAGATAAAACGTGTAATGTAATATATTTAGAATCCATTAAAACCAATTCAATAAATATCAACACATTTTAAATAATACATTTATTTTATTTAGTATATTTTTCCGAACGAATGAAATGTGTTAATATTAACAGCTAAATGAAGGAGAAATTGATTTTGTATGGATATATTTACCTCAAAGTATCACCTTTATTACATCATGAAACCAACTCGCCTATGATTATTAAAAATGTCGGATATGAAAAAAAAAAATAACTTTACAGGAGAGCGATACTAAGTGTAAATTGCATGCGTCTTTTTACATATTTTTTTTTTAAATACCGACATTTATAAATTAAGTGATTAAAAAACTATGCATAAAATAATATTTTTATTTTCAGATGATGTTAGATTTGGTTATTTAGGAACGTTTTAAGAAATCAATAAAAAAAAATCGATTTTGCAGTTCCGACTATGTTAATAGTTACTAGCGAACTGATCCGCGTGGTTTCTTCCGTGTTTATTTTAACACACTTAGGAGATAAATTTTGGCAAACGTCTGTCTTCTTATTCTCTCTCTATCTTAGGTCGTATACTGTTTTTGATGAATGTAAATAATCTTCCATTTAATCTACGGATATTTCTGATGTTATTATTTGCTAATGTAACGTCGTTTTTAAAGTTGACACAAAAAATATATGACGTCTTAAAGAATGAACATTACGGATACAACATTTGTTTACAACAAATAACTCCGTTTTAAATTCCAAAAAAAATGTATGGCATTAATTTGTTCTGCTAATTTTGAGATTGCATTGTAGGTAGGTACATTTTTAAAAATAAAAAATTTGGTTGTTTGTAATGTCGATTTAAGGACGATAATTTTACGTGATAACTTTATAAGAAAACATTGAAGAAAATTGCATACTTTTGTGAATTGAATTGAATTATTTTCACTGAATTCTCATTACTTTGTATAATAAAAACAAGAAGTTTATTGAAAATTACAATTTTTTCGATAAATTAACATTTATTTGCACTCAAGTATTAATTCAAGTATTTTTCTTTTCTACTCGGACGCATCTGCCGATGGAGTGGAAGAGAGATAGATGTGTCACAAACCGAAAACATAGGCTGATCGTGTCTCTCTATCACTTGTTCCGCGCTCTACTCGCGGAACGTGATAATGAGTCATGCTTTTTCGTGCGTGCAGCTGGCGTTCATCGATTTACAAGACGTTATCACGTCATTTACATTTATTGTTCCTGTACAATTTTCATTCCCATTTTAACACAGCGACAGATCATTATAATCATTATCAGCCTAATACCAATTTTCATACAGAAATAACAAAGGTTGATACGACTCAAAGGTTGTACATCTTATTCATCAACTTTAATCAATGTAATTTCCATTTACAGACGGAGTTTCCTAAAATACTTTTTTATCTGTACTCACCTATCAAAAATCAATCTACCTCCGTACCACAACTTCATAGAACTAGTATTTTTCGTGATTTCCTTATTAGTGATGATCATGAATGAATGAGTGACCTTTCGCACTTTATATAGAGATATACGAGTGTGTAGGTGATTGATTTATTTTATGCTTTTCGGTCGTCCCAATGAAGCACGGTTGATTTTGCTAAATCACGAACGATGGTGATGAGACGAAGGAGATTGATCAATTCGGTTGAGATATCAGGTCTATTCACTATTTTAATACGGCTTAATATATTATGACATATAATAACTGACGGAAACAGTCATCATTACCAATTAATTGATCTATCAATATCACACGATTATAACAGAAAATAGCGCCCCAGTTTTAATTTAACTTAGTCATAGGTTAAAGAAATTGACTCTCAAAATCGCTGTCACATACATGAGAACGGAAATTACAAATGATATTATGTGTTATTGCTACGCATTAAAACCAATCAATTAACACCACTTTAAATACTTTAGTATAGATTAACCGACTATGCTTTAAGTATTTTGTAATTATATTTTATAACCTACATTATGACTAGGTATATTGCTATAAATATATAAAGTTTTATCAAAATCTGCTCAGTAGTTATTGTAGAATCACCTGGTTGATTAGTTATAATTAGGTACTACGACACGTTAAAATTATTGGTATAATATAAAAATATTTATGCCATAGAATTGGCCGTTAGGATTTTTTAAATATATTTATAGAAGAGATTGTATACTTTTAAATTTATATTTGATAGATTTATCATCGAAGTTGTTTTTCAAACAGGTTGTTTAACAAATGAACAAACAAATTACCATTCAACGTAAAAGACGGGTTATGACGTTCACAGAAAATTCTTCTTATGTAATGTTCAAAGTTTAAGTACCTACTTAGATACACTATCGAGTAGATAATAAACAATGAGATCTATATCTAGCGTTCCAATCCATTTAAATGATGTGCGATGCTTTATAGTATGTATTGTATAATGATAACTTACGCTACAGACATGTGTGAACATAAATGTAAATACGTATTCAATTATTTTTGTCTTATTTTTAAATAAATGCATTTAAATGTGTTTGCGTGCGTGCGTGCGTGCATGCGTACGTGCTTGCGTGCGTGCGTGCGTGCGTGCGTGCGTGCGTGTGTGCGTGCGTGCGTGCGTTCGTGCTTGCGTCTGTGCATGTACATGTCCGTGTGCGTTAGTGCGCTTGCAGGTGTTTACCTCTCTCTCTCTCTCTCTGTGTGTGTGTGTGTGTGTGTATGTGTGTGTTGTTAGTGCGTGAGTGTGAATGTAAATATGTATGTGTATAAGTAGTTTGTATTAATTTCTATTATACGTTTTTATGAAGCCTTAGTTTCATATGATGTTTTTTTTTTAACGATTCTACCAATATATTTTTTATAATATATTGACAGAATAAAAATATTTATAGATTAAGATGATGTATTGATATTATTAGTGATGTTTAATCTAATATAAACAATAAATTACGGTTATTAAGCGCGTTAAAGAGAATATACAGCCTAGCATGATTAGTAGAAATGACTTAGCGCTTTATCGTTTGTTAACGAGTCAAAAACTGTAAAAATGACAAATATGCCAATCACGTGATATTATTTTTTAATTATCAATAACAACACAACATAGTAAAATTTGACTTGTTTGTGACAAATGCGACAATAGCTAAATGATTTTATCTAGTTCCCGATAGCAAGAAATTTAAACAAATATTTATAAAATATAATAATAATTAATAAAATAATAATATAAATTAGTTTGAAGTTGAATTTCAAGAAAATGCTTTCTGACAGTCTTTAAAAAGTGATTACGAAAGGGTAAAGAATTCCAAAGGCAAGCGACTTAAACTGTAAACAATTTATTACAAAATAAATATCCATCAGATTTCCGACTCCGGGAAGGAATTTAAAGAAGTTAATTATTGTCAAAACGAAGACAGTGCTCATGAGAATTGCCAAGGAACTGAAATTGTTTCTTTAAATAGGATGGTAGGTAGCAGGATTGTACAAAATGGAGTAAAGTAAATTAAGAATGCGAGTATCCCTGCGAAAGCGAATTGGGAGCCACTTGACTTTTCACTTTTATTGCGAAATTCGCAAGTATGATCATGTTTGCATACTCGAAATATAAAATAATCGTATACATAAATTTTGAATCCGCATAAGCTTATTAAGCTGCTCCTTAGTAATATCAAGATAATAATAATTATATCAAGTATTATATTTTATTATATGGTATCTCTTATTATATAAAATAATATTGTTTTATATATAATATAAATTTCGTATAATTATCGCAACAAAATAAAGATAGACGCTATATTATTTTAATGATATTAGTCAAAAATTTAATATATATTTTTTACATATCATTTAAAAATATTTTATATTATTTATAGAGTTATTAATAAAGACTACAATAAATTTTTAGTTTTCAATTTAACGTGAAATTAATTTTAGCGGTTAAGTATAAAAAGAAATTTTATTTCAAAATTATAATGTGTGAATATTTAAAATTTATTTGATGTTATAATGCAGTAATTAATTACTGAAATATTATGTGCTTAACAAGTTGTCATTATCTATCTGACTCTGACTCAAAGAATTTATCGAGTTGTTGAATGAATTTTATTCGTTATTCATTGCCGACTACCGAGTAATTAAATATGTTAATAAGTAATAAAATGAAATTTACTGTTCTCGAATAGGTATTTCATTCGATTAAGTCACAAAACATCGACTAAATAACGAATTTTGTTGTAAGTTAAATAGGGCATCTCTAATGTCAAATGTTTAAACCACTTTCAACTTTGACAGCAAATAATAATTATGTTTGTAATTTGTTAATTGCCGTTTGTTGTCATCTTTAACAGTTTAACAATTAGAATTTAGCAAACATTAATAAGAATAGTACAATTATTTCAGATCTGAAGCTCTTGATTAGCCAACAAAAATGTCGGAAGAGTCTCAAGTGCGCGCCTTTTACTCTGGTAAAAATATCTTTATTACGGGCGGTACCGGCTTCGTGGGATTGTGTCTTATCGAGAAAATACTACGAAGTATACCTGATGTTGGGAAGATATACTTGTTAATGAGGCCGAAGAAAGGAAAGGAGATATCTGAAAGGCTACAAGAATTCCCCGACAATCCTGTAAGTATTCCTAAACTAATAACTGTAAAAGGTGTAATATATATATAACACTTACAAATATATCTTTAAACTAAAATTTTAATCCGTGATCATCAGTTCATCAATTGTTTTCTATTCATTTCTAGATATTCTTTACAATTTCATATGAATTGTTACCAAACCTGTGCATGTTATATAGCCTATATTATTTATATATTATATTGCTTAAGAATCAAGTAAAGTTGCATTATTGTTACATATTAATAAAAAAATAATCCTTGTTATAAAAACTAAAGACTTAGAATAATAAAAAAGTGTCTCGCTCAATTGTCCCCCAGCAGTATGAAATCCTTTATCATGCATCCGGAAGCACAATATTAACACCGAAACAATGAAAACAATGGTATGACTTATATAGAACATTTGTTTAAATCGGGATCAAACCCTTGACACTTAGCACAATGGTCAGTTGCTTTGACCAGTGTATTTACTTACTGTCTTAACACTATATTAAATTATATGTATACCATATTAAAGTGGCTTCGCCATATTTTAATTATTGTAATTATATAATAAATTGTATGTATATATAACCCACAAGTCATTTTGCAAAGAAATACTTCCTGTCCCATTTAGATTGGTAGAATTAACAAAAGTTTACCTCATTTCATCTTTCTTTATATTGCTTATATTTTATTTGGTGTATAAAAATTATATTATATTTTTTTTTTCATCTTTATAATGTATTTACTTTACTTTAACAGACTGTATGTCCCAATGTTTCACAGTGACATCTCAAATAAAGGAGAAATTTGATATAAGTTAGTTTATTTTGCTTAAGTATTAAAAATTTATTCATCATAACCGTTGGTTTTATGAGAGAAATTAACTCTCTTACGCCGAGTTGCACGAAACAAATTTTAAATTTAAGTGTTTATTAAACTAATTTAATCACAAGAATCGTGATTATCTGTTGCACGAAACCTACATCTGATTAAGTTAACAAAAAAATTTAGTTTAATTACAGACCTATCTAACGGATGATTAATTCCAACAGCTTTAAATTAATCATAAGATCAACTAATTTTAAGATTAATTGCAACTTAACTAACGGAAAGTTAGCGACGGTTTCTTGCAACTCGCCGTTAGTTAACAAGATGCTAATGAGAAGGCAAGAAAGTTGTTATATCTTTTTTACCATAAATTAGAACTATGCTTAAATATTTTCTGAAGCTCTTAATTAACAAAAGCACACATTAAAAAAAGCCAATTTCAAGTTTTTTTTTAAATTGAATGTCAATTAAGTTTTTGTCAGTATAACATAAACAAACTACTTTCCATGAATCATTTCAATCATGAATTAATAAACAATAATAAAATTGTAATTAATAAAATGTATTTATCTGTTGGCTTTAAATGAAATTTAGAGTTGAGATGGTCCAGTCATTAGAGTGTATGTGGAATACCACTGAATATTTGTTACATTTATAAATTTAATTTCATACTCGGTGTTTAAGGAAAACATTGTGAGAAAACCTACATTACCGGAGAAATTCTGATATTATTAGCATGTTTATTAAGTTTCTCTCTATTTTAATAAATTAAGAGGTTTTGTGGGATATGTACAGGTTAAAGTAAATAAAAATAGTAATAAATATGGTTAACTTAACACAGTCGTCTGTTCTTAAGGTAAGGAACTTAATGCATGTTTTAGTTAACAGATAACTGATATACATATATTTATTTTGTAATAAATATAAAACCTAGACTCGGGGTGGAAACCGAACCTATATTTACAACATTGTAGGTAGGTTCCCTGCCTACTGCACTAAAGGAGCCAGTCAAAAGTACAGGTTAAATTGTGATTTTGAATATTATAATATTAACTATATTTCTACCAACCCATTGTTAGCGGAATCCACAAAGAAAGGTGGTGGATTAAGCTCTAACCCTTTTCCTGTATGGAAACAAACCCTTGACCCAGCAGTGGGACGTTTACAAATTGCTTCAGTTAATTATATTAATTTAATTACAGGTGTTTGAAAAGCTACTAGAAACTGAATCGAAAGACATTTTCAACAAACTAGTACCCATCTCAGGTGACGTAGGATCTGAAAATCTAGGTCTCAGTGCCGAAGACAGGCAAATTCTAATCGACAATGTGAATGTAGTCATTCATTCTGCCGCGACCCTGGACTTTGAAGAAAGCTTAAAGCCTACGGTCCAGATCAATGTCCTAGGAACGCGGCGAATTATGAATTTGTGTCAACAGATGAAAAACTTGAAGGTAATTTCTGTTATTATTGTTGATACATATTTTTACAATATTCTCCGACGTGGAGATCGGAGACTGTATCTGTTCTCATACTTTATCTTTCTTAAATTCTTTCACAGTCTCTTAAAGTCTCTTAAATATCCACAATATTTTAAGGTTCCAAATGATGTTGCTAAAATAAGGACGAGATCCAAACGCATGTTTATAGATGTCCTTATTGTCTTATTGTTGTTGTTAGTTTCCTTATAGGCCTCTACCTTTAAGCATATGAGCTAGTAAGCATTACTATAAAACATTTGAAATGTCTGAGTGTATGTATTATAATAATAAATAATATTAATAAAATAATAATTCAGATGAAGACTTCATATCTTGTATGAAGTTACATAATTTTTCCCCCATTTTTTTTTGTGTCTCTAAATTATGTATTGTCATGGAATTCACACTTGTAGTACCCAAAATATTGTAGTAGTAATATGGAGGTTCAAGTTCAACACGCACTTGAACAAATTTTTTATAAAATTTTGCTGTTAAGTGTGCCACAATTTGTAAAACAAAAAGGACAAAAATCATAAATTAAATAATAATTAATTAATGCCAAAATAAATAATATATAGCCAAATTAAACAATATATATTATACTTTTCAGGTAATGGTTCATGTATCGTCGGCTTATGTAAACTCATATTTAACAGAAGTACATGAAAAGATTTATGATCCCCCCGCAGATGTTGAATCAATAATAAGTATGACTGAGAAGTTGACAGAAGAGGCTTTAATCGGCATGGAGAGAACGTGAGTGTGATAATTTTGTTTTTTGGCTCATTTATTTAGGCTCATAAATAAGTTTAGTCTAAATGGTTGAGAAATAATAAATAAAGCAATTTTCTTGGTGTTTATAACTTTCCCAAATGATCAAACTTTCTTACGCAAAATCAAAACAAACTAGCTTTATTCTATTAATCCCTAATCCTTCCTTTTTCCTTTATAAATGTGAATGTAAGTTTGTTTGTTACACTTTCACACTAAGAGTACTTAACCGATCATCGTTAAACTTTGTACACATATTCTTGGAGGTATCAGAAGTAACATATGACACTTTTTATTAAAAAAAATTTTTTTTTAGGAAATTTAATAAAATTGTTTATCCAAAAATTTCAACATCTAGCTACTTCAACGACTTCTAGGATTTCAGTAATCGATTCATTTATATTGTAATGATCTCTGATACTCATTTAATGGCTTCAATGCAAGCGAAGCCGCGGGTAAAAGCTAGTATTTGACAAATCTCTTTTTTTCCAGATTGATCAAAGATCACCCTAACACGTACACATTCACAAAACATCTGGCTGAGCACGAAGTGATGAAGCACTCTGACAAATTCCCTTGCACTATTGTCAGACCTACAATGAGTAAGTAGATATTTTTTTACATAAATCAAAGACAATAAAAGAGCATGGCGGGATAAGCATGGGGTAGCGGCCCCAGTGGTAATTTCAACTGCCAATTTTTGTGTAGGATGGTCTTAGGGAGTACTACTTACAGGTATAATTTTACTAAAAAATATGCATTAGTTTTCGAGAAAATCAAAAAAATATTTTTTCTGAAAAAATATTTTTTCTGAAAAAAATTTTTTTTTCGTTAATAGTTATAAATATATCAATGTATATGGTATATGTTGTACATAACTTAGAGAGACAACATACCATGATGTTTTTGTCAAAAAATCTCGAGATAATTGTTAAAAATTTTTTTTTTGAAATTTTTGATAAATTATTTTCATGCTTTCTAAGCTTGATACACCTACGAAATTTTCACTAAAAAACACCTTCATAATAATCTACAACATATATTTGGACCCAAATTTTTACGTGAGTGGAAGGGTGTTTTTTTTTTTTTTTTTTTTGGAACAAGTATTTTTGAAGAACCTGAAACTCTATCTTCACTAAAATCAGATCCAACAGTGAAACTGACTTTAAAAGAAAAATCTGATAGTTCTGAAGAATATATAGAACTCGCTATACAACGAACAGTATCTACTTACAGATATTGTTTTATTTGTGAAAATATCGTTAACTTGGTTGTAGTCCCCCAAAAAGCTCGTTTACAATGCTATACAAAAAAAAAAAAATATTTATTCCCAAAAATAATCGGTGTTGTCCCAGACATTTACTAAACGATAGATTCTTTGATGAAGAGCTTTGCTCTATAAAAATATTTTCCGATTATTCAAAAATTGATAAAAATGATTTAGAAAATATAATGGGAGAATTATCAGTTGAATATGACTCTACAATTTTCGATAAAATAAAAAATCGCAGTCTTTCTGAAGAGCAGATCTGTATGTACCCCGTAAGGGTTAACTTGGCAAAATATTGATAAACTTGCAGAAATGATGACATCTTTGCGAAACAATGAGCACAGAACTGTTATACAAGCGATTGTAGTTTTTTTATGTAAGCTCAAAACTGGTAATTTTAACCGCATGATATCTTCAATACTACAGTTAACCAATCATCAAAATGTGTCAGAGTATTGTGAGTCTGTCATCATATCGTTCAAAAAAGATATACTCCCCATATTATTTGGAATAAAAATTCAAAATAGAGACCATTTAATACAAAGTACAAGTGACACCGTAAAATCATTGTATATCAATCATTATATAACTTAGAAAGCATGAAATTAATTTTTCAAAAATTGATACACCTACGACATTTTCACTAAAAAACACCTTCATAATAATCTACAACATATATTTGGACCCAAATTTTTACGTGAGTGGAAGGGTGTTTTTTTTTTATTTTATTTTTTTAGCGTTTTTTTATTTTCATAGCCGTTAGTATTGCAAATCGTAAAAGGTTTGCACAATGGCATTTTTTTCTGTCCAGAAAAACTTTTCCGCTGGTACTCGTTATTTCGGCTTTTTTGATGCTTGGAATATGTTCCATCACATATAACAATTAGCTTGTCTTGGAAATCACTATACAATGATTTTACGGTGACACTTGTACTTTGTATTAAATTGTCTCTATTTTGAATTTTTATTCCAAATAATATGGGGAGTATATCTTTTTTGAACGATTTGATGACAGACTCACAATACTCTGACACATTTTGATGATTGGTTAATTGTAGTATTGAAGATATCATGCGGTTAGAATTACCAGTTTTGAGCTTACATAAAAAAACTACAATCGCTTGTATAACAGTTCTGTGCTCATTGTTTCGCAAAGATGTCATCATTTCTGCAAGTTTATCAATATTTTGCCAAGTTAACCCTTACGGGGTACATACAGATCTGCTCTTCAGAAAGACTGCGATTTTTTATTTTATCGAAAATTGTAGAGTCATATTCAACTGATAATTCTCCCATTATATTTTCTAAATCATTTTTATCAATTTTTGAATAATCGGAAAATATTTTTATAGAGCAAAGCTCTTCATCAAAGAATCTATCGTTTAGTAAATGTCTGGGACAACACCGATTATTTTTGGGAATATTTTTTTTTTTTTTGTATAGCATTGTAAACGAGCTTTTTGGGGGACTACAACCAAGTTAACGATATTTTCACAAATAAAACAATATATGTGAGTAGATACTGATCGTTGTATAGCGAGTTCTATATATTCTTCAGAACTATCAGATTTTTCTTTTAAAGTCAGTTTCACTGTTGGATCTGATTTTAGTGAAGATAGAGTTTCAGGTTCTTCAAAAATACTTGATCCAAAATAAAAAAAAAAAAAAAAAACACCCTTCCACTCACGTAAAAATTTGGGTCCAAATATATGTTGTAGATTATTATGAAGGTGTTTTTTAGTGAAAATTTCGTAGGTGTATCAAGCTTAGAAAGCATGAAAATAATTTTTCAAAAATTTCAAAAAAAAATTTTTTAACAATTATCTCGAGATTTTTTGACAAAAACATCATGGTATGTTGTCTCTCTAAGTTATGTACAACATATACCATATACATTGATATATTTATAACTATTAACGAAAAAAAAATTTTTTTCAGAAAAAATATTTTTTTGATTTTCTCGAAAACTAATGCATATTTTTGAGTAAAATTTTACCTGTAAGTAGTACTCCCTAAGACCATCCTACACAAAAATTGGCAGTTGAAATTACCACTGGGGCCGCTACCCCATGCTTATCCCGCCATGCTCTTTATGTAAATATGTATAATAATGCTATTTTGTATTTTTAAAATAACTAAGTTTACATATTTTAATTGAAATCTAATTTGTTAAAGTTCAAATTAATATTGTATTCAGTAAACAATAAATAATTACTAATAACTAATTCGTGGCAGGCTTCTCGACTGGATTGGTGATTTCTTGCGTGGCCGAACATTCCGTGTTAGAGTCGGCAACAGTCTATCTGAAGAGCGAGAGATATTTAGTGGTGTTCCGCAGGGATCAGTTTTAGGACCGGTTCTATACATAATTTATACCCATGACTTACCACACTGTCTGGACTGTAGATGCAGTATCTTTGCGGACGACACCAAAATATTTGGAAATCCTACAACAGAATACTGTTCCCTACAAAGCGACCTGGACAAAATCGCAGAATGGTCTAAGAAGTGGCTACTCAGCTTGAATGATTCGAAATGTACCGTTTTCCACATAGGAAAGAATAATCCCAAGAATAAGTACAAATTGGGCAATAGTGAGTTACAACCTGTGAAGGCACAGACAGACTTAGGTGCTATCATCACTGACGATCTTAAATGGGCTAGCCATATTCATTTGATTACGAAGAAAGCGAACAGTCTCATTTACCTAGTAAGAAAAGCATTCGGGGTACTTACACCTGAGATGGTCATTAAAATCTACAAGACTTTCATTAGACCTATTTTAGAATACGGCTTCCAAGTATGGAACCCTTACTTTGTAAAGGATATTGATCTACTCGAAAAAGTTCAAAGAAGAGTCACCAAAATCCCACGACAATTAAAGAGACTTAAATATGAGGACAGGTTAAAGACTCTGGGCTTAACGAGCCTGAAAGATCGAAGAGAGAGAGGGGACTTGATCGAAACTTTCAAAATACTGACTGGCCACTATGATGTACAGAATTTAGACACAATGCTTATCCGTAACGAGAATCCGCATTTACGAGGTCACTGCCTTAAGTTAAAAAAGACGAGATCCTACAATAACCCTCAAAAGTACTTTCTTAGCAATAGAGTGGTGGATATGTGGAACAAGCTACCTGAGGAAGTGGCGACGGCCAAAAATATAAACCAATTTAAGAATAGACTGGACAAATTTATGAAAAAATAAAAAACAAATAAATGTATTGCAAAATCTAATAGATGTCGCTGGATACAGGCACTTATCAGTTGATCAACTGCTTGCCTGAATAATTAATAATAATAATAATAATAACTTTTTTTTTTATTAAAGGTCAATGATTTATGCTATATCTTTTACAAAATATTAAAAAAAAAAAAGTATTTGTATATAAAAGGTTTTCCCGAATATCTTGAACTTAATTATAAGTTAGTTTAAAATTAATATCATTATTGATTTTTAATTTTATAATATAGGTACTCCAAAAGAAAAAAAAATTTGGATATCTTAAGTTTCCTCCTTAGCTCCAATTTTTTTTTAATGAATCCATTCGTTACCTTATAAAATTATTTTGATAAAAACTTGAATATATAATGATGAAAATTAACTTTAACTTGTTATTTTTCTAATCGTTCAATAACAATTTTGTAGTTACCAAATTTTAATGTTTGCCTTTTTTTTTGTTTGTTACCTCAAGTGTAACAAGAATTATTTTTATATAAATCGAATATTAATTAAAATAAGTATAATTATTACAGTCGTAGTGTCAATATATTTTTTTGTCTCTTTTTCACAAGTATAACAAGATATATTTATATAAAACGAATGTTAATTAAAATATAATTGTTACAGTTGTAGCGTCTTGGAAGGAACCGGTCATAGGCTGGACTTGTTCCAAAGTCGGTCCGCAAGGATTCCTCATGGGGGCAGCCAAGGGTGTGTAAGACTTTTTTTTTAAGTATCCTATGTTACTTCTAATAGCTCCAAGAACATGTGTACAAAGTTTCACGATGATCGGTTGAGTAGTTTTCGCGTGAAAGCGTAACAAACAAACTTTCGCATTTATAATATTAGTATGATTATGAAATTTTGTCGAGTTTGGATAAAGTTAGTCTTAGATCAGTCAGTTCGATTTATTATTAATGATTTTTCGTCAGATAGCTCTTTTTTATTATGGTATAGATCAGTGATACTCAACCTTTTTTTTTGTTGCGGCACATATTTAACGATTTCAAAATTTGGCGGCACACAAAGAAAAAGATAAAAATTATTTACTTACTAGTCTTACTACAACACACTGCATAAATAGTTTATCACAAAAATTTTAAATAAACGAAATAAACTAATATATACTACAATAATAACTAAACGTTTATTAAGGAAATATTTTTCTTTTTAAATGTTAACATATATTACATATTTCCAAACATATTATACATTTTCAAAATTTGGCGGCACACAAAAGTGCCGCGGCACAGTGGTTGAGAATCACTTGTATAAATGGATATTATTTTCATAATTTCGTAATACCGTTTCATTAATGTCAACTGATCTATCAAGTTCCAAAAACTAAGGAAGCGAAACCATGACGTAGGGATGATCGATATTAGAAAAACATCAATGTCAACATCGAATCAAAAGTATCGATGTACGATATATATCGATTGAAAAACATCGATGTATCAAACAAATTAATAAAATAGTTGAAATTTTCTATGAAATGTGTTTTTATTTATTTTTATATATGAAATAAGATTAAACATCGATGTTTTTGGTAATAAACAAATAAAACTGTCAAATTTTTTTTATGAAATGTGTTTTTATTTATAAAAGTATTTGAACTTAATAGAATTATTGACTTTTCGGTGTTTTATTCTTTTTACATCGATGTGTCGATGTTATCGAAGTCAAAACATCGATGTTTTTCAACTAAACATCGATGGTTATGAAACATCGATGAATATCGATCGTCCCTACTCATGAAGTGTCTATTTTCATTCTTTAAAAGGTCCATTATATTATGTTCCATAAAAAGGCAGTAAAATTATCTACTTTTATTACTTTTAAAGGCATCTATTCTCTTCAAGCAAAATCCTATAAGTGGAACTTACTCTTATTAACTATGGATAAGCAAATACACGTCTCAGACTTTTTTTTAAATATCTTTCACAGAGAACGAGATTAATCATTAAAATAAAAGCACTTAAATACTTTGTTCTGTCCATACGAACCCAACTTTGAATCAACTTTTAAAGGGGCCTTCCATAAATTACGTTACACGAATTTCATGATATTTTTACCTCACCTCCATTCTTGCACAGCTGGTCACTTTTGTGTGACCTAGTGTGACGTCACATATTTTGCAATTTTACACTTAGAAATTACTTCTTTTTGCCTCTGGTATGGCGTTTTATGATGCATAATATAGACCACAGATGCCACACGATCGCTTAAATAAGTATGTTTTGACATTGAGGCAATACTTATCATACGGAACTTGCTTCCTTACTTATGCTCATGAGATAGAGTTGGAAATATTTTTATGTTATTCGTTAATAGGTATATATTATAGATTTCGTGTTTTATTACTTAAATATATTTTATATTTTGATATATTATGATGTCACGAAATTTAGGACAACTCTCCACCTCTTGTCACACAATATCAAACTTCGGCGAACCCCTCTCAACCCTTTAACCGTTAACTTAAATATATTAAAATTTGAAATGTGATGTCACGAAATTTAGGACCCCCCACCTCTTGTCACATAATATCACCTTCCCCTCCCCAACCCCTTAACGAATGACGTAATTTCAAGATGGCACCAAATTTGTTATTTAGGCCTACCAAATAATAGTATTATTCTTTTCAAAAGGTGTCGTGCGAAGGTTGCCACTAGCAAAGAATATAATAGCAGATTATATTCCCGTAGATGTTGTTGTTAATCAACTATTAGTAGCTGGCTGGAACGCTGGACAGTCTAAGTAAGTAATATAATAATATAATAATAACTACCCCTGCAAAATTTTCGCACAAATTTCGAAATTCCAGACAATATTTGACTTTTTTCAAAATTTCTCAGCAATTTTAGAGCTTTCTGATCTTTTTTTTATATTTATGATAAGACTTTCAGAGAAGTCTCAATTATTTAAGTCAAATATTATCTGAAATTTAGGAATTTGTTCGAAGTAGTAGTTGTAGGAAACTTATGCCTGTGTTTTAGGTAACAGCCGACTGATATAATTTTTTTTTTTTAAATAAATATATTACACCCAGATTTAGGGCAGAAACTTAAGAGTTGAATACAATAAACTCAGCATTTTAAAGGTTCCATTCTAAAAAAAAAAAAAAAAAATTGTCTCAACGTCATAAGAAAACATTAAAAAAAAATGCAAATTTTATGAATTGAATTATTATCACCAAGTTATCATTATTTTGTATAATACAAAAAATGAGTCAATTAATTAAATTTTTTGTTTCGATAAATTAACATTTATTTGCACTCGTTTATTTAAATATTTTATTACTTAAATTATACAGATTAATTACAAGTAAAAATGTGCTATTAACAATTATTATTTACAACTTATATACATGTGTGATATTTAAGATCCTCCAATCTGCGTTATTGTTTTTCATTTACAAGCCGAACGCTTAGGCCGATCGTGCCTCTCTATCGCTTGTTCCGCGCTCTCGCTCGCGACACGTGACACTTCTTCGTGCGTACAGCCGGCATTCATCGATTTACAAGACGTTAGCACGTCAAAAAATCTGTATTACGATGGTCAAAGAAAGTTATAAGCAGATCTGTAATTGTTCATTATGTTATAATTTTTTTTTAATGTAATTTTAATATTCTACCATAATTTTCTAGCTTGTGTGCTTATTTGGTTTCAATAAAATGCTTCACCGCCTTTTATTTATTTTATATATGGAATTTATTCTTGGCTCATGGTGTATTTTTAATTAATTAAATTTTAAATAAAACTGTAGTAAGTCCTGAGTGCTTAGGGACGAATGACGACGGGGCGAGTGACGAGTGTGTGGACAGAAAGAATAAGGCGTATGAAGATAAGAGTACTTTATTTGACTATATCTATTGACACAGTGAAGGAATCTATCAACACACGCACACAGTTCCAATTTACTTGAACGCTGTATACATGTATCGTTTTTTTACCTATAAAGGCTAATAACTCGTTCAATAGCATGAATGCTAGTTAGGCGCTTCGTAGGTCCCTATGATTGGATACCAAACAAAATATTTGACGAGAGGTTATTAATTGAATGTGACCCAACGATAGCGCGTTTTAAAATCCTAGTGGCGCCATCTCTTAGCTGCGGGTGGCATACGAAGGCCTTTCAACATTCGAATTATTGTTCTGCCGTTAAATTGTTGTTATACCCTGTACAAGTTAGCATGATCTTTTTGACAGATGTAAATTTTTCTGATCTACATAACTTTGCAATGACGAGCATATTATTTTCTTAATTTAAATGATTTTAAAAATTGTAAAAATATTTAAAATATATATATAACACAAAAGTCCCTAAAGATTTAAGCGTCGTCCGAAAGTTTTAAGACTTTTCATTGCTTCAAAGTAAAATTTAAACAGGAACACTGTAAATAATAGACGCTTGTACAATGTTACAACGGTCGAAACAAAAATCCGACCCACCGATGTAACATTGTACAAGCGTCTATTATTTTCAGTGTTCCTATTTAAATTTTACTTTGAAGCAATAAAAAGTCTTAAAATTTTGGGACAACGTTTGAATCTTTAGGGACTTTTGTGTTATATGTATTTTTTTAATATTTTTACAATTTTTAAAATCATTTAAATTAAGAAAATAATATGTTCGTCATTTCAAAGTTATGTCTATCAGAAAATTTACATCTGTCAAAAAGATCAAGCTATCTTGTACAGGGTATACGTGTTCTTACAAAACTAAATAAATATTAATCTATAGCCAAGCTTAACTAAATTATTATTTTTAATAAATAATATATATTTTTTCCAGATCTGGGCTTACAGTGTATCATTGTTCGTCATCGACTCAAAAACCCTTCAAATGGTTAATATTGGAACCCGTTGTAAACAATATGTTACATAATTATCCTTTAAAAAGTGCTGTGTGGTAAGTATTTTTAATTTTTTATGTAATAAAGTATAGATATACATATAAGAAGAAATTCTTAAACATTTTAACGATATTCTAATTTGGGACTGTGATAAATTTCTACTTTTTCCTTTTCTATAACCTCGTAAGGCCCACTATTTAAATGTGTTTGAAGAAGTTATCGCCCAATGTTGTTGTCTGTTAAACATTATCGGTCTTACTCATAAACGTTTCTTAATATTTAATCCATTGCTTAACAACTGATCAGCAAAAACCTCACTCATAAACACTATTTAGCGTTAAGAAGTCGTTAAGTAATGCGTAAATCGCTGTCAAAATTAAACCCTGCCGAGACATAGTTTAACCCTCGTTGAGCGGCAAGATGGCGGATTTCACATAAATCAGCTGTTCTATGACGACGTCTGATCTACTTTCTTGCGTTTGTTTGTTAGTAAGAAGAGATTTAGAATGAAATTTCCTCTATATAAAAATTAATATATACTAAATTAGCGTTATCTGTCTGTTTAATACAGATATTTAGAGGTACCTAATTTTAATTATAATAACATAATTTAAATTAGGTTATATCTGAAGTAAATTTATTAATTTAATATTTAATAAGCTTTGTTGAATTTTGTTATTGAGGATCCGACTACTACCCATCAAAATAAAAATGATTAGAAATTAGAATATTAATCCAAGTTCCTGTCAATAGAGGTCACTAGTAGTGGCTCACCAGGCTCACTCATGGCTCACTACAATATCGAGCTAGAGTTTTCTCTATAATGTTAATAGATGTCGCTTGAATATTATTTTTAACAATTTCGTTCATTCAATTTCTCTATCTAATCGATTATTTTGGCTATAATCTGTGCCAACCATCTATGTATCGTTCTTTGTTCGTTTCTTAACTAAGTAACAGCTAGTCAATGTTTATAAGTAAACAAAAGTTAATCCTTGATTTATAGCTTATGAGTGGATTAACTAAACGGTGGCTAAATATTACTTAACGTGATTTTTATAAGTAAGACGGTATAGTAGTTACCGCCCACGACGACTAATCTTTAGAATGTATTTCAACTACGTTTTTGTCGACCTGTCATTGTCTTCATTTAAACGAACTAACTAGATCGTCTGTGAGTGGTTCAATAACGACGAAACTTACACCTAGGAGTCTAACCAGTCGCGTTCACCACAGTAACGTGGATATAGGCACGTATTTTCAAAATTACGAACGTAATTCTGATATGTTGTCGGATGACAACAGTGGGTCATAATTTTTGAACTTGAAATATATATTTGGACTTGAATTACCATGTTCAATATGTATTCATATGATAACACGGGACGAACACACCTTACGAGGTTAAGTAAGTACATGTTTGAGTGCCTTGACTTATTGGTAAAGAAATCAACAAAATATGTGATTGTAATAATATATCAGTCATTAAAATCATTTTATAATTTATAATGAAACTGGGTATGTTCGAATGCACTATTCTCAGGAACTGTTGTCGAACTACTACTGAACACTTGTTTATTAAGAATGGCAATTAAAATTACATCACAACTCATATTAATAATAAAGAAACATAAATTATAATACAATCTGCGGAGTTTATTAAAATGTATATAGGGAAAAACTGTTGGAGTTATTTAGTTTAATATATTGTTCATAGTAAATATTTATTTCCACATAAAATGTTAGTAATGTACTATCCGTGCGCAGAAACTATGCCGATTGCCTTGTGACGTCATGCGTTGATAGTCGGTAGGGTTGAAAAAAAAGGTCACAGGTAGATTATTATTGTATATATTTCACATTAAACTAATAAAAAATAGTCTCGGTCGAGTTATAAATTTAATATAAAGTGTAATTATAAATAGTAAATAAAAAACGCTGTTGTTATTACGTAGATTATATATTTTTATGTATTCATATTTAATGAATGAATGAAACGAAGCCGTAAAATAATAGTTTGATGGTTCCAAACAACGAAAACTATTAAGTAACAAAAAAAAAAAAAAAGTAAAACCTAATAAAACAACAGTGAATTAATTCGGAGCGAAAGCAAAAAAATTACACGTATGCGGCGGTATTGCGGTAGCGATCAGACGAGCGAGGGACGCGGTCAACTCCAGTGGGAGGGGTAGTCATCGGCAAACCTTCTGCGCACGAGTAATATTCATCAATATCACAATTATATCGTACTATTATATTAGATTTTACTTTATCAGAGTAACATAAGGTTTTATCACTACATATTATAAAACAAAGTCCCTCGCCGCGTCTGTCTGTGTTCAAAAACTACTGCACGGATTTTCATGCGTTTTTCATCAATAGATAGAGTGATTCATGAGGAAGGTTTAGGTACATATACATACCCTGAGCGCAGCCGGGGTGGGCCGCTAGTTTAAGATAATTTTCGCTAGAATTTATACATCAAATAGGTTAAAATCAGTCCCTTAATAATGGAATTTTATGTCTAAATTATTTTTCGTTATGATTATTTCAGGTATCCATATCTTGATTTCGTTTCGTCTCTCTGGCTGTTTCGTTTATCGGCGATATTCGTACATTTCATACCGGCTATTCTATTGGATATGTTATTAAGGATAACCGGAGGGAAACCTATGTATGTATAATATGTATAAGTTTCTTGTATTATGTAGTAAAATATTCAAGAAAATATATATATTTATTTCTTACAAATATCAGCTATTTAAACTGATATTTGCTTTTTTAGCTAACATATGGATTGACGGGTAATATTAAATTTTATTTATAATATATAGTTTTGTATATCAATTAAAAATTATAAGAATCATATAAGCCTCTAAAATAATATCTGTATTAAAATTACTTCATATTTTAGTGAAGTATATGTATGTCGTGGTCATATCGTAAAATTGCCCACATCATTAAATGCTCGAATTGTATACAATTTATTGAAATGGTCGTATTTCATGAAATGTATCACTGTCCAATAGCCATATCAAATGATAAGAAATCATTTGTCGATATGGTCAACTAAGGCACACTACTTCGTGAATTGAAAATGTATAATCTTTTAATTGCTTATAAAATTATCTATAAGTTATATTACGTCGTATCCTACGAATAAAGCCACTATGGCCGTTGTGCCTTTCTATTTTTATTGCATAATTAATATCGGCTACACCTATTACATCACCTTAATTACAAAAATCACAGAAAATAACATTTTATCCACCAGAAAATAAAGGTTTAAAAAATAGCCACTATTGTTATCCTCTCGAATCATCCGACGAAAACAGCCACAACAGTCGTAGAGCCGTCCCGGGAGCATGGAGCACGCGCGGCGTGTGGTGGGCGCAAGCGCCACTTTTTCCTAATATTAACAGGCAAATTGTAAGGATTCTTTAAATTAAAACGATAAATAGCCCTTAATGCTCTCACGACCCGACATCTTTCACCGGCGTATGCCGGTGAAAAAAGGCGTAATGTCTATTGTTTCCAAGTTTACAAATTTTATTCCGAAGAATAAAGACATAAGGGACAAGTTTGACAGAAATATTGACAAAAAAGTCATATTTACGATTTTATTTTACAATTCAGTTCAGTTCAACAATCCCCGAACAGTTTATCAACACTTCAAATCTTAATAACTCAAAAATGTCTCGTAATCTTTAAATAAAACACAAAAAACCTCCTCCTGTAAAGTTGTCAGTTTGCAGTTACGCCTTTATTCGTAGGATACGACGATTATAGGTACTCTTTATAAAACTTTTCGCAAAATCGGTCAAGAATATTTTATCATATTGCTAATTAAACAACAAAAAAAAAGATAGTATGGTGACCATGCGAAAAAAAAAAATTATGAACTATTACTGTCTATTCAAATACGACATTATGGAAAATGTGGATGAGGATATATTATATTCAAGAAAAAAAAAAAACCTAACTTAGCATATTCTGAATTTTTATTATATATTTTATGGGCGCCCTATTTTCATGATATAGCCAATCTTGGATGACAAAATCGTGAAATATACGATTATGTACGTTTACAATTTAATCATCTTGTCAAATTTAGTTGCCCACTTCATTAAATTCTCGAGCATTTTATGATATGGACAATTCTACATAATTATATATAGTAAAACATGCCATTAAAATATTTAAATATTCTAAAATCTTTTTCTTAATATTTTTACAGACTATTTCGTCTGCACAAAAACGTATGGAACTCTCTCAATCGACTGGAAAAATTCATATTTACTGAATGGAGATTTCACAATCCAAAAACCATTGAACTAAACGAGAAAATGAACAAGACGGACAGGGAGAAGTTTTATATAGACATCGAGACTATAAGTGTAAGTATTATTATATAATATAATACTTTACTATTTTATAGAAGAACAATTATTACTTATTTTACAAGTCTCAGTCTTTTAGAGACTTCTTTGAAAACACTTGTTTCTGCCTCTGGTTTAAAATTATGATATTTTATTTTAAGGATTTTTAAAACAAACATTGAAAAATCAAGTTTAAAATTATAAAATTTTATATAGAGATAAATTTCTATAATGTTGTTTTGTTAACAGTGGGAGGAGTACTTTGTGAATCTACATTTAGGAGTAAGAAAATATTTGAACAGGGAAAGCGAGAAAACATTACCAGCGGCGAGGAGCAAGCAATCTATGTAAGTATTGCGACATATCTTTTATTATATTCTTCATTTTTAACAATTAGAAGTCGCCTTTGACAATGATAAGTATGGAGACATGAATATAGTTCAACTCAGCAGCCCATGTGTGTGTGTTTACTTGTTTATATATTGATTTTATATTATGACAGTCGCGGTAGTCGCCTAAGGGGGCCTCCCCTCTATGTAACGCGCCGTAACTTTTTTCTGTACAACCCCCCCCCCCCCAAGCGTTACGTAACACACAAGTTAACATTTTTACCTAAAAGACACGATTATTTGTTAAATAGAGAACAAAATAACAATGACGTAAAATACAATCGAGGGACTCGCCGTAAAACATAAACGAAAAGGGTTGCCAAGTTGAGAGAATTTAATTTCTTAGTTTCTTATTTAAATAAAAAAAAAAAAACAGTGTTACACAACGCGTTCTATGAACCTCCGTCCCGCCCTTGTAACGCATTGTAACGTTTTATAATTCCCTCTAAATTGCGTTACGTAATACTTGAACACTTCCTTTATCCTGCTGAAGGCTGCTGCGTTGAGTGTAAGACGCTTATTTTTTATGACTAGCTTCTGCTCGCGGTTTCGCCCGCGTGGATGTCGGTTAACGCGACCAAAAAAAAAAAGTATTCTATGTTACTTCTAATACCTCCAAGAATATTCGTACGAAGTTTCTTGATGATCGGTTAAGTAGTTTTCGCGTGAAAGCGTAACAAACAAACTTACATTTCACATTTATAATATAGGATTAGTAGGGATTTATGTTCGAATAAAATGAAAATAATTTGTATTTTTCTTTTCAGTTTGAAGGTAGCTCATATCGTTTGGCAAGTTTTGGTGATAATTCTAGTATGGTTCATAGTGTCATGTCTATCTGGACTCACAATGATCCAGCTTGCCTGGTGTCCGCCGGTCATATACTCCTTATACAGCTTTTTATAAATTCTTTTTATATGTAAGGAATAATGTAAAATAAATACATTGGTATTTTTAAATATTTGATTATATACTTATTCAAAATTATTAGAATTTTTCGAAGTGATAACTTCTTAGGGGCCATTCATTTATTACGTAAGACGAATTTTGCTACATTTCGACCCCCCTCCCTCCCTGTTATAAGAAAAAATAAGAATAGGCCAACCCCCTCCCCCCTGTTTAGTATTTATTACGTAAGAATCTAAAAGAAAAATAATAATACGTTTGGTTTTTTTAAAAATTATTTTTCAAAGTAACAATTTTCAGAAATGTTTATTTGTACTTACAAAGCTACTAACAATTTTTGCTTGGTGCCCGCGCTTGCCCGCGCTTTTTCAAAGTATAATTTTAACTTTTTGTGATCTTACGTAAGAACTATCGAGACTCCCTCCCACCGTCTTATAAGAAAAAATAAGACATGGTCGACCACCCTCCCCCCTAAATAGTCTTACGTAATAAATGAATGGGTCCTTATGGGAGGGTAAACCGCTTCGTTACGTAACGCGTAACTGCTGTTGACAGTGAGCATATAACCTAAAACTATCACCGTTTTTTAAAGGTATTTATTCATATAAATAATAATGATTAATTCCAATATTAAATAGTTCACCTTAGATAAGTTTAAGTTATCACTTCTGTCGGGCGTCCCGAGACGCACGCGATTTTTTTTTATGCTCCATTTGTAAATTTAATAGTTAATTACGATTGTCTCGTTAGAAATTTTGTCCTATATTATTTTATTTTTGTAAATGATGTAATGAATCTCCATATGATCTTCGACTGAACTGAAACAGCCTATAAACGTCCCACTATTGGGCACGTCTTTGTGGGGACTAGTGGGACGTTTAAAGTTTAGCCGAGACCGTCTCCATATAGGAAATATAACATTTACACTATGAGACAAAATAAATGAATATATATATATATATATATATATATATATATATATATATATATATATATATATATATATAATAATTTTTTTTCCGAATGCTTATTAGAAAATATTTATAGCATGTTGCATAATATATAAGAGAAAATATTATTATTTTAAGTAAAATAAATTGAAACGATCGACATTAATTGAAATTTTCAGCAATATATAGATTTTTTTAGTATTATTAATATAATAAAACACATGGTAAAGCTTAGACTGGTTGAGGTGATTAGCTAATGTTTTTTTAGGCTTAAGTTTTAAGGATGTTATTAAAATTAAAAAATAATTATTAGAAATTATTATTATTATTAAATGACAATACTTCGTGTATTGTAATAAAATCTTACTTTGGATTTGTTTTTGCGTGATAAGTATGAATGTTTTATATAAGTTATGTTTTCGGATTAATTTAAAATTGAATCGTATTTTTGATTAAATAAATACTAAATTATACATTGTGTTTTATTTACATAAGGAACCCAGATTTTTCTTTTTTTTTTACTTATATCATTGTTTTGTGCCGTTTGCAGTGCGATTAAACGAGGAAATGCTGCATACATTCTTGGCAATATTCATGATTATACCACAACTATCTATAAATAATTAATTTTGAAGTTTTTCATTGTTAATATACATAATACTCTAGAATTTTATGGTCTTGTAAAAAATTTGTCGTTTTGGTATATGTTACTTATATAAAAACCGTCTATTGACGTGATAACGTCTTGTAAATCGATGAATGCCGGCTGCAACTACGAAGAAGTGTCACGTGTCGCGAGCGAGAACGCGGAACAAGCGATAGACGGGCACGATCGGCCTAAGCGTTCGGCTTGTGAATGAAATCTTAAATATCACACATATATATAAGTTGTAAATAAATTGTTAATAGCACATTGTTACTTGTAATTAATCTGTATAATTTAAGTAATAAAGTTGAATTAACTCATTCTTTGTATTATACAAAATAATGATAACTCAATAATAATTCAATTATTTAAAGTATGCATTGTTTTTCAAAATGTTTTCCTATGAAAAAACAAAATTGTTTGTCATATATTGGGTTAGTTACAATTTAACAAGTTTTTACTTGGGAGGAAATAATTGAATATATATATATATATATATATATATATTTCTTTGTTAGTGGGAGAGTACCGCCGTTCAACCCCTCAAAGCTGACGTTTACGAGGCTTTATGATGCTATTACCTGATACTTTTTACCAATAATCGTTAAGTTAGTAGAGGAATTAATAAACCAAACAGGTACGATTGCAGTGATATTATCAGTAATATTAGTTTAAGGGTGCCGCTCAGACCGCACATGCGAGCCAGCCACTTTTGCTAAACCCAATTGCCGCACTAACTCCGGCCTACGTTCACCTATGTGTTGTCTGACCGACACCTACAATAAGCTTTTCGATCATGTTGACATATTTTGTACCGAACCACCAAAATTCAATAAATTAATTATAGAAAAACTAATTATGTATGATGACAATAACTCATGTACTAACACAGAAAATATCTAATTCACTTTTAAAAGCGATTATTAATTTGTTTATTTTTTATTTTCTTTATTTTTTTTTTATGAAATATCTTTTCTTCCAACAGTCAGCGCTCAACTAAAAGATTTTCTTTTTTATTTTCTTGATAACCTGTGGTTAGCGGAGTTGATGTCACATTTAACAAAGGATTTTGTGCTTCATAATATTGTTATTTAACCTTATTGTGACATTGTTTGCTTGACCCAAATAAAAAAAAAAAAAAAAAAAAAAAAACACAAATTGTTACCTGGCTCCACCCTGGCTCCTTAGCCTAAGCAACATGTGCCATTTTAGTCAACTTTCTTTAGCAGTCTCCGAAAATTATGATCGAGGTGTTATTCGATTCGGAATGGCACCTAGATGATTTTTGAAAAAAAAAACATTAAGTTCGCTTGCAAAACTTGCAAAAGTTATTAACAAATAACTAAAAAAATAAAAAGATCTCGTCCGTCCACATACACACACACACACACACACACTCACCTGGTCGTAGTCGTCGCGCATGGTGGCGAGCGAGCGCGTCATCTCGTCCGTCTACACACACACACACACACACTCGGTCGTAGTCGACGCGCATGGTGGCAAGCGAGCGCGTCATCTCGTCCACACACACACACACACTCACCTGGTCGTAGTCGACGCGCATGGTGGCGAGCGAGCGCGTCATCTCGTCCACACACACACACACACACACCTGGTCGTAGTCGACGCGCATGGTGGCGAGTGAGCGCGTCATCTCGTCCACACACACACACTCACCTGGTCGTAGTCGACGCGCATGGTGGCGAGCGAGCGCGTAATCTCGTCCACACACACACACACACACTCACCTGGTCGTAGTCGATGCGCATGGTGGCGAGCGAGCGCGTCATCTCGTCCACACACACACGTGTACACACACACACACACACACTCACCTGGTCGTTGTCGACGCGCATGGTGGCGAGCAAGCGCGTCATCTCGTCCACACACACACACACTCACCTGGTCGTAGTCGACGCGCATGGTGGCGAGCGAGCGCGTCATCTCGTCCACACACACACGTGTACACACACACACACACACACACACACACACACACACTCACCTGGTCGTAGTCGACGCGCATGGTGGCGAGCGAGCGCGTCATCTCGTCCACACACACACACTCACCTGGTCGTAGTCGACGCGCATGGTGCCGAGCGAGCGCGTCATCTCGTCCACACACACACACACACTCACCTGGTCGTAGTCGACGCGCATGGTGGCGAGCGAGCGCGTCATCTCGTCCACACACACACACACACACTCACCTGGTCGTAGTCGACGCGCATGGTGGCGAGCGAGCGCGTCATCTCGTCCACACACACACACACACACTCACCTGGTCGTAGTCGACGCGCATGGTGCCGAGCGAGCGCGTCATCTCGTCCACACACACACACACACTCACCTGGTCGTAGTCGACGCGCATGGTGGCGAGCGAGCGCGTCATCTCGTCCACACACACACGCACACTCACCTGGTCGTAGTCGACGCGCATGGTGGCGAGCAAGCGCGTCATCTCGTCCACACACACACGCACACTCACCTGGTCGTAGTCGACGCGCATGGTGGCGAGCGAGCGCGTCATCTCGTCCACTCACACACGCACACTCACCTGGTCGTAGTCGACGCGCATGGTGGCGAGCGAGCGCGTCATCTCGTCCACACGCACACTCACCTGGTCGTAGTTGACGCGCATGGTGGCGAGCGAGCGCGTCATCTCGTCCACACACACACACACACTCACCTGGTCGTAGTCGACGCGCATGGTGGCGAGCGAGCGCGTCATCTCGTCCACACACACACGCACACTCACCTGGTCGTAGTCGACGCGCATGGTGGCGAGTGAGCGCGTCATCTCGTCCACACACACACACACTCACCTGGTCGTAGTCGACGCGCATGGTGGCGAGCGAGCGCGTCATCTCGTCCACACACACACGTGTACACACACACACTCACCTGCTCGTAGTCGACGCGCATGGTGGCGAGCGAGCGCGTCATCTCGTCCACACACACACATGTACACACACACACACACACACTCACCTGGTCGTAGTCGACGCGCATGGTGGCGAGCGAGCGCGTCATCTCGTCCACACACACACGCACACTCACCTGGTCGTAGTCGACGCGCATGGTGGCGAGCGAGCGCGTCATCTCGTCCACACACACACGCACACTCACCTGGTCGTAGTCGACGCGCATGGTGGCGAGCGAGCGCGTCATCTCGTCCACACACACACGCACACTCACCTGGTCGTAGTTGACGCGCATGGTGGCGAGCGAGCGCGTCATCTCGTCCACACACACACACACTCACCTGGTCGTAGTCGACGCGCATGGTGGCGAGCGAGCGCGTCATCTCGTCCACACACACACGCACACTCACCTGGTCGTAGTCGACGCGCATGGTGGCGAGTGAGCGCGTCATCTCGTCCACACACACACACACACTCACCTGGTCGTAGTCGACGCGCATGGTGGCGAGCGAGCGCGTCATCTCGTCCACACACACACACACACACACTCACCTGGTCGTAGTCGATGCGCATGGTGGCGAGCGAGCGCGTCATCTCGTCCACACACACACGTGTACACACACACACACACACACACTCACCTGGTCGTAGTCGACGCGCATGGTGGCGAGCGAGCGCGTCATCTCGTCCACACACACACACACACACTCACCTGGTCGTAGTCGACGCGCATGGTGGCGAGCGAGCGCGTCATCTCGTCCACACACACACACGTGTACACACACACACACACACTCACCTGGTCGTAGTCGACGCGCATGGTGGCGAGCGAGCGCGTCATCTCGTCCTGCACGTCGGCCCACGCGTCGCCCGCGTCTCGCAGTAGCGTGTGCGTGTAGAGCGGCGTCTGCGGCACCTGCGTGTACTGCCGCACCCACGGACTGGCCATCACCTGCGTTGACACGTACACGTTACACGTATTATAAAAACATACAAAATCGAAAGCAAATCGCGAAAGCGTAATTACAATATGACACCTATAAATCTCTGCTACACCTAGTATTAACTCAATTTTAATACTCGGAAAATTTATACTCGGACGTCTGTTACTAAAGTAGGTAGGCAACTTAATGTCTGTGTTTTAGGTCAGGGCCGTCTTTAACATATTGGAGGCCCTGGGCATATTAGGATAATGGGGCCCCTATGACTTTGACAGAACACTATTTTTTTAGAAAAGACAAAGAAAGTAGATAAACAAGGTTAAGGGCCAGTTTCACCACTTGCTATTAAGTTCCGAATAACTAGCATTTATTTTGACAGATAACCCATACAATTACCTGTCAAAAAGGGCCAATTAGGATAGCCGGAACTTAATAGCAAGTGGTGAAACTGGGTCTAAATATTTGTTTTTATTAACAATCACATGAAACGAATAGATAAATGTGATATAGTTAACAAAAGTAACTCTTTTAGCATTAGCAGGTTAGTGCTTAAAAATCTATGTTATTTGAAGAGGAACCCTTCTAGATTTCAGATAGGCAAAATCGTTAATCACTTCTTCAAAATCAATGCTTTTTAGCACATCAGATTCTATGGACATCAACGACAAACCGATTAATCTCTCTTGAAGCATTGTACTTCTTAATTCATTTTTAATTCTTTTTAATTTGGAAAAGGAGCGTTCCCCATTGCAGTTAGTTACCATCATGCTTAAAAATATTCTCAATGCGATTTCTACATTTGGAAATGTGTCTTCAATTTTGTTTTCTTTCAAAAGTTGATTCATTTTTAATATAGAATCTTTATTTTCCCTGTCAACAATTTTTAAGTATTCTGTTAAATGTAAACAATGTATTTCTAACTCTTTCTCATTAACATCTTCACAATAAAATTCAGCAAATTCTTTGCAACGTTGTCTCAACTCAGAATTCAGAGTTTTCTACCGAAAAAATAAATCAAAACGTTTACTGATATTCTTATACGAACTTAATCGCTGTTTTAAATGAACGCTGAGGGTATCAATTATGGGAAGAAAGGTTTCTATTTTAAATTTCTCTCTTCCATTCAGTTGGACTGACGGTGCAGAGCCATCAAAAAAACTTTGACGAGAACTTCTGCTTTTTGTTCTTTGAGATAGGTCCTTGTAGTCAGATTGCACTAAAGATAAAAACATATTCATATATTTGATATAATTAATTGTATTTGACAATTGACAGAAAAACTTTACTGTGGTTTTTAAATGCACTCGTATATATTATTACAGATATGATTGTAGTATTTACGGTTTTGAATATATTAGAGTAGTTTTACTCCAAAATACTTTGTAAAATAAGTATTATCCATCACACCACACTTGTTTGTTAAGTACGAAACGAATCATCATGTTGCAAATTATAAATTATTGTTTTTATTTAAAATATACGCAAGTAATAATAAAAAAAAGTCTTAATTTATAATAAAAAAACCTCAATGTAAATCGAAGTTCTCAAAAAAAAAATATCTATCAGATCACAAATTCCATTGTTTTATTAAAACTCATTGTAAATAAATAAAATATGTACCTATTATTAGCATTTATATACCTAACTAATGTGGCATAAATTATTCTTGGACACTGATATTCAAACCAGGGCTAAACTTATATGGGTTTCCATTCCACCATCTCCTTAAATATAAAGTCAAACACATTTTAATTTTCTATGTAATTTCCCAATTAAATAAATTATTTAATTCAAACTTGGAGCCTCATGCTTCGCTTCGTTCGCTTAATTTAAATGGAGTGAGTCACACTGATGAGTGAAAATTAGTATACCATTATATATTTTAATTTATATAAGCATGCTAAAGTCGGAAAGCCTAACTTTTGGGTGAGACTAGAATAGCTTCGCGCATGTAAAAGCTAGTAAGTTGGTATTATAGTCAGTAATTTAGGTTCGATTTCTTCGATTTATATAAGTTTTTTGGGAATAAATATTGGTTATCGTTTGGTGATCTGACAGGAACTAGGGACTTATTATTTGATCTGAGGGGGCCCCTATCGATCGCGGGGCCCTGGGCATTGCCCAAAGTGCCCAATGGGAAAGAGGGCTCTGTTTTAGGTAACAGCCGACTGATTTACTTATATCTTATCTTATCTTATCTTTCTTCTTTTATCTTGTGTCTTAATATATCTATCATTTACCTAATCTCACCTGTCTTTTGTTCACTAGTAAAAATTTTTGTTCATAATTACTGTTAATAAACATAGTTCATAGTTCATCATATCAGCCGTTGGCTGTCCACTGTTGAATGAAGGCCTCCCCCATCGACCTCCAGAGGACGGCCGTCCGACGCTGCACTTGCCGGTACGTGGTCTCTACTCGAGAACCTTTTCGCTCCATCGGCCGTTAGTTCTTTGAACTACGAATATGTGTCATGCCCACTGCCACTTCAGCTTGCAAATCCGTTGGGTTATGTCGGTAACCTTCATTTGTCTCATCATTTCTGATTCGATCTCGCAGGGAAATACCAAGCATAGCCCTCTCCATTGCACGCTGTGACTTGGAGCTTATTTAATAGGCCCATAGTTAGAGACCACGTCTCAGATCCGTATGTCATCACTGGTAACACACATTGGTCGAAGACTTTCGACTTCAGGCACTGAGCGTATGTCAGGTGAAAAGACGTTTTTTAACTTCCCGAACGCTGCCCAACCTAGCTGGATTCGACGATTGACCTCTCTATCGAAGTTGGACCTACCAAGGTGGACATTTTTTCCTAGGTAGATATACTAGTCAACAACTTCGAGAGTAGAATATCCAACCGATATCGGGGTGGGCACGACATGGACATTCGACATGATTTTTGTCTTTTCCATATATTCATTTTAAGGCCCAACCGTCGAGAAACTCCATCGAGGCCACTGAGCATAATACCAAGGTCCTCCAGGGATTCATAGTTCATAGTTAATAGACAGTTTTCAAGAAATAAGATTGACGACGCTTAAAATATGACGTTTGACGTATATTGTATTCGATTTCACGTGAACAATGTCGAAATAATTGTGAAAGGAAGTTATTTGCTCTAAATGAAAGTAGTTTACGAGTATTTCAAGTTACATAAAAAACCCAGTTAAAAATATCCTTCATACTTTCGAATGAATTAGGTTGAATTTTATTAATTTTAACATAACTGAATAAAAGGCTAACTGGTTATGGATAAATATTGAAAAATATATTTAATATTATTGAAGTGAAACTTCTTTATCGGGGTTGGAAAGATTTTTTTGTTACGCGCCATCTTGCGTTACGCGCCATCTTGCGTTACGCGCCATCTTGTTCTTGATTATTGCGTATTTCAGTCGTTTTTCAATAAACACATGCGCAAGGAAGATTCCGAGTGGTAGTAGATGAAATCCTATATATAAAAATAAATAGTTAAACTAAATAAATCAAATATCAAATTTTGAATGCTACAAAATGTGGCTCTTGCAGACGTCCATAAAGCTAGAATGTTCAAATGGGCAGAATCACTTAATTTTATTATGAAAAATAAGTGCTCATTTAGTGCTAATTTAATGCTGCAAAATTAAATTTTACGCTCCAATGGTTTACAGAAAAATTAGAAAACTGCTAACTTTTAATTAAGCTAGCAGTGCATTACTTCTTAAACGCTAACCGCAGGATATAGCATGAAATCGAAATGTAAATAATTTAGTGCTCAATTAGTGCTCCTGACTTACGAAGACGGAAATATGAAATAATAATAATTATAATTTTTTTCATAATTATGGACGTTATATCGTTCGAGAGCTGCAAGTTCAAAACCCTGCAAGAGACGTCCATAAAGCTAGAATGTTCAAATGCTACGTCCATAAAGCTAGAATGTTCAAATGGGCAGAATCACTTAATTTTATTATGAAAAATAAGTGCTCATTTAGTGCTAATTTAATGCTGCAAAATTAAATTTTACGCTCCAATGGTTTACCGAAAAATTAGAAAACTGCTAACTTTTAATTAAGCTAGCAGTGCACTACTTCTTAAACGCTAACCGCAGGATATAGCATGAAATCGAAATGTAAATAATGTAGTGCTCAATTAGTGCTCCTGACTTACGAAGACGGAAATATGAAATAATAATAATTATAATTTTTTTCATAACAAAACTTGCTAATTTAACAATATGAGCAGAGAACCTGCTGAAAACTTGAAATCTAGGTAAGTTATCGCCTAATGACCTGAATGAATAATTAAGTGCTCAATTAGTGCTCTTGATATACGAAGTCAAAAATTTCAAATTATAATTTTTTTTTTTGGCTTTTCAAATACACAGGCCGAGGATGGGCAGCAGCGTCTTCGGTGCGATAGAGCCGGCCCTGCGGTCACCAACCCGCATGCCCAGCGTGGTGACTATGGGCAATCACCCCCAATGAGTGCGCGCAGAAGGATACGGCCCTCAGTTCCCGGCGGCCCCACTATTCCCGGCCACGGCAGCGGCTGCGGTAACGGTGGGGCAGAGGGTGCCAAGAATCTCCGGGGTACGGGAGGCTGCTTTGTGACGAACCTGGCAACGTATAATGGTCGCAGTCTACGGCTGGACCATCACCTCACCGAACTCGAAGTAGAACTAAGCCATATAAAATGGAGTATTCTGGGGTTGTCTGAGGTCCGAAGACAGGGTGAGGACACGATGATCCTGGACTCCGGACACTTATTCTACTTCCGTGAAGGTGATGGTCCTTCCCAAGGTGGCGTCGGTTTTCTGGTCCACAAGACTCTCAGTAACAACGTTGTAGAGGTCAGCAGTGTGTCGACCCGGGTAGCGTACCTTGTACTTAAACTCACTGACAGGTACTCCCTGAAAGTGATACAGGTATATGCGCCGACCTCGACACACTCTGACGATGAGGTCGAAGCCTTGTATGAGGATATATCGAAAGCTCTGCATGGCACGACCTCGGCTTTCTACAACGTTGTTATGGGAGACTTTAACGCTAAAGTGGGAGTACAAGACCGCGACGAATCGGTAATCGGACCACACGGATTGGGGCGCAGAAATCGCAGGGGGCAGATGCTTGTCGACTTCCTCGAATCGGAGGGGCTCTTCTTGATGAACTCGTTCTTTCAGAAGAAGCCCCAAAGGCGGTGGACATGGCAGAGCCCGGATACTGTGACGAGGAACGAGATAGATTTCATCATAGCGGACAAAAGGCATATATTCAGAGATGTCTCAGTGGTTAATAGGTTCAACACCGGTAGTGACCACCGGCTCCTGCGGGGCTCTCTGAATATAAGTCTACGCAAAGAGCGAGTCCGCTTGATGAAATCTATTATCCGACCCACGCTGCCCCAAATACTATGTGGTTCCGAGCAGTTCCAACTGGAACTCCAAAACCGATTCGATTCGCTGGAAACCACTGGCGACGTGGATCAGATGACCGACAACGTGGTGAAGACGGTGTATTCACTGGGTCGGAGACATTTTGCGCCGACGAGACCAGTTAAGCAGTCCAAAATTTCTCCCGAAACCTTGGATCTGATGAGGCGGAGGCGCGAGATGCCCGCGGCTCAAGCAGCTTCGCCAGAGCAGAAGGCTCTTTCCAAGCGGGTGAGGAAACTCATACGTAGAGACCTCCGCTGCTCAAATACAAGAGACATTACGACTCTAATTGAGCAGAATAGGGGGTCAAAGGTTTTCCGAAAACCATTGGGAAGAAGTCTTCTTGCGAAGCTAAAAACAGCTGATGGCAGAACCGTTTGCTCCCGCCCTCAGATCCGAGAAGAGGTTGAGAAATTTTATGGGCAGCTGTACTCGTCGAGCGTACAGAAGTCTGAGACCCAGGGCGCCGAAGATCCACGTGCACCACTGCTGCGCCATTATTCGGAAGACGTCCAGGATTTCGAAGTCGGCGAGATTAGTGCGGCGCTCGGGCAGCTTAAAAACGGGAGGGCCCCGGGGGATGACGGCGTTACGACTGAGCTTCTTAAGGCCGCAGGGCGACCTGTCCTGGAGGCCTTAGCTAGACTCTTTAATGCCGTCATCCAACGAGGTACCACACCGGAGGCGTGGTCCAGGAGTGTGGTGGTACTGTTCTACAAAAGAGGCGATAAGTCTCTTTTGAAGAACTACAGACCTATCTCACTTCTGAGCCACGTCTATAAGCTCTTCTCGAGGGTCGTTACGAATCGTCTCGCCACAAGGCTCGACGACTTCCAACCACCAGAGCAGGCTGGGTTTCGAAAAGGCTACAGCACCGTAGACCACATACATACTGTTCGGCAGATTATACAAAAGACCGAAGAGTATAATCAGCCGCTGTGTATGGCTTTTGTGGACTACGAGAAGGCCTTCGACTCCATCGAGACCTGGGCTGTTCTGGACTCTCTGCAGAGATGTCATATCGACTGGCGATATATCGAGGTGTTGAGGTGTATGTACGACGCGGCGAAGATGACCGTTCATATCCAGGACCAGCAGACAAGACCGATTTTCCTTCGGCGCGGGGTAAGACAGGGCGATGTCATATCACCGAAACTGTTTACCACTGCGCTGGAGGACGTCTTTAAAACCCTGGACTGGGGGGGACGAGGCATCAACGTCAACGGTGACTACATCTCTCACCTTCGTTTCGCTGACGATATCGTCATCTTTGCGGAGACGTTGGAGGAGCTAGGCCAAATGTTGAGCAGCCTAAATGAGTCTTCCCGACGAGTCGGTCTTGGTATGAATCTTGATAAAACGAAAGTTATGTTTAACAAGCATGTCATACCGAGACCGGTATCGGTTGATGGTATCCTCCTCGAAGTTGTTCAGGATTATATCTACCTAGGCCATACCATCCAACTGGGCCGAAACAACTTCGAGAAGGAAGCCGAGAGGAGGATTCAGTTGGGCTGGGCGGCATTTGGCGGGCTTCGTCGGGTCTTCACTTCGAAGATTCCGCAAAGCTTGAAGACGAAAGTCTTCGAGCAATGCGTCCTACCTGTGTTGACATACGGTGCTGAAACGTGGACACTGACGAAGGGACTGGTCCACCGATTTAAAGTCGCTCAACGTGCCATGGAACGGGCTATGCTCGGCGTTTCTCTCAAAGATAGGATCAGAAATGAGACTATCCGCGAGAGAACCAAAGTGGCCGACGTAGCCCAGAGGATTAGCACGCTGAAGTGGCAGTGGGCTGGTCACCTGTGTCGTAGGACCGATGGCCGTTGGAGCAGACGTGTCCTGGAGTGGAGACCACGTATTGGCAAACGCAGTGTGGGACGCCCTCCGACCCGCTGGACCGACGATCTTCGCAGGATTGCCGGTGTTGGCTGGATGAGGATTGCGGAAAGCCGGGATGTCTGGCGCGAGCTTGGGGAGGCCTACGTCCAGCAGTGGACTGCTATAGGCTGATGAGATGAGATGAGAATTTTTTTTTTATTTTAATAACAGAACTTGCTAACTTAACAGTAGGAAAAGATAACATGCTTAAAACTTGAAATCTGCTTTAGTTATCGCCTAATGACCTTAATGAATAATTAAGTGCTCAATTGGTGCTGTTGATATAGGAAGACAAAAATATGAAATTAAATTTTTTTTAAATTTTATAACAGAACTTGCTAATTTAACAGTATGAAAAAACAACATGCTGAAAACTTGAAATCTAGGTTAGTTATCGCTCAATGACCTCAATCAATAATTTATTGCTCAATTTGTGCTGTTGATATACAAAGACAAAAATATGAAATTAATATTTTTTTTATTTTTATAACAGAACTTGCTAATTTAACAGTATGAATAGAGAATATGCTGAATACTTGAAATCTGAGTTAGCAATCGCGTAATGATCTGAATCAATAAATTAGTGCTCTTGATACAGGAAGACTAAAATATGAAATGATTTTTTTTATGTAAGAGGGCAAACGGACAGTCGGTTCACCTGGTGGTAAGTGTATGTATGTATGTGTGTGTGTGTGCGTGTGTGTGTGTGTGCGTGTTTGTGTGTGTGTGTTTGTTTGTTTGTGTGTGTGTGTGTGTGTGTGTATGTGTATGTGTGTGTGTGTGTGTGTGTGTGTGTGTGTGTGTGTGTGTGTGGGTATGTATGTCCATTTCTTTGGCACGCCCTACAGCCCAAACGGCTGGACGGTTTTTGACATATGAGGTGTCGTTGGATTTGTCTAAATTGTAGTAGTGACATAGGCTATATAAATTTTCAAAATGGCCCCCGCAAATGGCGGAATGAGGGGGGGGAGTTGAATTTTTTTTCTTACTGTACTTGTGTAAATATGGGTATCAAATGAAAGTTAGTAAATTGTTTTATTCTTTTTAGTTTATAATAAGAGTATTTTACGCAGTCGGGTTTTTTGATTTTTTTAATTAAGCATACTTGTTTGTCGCAATAATCGACATTCACGCGGGCGAATTCGAAGGCAGAAGCTAGTAAAACAATATTACTATAAAATTATAAAAAACACTGCCAGATTTTCGTCTTCTTATATTAATTATTGCATAAGGTCATTAGGCGAAAACTAACTCAGATTTCAAGTTTTTAAAAAATTAAATTAATATTAAATAATTAATTTCATATTTTAGCTTCAGATATAAGCAACGCTTATTGACCACTAAATTATTGATATATATCATTAGGCGATATCTAACTCAGATTTCAAGTTTTCAGCAGGCTAATTGCACATAATGTAAAATTAGCCAGTTCTGTTATGAAAATAAAAAAAAATATATAATTTCAAATTTTTGACTTCGTTTATCAACAGCACTAATTGAGCCTTTAATTATTCATTAAGGTCATTAGGCGATAACTTACCTAGATTTCAAGTTTTCAGCATATTCTCTTTTCATACTGCTAAATTAGCAAGTTCTATTATAAAAATAAAAAAAAAAATAATTTCATACTTTCATCTTCGTATATCAAGAGTACTAATTGAGCACTTAATTATTCATTAAGATCATTAGGCGATAACTAACACAGATTTCAAGTTTTAAGCATGTTCTCTTTTCATACTGTTAAGTGAGCAAGTTATGTTATTAAAATAAAAAATATATTAATTTCATATTTTTGTCTTCGTATATCAAGAGCACTAATTGAGCACTTAATTATTCGTTGAGGTCATTAGGCGATAACTAACACAGATTTCAAGTTTTAAGCAACGTCTCTTTTCATACTGTTAAGTGAGCAGGTTATGTTATGAAAATAAAAAAATAAAAATTTCATATTTTTGTCTTCCTATATCAAGAGCACTAATTGAGCACTTAATTATTCGTAAAGGTCATTAGGCGAAAACTAACACAGATTTCAAGTTTTAAGCATGTTCTCTTTTAATACTGTTAAGTGAGCAAGTTATGTTATGAAAATAAAAAATAAAAAATTTCATATTTTCGTCTTCGTATATCAAGAGCACTATTTGAGCACTTAATTATTCATTATGGTCATTAGGCGATAACTTACCTAGATTTCAAGTTTTCAGCATGTTCTCTTTTCATACTGTTAAATTAGCAAGTTCTGTTATAAAAATAAAAAAATTATAATTTCATATTTTCGTTTTCGTATATCAAGAGCACTAATTGAGCACTTAATTATTCGTTAAGGTCATTAATCGATAACTAACACAGATTTCAAGTTTCAAGCATGTTTTACTTTTCATACTGTTAAGTTAGCAAGTTCTGTTATTAAAATAAAAAAATATTAATTTCATATTTTTGTCTTCGTATATCAAGAGCACTAATTGAGCACTTAATTATTCGTTAAGGTCATTAGGCGATAACTAACACAGATTTCAAGTTTCAAGTATGTTTTACTTTTCACACTGTTAAGTTAGCAAGTTCTGTTATTAAAATAAAAAAATATTAATTTCATATTTTTGTCTTCGTATATCAAGAGCACTAATTGAGCACTTAATTATTCGTTAAGGTCATTAGGCGATAACTTACCTAGATTTCAAGTTTTCAGCAGGTTCTCTGCTCATATTGTTAAATTAGCAAGTTCTGTTATGAAAAAAATTATAATTATTATTATTTCATATTTCCGTCTTCGTAAGTCAGGAGCACTAATTGAGCACTAAATTATTTACATTTCGATTTCATGCTATATCCTGCGGTTAGCGTTTAAGAAGTAGTGCACTGCTAGCTTAATTAAAAGTTAGCAGTTTTCTAATTTTTCGGTAAACCATTGGAGCGTAAAATTTAATTTTGCAGCATTAAATTAGCACTAAATGAGCACTTATTTTCCATAATAAAATTAAGTGATTCTGCCTATTTGAACATTCTAGCTTTATGGACGTAGATAAGATTATAAAATTACAAAATATGTTAGGTAGCGATAACATATTATATTAATTAATTATCATTCAATTGTCAGTTCAGCGCTGTCTGCCTATAGACCGACCAACCAGTTTAAGTGGAAGCGCGGGTGATGTTATAATTATATAATATTATATTTAATATTAAGTTTAAATTAATTATTAACTGAGAAAATATATATATTTTTTATAGTATAGTAAAAGTTTAGTAAATTTTTATTCATTCATAAGTTTTATATATATCATTTGAATTTATTTTATTATTATTTTATCTAGTTAGGTATGTATTACTTATTTAAGTTAAAAATTTGATGTAATGGTATTATTAATAAAATGTTTTTTAAGGGATCTTTTTAAGTTTCTTGTTGTTAATGATTCCCGTAAAATTATGGGAAGTTCGTTTATAAGATGTGGTATTATGTAACTTAATATTCTTTTACCGTATAGGTTATTATATTCCGGTAGCAGTAATATAGCGTTACTTTTTTGTCGGGTAATAATTAGGGTTGCCAGATTCAAGCATGTTATTTCCGGTACAATTCGAGGATTACGAATTCGGTCGGTTGAAAATTATACGAAAATTGATAATATTTTTTGTAAATCGCTTTAGTAGTAATATTTCGCAAACATTCTATTAAATCTATCTTAAAACGACCTACATTATTCACTGTATGAGTAATGTACGTCTAGGTAGGTGAGTTATGGCGGGGGCGCCTAGCAGGGTAGGCGGAAAGGAGAGAGAGAGACGGGAAGCCGCGCATCGTACCGTGTGCATGTCATATCTACGCGTAACATGATAAAATAAAACTAATGGTAGGTACCGAGAAAACTAGTGATTTTCGAAATCCGGGACAATCAACTATAATTCCTGGACACGGGACAAGACTCGTAATTCCGGGACAATCCCGGATTTCCCGGCCATCTGGTAACCCTAGTAATAATACTGTTAGGGTCTACTTTATTCAATATTTTTAATGTATCGTTAAAATATTCTTCACTTAATACAGTGAGTTTATTCTTATCATGTATAGGCATTATTTTACAATGTTCAAATAATTGGTGATAATCATTTCTGAATTTATTTTTAATGTTAATAGGGACGATTTCTTTTAGGAGTCGAAGTTGTAGTGTATATATTTTATTTAAGTGTGTTTTATACGTTCTGCCATAACTTGATAAACCATAGCTTATTATGGATTCAGCCAATGACTTGTAAAGTTGGAGTCTAGTCGAGTAAGGTATTGACCACTTCATTACAGAAAACTTCGCCAGGATAGCTCTTAATTTGTCACAGATGTGATTTATATGGTCTTTCAAATTAAGTCTGTTATCAATAACTAGCCCTAAATAAGTTTGTTTGCTTACTACATCTATTGATTTGCAGTGACATTTAACATTTTGAAAGCTACTATTATTAAATTTATGTAAGCATTCGTGATTATGTGAAATAAGACAAATGTAAAATGACGAAATTTTTTCTCGTGTAACATACTGACTGAATATAAATATTATTATAGTCTGCATCACAAAAATAAACATGAAAAAACCGCGGGAAAAAAAAGAAAAAAAAAACAATGGCTCGGTATTCTTTAATTATTATACTACTACGAGTATACCTACCTACATTTATAATTTACGATTTATTTTCAATATTAAGTTTTTCGGTACAAGTTTTATTTCTAGATAACGAAATGAGGAATAAAAACATTTATATATATTTTAAAGTATGATAAAAGTGATTGATTGATAGGTTTTATATTTTAATAAAGGTGTTAAATTTCAATGATTTCAACTGACATATGGTTCGATGATATCGGTGACATTATTTTAATGTCACTGTGTCAGACAGTAATTACAAATATAGATAAAACGTGTAGGTTAGGTCGCTTGCGTTAGCTTTGGTTAACACACGTGTTAGAGAGATTTTGGTGTTTTAGTTTGTGTATATTACTTTGATTTACAAGTTTGTAAAGTGAAAATAGTTGGTAATTGGTTATAGTAGTTATTATTAACATTCATAAGGATTGGTAAGTGTTTTTATAGTGTATATTACTTTATTTTTATTTAGTTTTATATAGTAGGTAGTTTTATTATTTTTTGACGTGATAACGTCTAGTAAATTGATGAAGGGGTGCCCGTTCGAAGAAGATGACGTCATCATTGTCACAATTAGTGAGCGAGAGCGCGGAACAAGCGGTAGAGAGGTACGATCGGCTCGGCCTAAGCGTTCGGCTCACGATCGGCGGTCGGCCTAACTTACGACGCGTCCGAGTAGAAATGACAGCGGCAAATGGCGGGAAACTGTTTTGTCAATATTGAAGTAATGTCAAATAGTGAAAAATTGATAATATAATGTAGGTAATGTAATAATATAAGTTAATAATATAAAAGTTAATAAAATCATAAAATGGTTACCATAGTTTATTACAACAACAATTGCAGCAAAAAAGGTAATTAATTCTTGCATTTTAAGAATCCGATTAGCGATATAATCTCATATATTTGTTCTTTGATTATAAAATAAGTAGCATCGGTGGGCGAGTGCAGTAATATTAGGTTATATTACAATTTTGACTAAAAAGTTATTAGGACTCATATAATTACGATCGTATAAAAAGTAAACTGTTTTTATTTAGTATATTTTTACAATTTTCATAAGTGGTTAATGATAATCTAATTTGTTTTGCTAACTTTAAGTTATTAAACTTAGCTTCTTTATTAAACTTGATTATTTCTTGTATTACATATCAAAGTATTTAACTTTATTTCGCTTTTATATTAAATACAATTAATTACCTGTAGCTTATATATATATATATTATACAAAATAATGATAATTCAGTGATAATAATTCAATTCCATTCATGTTTTCTTATGACGTTATCACGTAAAAATTATCGTCCGTAAACCGACTTTACAGACAACCAATTTTTTTTTATTTCTTTATATTAGTTTTAAGATGGATTTAGATCGACCTCCCGATCCCTCGGATCCAGATGGGCCACAAAATCCACGGAAACGTCTGGCAACTGATGACTTATCCACATCTAATCCCTCATCCAAAATTACAGTTAATCATCCTTCCACTGCTATTCCTTCAATTCAAACTGTATATGTTCATCCTTCATTTCCCGAGGCTCCCAAGAGCTATACAGATGATGACAAAGGTCCCTTCATAGTCCACGTCTCACGAGAAGTGTCGGATCCGGCCGCAGGTACAACCCTCTGGGCCACCAAATTCGGACAATTCCTGCATACACACAAAATTAAGTTTATAGTTAATGATGGAGTTAAAAACATTGGACGCAATAAAATATCAGTTCAATTCTCCTCTGCAGAAGCAGCCAACTCTTTTGCGTCCAATCCCATTCTAGAAATGTATAAATATAAAACTACTGTACCGACGTACATCACTAGAATGGGCTTAATCAAAGGTGTCCCCGTAGACTGGTCTATGCAGGAACTGGTGGAATCTCTGGAGCTTCCTTCTGGATGTGGAGAGGTCATAAAACCTAGACGTTTAAATAGAAAAACAAATAATGAAGGAACTATTAACTGGGTACCAACCCAGTCTGTAGTCCTGACTTTCAGGGGGCAATAGCTTCCTGAAAAAGTTTATTCCTACCACACTTCCCTTCCCATCGAAACTTATAAGTTCCCAACAATTCAATGTTTGAATTGTTGTCGGTACGGCCACATTAAAACACAATGTAGGTCTAAGCCGAGATGTTTCAAATGCTCGCAACCCCATACAGGTGAATCTTGTGATACTGCTGAAGACAAAGCTACATGCCTACACTGCTCTGGTAAACATTTTACCACAAATAAGACTTGTCCAGAGTTCTCCCGCCAGCAGTCCATTAAATGCATAATGTCTCAGGAAAGTATTTCATATTTGGAAGCATCCTCCCGTATTCCCCCTGCTAACAGATCCTATGCAGATGTGACGAAGGAAATGTTCTCTCCTGTAGTATATACCTTTAATAGTAACCCAAAGTCTAATCCGACCTCTCCTACTATTCCAATCACTTTACCTAATCGGTCCTATCGTGAAACTGTTGTCCGAACTCCTCGTCCCCATGCCCCTTTGGGAAAAGGGTACGACAAACAGGCCCATAACGCTATTATTGGTAACTACCCCTTTTCTCAGCCTAATGGCTGTGCTCTCACTAACAATAACAATCCTACTCCATCCTCAAATTATCATAATTTTTTACAACACACTATTGAAATTCTTATTTCCATCATTAATACTGACTCGACATTACCGACCAACGTTGCCAGTACTTTATCTCTACTTTTAGACACATTAAAAAATGGCTCAAATCCTTCAGTGGAACTCCCAAAGCCTACGTCCTAAAAAACATGAACTCCTCTCATTAATAAATCTCCATAAGCCCATTATTATTGCCATCGCTGAAACATGGTTGGTTCCAGGATCCCGGTTCCGGGTTCCAGGTTTCTCCTGTTTTAGGGATGACAGAAGTGATGGGTATGCTGGTAGTGCCATTTTAGTCCGGCACTCCATTCCTTTTTCCCAAATCCCTTTACCTCCCTTCAGTCCCCATATAAATGCAGTCGCTATTACAATACTCACCATACAGCATGGTGTTGCCATTCTGTTGATGGGTTTGCTCCCGTGTTGGTGGACATTATTGATGATGCCAACATCTGCATCCTCAATGATGGATCGCCGACACGTAGAGTTTATCCTCATCAGAATCCTAAATCTGCTATTGATCTCTCTCTCTCCTCTCCTTCTCTCTCCTCTCCTTCTCTCTCTTCCCTTCTCTCCTGGAAAGTCCTACCAGCATCTTTTGGTAGTGATCACTATCCCATTCTCCTATCTTTATCCTACCATTCTTTCCCATTAAATAGACCTAGTCCTCTCCTTAAATATAAAATTAAAAACGCCAACTGGCCTGCTTATTCTGTATCCGTTGATAACATATTGAATGCCCTTCCTGATTTTATAGGTGACGGAAATGTCATTTTCTACTATGAACTTTTTTATAACGCCATCATCTCATCTGCCAACAACCATTTCAAAAAGAAACAGAGTAAGCCACTTCCCCATCTCCCTTCCCCATGGTGGGATAAGGAATGTAGCTCTTTAATAAGGGAAAGATCAGAAGCAGAGCAATCATACTCACTATCCATGTCTGTCGAAAGTTTCATCAAATATCAGCGCATTAATGCTAAAATTAAAAGAATATTTCACAAAAAGAAAAGACAAAGCTGGACTAAGTTCTGCGAGTCCCTTAGTCCCAGATCTCCTGCTCGCATAGTCTGGTTAAATCTTAAGAAATTTCGTCGATCTCTCAGTTATAATGATCCCCTTTCCAATAATCCATCTAATTGGCTAAACGATTTCGCTGATAAGCTTGCTCCTCCTTTCGTTCCATACCAGGATTGTTTTTTAAATTCCACACCGGCATCTGTATCTAGTCATATGGATGCCCCTTTTTCCTTTTCGGAACTGGAATGTGCATTAAATGGGTTAAGGGACACATCACCTGGTGAAGACGGTGTGCCTTATTCCTTTATTGTAAACTTAAGTGATAAAGCAAAGAATTTCTTCTTAAACATAATTAATGCTGGTTTCATACAAGGAATCGTCCCGCAATATAAATTGACTTACTGATAGGCCAAAGAATATATATTGGCCATTTTTCAATCAGTAACTGGCCACATGATATCAAACTTATGTATTTGAACACTTATTGTTAGTAATCTAAATAAGTAGTAATAATTTAGTTTCAAATTTAACACTTAAACTCTGTTACATATATTTGTTCATTAAACACTTAAACATTAATATTTTAAACATTATCAAAACGAGATCAAAATTTTTTAGCAAACAATATAGTGGTATCTAATCTTATCTATAATTTTAAGTTATGTAGAGATAATTATTTAATAAACTAAAAAGCCTTATTTTCTGGACTCTTCAAATATAGCTTCAAACAATTCATGACCCTCAGATGAATCAGTATTACTGCAGTGTAAACACTGATGACATAGAAACGAATCTTCATCATTTTCAGGAATATGTTTTCTGCGAAAGAAACACAGTGTTGATAAAACTGTTGGTTACATTGCCTGCACTGAATAATCCTCTTTATTATAGGATCCAGACAAGCGTCATAGCATACTACTGCTAAGTGCTTTTTGGGTTTTTTTTATTCACTGGTGATACATTTTGAGTATCAACAATCTCCGTTATATTCATTTTAATTTTCAAATCTTTGGCAGCTAAAATCTTCTTTGGTTTCTTTTTAGGCACATAATTTTCTTTTTTTTTTCTCTACATGTATTCTCTTCCTATTTTCTTTCACTGCTTCTTCTTGTTTTTTTTTATTTTTTGCTTTTTTGCTTTGCTTTTGTGACAAATTTTATAGCATTATCCATAGCTTCTTTCGTGTACTGGCACTTTTTACACATTATGTGGTCTACTATCCTTGATGCTGCAAATTAAATAGCTTTAGTAACTAGCCACAGAAATTTGACTGAGTATGCCAGTTACTGAAAAATAATGTAACAAATAAAATTTGTTTATACGAATGATAGTAAATCTTATGAAATACGTAAATACGGTCGAATTTCTCTAAAAATCAAAGGTTAAGTAAAAATGTAGTTACTGGCATACCATGGCCAGTTAGTGAAAAAATATGTTTATCAAAACCAATAACTGGCCACCCAGTCTATCCTCGCTTTTTTGCAATCTAACTTAAAACAACATTAAATTATCAGTACTTACTGTTAATATTATAGCAGCCAATAAATATGAGAGAAACAAGTAGACGTCACTTTAACACTAAATACCCATTTAATCTCAGAAAGGTGACTTCTAAACAATTTTACAACAGATCAGTGTCTCCATATACACGGTAATTACCGTAGATGCACCGTAATCTGGTCTTAATCTACCGTCAAGGTAATAATCTATTACCGTGTCGTACATCACCGTATTAAAATTATATCTATAATATATTACCTACGTTGAAAATATTACCACATACACTACGTAAAACGAATCTTGGTCAACTTGTCTTCACATTATGAGACTTTCTCATTACTTCGCAAACGTTTCAGAGCGGAGTCAGATAGGTGTTTTAAAGGTTATATGAATTTGATGGAGGACTGTATACAGCTTAACGTTAAACATTTTTGGACATATATTAGTCACCGTAGAGGCAGTATAAGTATACCATCAAAAATGCATTTAAAAGATACTCACTCTAATAATCCCACTGATATTTGCAATCTCTTTTCCGATTTCTTTAAATCCGTATATGAACCATCAAATTTTGATCCTCTGAACTGGGAGGCTCCTGAGACTTACGCACCCAATTCAAATAGTATAGCTAACATTCATATAACTAGTAATGATGTATTAAAGGCTCTAAATAACTTAGATATAAAAAAAGGTTCTGGTCCTGATGGTCTGCCACCCATTTTCTTTAAGAACACTGCTGAACAGCTCTGCGGTCCACTTAGCATTTTATATAACAAATGTCTATCTGAAGGTGTTTTTCCCGAAATCTGGAAACGTGCTTTTATTGTGCCTATATATAAATGCGGTTCTAGACAAAATATTGAAAATTATCGCCCTATCTCTATCTTGTCTACCTTGTCTAAGATTTTTGAGGGTCTTGTACATAGCAAACTATACCCTTCTCTCCACAACATCATTATATCTGAACAACATGGATTCGTTAAACGGCGTTCTACAGTCACCAATCTTATGATTTTCACTAATAATTTATTTGTAAATATGGATAAACGCATACAGGTGGATGCTGTGTACACAGATTTTCGTAAGGCGTTTGATAGGGTGGATCACAAATTACTTTTAAATAAAATAGCCTATAATGGGATACGTGGTAATCTACTTCGCTGGTTCGCTTCATACATTTTCAATAGAACACAAAAGGTTTGCATAAGGGGATTTGAATCCGCCTCTGTTGTAGTAACTTCTGGAGTGCCACAGGGGTCCATCTTGGGGCCACTGTTATTCGTTTTGTTCATTAATGACATCAGTACTTGCTTTATTAATTCCCGTTTCTTAATGTACGCTGACGATGTTAAAATTTACAAGTCGTGCAAGTCATATCATGACTGTTTATTGTTACAAGAAGACCTCAACCGACTGTCCAAATATTGTTTTGAGAACAAACTTTGTCTAAGCTTATCCAAATGTAATATTATTTCGTTTACAAAAAACATAAATAAACTCAATTTTAATTACACTCTTGATAATGTCACTCTCAACAGAATTGAATGCGTTAAAGATCTTGGAGTTACACTAGACTCAAAGCTTCTCTTTGACGTCCATATAGATAATATAATAAACAAAGCCTACCGCATGTATGGTTTCGTCATGAGATCCTCATTTGATTTTAAGCGACCCTGCACCTTCTTATTTCTATTTAACGCATTAATTAGATCTCAATTAGAATATGCTGTTCAAATCTGGAGTCCTATTTATGATACATACATCAAGAGATTAGAAATGGTACAAAAGAAATTTATTCGTGGTATACATTACAAACTACATAATTGTAAAGAATCATATGCCCATCTATTACAGCAGTATAATGTCTTAAGCCTAGAATCCCGTCGTTTTATTCTTATGGCCACAATGCTGCATGGTATATGTAATAATAAATATGATTGTTCTGAATTAACTAATAACTTAGCATATAATGTACCTAAAAGTGTCCTTCGTCGGGACGGGCGGGTGTCTCGGCTGTTCTATACCACTCGGAGTAGAACCAATGCCGGGACACGCGCTCCTCTTCGACGTCTAGTTGAAAACTATAATACACGCTTTGCTGATGTCGACATTTTTGCACACTCACAGTCAAAATTTAAAAACATGATTATTAAAACATTAAAGTTTAAATAACATTACAACAAACAGGAAAATATTTATTATTATATAGTATTTAGTTTTTAAGCTTGTGTTAAAAAAATAATTGTTACTTACGTTGTTCCTAAGTGTGTGATTTTTTAAATTTTAGTTAAGTATTATGTCTTGTAAATTATTCTGCGGACATTGGTGTGGGTTACACGATTATTTAGTTCATGAAAATTTTCTCTTTTCCTTTGATTTTATAACCACATTGTGTAACTGTTTTATGTCCCAATAAATAAATAAATAAATAAATAAACTTAACATATTTTTGTAACAACACTGTTGTTGGTCGCTGGGATTCCCTGAATAGATATCTACACGTCTATTTCTACTCACACATAGATAAAAATAACGAAACCGCGGCAATCTATTTTCATCTTTATTTATATTAACGGGAAGGAGTGAAATGTTAATCTTAGGCACTGTACTCTATCAGCCTGTAAAATGTTTAATTATGCATATTTCATTGTTTTTTTAAGTTTTTTGTTGTTAATTTTTAAAAAAACAAGTATATTTGGATTCACATTGTTATTTTCCTTTCAAAAATTACACGGTAATTTACACGGTACACTTTTAGTCGATTCACCGTAATATTGTCTAAAAACACCGTATTTTTACCCTTGCAACACGGTAACTCTCGATTTACATATGGAGACACTGCAACAGATGACCTTTCATAACAAGACATGTTCGCCAAGTGTCAAAAAATAACCGCCAAAATTGTTGCTAATTTCTATAGTGGATAAAACTGAAACTAAAATGAAAACTACTTATTTATACAATACGTCAAACTGCTTACAGATGACGTAGCTTTCACACTACTCTTATTATAAAACGATGAAATTTTATGAGGCCAGTTTGTGCAAGGGGCCAGTTATACCCTGTTAACCCTGTTTTACCCTACTTATATTCTTCTTGCATAATGTAATAATGTTATGTTATTTCGGTCTGCTTAACAAGTTGTCATTATCTATCTGACTCAAAGAATTTATCGATTTGTTGAATGAATTTTATTCGTTATTCATTGCCGACTACCGAGTAATTAAATATGTTAATAAATAATAAAATGAAATTTACTGTTCTCGAATAGGTATTTCATTCGATTAAGTCACAAAACATCGACTAAATAACGAATTTTGTTGGAAGTTAAACAGGCCATCTCTCAGTGTTGCCAACTTGGGGGTTTTCCCCCTAAATTTAAGGGGAAAAAATTATTCGGATAGGGTACGAAGGATAATGTTTTCATTGATGGATTTGTTTTCAGTTTCAATTTAGTGGGTTTTTAGGGGGTTTTGAAATTGCTTTAGGGGGAAACTTTTCAAACAGTTGGCTACACTGCCATCTCTAATGTCAAATGTTTAAACCACTTTCAACTTTGACAGCAAATAATAATTATGTTTGTAATTTGTTAATTGCCGTTTGTTGTCATCTTTAACAGTTTAACAATTAGAATTTAGCAAACATTAATAAGAATAGTACAATTGTTTCAGATCTGAAGTTGATTAGCCAACAAAAATGTCGGAAGAGTCTCAAGTGCGCTCGTTTTACTCTGGTAAAAATTTCCTCATTACGGGCTGTACCGGCTTCGTGGGATTGTGTCTTATCGAGAAAATACTACGAAGTATACCTGATGTCGGGAGCATATGCTTGTTAATAAGGCCGAAGAAAGGAAAGGAGGTATTTGAAAGGCTACAAGTATTCCCCTACAATCCTGTAAGTATTCCTAAACTAATAACTGTAAAAGGTGTAATATATATATATACAAATACATCTTTAAACTAAAATTTTAACCCGTGATCATTAGTTCATCAATTGTTTTCTATTCATTTCTAGATATTCCTTACAATTTCATATGAATTTTTACCAAACCTGTGTATGTTATATAGCCTATATTATTTATATATTATATTGCTTAAGAATCAAGTAAAGTTGTATTAACCACCAGTCATTTTGCAAAGAAATACTTCCTGTCTCATTCAGATTGGTAGAATTTACTTAAAAAAAAGTTCACCTCATTTCATCTTTCTTTATATTGCTTATATTTTATTTGGTGTATAAAAATTATAATAGTTTTTTATCTTTATAATGTATTTACTTTAACAGACTGTATCTCCCAATGTTTCACAGTGGCATCTCATATAAACATAAGTTAGTTTATTTTGCTTAAGTATTAAAAACTTATTCATCATAGTCATCGGCTTTATTAAAGAAATTAAGTCTCTTGGTTAACAAGATTCTAATGAGAAGGCAAGAATGTCATTATGTCTTTTTTACCATAAATTAGAACTATGCTTAAATATTTTCTGAAACTATTTTATAGTCATTGAAAGCAGACAACTAAAAAAGCCACTAAGTTTTAATGTAATAGAAATAAGATGAAGTTTTTGTCAGTATAACATAAACAAACTACTTTCCATGAATCATTTCAATCATGAATTAGTAAACAATAATAAAATTGTAATTAATTGGCTTTGAACAAAATTTAGAATTGAAATGGTGCAGTCATTAGAGTGTATGTGGAACACCACTGAATATTTGTTACATTTATAAAATTTAATTTCATGCTCGGTGTTAAAGGAAAACATTGTGAGAAAACCTACATTACGGGAGAAATTTTGATATTATTAGCATGTTAGGTGTATTTAGTTTATGTATTTTAATAAATTAAGAGGTGAGATATGTACAAGTTACAGTACAGTAAATAAAAATAGTACTAAATATGGTTAACTAAACACAATCGTTTGTTCTTAAAGTAAGGAACTTAATGCATGTTTTAGTTAACAGATAACTGATATACATATATTTATTTTGTAATAAATATATGTGTAAATAATAAATATATATTATACCTAGACTCGGGGTGAAAACCGAACCCACAACATTGTAGGTAGAGTCCCTGCCTACTGCACTAAAGGGGCCAGTCAAAAGTACATTGTTAGCGGAATCCACAAAGAAAGGCTGTGGGACGTTTACAAATTGCTTCAGTTAATTATATATATTTAATTACAGGTGTTTAAAAAGCTACTAGAAACTGAACCAATAGAAATTTTCTACAAACTAATACCATTCCAAGGTGATCTAGGATCGGAAAATCTAGGTCTCAGTGCTGATGACAGGCAATATCTAATCGACAATGTGAATGTGGTCATTCATTGTGCCGCGACCCTGGACGTTGAAGAAAGCTTAAAGCCTACAGTCCAGATCAATGTTCTAGGAACACGGCGAATTATGGATTTGTGTCAACAGATGAAAAACTTGAAGGTAATTTCTGTTATAATTGTTGATACTTTTTTTTTTCAATATTCTCCGACGTGGAGATCGGAGACTGTATCTGTTCTCATACTTTATCTTTCTTAAATTCTTCCACAGTCTCTTAAAGTCTCTTAAATATCCACAATATTTTAAGGTTCCAAATGATGTTGCTAAAATAAGGACGAGATCCAAACGCATGTTTATAGATGTCCTTATTGTCTTATTGTTGTTGTTAGTTTCCTTATAGGCCTCTACCTTTAAGCATATGAGCTAGTAAGCATTACTATAAAACATTTGAAATGTCTGAGTGTATGTATTATAATAATAAATAATATTAATAAAATAATAATTCAGATGAAGACTTCATATCTTGTATGAAGTTACATAATTTTTCCCCCATTTTTTTTTGTGTCTCTAAATTATGTATTGTCATGGAATTCACACTTGTAGTACACAAAATATTGTAGTAGTAATATGGAGGTTCAAGTTCAACACGCACTTGAACAAATTTTTTATAAAATTTTGCTGTTAAGTGTGCCACAATTTGTAAAACAAAAAGGACAAAAATCATAAATTAAATAATAATTAATTAATGCCAAAATAAATAATATATAGCCAAATTAAACAATATATATTCTACTTTTCAGGTAATGGTTCATGTATCGTCGGCTTATGTAAACTCATATTTAACAGAAGTACATGAAAAGATTTATGATCCCCCCGCAGATGTTGAATCAATAATAAGTATGACTGAGAAGTTGACAGAAGAGGCTTTAATCGGCATGGAGAGAACGTGAGTGTGATAATTTTGTTTTTTGGCTCATTTATTTAGGCTCATAAATAAGTTTAGTCTAAATGGTTGAGAAATAATAAATAAAGCAATTTTCTTGGTGTTTATAACTTTCCCAAATGATCAAACTTTCTTACGCAAAATCAAAACAAACTAACTTTATTCTATTAATCCCTAATCCTTCCTTTTTCCTTTATAAATGTGAATGTAAGTTTGTTTGTTACACTTTCACACTAAAAGTACTTAACCGATCATTGTTAAACTTTGTACACATATTCTTGGAGGTATCAGAAGTAAGTAGTTTTTTAGGAAATTTACTAAAATTGTTTATCAAAAAATTTCAAAATCTAGCTACTTCAACGACTTCTAGGATTTTAGTAATCGATTCATTTATATTGTAATGATCTCTGACACTCATTTAATGGTTTCAATGCGAGCGAAACCGCGGGTAAAAGCTAGTATACATATATTTGAGAAATCTCTTTTTTTCCAGATTGATCAAAGATCACCCCAACACATACACATTCACAAAACATCTGGCTGAGCACGAAGTAATGAAGCACTCTGACAAATTCCCTTGCACTATCGTCAGACCTACAATGAGTAAGTAGATATTTTTTCACATAAATCAAAACACAATAAAAATGTAAACATGTATAATAATACTATTTTGTATTTTTAAAATAACATAATTAATATATTTTAATTGAAATCTAATTTGTAAAGTTCAAATATTACATTCAGTAAGCAATTACTAATGTAGGTTTTTTTTTTTTTAAAACATCAATGTGATTATTTTATGCCTTAATATCTCTTACTATAATTGTAGAAGATTACAACAAGAAGAGACAAAAAAAGAAAAAAACGTTTTTGTATAAAAAAGTTTTTGCCGAATATATTGAACTTAATTATAACTTAGTTTTAAATTCATATCATTATTGATTTTTAATTTTCTAAGATATTCCAAAGAAAAAAGCTTGACTTCTTTTCCTCTGTAGCTCCATAATTTTTTTAATGAATCCATTTGTTCCCTTTTAAAATTATTTTGATGAAAACTTGAAATATAGTTATACATATATAATATAATGCTTAAAATTCATCTTTAACTTATTATTTTCCTAATCGTTCAATAACAATTTTGTTGTTACCGAAAAATGTATTATTCAGTTTTTTTGTTGTTTCTTTCTTTCTTTTATAACGAATATTAATTAAAATATAATTGTTACAGTTGTAGCGTCTTGGAAGGAACCGGTCATAGGCTGGACTTGTTCCAAAGTCGGTCCACAAGGATTCCTCATGGGGGCAGCCAAGGGTGTGTAAGACTTTTTTTTTTGTATCTTATTTAAAATTATTATTTATTATAAATGTTTGTTATTAAAAGTATTATTTACTAACTTCTGCCCGCGGCTTCGCCCGCGTGGATGTCGATTATGGCGACCAAAAAAAAAGTATCCTATGTTACTTCTAACACCTCCAAAACTATGTGTACAATGTTTCACGATGATCGGTTAAGTTTTTTTTTTTTTTTTTTACATACACACACGGTCGTCTGTCCCTAAGGTAGGCAACTTAATGCCTGTGTTAGGTAACAGTTGACTGATATACTTTTTTAAAAAAATAAATAAATATACATATAAATAATATATATAAATAAATACATATTACACCCAGACTAGGGCGGGAATCGAACCCACAACCCTGGAGCAGAAAACAGGGCCACTGCTAACTGCGCCACGGGCCAGTCAAGACAGTTCAGTTCAGTTCAGTCAGTTTTCGCGTGAAAGCGTAACAAAAAAAACTTTTGCATTTATAATATTAGTATGATTATGAAATTTTGTAGAGTTTGGATAAAGTTAGTCTTAGATCATTCAGTGCGATTTATTACTAATGATTTTTCGTCAGATATTTTTTTATTATGGTATAGATATAGATGGATATTATTTTCATAATTTCGTGAGACTGTTTCATTAATATCAACTGATCTATCAAGTTCTAAAAACTAAGGAAGCGAAACCATGAAGTGGGGATGATCGATATTAGAAAAACATCAATGTTTACATCGATGTCAACATCGAATCAAAAGTATCGATATACGATATAAATCGATTTAAAAACATCGATTTATCTAAAACATCGATGTTTTAGTAACAAACAAATAAAACTATCTAAGTTTTTTCATAAAATGTGTTTTTATTTATAAAAATATTTGAACTTAATAGAATTATTGAATTTTCGGTGTTTTATTCTTTTTACATCGATGTGTCGATGTTATCGAAGTCAAAACATCGATGTTTTTCAGCTAAACATCGATGGTTAGGAAACGTCGATGAATATCGATCGTCCCCATGAAGTGTCTATTGTCATTCTTTAAAAGGTCCATTATATTATGTTCCATAACAAGACAATAAAATTATCTATTCCCTTCAAGCAAGATCTTATAAGTGGAACTTACTCTTATCACCTATAGCGAATACACGTCTCAGACTTTTTTTTTATATCTTTCACAGAGAACGAGATTAATTATAAATAAAAGCACTTAAATACTTTGTTCCTTCCATTTGAACCCAACTTTGAATCAACTTTTAAAGGGGCCTTCCAAAAATTACGTTACCGAATTTCACGATATTTTACCCCATCTCCATTCTTGCACAGCTGGTCACTCTAGTGAGACCTAGTATGACGTCACATGTTTTGCAATTTTACACCTAGATATTACTTCTTTTTGCCTTATTTTGACTCCCTCCCAATCGATGCATAGCTGATCACTTTTGTGTGACCTAGTGTGACGTCACATATTTTGCAATTTTACACCTACAAATTACTTCTTTTTACCCCCTCCCAATCCTTGCACAGCTGATTACTTGTGAGACCTAGTGTGACGTCACATATTTTGCAATTTTACACCTAGAAATTACTTCTTTTTGCTTCTGGCATGACATTTTATGATGCATAATATAGATCACAGATGCCACACAATCGCTTTTTTTATTTACTTTACTTTACAAATGTTGGTACAGTAATCTTAATTTATATATGCATTAAAAACCACTGAGGTTAAATAAGTATGTTTTGACACTGAGGCAATACTTATCATTCGGAACTTGCTTCCTTACTTATGCTCATGAGATAGAGTTGGAAATATTTTTATGTTATTCGTTAATAGGTACATATATAGTATGGATTTCGTGTTTTATTACTTAAATATATTTTATATTTTGATATATGATGTCACGAAATTTAGTACCCCTCTCCACCTCTTGTCACACAATATCACACTTTGTCACTCCCCTCCCCACCCCTTTAACTTTAAAATATGATGTCACGAAATTTAGGACGCCTCCACCTCTTGTCACACAATATCACCTTCCCCTCCCAACCCCCTTAACGAATGACGTAATTTTAAGATGGCCCCAAATTTGTTATTTAGGCCTACTAAATAATAGTATTATTCTTTTCAAAAGGTGTCGTGCGAAGGTTGCCACTCGCAAAGAATATAATAGCAGATTATATTCCCGTAGATGTTGTTGTTAATCAACTATTAGTAGCTGGCTGGAACGCTGGACAGTCTAAGTAAGTAATACATATAGCTACCCGTGCGAAATTTTCGCACAAATTTCGAAATTCCAGACAGTATTTGACTTTTTTTCAAAATTTCTTAGCAATTTCAGAGCTTTCTGATCTTTTTTTATATTTATGATAAGACTTTCAGTTTCAGAGAAGTCTCAATAATTATTCAAGGCAAATATTATCTGAAATTTAGAAATTTGTTAGAAAATTACACACGAGTATCAATAAATAAATAAATATGTTTAAGATACACACACGGCCGTCTGTTCGTAATGTAGGCAACTTAGTGCCTGTGTTTTAGGTAACAGCTGACTGGTATATTTTTTAAAAATAAATATACATATAAATAAATATATATTACACCCAGATTTAGGGCAAAAACTTAAGAGTTGACTTGAATACAGTAAACTCAGCATTTTAAAGGTCCAATTCTAGAAAAAAAAAAATTGTCTGTAAAGTCGGGTTACGGACGATAATTTTACGTGATAACGTCATAAGAAAACATTGAAAAAAATTGTACATTTGTATGAATTGAATTGAATTATTGTCACCGAGTTATCATTATTTTGTATAATACAAAGAATTAGTTAATTAAATTAATTACAATATTTTTTGATAAGTTAACATTTATTTGCACTCGTTTATTCAAATATTTATTTTACTTAAATTATACAGATTAATTACAAGTAACAATGTGCTATTGACAGTTTATTTACAACTTATATACATGTGTGATATTTAAGATCCTCTAATCTGCGTTATTGTTTTTCATTCATAAGCCGAACGCTTAGGCCGATCGTGCCTCTCTATCGCTTGTTCCGCGCTCTCGCTTGCGAAACGTGACAATAGTTCGTGCGTGCAGCCGGCATTCATCGATTTACAAGACGTTATCACGTCAAAAAAATCTGTATAACGATGGTAAAAGAAAGTTATAGGCAGACCTATATATTATGTTCATTATATTATAATTTTTTTTTTATTTTTACTTTTTTTTTTTAATATTCTACCATAATTTTCTAGCTTGTGTGCATATTTGGTTTCAATAAAATGCTTGACCGCTTTTTATTTATTTTATACGTGGAATTTATTCTCGGCTCATTTAATTTATTTTGGCTGATGGTGTATTTTTCATTAAATTTTAAATAAAACTAAATAAATATGTTAAGCCAAGCTTAACTTAATTATTATTTTTAATAAATAATATCTATTGTTTCAGATCTGGGCTTACAGTGTATCATTGTTCGTCATCAACTCAAAAACCCTTCAAATGGTTAATGTTGGAACCCGTTGTAAACAATATTTTACATAATTATCCTTTAAAACGTGCTTTGTGGTAAGTATTTTTAATTTTTTTATATAATAAAGTATAGATATACATATAAGTAGGAATTCTTTAACATTTTAACGATATTTGGGACTGATAAATTTTTACTTTTTCCTTTTCTATAAGTAAATATTTTAGTGGCTTGACTTATTGGTAAAGAAATCAACAAAATATGTGATTGTAATAATATATTAGTCATTAAGGTAGTTCCAGCTTGGTATAGTGTAGTCCTACCTTAATACCTCTTGCCTTATATTGTTAGTTATAGTGATCTGGCAATGTTGTTCTGTTTATATATTTTTGTTTATGGTCTCCATATATACAAATGGCATTACACTTTCTTATTATAGTATTATTAAATTAAAAAGATGCCCAAGCAATTAAGGCACAGAGGTCGATTTATAAAAACCAAAATTTATAAAAAAATATCTTTCTATTAATATAATTTTACTGAATCCGTGAAAGATTTGAATTTCCCGCTTTTTAATCTAATCTATTTCAGAGAGCGTTGCGCACAGAGTTGTCAGATATTTATAAGTTTTTAATAAAAAAATAGTTTAATTTTAATATCTCGATAACAAAACCGTGAGTTACTAATTTTATTTTTGTAACTTATCTTATTGTAAAAACATTTTTCAACACTATCCTAGCTTTTTTTTAAATCTGTCGAGAGAATTTTTTAATGTAATAAAAAATCAGACATTTTACATACATAAATGGGACATTAGCCTCAAAATTGCGAAATTTGTCTTTAAATATCTCCCGATCTAAACGGTCAAAAATTATGAAATTTTAGTAATTCATAGACAAAGCTATTCTGAACCCGTGATGATAATTATAGCCAAATCTGTCGAAAAGTGGTTTCATGCTGGAACTATCTTAAAATCATTTTATAATGAAACTGGGTATGTTCGAATGCACTACTCTCAGGAATTACTGTTGAACTACTACTGAACACTTGTTTATTAAGAATGGCAATTAAAATCACGTCACAACTCATATTAATAATAAAGAAACATAAAATTTAATACAATCTGCGGAGTTTATTAAAATGTTTCTCGGAAAAAACTGCTGCAGTCATCTAGTTTAATATATTGTTCATAGTAAATATTTATTTCCACATAAAATGTTAGTAATGTACTATCCGTGCGCAGAAACTATGCCGATTGCCTTGTGACGTCACGCGTTGATAGTCGGTAGGGTTGAAAAAAAAGGTCACAGGTAGATTATTATTGTATATATTTCACATTAAACTAATAAAAAATAGTCTCGGTCGAGTTATAAATTTAATATAAAGTGTAATTATAAATAGTAAATAAAAAACGCTGTTGTTATTACGTAGATTATATATTTTTATGTATTCATATTTAGTTAATGAATGAAACGAAGCCGTAAAATAATAGTTTGATGGTTCCAAACAACGAAAACTATTAAGTAACAATAATAAATAATAGTTTAAAAAAACTAAAAAACACGCTTTTATAATTAAACCAAACTAAAAAGTAGAAAATAATTTTTTTTTAAATTCAAATTAAGGATAGAGTGATAAATAAAAGAAATTATTTTAATGTTAAAAAGCGTGGGGTGCCTGATATTAACATTCCATTGATAGGGTCGTATGAGGCAAGTGTGCGTTATAGATAAGCTTAAGCAAATCCATGTATTTCAGTCCAAAGTGAATGGGATTGTGCACACTTACAGCGCACACTTGTCCCATATGATGGAATGTTAATATCAGGCACCCCACGCTTTTTAACATTAAAATAATTTCTTTTATTTATCACTCTATCCTTAATTTGAATTTTTAAAAAAATTATTTTCTACTTTTTAGTTTGGTTTAATTATAAAAGCGTGTTTTTTAGTTTTTTTTTTAACTATTATTTATTTTTTAATTTTTTAGTTAAAGTTTCTATAAAAGTGTTTGTTTTTTTTTTGTTTTTTTAAACTATTATGTTTTTGTTTTCAAGGTGGTAACTTATGCGCGAAACAGCGTCCGAAGTCGATAACTTATGCGAGAAATAGGTGTTTAGGTAATGAGAAACAAACCGCAAATCCTTCAGGATTAGCGGTTTGTGTTCCATCATCAGGCCCAGGTTATCATTAAAAAACAAACTACTCGTTTCATTGCAAAGTTCCTATTGTCACCTTCCAGCTTCATCATCAGATCAGACCCTGCTAACTATCTAAAAACAAAGTACTCGTCAAGACGAATCAAACGAGCTGAAACTCGATGAGATTATGTCGTTTTATTGCAAAATTCCTATGGCCACCTTCCAGCTCCATCATTAGATCAGACCTTGTTAACCATCTAAAAACAAAGTACTTGTCAAGACGAATCAAACGAGCCGAAACTCGATGAGGTTATGTCGTTTCATTGCGAAGTTTCTATGGCCACCTTCCAGCTCCATCATCAGATCAGACCCTGCTAACCATCTAAAAAGAAAGTACTCGTCAAGACGAATGAAACGAGCCGAAACTCGATGAGGTTATGTCGTTTCATTGCGAAGTTCCTATGGCCACCTTCCAGCTCCATCATCAGATCAGACCCTGCTAACCATCTAAAACCAAAGTACTCGTCAAGATGAATGAAACGAGCCGAAACTCGATGAGATTGCGTCGTTTCATTACAGAATTCCTATGACCACTTTGCAGCTCCATAATCAGACCCTGGTTACCATTCACCATCTTCAGATCTTGGTATGGCTAACAGGACTTACTATTTAAATTATTGCAATGTTATCGGTCCTGAATTCGGTAGCATATGCGAGAAATAGGTGATCGAGTAATGAAAAACAAATCGCTAATCCTGAAGATCCTGGTAAGGATAACAGAACTTACTGTTTAAATTATTGCATTGTCATCGGTCCTCGATAAGGCTACCAAGTTTTAATGAAATCTGAACGTAGGAAGTAGGTCAAAATGAAGTCCAAAGGAGTCGTTTACATACATACAAACATACAGGTGAAGTTAATAAAAAGCGTGTAAAAAAATAAAATAAGTAAAACCTAATACAGTGCAACCTCGACATAACGGAACTGAAGGGAATTAGAAAATATTCGTTATATCAAGTAATTCGTCATAATGAGGTTTGTTATAGAGAGGTTAGATTGGACTACGATTCGTTTTAACAAAGTAAGAAAGTGGAATAGAACGGAAATAATTAATAAGATAGGTTATATCAAGGATCTAAGTTGAAAAAATTCGTTAAATAGAGCTTCTACCTATATTCTGCAATGATTAAAATTCGTTATAAAGAGATTTTTGATAAATGTTATTCATAATGTAGAGGTATATTTTGTATTAGCTCTTACGGGCAGTTCTAGGGGATTTCAAAAAATTCGTTAAATCGAGTAATTCGTTATATTGAGGCTCGTTACATCAAGGTTGTACTGTAAAACATAAATGAATTAATTCGAAGCGAAAGCAAAAAAATTACACGTACGTATCGGGTGCGTTGCTAGCGGTACATATCAGACGAGCGAGGGACTTGGTCAACTCCAGTGGGAGGGGTAGTCATCGGCAAACCTTCTGCGCACGAGTAATATTCATCAATATCAATTATATCGTACTATTAGAAAGAAAGAGAAAGAAAGAAACAAATTTTATTGGTCTTATTCACAAAAGTAAAAATAACATCAACGTAAAAGAAAAAATAAACACAGAAACAACATACAAGAAAAAGAACAATAACAGCAATAATACAAAAGTACAATAACATACAACATAAACAGGATTCATGGAAGAAAGGCCAACTAGGTACTTGCCTCAGCATTGTTTTTGACAGCAAAATAAAAATTGCTATTAAATTAGATTTTACTTTATCAGAGTAACATAAGGTTTTATCACTACATGTTATAAAACAAAGTCCTTCGCCGCGTCTGTCTGTGTTCAAAAACCACTGCACGGATTTTCATGCGTTTTTCATCAATAGATAGAGTGATTCATGAGGAAGGTTTAGGTACATATACATATTCTTAGCGCAGCCGGGGAGGGGCGCTAGTTTAAGATGATTTTCGCTAGAATTTATTCATCAAATAGGATAAAATCAATACCTGAATAATTGGATTTTATATCTAAATTATTTTTCGTTATAATTATTTCAGGTATCCGTATTTGGATTTCGTTTCGTCTCTCTGGCTGTTTCGTTTATCGGCGATATTCGTACATTTCATACCGGCTATTCTATTGGATATGTTATTCATGATAACCGAAGGGAAACCTATGTATGTATAATATAAGTTTCTTATATTATGTAGTAAATTATATATATATATATATATATATATATATATACAGTCATTTGCAAAAAAAACGGGCGGTTTCGATTTTCTTCCTGGCTGAAAAAAAATAAAATACCAAAAAGGTTTTAATCATTTGAACATGTTACTGGCCAATTATAAAAGTGCCATAATGTTTATAAGAGTACATTCCAAATTCAAATTTTTGACTGAGCCTTAGTTTTCAAAGAAAATAACTTTTAACTACATTTTGTGGCGCGAATTCCCTATAGTTAATATCGACTCTAATTAACTTTTTGTCAATTTTTATTAAATTATCTGGTGTCCTTGACATTTAAAAGTATTGTTATTGCTGTTTAGCAATCTCGAAAATGGTAGATAAAGTGATAAAAGCGAGCAAAATTATTGCGCTGCTTGAAGAAGGTTGCAGTCAATGCTTCGTGGCTCAGAGGCTAAATGTGAGTCGGTCGACAGTTCAAAGGACCTGGCAGCGCTATCAAGAGACCGGTTCCGTCAAGAGAAGGCCTGGTTCTGGCAGAAAGACATGTACCGAACCACGGGATGATCGTTTTCTAGTTAGTCAAGCGTTGAGAAATCGCAAATCTTCTTACGTGGACCTCAAGAACACCCTCGAAGAAGTAAGAAATGTGCAAATTAGTCTATGGACGGTCAGGAGGAGGCTTCTCGCTGCTAATATACACAGTCATCGCCCGGCACGCAGCCCTAAATTACTCCGTGGACATCGAGTTGCCATGCTTAGCTTCGCTCGAAATTGTGTGTCATGGACACATGAAGACTGGGATAGGGTATTGTTCTCCGATGAAGCCAGGATATCTCTGCATGGTGAAGATCGACGTCGGCGAGTGCTACGTAGACGAGGAGAACGCTTTGCAGAGGCATGTTTTGAAGAAATCACACCTTATGGAGGGGGCTCTGTTATGTTTTGGGCAGGAATAAATTCTATGGATCGTACGGAGTTAGTCTTCATCGAAAACGGTACACTGACTGGACACCGATACATAACGGAAGTTCTAATTCCTTATGCACAACCCGCTTTAACCGCTCTTGGCGAAAACTCAATTTTTATGGACGACAACGCTCGCGCCCACCGGTCTGGCGGTGTGGATGCGTATATGCTAGAAGTCGGAATTCGTCGTTTGGACTGGCCAGCTAGAAGTCCGGACCTCAATCCCATAGAGCATGTCTGGGACGTTCTGAAGCGACGAGTGAGATCAGTGCAGCCGGCTCCGCAGACCATCAGAGAACTAAAGAATGTGATTACCGCGGAGTGGGAACGTATTCCCCAAGAAACCATAAAAGATATACTCACTAGCATGCCCAGACGAATGCAAGCTGTGATTTCAGCAAGAGGGGGTCACACTCAATACTAAACTTTTATCTGCTTTTAATGTATTCAAGAAAAACAAAGAAATTAACGCGTTTCATTTTTATTTAGCGAGCAGGTACAATCATAGTGTTTTGAGCTTAAACATTATTTCTTAATAATTTAATTAAAATGTTATGATAAAACTGATGAAAACTATTCCTTCCTAATTAATTTACAAAATTCTGCGGATAACAATACCTAAAATTGTCAAACAAACTAATAGTAACTATAAAATAGTTCTTTGCTTAAGTGCCCGTTTTTTTTTGCAAAAGAGTTTATATATATATTTGTTACAAATATCAGCTATATAAACTGATATTTGATTTTTTAGCTGACATATGGATTGACGGGTAATATTAAATTTTATTTATAATATCAAGTTTTGTATATCTTTTAAAAATTATAAGAATCGTATTAATTTCTAAAATAATATCCATATTAAAAATCCCTTCATATTAAGGCATTTTAGTTAAGTATATGTATGTCGTGATCATATCGTAAAATTGCCCACATCATTAAATGCTCGAATTGTATACAATTTAATGAAAGGGTCGTATTTCATGAAATGTTTCAATGTCCATTGGCCATATCAATGATAAGAAATCATTTGTCGATATGTCAACTAAGGCGCACTACTTCGTGAATTGGTCAAGAATATTTGATTATATTGCTTATAAAACAAATAAAGAAAAGTAGGGTGACCATGCTGAAAAAAAATTATGGACTATTACTGTCTATTCAAATACGACATTATGGAAAATGTGGATGAGGATATATTCAATAACAAGTATGCTTAATTAAAAAAATCAAAAAACCCGACTGCGTAAAATACTCTTATTATAAACTAAAAAGAATAAAACAATTTAATAGCTTTCATTTAATACCCATATTGCTACAGTAAGAAAAAAATACAACTCCCCCCCTCATTCCGCCATTTGCGGGCGCCATTTTGAAAATTTATATAGCCTATGTCACTACTACAATTTAGACAAATCCAACGACATCTCATATGTCAAAAACCGTCCAGCCGTTTGGGCTGTAGGGCGTGCCAAAGAAATGGACATACATACATACCTACATACATACATACATACATACATACATACATACATACATACATACATACACTCGAAAAACATAACCCTCCTTCTGTCGCAGTCGGGTAAAAAAAATCTAACTTAGCATATTCTGAATTTTTATTATGTATTTCATGGGCACCCTATTTTCATGATATAGCCAATCTTGGATGACAAAATCGTGAAATTTACGATTATGTGTATCTTGTCAAATTTAGTTGCCCACTTCATTAAATTCTCGAGCATTTCATGATATGGACAATTCTACATAATTATATGCAGTAAAACATGTCATTAAAATATTTAAATATTCTAAAATCTTTTTCTTCATATTTTTACAGATTATTTCGTCTGCACAAAAACGTATGGAACTCTCTCAATCGTCTGGAAAAATTCATATGTACTGAATGGAAATTCCACAATCCAAAAACCATTGAACTCAACGAGAAAATGAACAAGACGGACAGGGAGATGTTTTATATAGACATCGAGACTATAAGTGTAAGTATTATTATATACAGTGGCGTGCATAAAGTTTTAAGACAGGGTAGGCAGTCAAAAAAAAATATGAACCTAAAGAACATCACATCATTCCAATTTAAGTAATTATGCTATACCTACATTTAAATCAAAAAAGATTAAACATTTTTAATTCACAGAAAAAAAAGTATAAAAATACATACAATTTTTAAATTGTTAAATTTTTTTGTTTCTCTGAAATATGATCTATACATATAATAAAATGGTAGGAAAGTCAAAACTATACATTGGATATTTTTTTTAAAAGACTACTTGGGGTGTGATCTACAATCAATACCGAACCTAAAAATATAGTTTTTAGAATTTTTGCTTGCAGCTAGTTATTTAATATTATTGTTTTTTTTTTTGTATTTGAAATTCTTTTATTGTTTAGAAAAAGTTTTTAATGTTATCATCTATTTCCAAAATAATAAAAGTTGTCTGTATAGTTAAATATATATTTGTATTTTGTTGATACAAAATACAAATATATATTTAAAGTATAATATTCAAAACCTAATTTTTAAAAATATACAATTATATTAATCTCTTTATTCAAATAAGATTGATGATACAAATAATTCCAAACTCAATAAATTTTAAACAAATGATTGCTTTTAATATATGTACTGAATTTAATTACTTTATGTCATGTTATATCATACTGCAATAAATAAATAACTTTAAAAAAATTAATCAAATATTATTACCATATTTAAAATTATACACTCATTTGCAAAAAAAACGGGCGGTTTCGATTTTCTTCCTGGCTGAAAAAAATAAAATACCAAAAAGGTTTTAATCATTTGAACATGTTACTGGCCAGTTATAAAAGTGCCATAATGTTTATAAGAGTACATTCCAAATTCAAATTTTTGACTGAGCCTGGTTTTCAAAGAAAATAACTTTTAACTACATTTTGTGGCGCGAATTCCCTATAGTTAATATCGACTCTAATTAACATTTTGTCTTTTTTTATTAAATTATCTGGTGTCCTTGACATTTAAAAGTATTGTTATTGCTGTTTAGCAATCTCTCAAAATGGTAGATAAAGTGATAAAAGCGAGCAAAATTATTGCGCTGCTTGAAGAAGGTTGCAGTCAATGCTTCGTGGCTCAGAGGCTAAATGTGAGTCGTTCGACAGTTCAAAGGACCTGGCAGCGCTATCAAGAGACCGGTTCCGTCAAGAGAAGGCCTGGTTCTGGCAGAAAGACATGTACCGAACCACGGGATGATCGTTTTCTAGTTAGTCAAGCGTTGAGAAATCGCAAATCTTCTTATGTGGACCTCAAGAACACCCTCGAAGAAGTAAGAAATGTGCAAATTAGTCTATGGACGGTCAGGAGGAGGCTTCTCGCTGCTAATATACACAGTCATCGCCCGGCACGCGGCCCTAAATTACTCCGTGGACATCGAGTTGCCAGGCTTAGCTTCGCTCGAAATTGTGTGTCATGGACTCATGAAGACTGGGATAGGGTATTGTTCTCCGATGAAGCCAGGATATCTCTGCATGGTGAAGACCGACGTCGGCGAGTGCTACGTAGACGAGGAGAACGCTTTGCAGAGGCATGTTTTGAAGAAATCACACCTTATGGAGGGGGCTCTGTTATGTTTTGGGCAGGAATAAATTCTATGGATCGTACGGAGTTAGTCTTCATCGAAAACGGTACACTGACTGGACACCGATACATAACGGAAGTTCTAATTCCTTATCCACAACCCGCTTTAACCGCTCTTGGCGAAAACTCAATTTTTATGGACGACAACGCTCGCGCCCACCGGTCTGGCGGTGTGGATGCGTATATGCTAGAAGTCGGAATTCGTCGTTTGGACTGGCCAGCTAGAAGTCCGGACCTCAATCCCATAGAGCATGTCTGGGACGTTCTGAAGCGACGAGTGAGATCAGTGCAGCCGGCTCCGCAGACCATCAGAGAGCTAAAGAATGTGATTACCGCGGAGTGGGAACGTATTCCCCAAGAAACCATAAAAGATATACTCACTAGCATGCCCAGACGAATGCAAGCTGTGATTTCAGCAAGAGGGGGTCACACTCAATACTAAACTTTTATCTGCTTTTAATGTATTCAAGAAAAACAAAGAAATTAACGCGTTTCATTTTTATTTAGCGAGCAGGTACAATCATAGTGTTTTGAGCTTAAACATTATTTCTTAATAATTTAATTAAAATGTTATGATAAAACTGATGAAAACTATTCCTTCCTAATTAATTTATAAAATTCTGAGGATAACAATACCTAAAATTGTCAAACAAAGTAATAGTAACTATAAAATAGTTCTTTACTTAAGTGCCCGTTTTTTTTGCAAAAGAGTTTATATACTTATAATATCTCAAAAACTTTGATATAAAGCAAAAACTGATGGAAAGAAATGATGATTTCAATTTATTTATTCTATATAGAATAATTTACCAGCAAAGTTAGTCGGAAAAAAAAGTTAGTCGAAGTAGTTTTTAGCTTTATAAGTGCAAAAATAAATATGTATTATTATGGACTAGAAAGTTATTATACATATCTTGTTTATGGTGTTTGATATGTGTTTTTAAGTAATCAATCTGATTTTGAGAGTTACAAATGTACAATTTGTAAATTTTCTAAATCGACACAGAATTATCGACATTTTTGTTATATTATAAATGGTTGTTCTAATATTTTATATTCATATATAGTAGTTTATTTCTTTAACTTTTTTTTTTAATCTTTAATCTTACATATTTTTCCTAATATTTCAATTTTATTGGGAATAGAGGCTTTTAGATAATTTCAAGAACAGACAAGTAAATTATTAGACACTGTGTAAGTTCATTTATACTAATAACACAGGCATACACATACAGCAGGACAAAATACATTTAACTATACATACCATGCTTATTGATTGATCCGGCTTTTCTCGGCATGTGATACAAGTCGTGCCAAATCTTTTATAAGCATGAGCCACTTATATATACAGCAACCAAGTACCAACTGATACTTATCAAACAAATCAGTTACTGGTTAGACATAGTGGCCACATAAGGCCGGCACTCTGATAATTTCGTTTGGTCAAACATACGAAATCATTGATAACACTATCAAGGAATTTCTATTAATTAGTTACGAAATTGTATGCTTAATTAAAGTACTTGTTTATTTATTAATAAATGAAAAATTATAACATCATTGTTATTTATAATATGTTAAATCGATACGCCTATCTTTTTTTAAATACGTAATAATCTGTAAAATCGAACGTGTTGAATTTGGATGCACTATTATTTTATTTACTTTCATCAAACACACATCTCCGTTACATATTTCACAAGTAAACTAGTCCATCACTAATATAATAAATATATTAATATTTTCGTATACCACAAACTAAAAATTCAAAGTGAATTGCAATAACATCTGTCATGGAATGATTCGGAGTTCGGATTGGACGGCGGATGCGATTATGCGACCGTGTCAAAAATCATAATTATTGGTACAAACGGTATCGAATTCAAGACAATTTGATTTGACAGGTTATTTAGGCACTGCCTGCTGGATTGTTAAACCGACCAATGTTAAAAACACAATACTTTGTTCGTATTCCATATGACGCGCGACATTATAAAATTGTAGGATTATAATAATGTCGTTCTGTCAATGCTAACATTTTGTATGCGATTTAAGGCAAAGTTTTATAAAAGGCCCGTCGCGGTCGTCGATTCGCGCGAAGCGCTGATATCGCATATATGATGGCGGGTTTTTTGAAGCGGATTTAAATTGAATTATGGTTTATGTCTTTTTCAAAAATATGTAATGTTCATGTTTTATATATAATTTTTAGTAACATGCCAGGGTAGGCAGTGCCTTTCTGCCTATATGAAATGCACGCTACTGATTATATAATATAATACTTTACTATTTTATAGAACAGCATTATACAGTATTAAATTTTACAATTAAAAGTGTTTTTAAATCATTACATTTAAGAATCCAATTTTTAAGTCTACGGTTTAAACTTAAGTACAAAACTTATTAGAATTAAAAAAAATCTTAATTTTTTATATATAATTGGGGAAGTGACTTTATAAATATATACTGTTATATATCTATTATAATATAAAAACTCATGGGAAATTTTCGCACAAAGTTCGAAATTTCAATTAATATTTGACTTTTTCAGAACTTCTGAGAATTTTTCAAGATTTTTTTTTTTTACAAGTCTCAGTCTTTTAGAGACTTCTTTGAAAACACTTGTTTCTGCTTATGGTTTAAAATTATGATATTTTCTTTTGAGGATTTTTTTTAACAAGCATTGAAAAATTAATTTAAGTTTATAATTATAAAATTTTATATACCTAGGGATAAATTTCTATAATGTTGTTTTGTTAACAGTGGGAGGAGTACTTTGTTAATCTACATTTAGGTGTAAGAAAATATTTGAACAGGGAAAGCGAGAAAACATTACCAGCGGCGAGAAGCAAGCAATCTATGTAAGTATTGTGCCATATCTTTTATTATATTCTTCATTTTTAACAATTAGAAGTCGCCTTTGACAATGATTAATATGGAGACATGAATATAGTTCAACTCAGCAGCCTATTTGTGTGTGTTTACTTGTTTATATATTGATTTTATATGTATGACAGTGACGCGGTAGTCGCCTAAGGAGGCCTCCCCTCTATGTAACGCGCCGTAACTTTTTTCTGTACAACCCCCCCCCCAAGCGTTACGTAACACACAAGTTAATATTTTTACCTAAAAGACACAATTATTTATTAAATAGAGAACAAAATAACAATGACGTAAAATACAATCGAGGGACTCGCCGTAATACATAAACGAAAAGGGTTGCCAAGTTGAGAGACTTTAATTACTTAGTTCCTATTTTAAATTTAAAAAAAAAACAATGTTACATAACGCGTTCTATGAACCTCCGTCCCGCCCTTGTAACGCATTGTAACGTTTTATAATTCCCTCTAAATTGCGTTACGTAATACTTGAACACTCCCTTAATCCTGCTGAAGGCTGCTGCGTTGAGTGTAAGACGCTTATTTAATTATGACTAACTTTTGTCCGCGGTTTCGCCCGCCGTGGATGTCGGTTAACGCGACCAAAAAAAAAAAAAGTATCCTATGTTACTTCTAATACCTCCAAGAATATTCGTACAAAGTATTTTGATGATCGGTTAAGTAGTTTTCGCGTGAAAGCGTAACAAACAAACTTACATTTCACATTTATAATATAGGATTAGTAGGTATTTATGTTAGAATGAAATGTAAATAATTTTATTTTTCTTTTCAGTTTGAAGGTAGCTCATATCGTTTGGCAAGTTTTGATGATAATTCTAGTATGGTTCATAGTGTCACGTCTATCTGGACTCACAATGATCCAGCTTGCCTGGTGTCCGCCGGTCATATACTCCTTATACAGCTTTTTATAAATTCTTTTTATATGTAAGGAATAATGTAAAATAAAAACAATGCTATTTTTAAATATTTGATTATATACTTAATTACTTATTCAAAATTATTAGAATTTTTCGAAGTGATAACTTCTTAGGGGGCCATTTATTTATTACGTAAGACGAATTTTGCTACATTTTGTGACAAATCGCGTTATCCTTATATATATAGCATACACTCGTAAGAAGTGAAACTTATAATAAAAACAGTTTACTTTTTATACGATCGTAATTATATGAGTCCTGTGTTTGCGTTCGGACATATTTATATTCGAATTACCTACTCACTATAGAATACATCATACAATAACTGCAAACTTCTATATAGTGATACTTAATTTCACTCAAGAATCTTAGAGATTGCTAGCGCAGTGGCTGCCAACGCGAATTGAATTTCGTATATCGCTCGAGAGCTGCAAGTTCAAAACCCTTCGAGAGCCACATTTTGTAGCATTCAAAATTTGATAGTTGATTTATTTAGTTTAACTATTTATTTATATATATAGGATTTCATCTACTACCACTCGGAATCTTCCTTGCGCATGTGTTTATTGAAAAACGACTGAAATACGCAATAATCAAGAACAAGATAGCGCGTAACGCAAGATGGCGCGTAACGCAAGATGGCGCGTAACTAAAAAATCTTTCCAACCCCGATAAAGAAGTTTCACTTCAAAAAAAAATAGGCCAACTCCCTCCCCCCTGTTTAATATTTATTACGTAAGAATCTAAAGGAAAAAATAATAACACGTTTGTTTTTTTTAATGTTTATTTTTCAAAGTAACTTGTACTTACAAAGGTACTAACAATTTTTGCTTGGTACCGGCACTTGCCCGCGGTTTTTCAAAGTATAATTTTAACTTTTTGTGATCTCACGTAAGAACTATCGAGACTCCCCCCTACCCCCTTGTAAGAAAAAAATAAGACATGATCGACCACCCTCCCCCCTAAATAGTCTTACGTAATAAATGAATGGCCCCTTATGGGAGGGTAAACCGCTTCGTTACGTAACGCGTAACTGCTGTTGACAGTGAGCGTATAACCTAAAACTATCACCGTTTTTTAAAGGTTAAATAATAATGATTAATTCCAATATTAAATAGTTCACCTTAGATAAGTTTAAGTTATCACTTCTGTCGTGCGTCCCGAGACGCACGCGATTTTTTTTTTATACTCCATTTGTAAATTTAATAGTTAATTACGATTGTCTCGTTAGAATATATATATATATATATATATATATATATATATATATATATATATATATATATATATATATATATATATATATATTTCGAATGCCTTAAATGAAAATATTTATAGCATGTTGCATAATATATAAGAAAAACTATTATTATTTTAAGTAAAATAAATTGAAACGATCGACATTAATTGAAATTTTCAACAATATATAGATTTTTTTTTAGTATTATTATTATTAATATAATAAAACACATGGTAAGCTTAGACTGGTTGAGGTGATTAGCTAATGTTATAATAGGCTTCAGATTTTATTAAAATTAAAAAAAATAATTATTAAAAATTATTATTGACGTGATAACGTCTAGTAAATTGATGAAAGGGTGCCCGTTCGAAGAAGATGACGTCATCATCGTCACAATTAGTGAGCGAGAGCGCGGAACAAGCGGTAGAGAGGTACGATTGGCTCGGCCTAAGCGTTCGGCTCACGATCGGCGGTCGGCCTAACTTACGACCTGTATTACAATACTTGATCTATGCTTACGACGCGTCCGAGTAGAAATGACAGCGGGAAATGGCGGCAAACTGTTTTGTCAATATTGAAGTAATGTCAAATAGTGAAAAGTTGATAATGTAACGTAATAATATAAGTTAATAATATATAAGTATATAAATGTAAGTTAATAAATAATATAAAAGTTAATAATAAAAGTTAATAAAATCATAAAATGGTTACCATAGTTTATTACAACAACAACTGCAGCAAAAAAGGTAATTAATTCTTGCATTTAAGAATTCGATTCGCGATATAATCTCATATGTTTGTTATTTGATTATTAAAAAAGTAGCATCGGTCGGCGAGTGCAGTACCTAATAATAGGTTATATTACAATTTTGACTAAAAAGTTATTAGGACTCATATAATTACGATCGTATAAAAAGTAAACTGTTTTTATTTAGTATATTTTTACAATTTTCATAAGTGGTTAATGATAATCTAATTTGTTTTGCTAACTTTAAGTTATTAAACTTAGCTTCTTTATTAAACTTGATTATTTCTTGTATTACATATTTTGTGTTTATACATGTATTTAACTTTATTTCGATTTTATATTAAATACAATTAATTACCTGTAGCTTATATATATATTATACAAAATAATGATAAGTCAGTGAATAATTCAATTCCATTCATGTTTTCTTATGACGTTATCACGTAAAAATTATCGTCCGTAAACCGACTTTACAGACAACCAATTTTTATTATTAAATGACAATACTTCTTGTATTGTAATATAATATTTTACTTTGGTTTGTTTTTGCGTGATAAGTATGAATGTTTTATATAAGTTATGTTTTCGGAATAATTTAAAATTGAATTGTATTTTTGATTAAATAAATACTAAATTTTACATTGTGTTTTATTTACATAAGTAACCCAGATTTTTCCTTTTTTTTTTCACTTATATAATTGTTTTGTGCCGTTTGTAGTGCGATTAAACGAGGAAATGCTGCATACATTCTTGGCAATATTCATGATTATATCACATGATTTATACCACAACTATCTATAAATAATTACTTTTTGTTTTTCATTATTAATATACATAATATTGTAGAATTTTATGGTCTTGTAAAAATGTGTATATGATACTTGTATAAAAACCCCTCATTGACGTGATAACGTCTTGTACTCTTAAATCGATGAATGCACGCACGAAGAAGTGTCTCGTGGTGCGAGCGAGAGCGCGGTGCGAGTGATAGAGAGGCACGATCGGCCTTAGCGTTCGGCTTGTAAATGAAAAACAATAACGCAGATTGGAGGATCTTAAATATCACACATGTATATAAGTTGTAAATAATTTGTTAATAGCACATTGATACTTGTAATTAATCTGTATAATTTAAGTAATAAAATAATTGAATTAACTCATTCTTTGTATTATACAAAATAATGATAACTCAGTGATAATAATTCAATTAAATTCATTACAGTTTGCAATTTTTTTTTAAATGTTTTCCTATGAAAAAACAAAATTGTTTGTCACATATTTGGTTAGTTACAATTTAACAAGTTTTTACTTTGGAGGAAATAATATATATATTGTAAGGAGAAAATGACGTCTTCGCAAACGAAGCCTATAAATACGACGTGCAACTGGCAATAGGTCTCTTTCGCCTGACATCCTTCGTGCTGAACGGACGTTCCCATTATTTCGGTGTTAATCGTGCAGGTCACGTAAGCCACTTTAGTTTTGTTCTAATTATTTTAAATAAAGTAATCGTTACGTTAGTTCCTATTATTTAGATTTGATTGTGTGTACTTGATACTCGTTTCATTACTTTAAAGTTAATTGTGTAAATTGTTAAAATAACCAAAAACCATTAAATTGTATTTGACAAACATTGTTTTTCTTATTAAAGATTTCCACTTCTGATTCTAACAATATATATATTTTTCTTTATTAGTGGGAGAGTACCGCCGTTCAACGTTCAACCCCTCAAAGCTGACGTTTACGAGGCTTTATGATGCCATTACCTGATACTTCTTACCAATAATCGTTAAGTTAGTAGAGGAATTAATTAACCAAATTTTTACCTGGCTCCTTAGCCTAAGCAACATGTGCCAATTTAGTCAACTTTCTTTAACAGTCTCCGAAAATTATGATCGAGGTGTTATTCGATTCGGAATGGCACCTAGATGATTTTTTAAAAAATATTAAGTTCGCTTGTAAAAGTTGCAAAAGTTATTAACAAATAACTAAAAAAATAAAAAGGTGTTTAATTTTTTTGCAAAAATCTTAAAAACTAAGGTTATTAAAATAAAAAATAAAAAATTCAAAAATAGGAGGAAATTTACTAAAAAAAAAGTCTCAGCTCCTGGAACTGTAGGAAAAATATTTATAATTTTCCCGGAGGAATGAAAATACGGCCTAAAACGGGTGCTTTGGCTTGCGTAAGCCACGCCTACTTTGGGTACTTTATTTATAAAAAATATTTTGACATATTAAATATAAAATTTAAGAAATAAAAAAATATAGGGAGTTACTAGATACATAAATGAACAATAAATCAGCCTGAATAAAATTAAAATCACAAATTTTCAATTAGTGTATGCAATAGTTAATTAAAAAAAAAAAAAAAATGTGTGATAATTGTTAAACTATAAATTTGAGATTTTTTAAATTCTTATATTTTTTTTATTACTTTTTCTGTACGCTGTCTTGTAAGCATACTTTCGAGCCCTTTTCTATACAATCCCTCGATTGTTTGTGTATTTATTTGTTTTTTCACGTAATCGTGTGAAAAAGAAACGGACCGTAGCGGGCCACAAAATACCTGTGGCCCACTGGGAAATTCCAGTATTTTCTAGTGTCTTTGTTAATGAGTACCTATTTTATTGATAGAGGAGAATAAAAATACGTGTATAGTCAGCTAAATTAATTTTATTACACATCAGTACATAACAATGCCTTAAAAACTAATGACAGTTATACATAATATATTTAGCCTAAAACAAACATGATCTTGAGTCTTAATTAAAATAATAAGAAAAAAAAACTACATCGAACAAAAAGTATGACCTCACATTATCGTTTCTAAGTTTTGTTTATATTAATAAATTATTAAGTACTGATTCTATGTATTTTTGTGATGTTTATAATCACTATAGAAAAATATATACTTGTGTGTATGTCGCAGTAAGATAGATATAGCCGTAATATAGTTATATCCCTAGGGATATAATTATGTACCGTAACATAGTTATACGAAAGCGATTCATTACTATCTCACTAGGAATATAGTTATAAAACGTCCAAGTTTAGTGATATAATTATATTACTAGATTAAGTTTAGTGAAATAGCTATCAGAGTGTGCGGCGCTGGCGGAGCTACACAAAGTTAGCACCCCATGGAAGGATTTTTGAAATCAAAATGACTTTAATCGATAGGTCTACGTTAGGTCTGTATAGGTCCACCAAAATTTTTCTTAGGTCGCCTATTTTTTTTAATAAATATTTTTAATAAATAGGTCTATTTTTTCAAAAAAAAAAACCTAACAACCTAAAAAAAAGACCTAATAACCTATTATTGATAGGTTGTTAGGTCTTTTTTTTTTTGTTGAAAAAATAGACCTATTTATTAAAAATATTTATTAAAAAAAATAGGCGACCTAAGAAAAATTTTGGTTGTTAATATGTGTTAATGTCTCAAAGTATTGTAACTAACTGCAGGTTACATAAAGTTGATTTATTAATAAAGATAAAACCAATAAAACTCTGTTTTATTTAATTATATATAGTAGATTTCTATTATAAAGCTATTTCACTAAACTTAATCTAGTAATATAATTATATCACTAAACTTGGACGTTTTATAACTATATTCCTAGTGAGATAGTAATGAATCGCTTTCGTATAACTATGTTACGGTACATAATTATATCCCTAGGGATATAACTATATTACGGCTATATCTATCTTACTGCGACATGTATAAGTTATTTAAATAATATACGATTTATCTTATACAAAAATTTGTGACAATGATTAATACACCAATAAGATGTTTCGTTTACTTATGTAATAAATCTACATTAACATTAATTACTATAAAAATATATTTTATAAATTTAATAATGTACTTTTTATTCAAGCGCGGACGGGAAACGGCAAAGCTATTTAGAATTTTCGCTATAATTTTGTACCTATGTCTTAAATCACGTTAGATTTTTTTTTTTACTTTTTATTATAGAAATATTTTGCTTCTAAATCGTAAAGCAGCGTTTTATCTAGAAATATAGATTGAAAGAAGACTGTAGTAATATAAATGTACCTATATAGATTTTCTATTTCTAAATAATGTACTACTAAGTTTGGCGTTTTTTTTTTTTTTAATTTTCTGATCTGGCAGGTCCATAAGCACTTGCCTAGAGCCCCTATAGTTAAAAGATACCTAATAAAAGGTCATTAAATTTCGAAAGATTTTGCATAATGAAGGGAACTTCAGCAACAATAGGCTCGTTTGTATTTTATACAATTGGATTAGTTAATTATGCATTTTACAATTTCTTTACAATAATTTTCTTCTGATCCGTTCTACGGGTATGTAAATTGAGCTTAAGCTACTCGACTACGGTACAACTTAGATGATTAACAACTGTTTTTCTACTAGGAATAGATGTGGCAAAATTTGTAAGATATTATTTTGCTATATTTTCAATAGCTTGGAATTGTTATCGTCGATGTTTATTATAGATATTTTTGTCTTTGTTGATTCTTAATTGTCAAAGGAGCACAGCTTATTTCGCACACATAGGCTGGATAAGATCACGGTCTTATACAGAGGTTTTGCAACGAAGCCCAATTTCACTATTGAGAGATTAGTACGATCGTAGTTAGAACTTTTCTTTCGCGTCAACGCCGCTGTACGTCGTTGCTATCGATGGGTGCACGCCGTCTGAGTGATAAGCCACTGCAAGCGACTCGGTCTAATTTCTCATTATCATACGGCGTATATTTATTTCTCCCAAGCATTGTGTTATTTAATAATTGATATTCGATTTCGTTGTTATTTTTTGTTTTGTAATTTAACTATTTTGTTTGGATTTAACATTGTTCAAAACATGCTTTTACTTCGTTGCACAGCACACCCATCTATCGTCATGCCTCTGGCGACCGTGAATTGAAAAGAACAGCCATCATTAAGCTGACATACCCCTACTACTGTTGTTGCAAGCCCTTGTTTTAGACCGTGGATAAGACACTCAAGAATGTTTGGTATAATCGCGATGATTTGTTAATTATATTTTACAGATGAAAATAAAATCTTTAGTAAAATATAAACGCTAAACTAAAATTCTCTTACGTCGAAATTGCTATATTAAAAATATGTTTAATTTCAATGTTAAACTTCGACACGTAGTGACTCTTCTTATTCAATTTGAATCTAAAGCAACATACTATACCGTAGTCGAGTTGTTTCATTATATATTTTTATTAATAAAACTTCATTTTAATCTAGTTTGTAATCAATTAATATTTTAAAATTATTACATAAAATATTAAAGACTAGTGAAGATGGAAAAATGCTTTAATGAGATACATTATTATTGACAAATGGTAATTCATAAAATACATCATATCACATACGTTTTTTACCCGACTGCGACAGAAGGAGAGTTATGTTTTTCGAGTGTATGTATGTATGTAGGTATGTATGTATGTATGTATGTATGTATGTATGTATGTATGTATGTATGTATGTATGTATGTATGTCCATTTCTTTGGCACGCCCTACAGCCCAAACGGCTGGACGGTTTTTGACATATGAGGTGTCGTTGGATGTGTCTAAATTGTAGTAGTGACATAGGCTATATAAATTTTCAAAATGGCGCCCGCAAATGGCGGATTGAGGGGGGGAGTTGAATTTTTTTTTCTTACTGTAGCAATATGGGTATCAAATGAAAGCTAGTAATTTTTTTTATTCTTTTTAGTTTATAATAAGAGTATTTTACGCAGTCGGGTTTTTGATTTTTTTTAATTAAGCATACTTGTTATATTTATATGTTAATGTACATAAAATTAATAATAATGATAAATTCCTTAGCAATAAAAATATATAGTAGTAATTAGACTCGGATTGTCTAAGAAATCCAATAACAAATTTTGGTGGCATTAAGATACTAAAGAACTTATTATGACATATTATATAGGATAGATTCTAGACTTTTGATAACTATAATATAATAAAGTTCATGAACTTAAATCATCAACAGTTAACCAGAATTAAAACTAACTGTTATACTATAATAAGGTTTTAACGTATTTTATGAATTACCATTAAAAAAATATTTTAAATGATTTTTACATATAACAATATAATTAAATTGGACTGTATTTTTTAACTAATATGTAGATAAGGTATATAATGTTATATACTAATTTGTGTTTTCACTCGAATTCTAAATTGATCAATTATTGTACTTCCATATGACGTCATTGTACATTCAATATGGCGAACGGCAGCCATGTTGTATTAAGCTTAATACGCGTCAACGTATTTATAATAGCTACCTATTAATTTAGAAATTATAATAATAAACTGACCTTTATAGGAACATAAGTAAAATTAAAAAGTGTGTGTCATTATGTTTCGAAATTTTTTAATAAATGATGTGAATTATTCTTATATAATATTAATTTTCTAACAATCTGAAACACATTTAAATGTCGAATCATTTAAATACAACACTTATTACTTAATTTTAAACAAATATTTAGTTATTAACTTTACTAACTTTATCTAACACTCTACAAAGCACATTTATAATTTAACTCGACTTTTCGATTTAAATCTTCACACGAAGATTTTTTTTTTCAATAAACTGTATAATAATATTGACAACGAATTCATGTGTGATATATCAAATATATAGTATATATAATTTACCCCATATTCAATATGTATTGGGTGCTATTAATATAACCATTGATGAAATAATTTTTCGACAAATTCGATGTTTCAAAATATTTTGAGTTAATCACTCATTGAACCGGATGCTCCCATTTCTATTATATTTTTTGGGGATAGATAAAAAAAATAAGTATATTATTTAATTAAATATTATTGATTCATTAATATGTATGGACATATATATGTATGAATACGCCAAATGTCAATGTCAATGCCAAATGTCTCTTTGACAAAGACATGAGATGGGTTAATCGTTGACTTGTCAAAAAGTTAATTTATTTATTTCTCTAGCTCAACTGGCTTCTATTAGAAATGTATGTTGATGTTATTGTTAATCTGTAATCTATCGTTTCTATTGTCACTTCTGAAAATATACTAAATTCTTATAACTAAATATATAAACTGATACCATTTCCTTTGCTATTTTATTGTCCTATCGATATGCTAAATTGTTAGAAATATCGATAGTTTTACAACACTAATTAAATAATGCATTCAAACTTTTTTTAAGTAAATTATTTACAATACATATTAATATGTATTGTAAACATGTATAACGCAAATATACATTATAAAACCGGCACCATAGACAAGAAAAGCACAACAAATTATTTTTAAATCTATATTACTCACACATAGTCACAAAATTGACATAACTTTTTTTATTTTTTTAATACATCAAAATAATAAACCTCCTTTGACAAAATCGTCAATAAAAAGAAATGGTTAAGAATGTGTTCTGAAATATGATTTAGGATTAATAGTCAATTATATCGTGTTAATCCTGACGTCACAAACTAAACTAAAATTAATATATACTTCTTTGAGAGAATAAAGCAGGGATGAGAAATATTAACATAATAGTAAAAAATTTAGTTCAATGTGGTACGTCAGAATTGACACCAATGACATTTTATATTAATTAATGATTGCACTTGTCACTACTTGACTAGAAGACCAAGGAATTTATATACAAACTGGAATGCACACGTGGACCCAAAAAACTTTCCTACGGCCGGGATTGTATCTCTTTCTACCATGAATTCAAGGCAACTCTTTAGGAAAGAAAGAGACAAAATACCAGTTGTCAACGAAATGCTCGGAACGATTTTTTACTTTACATGTTATAAGCTGTCAACCTTATGTCAAATACTTCAAAGTGCATATTTGAATATACAATTTTATTAAGTGAGCGTTCCAGTTATGATATAAATTCCTTGCTAGAAGACATATTCGAATGTCACTAACTAGTATAATGATATTTCAGAACATATCCATAAAAATATATAAAAAATAAAACGAAATACATGTACCTTATAGTAGATTTTAATACATTTTTGTTATATATATATATTAGAAAAACAATTTGTGATGTCAGTAATATTGACGGATTTTTATTTTATCTTATCACATTACGACGGATTATGCCGCCATTTTATTTATTTTTATAACAAAAATATTTAGTGTAATACGAAAGCTGAACCTGAGTTAATTACTTTAACCTAGCTATTTTGAAGTAATTTCCAATTAAACCTTATTTCCATATCTAAAATTAACTCAAAAAAAAAAATAGTAATTCTTTTTTTATGAATACTTGAAAATGACTTTACAGATCACAGCAGTTGTACCAGCTTTTCTCTTATTGGTTCTTCAAAAATATATTTTGAAATTAAATTACATTATTATTACAAGTATCAAACTGAGTTAGTACAGTACAGTAGCAATTCAGGGATATCGTTCCAGATTTATTGTCACTTTCCGCACTTTTGCAGTTTTAGCTTTCGTATGACACATTATATTTGTAATACTAAAGAAAAAACTTATTCAATTTGTATATTTTGTATATTTTTGTGAAAAAAATTAGTAAAAATATGAGAAAAAAAAAAAAAGAAATCAGGCTAAGGTTTGACCGTTGCTGTGATGCGGTATTGTATAAGCATTCAATATGAAGGTCATAAATCATAATATATCAATTATAATCGAGTTCGGAGTCATAAGAACGTTTTCTTAAACATTTAAGAATAACATTTGATAACTAAATAATTACAATTCACGACTTAACTTATAAGAAATAATTATTTTAACTTCTAATTAATGTCTGACCAGAATAATCCAGTTTTAACATTTCAGTCTTAAATACTAAGGAAACATTTAATTGACGTTAGAAGCGAAATGGAATACGCTTTTTACCCGACTATGACAGTATAAAGAAGTGTTACGCGTTCAACATGTATAAAATACAATTGTTAATTAGCGTTTGTGTAAAGATATAGTTATTTACATAAGCTTTATATTTTGATTACTTTTTGTGAATTATAATAATTACATAGTTACATTTTCAGCCAGTAGCGGCGCTGGCGTCTGTACTTATAAATAATGTATTACATAATATGCGAAGTTGAGAATTGTATATATTTATATTCTTTTTAACCGACTTCAAAAAAGGAGGTTATAAACTCTTTCTATTTTATTTTTCAAATATAAATCTATAAATTTGTTTTTCACTTATAAAATATGTATTTCTTTTTATCATAGTCAGGATTAATATTTATTAATAAAAGCAATAATACTTTGTACTTATTGGCACAAGAATATTGACAGAGTATGAGCAGAACACACAACTGGTCTACTCCACTCCCATAAAACATCATATACACGTCCAATTGAACGTCAAATTGACAAAAAACTAATATAATAAAAAAATATTTGTGACTCGAATCCGAACCCGCGAACAATAATTTTCAACGTATGAGAAATTCCCGTTACTATAACGTATTTAACACAGGAAATTTCTTGCTTAATCTAAATATTTTGCTCATACTCTTGAATGTATTGTTTCATATTTTTTTTACAAAATTTAAATAATTTTAACGTCACTTGAAATACATATTCATGATCATTTACACTATTATTACTCACACCAAATACACAACATGGTTAACCCGTTTAACGTCTCAATAATAGATTCGATAAAATCTATATTTTGATACTTATATAATAAATGCGAAATTAAAATGTCTATACGTTACACTATCAAAGCCAAATCGCTGATACGATTGCGATTAAGATTTATATGGAAATAGTTACAAGTTTGGCTTATTCGGTGAAACCAATAAATTCACGATAATCGCACAGTAACCGCGCGATCGATTGCTCTACATATACCATATTAGGCAAGGTAATTGCAAATCGCTTGCAAAATTTGACAACTAGGTAAGAATCGATCGTTTGGCTTTCAGCTCATCAATTATAAATTGACAGCAATAATTTATTACACAATTCAATTGCGAGGTTCCTAGTAATCCCAGTTTTACAGCCCAGCATGGAAAAGTACCAAGCTGTGAAAGAGTGGAGTGAAGTTTTGAAATAATATCGTCAAATTTGTTTAAATTTTGTAAAAAATAAATCGAAACAGATGTTTTTCTGGTCAGACTTTTTGATATTATTTTAATTAATTTGTAAGTACTACTCCGTATCTCAGGCACCTACTTTGTTTCGTCTCTTGTTTAGTAGCGAATTGTTGCTTTGTTCGAGCGTTTTGATTTGTACCTGAAAAAACAATAGTGCTTTAGTATTCGTATATTTTAAAATAGTAAATCTCATTCTAAAATAAATTAATATAAAAACGATGTGTCATTCAAAAACAGGGAAAAATAACAAGCATAAATAACATAACATAGGTCACATATATATATCGTTCATTCACCTGGTCGTAGTCGACGCGCATGGTGGCGAGCGAGCGCGTCATCTCGTCCACACACACACACACACACACAGACACACACACACACAGACACACACAGACACAGACACACACAGACACACACACACACACACACACACACACAGACACACACACACACAGACACACACACACACACACACACACACACACACACACACACACACACACACACACACACACACACACCTGGTCGTAGTCGACGCGCATGGTGGCGAGCGAGCGCGTCATCTCGTCCACACACACACACACACACACACACACACACACACACACACACACACACACAGACACACAGACACACACATACAGACACACACACACAGACACACACACACACAGACACACACACACACACAGACACACACACACACACAGACACACACACACACACAGACACACACACACACACAGACACACACACACACAGACACACACACACACACACAGACACACACACACACACAGACACACACACACACACACACACACTCACCTGGTCGTAGTCGACGCGCATGGTGGCGAGCGAGCGCGTCATCTCGTCCCCACACACACACACACACACACTCACCTGGTCGTAGTCGACGCGCATGGTGGCGAGTGAGCGCGTCATCTCATCTACACACACACGTGTACACACACACACACACACACTCACCTGGTCGTAGTCGACGCGCATGGTGGCGAGCGAGCGCGTCATCTCGTCCACACACACACGTGTATACACACACACACACACACACTCACCTGGTCGTAGTCGACGCGCATGGTGGCGAGCGAGCGCGTCATCTCGTCCACACACACACACACACACTCACCTGGTCGTAGTCGACGCGCATGGTGGCGAGCGAGCGCGTCATCTCGTCTACACACACACGTGTACACACACACACACACACACTCACCTGGTCGTAGTCGACGCGCATGGTGGCGAGCGAGCGCGTCATCTCGTCTACACACACACGTGTACACACACACACACACTCACCTGGTCGTAGTCGACGCGCATGGTGGCGAGCGAGCGCGTCATCTCGTCCACACACACACACACACGTGTACACACACACACACACTCACCTGGTCGTAGTCGACGCGCATGGTGGCGAGCGAGCGCGTCATCTCGTCCACACACACACGTGTACACACACACACACGCACACTCACCTGGTCGTAGTCGACGCGCATGGTGGCGAGCGAGCGCGTCATCTCGTCCACACACACACGTGTACACACACACACACACTCACCTGGTCGTAGTCGACGCGCATGGTGGCGAGCGAGCGCGTTATCTCGTCCACACACACACACGTGTACACACACACACACACACTCACCTGGTCGTAGTCGACGCGCATGGTGGCGAGCGAGCGCGTCATCTCGTCCACACACGCACGTGTACACACACACACACACACTCACCTGGTCGTAGTCGACGCGCATGGTGACGAGCGAGCGCGTCATCTCGTCCACACACACACGTGTACACACACACACACACACTCACCTGGTCGTAGTCGACGCGCATGGTGGCGAGCGAGCGCGTCATCTCGTCCACACACACACACGTGTACACACACACACACACACTCACCTGGTCGTAGTCGACGCGCATGGTGGCGAGCGAGCGCGTCATCTCGTCCACACACACACACGTGTACACACACACACACACACACTCACCTGGTCGTAGTCGACGCGCATGGTGGCGAGCGAGCGCGTCATCTCGTCCACACACACACGTGTACACACACACACACACACTCACCTGGTCGTAGTCGACGCGCATGGTGGCGAGCGAGCGCGTCATCTCGTCCACACACACACACGTGTACACACACACACACACACACACTCACCTGGTCGTAGTCGACGCGCATGGTGGCGAGCGAGCGCGTCATCTCGTCCACACACACACGTGTACACACACACACACACTCACCTGGTCGTAGTCGACGCGCATGGTGGCGAGCGAGCGCGTCATCTCGTCCACACACACACGTGTACACACACACACACACACTCACCTGGTCGTAGTCGACGCGCATGGTGGCGAGCGAGCGCGTCATCTCGTCCACACACACACACGTGTACACACACACACGCACACTCACCTGGTCGTAGTCGACGCGCATGGTGGCGAGCGAGCGCGTCATCTCGTCCACACACACACGTGTACACACACACACACACTCACCTGGTCGTAGTCGACGCGCATGGTGGCGAGCGAGCGCGTCATCTCGTCCACACACACACACGTGTACACACACACACACACACTCACCTGGTCGTAGTCGACGCGCATGGTGGCGAGCGAGCGCGTCATCTCGTCCACACACACACGTGTACACACACACACACACTCACCTGGTCGTAGTCGACGCGCATGGTGGCGAGCGAGCGCGTCATCTCGTCCACACACACACGTGTACACACACACACACGCACACTCACCTGGTCGTAGTCGACGCGCATGGTGGCGAGCGAGCGCGTCATCTCGTCCACACACACACGTGTACACACACACACACACTCACCTGGTCGTAGTCGACGCGCATGGTGGCGAGCGAGCGCGTCATCTCGTCCACACACACACGTGTACACACACACACACACACTCACCTGGTCGTAGTCGACGCGCATGGTGGCGAGCGAGCGCGTCATCTCGTCCACACACACACACGTGTACACACACACACACACACACTCACCTGGTCGTAGTCGACGCGCATGGTGGCGAGCGAGCGCGTCATCTCGTCCACACACACACACGTGTACACACACACACACACTCACCTGGTCGTAGTCGACGCGCATGGTGGCGAGCGAGCGCGTCATCTCGTCCACACACACACGTGTACACACACACACACACACTCACCTGGTCGTAGTCGACGCGCATGGTGGCGAGCGAGCGCGTCATCTCGTCCACACACACACACGTGTACACACACACACGCACACTCACCTGGTCGTAGTCGACGCGCATGGTGGCGAGCGAGCGCGTCATCTCGTCCACACACACACGTGTACACACACACACACACTCACCTGGTCGTAGTCGACGCGCATGGTGGCGAGCGAGCGCGTCATCTCGTCCACACACACACGTGTACACACACACACACACACTCACCTGGTCGTAGTCGACGCGCATGGTGGCGAGCGAGCGCGTCATCTCGTCCACACACACACACGTGTACACACACACACACGCACACTCACCTGGTCGTAGTCGACGCGCATGGTGGCGAGCGAGCGCGTCATCTCGTCCACACACACACACGTGTACACACACACACGCACACTCACCTGGTCGTAGTCGACGCGCATGGTGGCGAGCGAGCGCGTCATCTCGTCCACACACACACGTGTACACACACACACACACACTCACCTGGTCGTAGTCGACGCGCATGGTGGCGAGCGAGCGCGTTATCTCGTCCACACACACACACGTGTACACACACACACACACACTCACCTGGTCGTAGTCGACGCGCATGGTGGCGAGCGAGCGCGTCATCTCGTCCACACACACACGTGTACACACACACACACACACACTCACCTGGTCGTAGTCGACGCGCATGGTGACGAGCGAGCGCGTCATCTCGTCCACACACACACGTGTACACACACACACACACACTCACCTGGTCGTAGTCGACGCGCATGGTGGCGAGCGAGCGCGTCATCTCGTCCACACACACACACGTGTACACACACACACGCACACTCACCTGGTCGTAGTCGACGCGCATGGTGGCGAGCGAGCGCGTCATCTCGTCCACACACACACACGTGTACACACACACACACACACACTCACCTGGTCGTAGTCGACGCGCATGGTGGCGAGCGAGCGCGTCATCTCGTCCACACACACACGTGTACACACACACACACACCCACCTGGTCGTAGTCGACGCGCATGGTGGCGAGCGAGCGCGTCATCTCGTCCACACACACACACGTGTACACACACACACACACACACTCACCTGGTCGTAGTCGACGCGCATGGTGGCGAGCGAGCGCGTCATCTCGTCCACACACACACGTGTACACACACACACACACTCACCTGGTCGTAGTCGACGCGCATGGTGGCGAGCGAGCGCGTCATCTCGTCCACACACACACGTGTACACACACACACACACTCACCTGGTCGTAGTCGACGCGCATGGTGGCGAGCGAGCGCGTCATCTCGTCCTGCACGTCGGCCCACGCGTCGCCCGCGTCTCGCAGTAGCGTGTGCGTGTAGAGCGGCGTCTGCGGCACCTGCGTGTACTGCCGCACCCACGGACTGGCCATCACCTGCGTCGACACGTACACGTTACACGTATTATAAACATATAAAATCGAAAACAAATCGTGAAAGTGTAATTACAATATGACACCTATAAATCTCTGCTACACCTAGTATTCTAATATATCTAATAATCTACTCAATTTTAATACTCGGAAATTTATATAAATAAATATGTTTAACATACACACACGGACGTCTGTTCCTAAAGTAGGTAGGCAACTTAATGTCTGTGTTTTAGGTAATATCCGACTGATACACATTTTTTTGTAATAAATATATATAATATGAGTAACAATAATCCGGGTTGCAATGTATCACTTTCCTCGTTAGTGACGTAATATACTATTTTATAACGCTAGGAATGAAAGTTTTGTTGTAATTAAATAAGATAAAATAGTTATTATAACTTTATTAAATTAATTTACTTATACATTTGATATTCTCGATTATGTCGCGTATAGAATGTTTATTTAGGGACAATTTCACCATTTGTATTCGAAACCAAGTTTAATATATCTACGTTTTGCTTAATCGAGTTTAAAGTTCGATTCTAATCTTGGTTTTCATTAAACGGATTTCACCAACTACAATTTGATTGCGTTCATGAAAACGACAGTTACTGACAGGGCCGGATTTAGGGGAGGGCTAGAGAGGCAACCGCCCCGGGCCCCCACATCCGCAAAAGAGGGGCTTTCACAATAGAGCCAAGCCAATCTTGTTGGGGTGGTCCGGAGTTGGGACGACAATTTTTTTTTTAGGAGTAGAAATAGGTGATGACCTTTTTTTTTATGTTTACCAACGATAATATATTGGCGTAAGATTGCGACGACCTTATTTTTTTTTTTAGGAATATGTCCACCTGGCAACGATATGTTAGCGTTAGATTGCGAAGACGGGCTGCGGAGGCTAAGCAATCCCAGACTGTTGAACAGCAATGGTACAAACTAAAAACCAAAGTACACAAAATCAACGCAAATATTCTGAAACCAGATAAATGGGTCGCAAAGGAGCCATGGATGACTGAAAAAATATACCAACTAATGGAGAAAAGGAGACTTCACAAAAATGACGACAAGTTATACAAAACCATAGACAGAGAGATTAGAAGAGAAGTGCGCTATGCCCGCAACTCCTGGTATCGCAAGAAATGTGATCATCTGGAAGTTCTCCATAACAAACATGATGCATTTAATCTGCACAAAGCGATCAGAGCCATGGTAGGAAGAAAATACCCTACGCACCAATTAGTAGACGCAAACAATCTCCCGGTTTTGGACCTTAAAGAGAAGAAACGCATATGGGAGCAGTATATCAAGAACATCTTTTCAGACAACTCAAGAAGCTTGATTGCCAATAATAATGCACAAGAGGGACTTCCAATTCTAAAAGATGAAGTTAGGAAAGCATTATCCAAGGCAAAGACAGGAAAAGCAGCAGGTCCAGATAACGTCTACGTAGAGGTGCTTAAACTGGTGGATGAAGAAAACATGGATGCCTTAACAAAGCTTCTAAACCTGGTGTACGATACGGGCCAGATTCCGGATGACTAGTTGAAATCTGTCTTCATTACGCTCCCCAAGAAGCCCAATGCGAAAAAGTGTGAGGAGTTCAGGACAATAAGCTTAATGAGCTAAGTACTGAAGCTATTACTCTCAATTATTCACGAACGCATTAGGGTAAAATGTGACGAACAACTTGGTGACAGTCAGTTTGGTTATAGATCCGGAGTGGGAACAAGAGAGGCGTTGTTTGCCATACAGGTTTTGGTCCAAAAATGCAGAGAGATGCAAAAGGATGTTTTCTTTGCTTCGTCGATTATGAAAAGGCATTTAATCGAGTACTGCATGATCGTCTTCTCGAGATATTAAAAGACATTGGCCTCGACGATAAAGACATCACAATCATAAAAATCCTGTATAGGAATCAACATGCCACTGTGAGAGTGGACGGAGAGAAAACCGATGCTGTTGTCATTCAAAAAAGGGGGAAAACAGGGATGCATACTATCACCTCTTCTCTTCAACCTATACTCAGAAGACATAATATCCAAGGCTCTGCATGACCTGGACTGCGGCGTTAAAATAAATAGACGCATTATGCAGATGATACAGTCCTAATAGCGTCTACAGCAGCTGATCTTCAACAAATGGTCGAAAGATTAGAGGGATGTAGTAGTGAGGCTGGTCTCAGAATGAACATAAATAAAACAAAATTTATGGTCATTTCCAATACGCTGGATACCACGACGAGAATAACGGTGTCAGGCCAAAATCTAGAAAGAGTTCGGAAGTACAAATACCTGGGGACATGGCTAAACGAGGAATGGAATAGCGACTTAGAAATAAAGACGCGTATCGAAATCACCCGTAGTGCTTTTAACACAATGAGAAAAGTACTTTGTAACCGTAACATTAACATCAAGTTACGAACTCGTTTGCTCCACTGTTACATCTGGCCCATTATATTGCACGGATGTGAGGCTTGGACCATAAAAGAAAACCTTCGAAAGCGTATAGAGGCTCAGAAGGAATATTATTGATCGATTATAAAGATAAAGGTGTTTCTATAACCGGAGCATACTACGCTTCAATATTAGAGCGACTAAAAGAAGCCGTTAAACAGAAAAGACGGGGAAAATTGACAAAAGGTGTGCTGCTTTTGCACGACAATGCGCCCGTCCACAAGAGCCGCGTTGCGTTTGCTGCCCTGCTTAAAGTGGGCTTCGATATTTTGAACCACCCACCCTACAGCCCAGACCTGGCCCCGAGTGATTATTACCTCTTTCCAAAAATTAAAAAAAAAGCTGCGGGGTAAAAAATTTACCACCGATGATGAAGTTAAGGAGGCAGTTTCAGCGTATTTTGAGGACAAAGACAAAACATTTTTTATGAGGGTATAAATAAATTGAAAGATCGGAAAAATGTGTCCGTCTTGCAGGTGAATATATTGAAAAGAAAAAATAATTTGGTTTTTTTATTTCAACCCCTTACCCTTCATTCCGCGAACATAAAAACGCTCCCTCGTAGATCGTATGAATAAAAAATGTATCTTCCGATAAATAATCGTATGAATAGACACTTCCTAAAACGAAAAAGGTCCCGACCTTCACCTTCTTTAGTTTATGTCGGTGAAATGCAATTTGGAGCTCTAAGCCGAGTTTAAGTCGAACTAATCGCGTTTATTTTCAACGGTGAAATCGGACCTTAAAAACAATATATTGCATCGGGACGAAAATTGACGCATGCGCTCTAAAAATTACTCATCATTTGGTCGGGAGGTAATGTGGCACTTTCGTCCCTAAAATTACAATCGAAAATCGAACTTTCGATCCAGCTGTTATAAAAACATTTTTTTAAATAATTCTATTTCCAATACGAAAGATCCAGTGGCAAATTTTCCAACTAATTAAAAAATTATTTCTCTTGAAAAAATAAAAAGTGTTAGGAGTTATTTTGTTTAATTGTCAAAATTCAACGAGCGCAATGTTTTGATCTTCAGTGCCCTTGAGACGTTATTTTAATGTCCTCGTGTAGAAAGTTCCTAATTAACTCGGGCTCTGCTTTCGTTTGTTAGACTACATTTTAATCCACGAATGTTGAGCTTTAATTATTATTAACAAAACTTTACATTAACTCGTTAAAATAATGACAAAACTTACTTAACTTCATGTTAGTGCGCTCAATACATTTTGGTACTTATCTATATAATTATAATAAAACTGGATGACTTTCAAATGAAACTGGGCAAGATTGGCGGTTGATTTATTATTTCAAATATCATTTTCTGTAAACACAAATATGGAACGTCGAAAAAAATAATTATATAAATGAAATAGTATTTTATTATATTTATACTGAGAAAAGATAAAAAAGTTAAGCTTACCTGGTGTATAGTGAGACGTTTGGCTGGATCTACGGATAGCATGCCACGGATTAGGTTTTTGGCTTCGGAGGATACGTTTGACCACTCCGGCTCTGGAAAGTCATATTGACCTAGTCTAATACGCTGAAAAGAAAAAAAAGGCACTATTATTATCACTGTTAAATGTTTAATTTTGTAAATTATGCCGCTATCTCGCGAGATTATACACCGTTGAAAAATTTTGAAAATCATCATAAATTTTTTATTATTTTAAGCATTATTGTATATATAGTATCTGATAGTTTACAATCTATTGATAGCAAGTCATCATTGACACATCCATGGATTTAACATTATTGTACTAATTTTTAGTCAGAAAAATAAATTATGGTATAATTATTCAGAACTAGCTTCTGCCCGCGGCTTCGCCCGCGTGAATGTCGATTATCGCAACAAAAAAAAAAAGAAAAATCCCATGTTACTTCTAATACCTCCAAGAACATGTGTACAATGTTTCACGATGATCGTTTAAGTAGTTTTCGCGTGAAAGCGTAAGAAACAAACTTACATTTCAAATTTATAATATTAGAGATAAAACATTTTATGGAGACCAGTTAATTCAATAATCATTGATTTTAATGAACTAAGAATACTTATAATGCGTTGCGGACTTAGTGGATAAAGGGGAGGGAACTGAGGATACTCTCACTCATACATAGAGCAAAAAGCAGGTATTAATAATATTTGAACTAAACTGTATCAGCCTGTAAACGTCCCACTTCTGGACAAAAGCTTATTAGCCATATAGCAGAAGGGTTAGAGCTTAAAACACCGGGAGCAGCCACAGCGGTTTGGCGGATAATTTCTATACCATGAGTAATGATTGTTATTACTTATAACTACATTTTTAACATTTTTAGACAATTTCAGTGGTTTTTTGCAATTTAGTCTAAATTTTGAAGGCTGACGAGCCAAACTAACATAGGATTAGAATTCAACGCATCGAAATACATAAGAAACATACTTGTTTTACTACGAAAAAACTTTTTTATTCGCATAATTACATTTTTTCGCGATTTTTGACCATTTTCACCGGGTTTTTGCAATTTACTGAAAATTTTGGATGCATATTGACTAAACTTATGACTAACATACACCAATCTCCAACTCAAATTTGGATTCAGCATATCAAAATACATAACTGTAGGTTGGTCTGGTCAAAGGCACAGAGAACTTTTTTTTTGTCAGCCGGTGTTATTAAGCATGTGCTGAATAGAAACTTTTTGGTTAAAACACCTTTATTTTGTCTCCAGATATGGCGCTTCGATCTTCGATATCAGATTATAATATATTATAAAAAGTTAAAGATTTTTTTATCTATAATTAGATACTCTCTGATATTACTGAATTCTTTCATCATAATTTATCATTTACTTGATAAATATCTATATCTATAGCTATTTTTGAATATTATCATGAGATTGCTAAATTGCAACTATCCAAGATTTTCAGACTGATTTAATAAAAATTTGATAAGCGGCTTTTTTTTAACTTGTGTATTATAAAACTACTCAGGAAACGAAAATAAAGCAAATTTTTTTTAACTTTACTCGCTTCTTTAATATTTGACACATTTGAAAATATCTTAGTAATAATAATAACTGTGCTTTTAATATAATATTGAAATGTAGTAAAGAATCTGTATCCAATAAAATACAAAAAAAAGGAAGATAACGTCGTAGGTGGGAAGACGACATAAAAATAATATCAGGCAGCACTACATGGAGAAGGAAGACGCAAGATCACACTTTGGCAAGCTTTAGGGGAGGCCTATGGCCTGGGAAGCAAGATAATCTTGGCGAAACTGGTGTCAAATAATAAAATTTAGTATTTAAAAAAAAAGTATTATGTAAGATTGTGAAATAAAGGCTATTTAAATAAATAAATAAGGACCTGGGGAACAGATTGGCGGCGGTAATTGCAATTTTTTTATAAAACTTTTTTTAATAAAATTATATTTTTATTAAGAGGTAGATTAGAGTATTAAATGGTATCAAGTAATCACAAATGTCAACCTAAATGAAAATTGGAGAGATTTAAAGTTAAAAAAGTTTTAATATTTACCTTTTTCATACCAGGTGATATGGCAAGACCGTGGTTGGAATAAAATGGCGGGAACCCACACAGTAGAATGTACATGACAACACCTAACGACCAAATGTCACAGGATTTGTCGTATTTCTCTGGTCCTAGAACCTGAAATAAAAAGATTTATATGAATAATTTTGATGAATAATTTTTTAATTAAATTTAAGTTTAATTAAAATTAAGTTTAAAATAATTTTTTTAAGTTTTTACTGCAGAATATCTGAGTTATTTTTTAATTACCTGGCATAAGTTTTAAATTACGAAAATTTAGAATTTCTTTTAAAATTTTGTATTTAAAATTTGAGCATCCATTAACACATTTAGTACAAAAAGGCTGTCGCGACTGTATATAACTCTATAATTGAAACATATATATATATATATATATATATATATATATATATATATATATATATATATATACATACATACATACTATACTACTAAGGATTGTTTGATTTTTTTTTCAATTTGAGTCTTTTGTGAACTTCTCCTTTAGCGTACAAGAAAATTATGTAGTTTTTAACAATTTTATTATTATATATTTATTCTTCTATATTAAATATGAAACAAAAAAACCATCAGACAGAGCGTGTCAAATAAAATATAAACATATGGTAGCAATGTAAACATTACAGCTTTTTAACATTAAAGTATTCTGTTACACTTTTAAAAATTGTATCTCAAACACTAAAAAGCTAGCTAAATCTATTAAAGATTAAAAAAAATCTCAAGAAAGTCATATACTTCAAACATATAGCATGAAAAATTAAATTTTAAAACATATTTTTTTAAATAAATTTGAGGGTAGTTCAACATTATTCTCACCTCGGGTGCAACATAATACGGTGTATAACAGGGCGTTTGTAGCGTATCCGCTTGAGTTAGAGTTTCTTTAGCGAAACCGAAGTCTGTTAATTTCAAGATGGCGTTAGGTTCCATACTCGTGTATAGAAGATTCTCTGGTTTGATGTCCCTGTGAGCGATGTTTGAATCATGGAGGTGACGCACCGCGACGCATATTGAATGCATTATCTGAAATTAGATATATTATAAATAACTTTGCTTAATCATAATATGAAACATTGTTTGACGATGGTTTGGCAATTGTCACACTAGCTGTTGCGGGTTCAATATCCGATATTCACAAATATTTGTATTAAGCAGCAGCTAATTATAGCTCGATATTTACTAGTGAAATGTTATTTGCATTTTTTTGGAGAGAAAAAATTATATATATATATATATAGAAACGTAACTCTTGTATTTCTGCTACATTTTAATTTTTTTTTTATTTTGAAACTATTTGTCTGTTAATACGTAAACTTCGAAACTACTACATTTCATCTCTAATCATAAATTTTTTGTATAAATTCAACACGACAGCAAAGCGAAAAACCACTAAGGTAATCTTCTTTTCTTAATTAGTAATATTCCTTGTATTCTTAAGGGGACTATTCTATGCTAGAAATTTGAAAAATCTATTTTTTTTCATATTTTCAAAGTTTTGAGATTCAAGAATATATCTATAAAAGGATTTTTCAAAATTTTAATGTTTTTATGAATTATAGCTATTTTTGTGACGCGGCATCTGTTCCAGTCCTGGTCATGGATACAAAAAATATTTTTTGTTTCGTTTGTACAGAGCTTCAAAAACCGCTTGATATTCATACCTCTAGACTAGAATACCCCTTAATAACATATTTGGTATAGCTTGTTAAGTTCAAACCTCAGCCGCCTGTCGTTCGGTAAAAGCGCCCTCTCTATTATCTTGGATCCTCTGGAACAGTTCCCCTCCATCCATGCACTCCATTATGACAAGCAGGCATCGTTTACCGCCGTATGTGTTGTCATATACGTCTATAATCTGTGAACAATTTATAATATAGATTACTATTAAAAATCGAAATCGAAAATTTTCTTTATTCAAGGAATTTTGTTATTCAAAGAAATTCCTCTTCAGTTACAATTTAAAATCTCGTTTTACGATTAATGTGAAGCTACCCCCCATTCGGAAACTAGATTCTGCTGTGATGAATCGTTAAGAAACTCAAGCAATAGATTGTCTAGTTCTAATAATTATTTTACTCATGTCGTGCATGACGACCGTTCTGGTGTAGTGGTGCGAGTAGTCGCCTCGACGCCGCGGGCCGACGAACACGGGTTCGATTCCCGCTCGGGACAGATATTTCTATTTGTACAAATATTTATTACCGGTCTGGGTGTATGTCCTTGTGGCTCCCCACCGTACCTCGGAGAGCACGTAAAGCTGTAAATCCTGTTTATTATCATAGACACCTGATAAAGATCGCTACTAATAGTAAGGAAATTATCCGCCAACCCGCAATGGAGCAGCGTGGGGGATTAAGCTCCAACCCTTCTTCTATATGGAGAAGAGGCCTTCGCTCAGCAGTGGGTTGTCGACAGGCTGATACAGTACAGTACAGTCCGGCATGAAATCTAGTGTTACTAAGTCTATACATATTTGTCATTTACAATATTGTATCGAATTATAATGATTATGACGAACTGGACGCGCACAAGGCAGAGACTCGACCAAAGCGGAGACGAGACGAGCGGCGCGAAGATGTGTTTAAACAACTAATAGAATTTTGTTATTCACACACCTCGTCCCCCCTCCGCTTCAGTGGATACCACAGAACGAAATTCTATTGGTTGTTTAAAACACATCTCCGCACATCTTCGCTCTGGTGGAGTCCAGGCCTAACCGTTAGAGCATCAATACGTTACGAACTCCCAGCGCAAGCTTGCGTTTGAGAGTACTTTATCATTAATATAGAACAGGACTTTTAAAACCATATATAATCTGAGGGTCGATATAAATGACTAAATATTACTGGCAGACCATAGATATAAATATTTGAAATTGAAAAATATAATATATCATATTATTGAATTAGAAACAATCTGTAAATTTAGACTGCAGAGCAAAGTCATGTAATATATACACCAAGAGGAGATTTAACTTAATTAATCATTTACCTTTTACAATCCTAACTATATAACATTTTTAGTCGTTACCAAACGCAACGCAATAAATAAGTCACACGACTTATTCATATTTATCAGGGAAGAACTATTAGAAAAAAAAACCTTTTCAATTGTTCTTAATGTTTATAATATTAGATTTAAAAAAAAATGTAAATTGTTCTTAATGTTATAATATCGTCGTTGCGCCTGCCAAATTTTTTTATATTTTGTTTTTTGTACTAAACTTCTCCGCTTCATTCTCTATGTGTTGATAAAATTATTTTTGTGATATTCGAACTAGAAACAAACTTAACAAATTCCGTATGTATTTTAATCGTTAATAAATAATTAAAAAATTATTTAATAACATATTTTATGTTGCTTCCCAACACCTGCACCATACAAAAACCACATATGGAACTTGTCAGGCGCAGCGACGATAATATGCGCGTGTACTGTTTTGGACGGCCCTGAAATAGAATATAGCTATTCTAGCAGGCTTTTGACAGCCCTGCGCACATGCGTATAGAACACAGCAATACTAGTACAATTTAATATGTGTAAAGTCTGTCGCGTCCTATTTGACGAACGGCCTGTTATAGATAGGTACATACTAACATATATAATCCTCTATTTTTTAATACAGACACAATTTTGACATAAACTCCATTCGTATTGTGTCAGAAATCTATCGCTAGTCTAATCTATGTAAGACCGTTGAGTGTGTTGTTATGCATTAATGTTATCACGCTTAAATCAGATAAACCTGTAAATAACAAGCTGATAGTTCGACTTGTTTATTTGGACGAGGCAATTTTTAGGAAGATTAGATTAAACTAAACACTATTATTGTGAGACTGCAATAAGCGTTGTGAAGTTTACTGTCTTCCAAAAATAATCTCATCGATTACAATTTGTATTATATTCAAAGGTGGTTTAAAAATAAATATATATTTTTTTACAATAAATTTCCTCTTTATTTAGATTGATATAAAATATCATCTAAATATCATCAGAACATCAACGTAATTTTTTGTAAATATAAGTACGCACGCAAGCAATTGTACATAATATGTATATATTGATAAATACTACAAACTGTTGTAGGAATATCGATACTGCCATTCTAGTAGGTACGTCGCGCGTCGTATCCCACAAAATTTGACATATTTAGTTTTTTTTTTTTCGAAAAATGGAATCATTGTAACAATGTGTAGCTTATGTAAAAATTTTAGAGGTCAAATTCATTATTTCAAATTTTAAAATAAATATTCTAATAAGTATGTCGTATCCGACACGCAGACTCGCGCATTTTAAGTACGTTAGTACATATTACTTCAATGGTCGTATCCCACATTCGTAAAGGTTGAGTCGGCGCACAATGTGACAGTCACGCTTAGTAATGTCAAATGATGTATAAAATTAGCCATAACAATGACTATGTAAACTTACCGACTAAAAACCCTCTATCAAATCTCGATTATACACTGAAACCATTATTTAATGAAAAATTAAACATAAATAAAAATAAGTGTCAAAATCTACAAGAGTTTAAGAATTATTTTATTGACAATATGTCGTATCCCATACAGGTAGCAGCAGTCAATATGTCGTAACCCACATAATAATTAAAAAAAATATATATCGAAAAATATTTTTTTTAGTATATCGATACACATACTGTATATCGATACTGTGTGTGTATCATTGTGACTTGCATATGTATTGTGCAATATAAGTCATTACAGATACCGACTTTATCACTATTGATTAACTCATATATCAACTTTATAAGAATAATGATAAATAACTTAAAATAAAAAAAAAATATTAAAACGGCCGTCTAAATATATATTTATACGGCCGGCTGGTCGAGTGGTCAGACAACTGAAAACTTTACGCAGCGGTCGCGGATTCGAATCCCGCCAAGTGCAGATAATTTGTATGACGAATATAGATGTCGGCATCGGGTCATGGACGTGTATATAATATGTATTTATATAAATTTCTTTAATTTATTTCCGTCCCTAGTACCTGTAACACAAGTTTTTACGAACTTAGTACGGGGCTAGGTTAACGTGGTGTGATTGTTGGTCAATAAAAAAAATAAATGATTTTTATTGAAACATTACACATCTAGACTGTGTTATATAATTTCATAAACAATTAATGTATATGACAGATCATAGATTTTTCAAATTAAATTACTATAATTTTTTAAAGATTAAAAAAATAATTATGTTTAAGATACACACGGTCGTCTGTTCCTAAGGTAGACAACTCAGCCAGTCAAGCAGTCGGTAAGAGTAAGATAAGATATATATCTAATTTATCTCATATTGCATACGACAGACGACAGCATAAGTAATATACACTGATCTATAAAAAACCCATTTATCAAATAGATCATTTATGCTATCGTCGTAGACATAGGTAACGCGATCTTATGCCGCGTAAACCAGCGACACTTAAGGTTCGCTGTCCACCTGGTGGAAGGTCTGTTAGCTACGCTATCTGTTATGAGTTATCCGCTATATCACCCCTAAGGGTGCATGTCCATTGATGCGGAGCGAGGCTACGGAGCGGAGAAACGGAGGAATATTAACCAAAAGGATTGCAAAAAAACTTCCCTCCGCTCCAGTGGACAAGGGCTCTGCAATCATAATTATTTCTCTGTTTCTTATTATTTCTGAACAAGAAACTTAATCACCATACAAATGTCCCACTGTTGGATTCTCTCCTATAAGGCAGGTAAGAAGGAGTATCACGGTTGTATGCGAAAGCGATCCCGTGGCGCCTCACTACGATGATGAGGGCACCGCTGGGTTTTAGTTCGGATATTCTAGCACGCTCTGCAGCCAGTGAGTCCCACATAAATACGTAAATGCATTTTCCAGCGTCAAAAAAAAAAAGAAGGTAAGAAGGAATAACTGTTAATCATGTAGGTAAATGTTCCTATAATTTCTCTTTTTTTTTGTATTTGTGTTTATGTAGGTACCTAATAACATATAATTTTTTTCCGTCTATTTGTTTAAACGTATCAATAAAAAATAATTGCCACGATCATACAAACGATTGCAAATACATTAGATTCACATACGTGAATGAAATGAATGGTTTTGAATGACGAAACGTTATCTATTGTCTATTGAAAAACGGCGCTTTTGTGTTGAGTTCGGGATTGTTGCAACAATGGAAATAAAAAGATTATAGTCGATTACGTCATTTCAAAATGAAGTTTTGGGTGAATGTTTCAATGACAAATGAAATAGATTTAAAAAAATATACATTTATTTACAGTTTTAATATAATATTCTTTTATGTAAGGTCATTAGAACCTACTCCGAGAGAGACAAGAGATTTAAAAATTATATTTTTCTCGTCATCATTTATATAGGAGTTCTGTCACATATGGTAAGCAGATAGTTTGAACTGAATTGAACTCGGATATGCTGTATTATTGAATTAAAAAAAAATCTTAATCGCATTCCAGAGTCAACACTGTATCTCTTGACACGCAAACCCAGAAACTGTATTGCCTCGTTCCCACTACGCCGGAAGCCGGATTGGTGAAACTGCCGGAAAAGCTAATGGCCAAACATATGAAGCTGTTCACATTTGTCCGGTTCCGGCGAAAACACCGGATCCGGGTTTTTGTGAGGTGTTTTCGCCGATCCCGTGTAATGTGAACACCTTGTTCCAGGATCCGGTTTCAGGCGATTTCGCAGGTCCGGCGTAGTGGGAACACGGCGTATCTTTACAAGCTTGACGTTCACATACATATCCAATCTTTCTTCTAGGTTACGTAATTCTTTGAGGCTAAATCAAAACCTACCTCAACTATGTGGACACAGCCACTCGCACGCCAGTGTAATTCTACCTCACGCCTTGCTTTTGAACTGTCGTGCAGCACCTTCAGCGCTCGTCTCATACCAGTCCTCTTTTCCTTGCATTCTACTACCTGTGAACAACAATAGAAATAACACAGATAAAATACAATGCTTCGAAATAAATATCTTAATAATATATCTTAAAAATATCTTAATAATGTAAGAAAAAAAAATAATCTTAAAAATTCTTCTCTACAGGTCACCGCACGGTGGAAATCATAACACTGTTAAATTAGTAGATTACTAAAACTGTCAAAACTGACCAATATCTGACCACTGACTGATGGTTATAGTAATACAACTGTAGTCGTAGGGTTGTTAACTCTGTAGAATTTCATAAGTGATACGAAAGAGCTAGTTAATTAGTCTGATATAATTATAACATTTATATTTCCATTCATCTGGAACAGCTACTGTATGACTCAGTACATCCCATTAAGAGACATATGAGAACATACATAAAGACAGACGACGCTTTGTTTATATTGACGTCAATTAAATTGCATTCTTAACGGGGTTTTCTTATTGCGCATTAATTATAAATAGAATTTAATAATATAAAATTGTTTGTGTGTTTGTGAACGATTTAATATAGTCGTAAAAGTCGTCCAATAACTGAACAGTCCCAAACGTCAATTAGGGATGACGCTTTTTATTGATCAAAATATTTTTATTATATTAAGATTAGAAAGAGATAATAAAGATTTTAATGTTAAAATAAGCGCACAACTTATAAGCAAAATTAGAAAAGAAAAAAATAATAAAATTTTAATGTGACATCCTTGCGGCAATAAACTAAAAGTATTTCAAAGGCTTTGCACCAACTAATTACCAACTTTTACAAATTTTATTTTCGATCGTCCTGATGATGATAATTAATTACATCATTATTTGGTAATTCTGTATAGTACTGTAGTTCGTAGTTCGGTTGAAGATCCAAGAGCCGAGCTTACGGCACTACTCCGAAGACATCGCGGACGCTTGCAAGAGATTAGTACGACTCTAGCACAGCTTAAAAACAACAAGACACCAGGCGAACGGTATTATATCTGAGCTTCTGAAAATGGTCCATCCCTTTTTAAGCATTCTACATCAACATTTTGGCATGAGTACTTTACCGTGCAACATTGGCCTCAAAAACGAGAGCGCGTCGACTGCTCTCTCGAGTTTTGAGACCGCCGTGAAGAGCAAAAAGAAAAATATATGATTCGAGTTGTAACTGATGATGAAAAATGAGTTTACTTTTATGACCTGAGTTAAAGCAAAAGTCGATGCAGTGGCACAAAAGGCCTCCTCATAAAAAAATTAAAGGTGTCCTAATCCGCTGGAAAGATCATGGCTACTATATTGGGATACTGAAAGTATCCTTTTGATCGATTATCAGGAACGAGGCATTTCCATAATGGGAGAGTACGCTTCTTTGCTGGACTGATTAAAAGAAGCTATTAAAGAAGAGGACAGCTTATAAAATGTGTGCTCCTTTTGCACGAAAACGCGCCCGTGCACATAAGCCGCGTTGCGACAGTTGTCTTTTACAGATGCGGTATCGAACAATTTCGCCACCCACCCTACGGACTGTAGACCTGGTTCCCCGCGACTATTATTTGTTTCCAAAAATGAAAAAAGAGGTGCGTGGAAGAACGATGAAGAGGTCAAGTCGGCGATATCGGCTTATTTTGGGGACCAAGACCAATTTTTTTTTCGAAGATATAAATAATTTATACGAACGATCTGAAAAAAAGTTAGTTAAGGGAGAAAATAGGGTTGTGAGTTATCTCCGTATCCCCTAAATCTGATGTGACTTATATGAACTATTTGGTATTTTGTAACATTATGAAAATACATTAAAAACCACTGAAGTATTTCCATTAGAGGATCAAAAACAAATCAAGCACAAATAACAAATACCTAGATTACAATCACTGTATTGGTTACATGAATATTTTTTAATAGCGGGCATTGAACCCGCCTACCAATACTCAATCAAATAAAAACAATTACATACATATTAAAAAATTAAAAATAATCACGACAAGGCAAAATAATAATGCTAAAACTCATAGAGACTATTTTATCATTTGATAAAATAAATTATCAAGGTGATTTCGATAACAATCAACAACTGCAATGATATGCACAATGTGGGGAAATTCGCATTGTTAATAATCTCGTACTTACAGAAGTTTTAGAACTTGAAGAACAGATGTTTTAGAAGTTGTCTGTATAGTGTATACTGAAGTTTTCGAAAGAAATTTTGCCGCCCTTACCGTGCCGTGGTGCTGTCAGCAGCCTTGATATCATCGCATCTATCTTTGCCTCTACAGACATCTAAGATTTAATTATATTCAACATTTTACATGTGGCTCTTGTGCCTTTGGTCTGTACTGCTCATTTTTACTTAAACTATTTAAGCCTGAAAACCCCGTATCAATGCTGAAGAGACTGGGAGAATCTTGGAGGCTGTTCAGTTAGCTATAGTTAAAAGATGATGATTGATATTGTGTGTACCTATGAGGGTGACATAATCAGCCATGATAAAACCCTCTTTCAAAATAAAGAAAAAAAAAACCCATACCTATCAATAATGGCTTCTGACAGGTGGCGAAAGTGCGTCCATGTTTTGTGAGGTTGACAAGAAGTCAAGAGAAAAAACTATTATATACGATTACATGGCCGGCGCCATGTTGTTTAAAAAAAATGATGACGTCAGCATTACTGAATTCGGACGTTACAATATAGCTCCGCGAAAAGTTTCTCAGATAGATTAAAATTTAAAACGTCATTGGAACAATTACTATTATCTACTATAAAATTTATAATTCAAGGTATTGTTTCAGATTCTACTAAAAATAAACAGGAAACTCATCTTCCAATGCGTATGACTCATAGTTTCTTGTAAAAACCGTTATTCCTGCTATTTGTATACAATATTCGACCTTCACGCCTATATATAGATTCTGTTATACCCTGCTCATTTAAATATAAACTTGAGTAAGAGGGCATATTTGTATTCTGCGTAGTTTTTTGTAAATTAACGATCATAGTGTTAACTTCAAAGTAAAACCATTTTCAGACTAGATAAATCAATAATAGTTTACTCAACTCGATACGTTTTATTACTAGCAATAAATTATATTAAGAAAGAGATTTTTTGTTAATAAAAATATTTATAAGCGTATAAACAATGTTAACGTATAACATGTGAAATACAAGGAATTAATATACAAAGTGAAATGCGCACGTGCACTCAAAAATGTTCCTCAGAGAGGGATTGCATCTCTTTCTACCATGGATTCAAGGCAACTCGTAAGAAAGAGACAAAATACTAGTAGTCAACGAAATTATCGAAACGATGTTTTCACTTTACATGTTGGAAACAAATGTCAATCTTATTTATTTCATGGTGCATATTTGAATATACAATTTTTTTTAAGTGAGCGTTCCAGTTATGGTATAAATTTCTTGGTGAAATATTATTGAAAGATGTGATTGAAACTGTCACGACAATGTTCCGATCGGAAAGATAAAAACATTTGAATGAAATATTTGTGTTTCATATAAAGTATGACAGTTCTGCTTTCATGTTTTCATGACAGTAACAAATTTGAATTGACTGACAGACAACGCACAATCTAAATTACTGGAGATAGATAGTTTTAAGGAAAACAAATGTATTTATTGCTAAGAGCCGTTTTCTTTTTTTACATTAGTAAATAAAACTCGTGAGAAACCGGATGGGTCACTAGTAGTATTAAAAAAGAAAAGCAAATTTGCAACTATAGCGTCTTTCAATCTATACGGGATTCGAGCAGAAAGTACAAAAATCGTCCAAACGGTTATCATAGTTAGGTAACATTCAAAAAGTTACAGCATTAATAAAAGCCATAAAGCCATAGTATATAGCATTGCGATCACATTACGCGATATAATAGTAGAAAATATATCGATACCTCGGGGCTCAAAGGGCGTAAGCACCAAAACTCGATTTTACAGGAGAGCCAAAAAACTAAAAAAAATAAAATATTTTCGACATAACTTTCTTGATTGTTGTCTTAAATAAACCATTCTAGGAGCAAAAGTTTTATTTTTTTATGATGCAGAACTTTGTATAATTATATTTCAAATAAATTTTAAAGTAACAAAAGTAGCTTGTCTATACGCCTCGGAAAATTGAATGTTTGGGGCGCTTACGCCCGAAAAATCAATGTATATGTGATTAGTGATGGATGTAACGGTCAATTTTCTCAATATTTCTATAATTTTGTAGACAGCTGCATTGTTTTCTTCATTAAATCGATTTCAGTGCAATTTTGTACGAACTTTATTAACTTTTGTATATACTTAATTAACCTTTTTATTGATTTTATTACCTATTTATCAACTCAGATAACTAATTAGCTATACAAATAATAATTGATTTTATCTATACTTAATTGCCTGGCCTATCTAAAACCTACTCAAAAATTTATTTATTATAAAAGAAAAATGATAAATAAAACTCACTTGTTATTGAAAATATTAAACAAAATACGAAAAGGGCTCTTATTTTTATATATATTAGCATGTTTATAATTTCAGTTGTAACGAAAAATCTTTTTTAAAGTAAAGCAGAATGAACGATTAAAACTAAATTGTACTGAAATAGGAAGTACTTTTGTATCGCTACAAAATTTTGCACTAATGTCTAATCTTATGTTTAAAATTAATAGAAAATACAAGGAACTCTTGTTTTTTGATCAATTATATATCATTTATGAAGTCTTTTGGTAAAAGGTTATTTAGGTAAATATCTTAAGAAACCCTTACCCTACCTACTAAAAATCATATGAATTTAGCAGTCTCATTAAAATTTGACCTTACTTGAATAATTATTCATTTCATTTCAATTATTGATCAACCTGAGAGATTGCTCTTACGACCCAAAACAATATATTTCCATGTAAAATATTAGACGTAAGAACATTCGTGTCGTTTACTACCATCACGTTTATGATTATTAACAGTGATTGCTGTTACGATACAAAAACTAAAAAAATAAGTTGTATTTTGTACAAAAAATAGGGTCGTAAACGCCATTTTTTGGCGAATAGAAAGACTTTAAATATACAGATCGATAGAGGAGAAAAAAATAAGTAGGGCTGCATTAAAAACTCAATTTCGCCAAAATGGCGGTTACGCCCTTTGAGCCCCGAGGTATCGATATATGGCAAAGCTCAGTTTACCGCGATATGTGAGTGTGCTTACAATATATTTGATACTGGACAATCTTGAAAGCTCATCAAGCTCAGCAATACTACAAAACCAATGCAAATTTGTGCCGTATAGCTCTTATAAAGATGATCATGTCCAGAGATGTCGTTTCAGCCCAGTGCTTGCAAGGAGGTGTGAAAGTGGCGTGGGATTTATCGCACAGCGTGTCGCAAGTCAATACCATACAGGATATCTCATCCTGGGGCCACACTAACGGGAAATGCCGTTTAATATCACAACGAACGTAGGTGTAGCCGCGACTTAATGCAATAATTTGACAACGGCATTCATATTGCCGTTTGACGTTAGGTGATAGTTCAAGTGGTGGTATAGCATTAGCGCCTTCACGTTGAACGTTCAAGTGTAACCACTCACTTTATCGCGTTCGAACTCAACACAATATTTATCGCGATGATAGGCATTGACGTTTCCCGTTAGTGTGGCCCCAACGTAAGTCTGAACGTTTTCTAAATAAATATATGGTGAGCGATATTGTTGTGCTATGAACTATATGCTGTTATATTATAGCGTAGTATGAAATGAGCTTTATAGGCGAAAGGGTTGGCAATTACAAACGAAGTCGAATGTATAGCTAGTTTCGAAATAAGTGTAAAACATTGAACAAAATTATTTACACTTTAAATAAACACGGAAATTACAAAAGATTTGAACATTCAAACAAAGAAAAATTGTTAATATTTATTCGAAGACTATACTTAGATAAAACGGCCTCACAATGGATAATGACATCACGTGACTATTATAAAAAAAAAACCCAATAAAGAAGATCAATTTCCCGTCTCACGATGAGTCCATCTATTTAGTGTGTCATCAGTTGTGACGTCAAATAGGTTGATAGAATAATTTCAAGAATCATATTTAACACTGCCCTCCGAAAGCAAACTAAATTCTAAATTAAGGTACGCAGGTCGAGCACCTCCAAACACTCTTCTGTCCTATGCCCAGCAGTGGAATGTACAGGCTGTTATGTAACATACTTATGGTGTGCCGGATCGTTAAAATGTAAATCTGAGGAGACGAATACGGATCATTCGGGTCCGGATCCGCGATTACGGATACGGATATTAACTTTTCTACTCTATGTGTTATCTGAGTGTGTGACCTTGAAACTACATTTGACACATTGCGCTAGTATTGCTGTGTTAGTAATACGTAGTACACTTAAATTACAGAGCCGGAAACATATTTAAAAACGATAAAATAAAAAATTTTAATATATTTTTTAATGGAATACATAGATACCCAAAATGTGGGACAAACTAGAAACCAATTAAAATTGACGTTTTTAATGGAACTTCATAGTATTTAAATGCAACCTTCCTTATAAATATTAATATACGTAATGAAACTATAATGAAAAATCATCTATTTAAGATTTGCCAAAACATAACAGATGCGGATAATTTAACTCCCTCGGATATCCGCGGATATGGATCAGGAACATAACTATTATATAAATTACTTTAAAGACACATGGTTTCGTCTGTGTTAAATGTTAAGCTTTCCATTAATTGGAAGATTGATGTTTGATTTGAAAAAAAAAAGTTTTTATTACTCCATTTAATACCTTTTTAATTCATGGCAAAACAATAAACAACCCTACAAGACTATAGCATGGACACACACACACCCACATTTTTATAATAAAGTCAGATCATTTGCATCCATAGAAATATTAAGAATAGGAGAACTGGCATGGGGGCGTGTCCGCGTAGACGCAACTTGCCCAAAATGCTCAAATATCGCTTAAATGGCCGTCACTGCTAATCAGTGTGATTTCGACCGCGAGCGAGAAAACAACTAACAATGCCGTCTTATTCAGTGGTTTTTTGTAAGAATAGAAGTCAAATTAAACATTTAACAAGTCATGGAATCAGTTACTACACGTAAATATTACTTTTTTACTATATTTTACTTAAAAATCGTAAAAAACAAGTATACGAGAAATATTTCTTGCTTCTACTACATTTAAATACATTGCTTTCTAACCACTACCCCAGTATGTTGCGGAGTAATTGAACAAGCAATGTAAAATTTACACAACGATACTATCGTAATGATAATGTCGCATATTTTACCGTTTTGTTTGTGCGATGAGATAGTGGTGTCCATACGGAGCAACAGGTGTAAGTTATCGACAACACGGCGATTATCGAATTACTTATTTCTATTGAAGTTTATAATACATTTTGTGTATGTATGTTTTTAGTTAGTTATGTATGTTGTATATACATGCGTTGTGTTCTGTAAACGTATTTGTTAAGCTTATTTAGCAAGAATGTATATTTTAAGCGTTTCTAATTATATTATTTTGTCATAATTTTCAAATCTCTCTATGGCACTTAGGTTAGCTGTAAATTATGAGTTAAGCGTCTTTGTACATGTGCTATTCTATTGTATTTGAGTATGTTTGTTTAACGACAAAATATATGAAATATAGCCAAATTTTAATATTTGTCAACCGTATAGTTTTGTGAATAGGTTTTTACTTATTTCTATTATTTTACAGCGTAGTTGAGAGATATGTAATCAGAGATGGTAAAGTAAGTTCATAGGAACTTAGGTGTACAATGGTAATGATATATGAAATTTTTTTAGGTATGATTTATGATATGGCATGCCTCGAGCTATTGCCCAACTTGACACGCTTTCGGGTACTTTACTACACCTTCATGTTTTCAATACAGCTCACAATAAGATTGGAAATATTATAATAAATGGCATGATTCAGATTAAAATGGTGTTTACTATCATCAGTATCATCTTTTTTTCCTTTTCTTATGTTTATCTTTTTCATACTATTAACCGCTACGTTATCACAGACTCCCTTTTCTTTTACATAATCCATAACACAAGTCAACATGACTATTCCTGCATGTACCTATTATGGGTTTGTGATTGACCTTTTAAAAGCCTACTACAGTCAATCTGGGTAACTTAAGCCTTCAATATAAAATTGGCCCAAAATTTTATTTGCGTGTTTACATTTTTTTTTTCGCGTTAATTTTATTTATTTTAAACAAGCTTTGGAAGCAAAGAGTTAAATGTATCTTCGTACATTCTCAGATTCCGTCAAACAATTGATATCTGTCATTGTTTAGACATCAGTCGGTTTTTTCTAATGTGTGAACTTCGCGTTTTATTAAGAAAGCGTCAAAAAGTTGTCTGCTGTGTTGTTGTTTGAATATCTACTAAGGTAAGTGTTATTTTGAATTAACTAATATGTGTCTATCTTTGGTTTCATTCAAAATTTACGAAGATAGTCAACTTATTCCAATTATATTGCTATAAAAATCGAACAGGTAAATTATTACCGGTGAATTAGGGTAACTTAAGCCCGGGCCAAAGTTACCGCGATTTTCATTATTTTTAATTAGAGGTTTTTCTAGTTTTATATTTCACGTTTTATTCATCAAATAATATAAAGGGTACAATAATAATGATTTCGTTATAATAAAGAGATAGATTTTTTATTTGTTTTAGGCTGCCAAGTCAGTATGGGTCGCAAGAAGAAATCTGCAGTTGGAGTTAGAAAATATGGAACCGAGACCAACTATTCTCAGAAAGTCTTAAATGAGGCCTTAGATAAAATAAAAAACTGCAAAATGTCTCAGAGGGATGCCTCAAAGCTCTACAAGATACCAAGACGTACAATGAAGTATAAATTAAAAGGACAGCATTGCAAACTTGAAAACATGGACGAACAAGACGACGACGAAATCGAAAATTCTCAAAATTTTGGTAATATATTTAATGAGTGTGAAGAAAGGGCAGAGAAAGCAGAGATAACACACGAAAAAAATGTGGGTCGGTTTTGTATAATTAATTACGAAGGAATACTTTTCCCGGTACGAATAACACAAGTAAATCACCCGAAATATAAGATATTTGTTATGACAAAGGCTGCAGAAGGCTGGATTTAGCCCAAGAGTATTCAACTTATTTCAGTGAATGATACAAATATCATTAGAATGCTGAATGACACTAATATCCAGAGGAAGAAAGGCCATTTTTGTCATAGAAGATGACTTTCTGGCCATGGAATGGAGTGACTAATTTTTCAAAGTTTGATCTCATCCTGTGTAGGATTAAGTACAATTTTAATTATTTTAATGTTTTCTTCATTTATTAAGCTTTATGGGAAGTCCGGTTCCTAATAACCAACCAAAATAAATAGCTGTGTTGATTTTTTTACGGCATTATTTTATTTACCCATTTTAGTACTAAAAATAAAAAACTTAGGTATCCAAAACTATTGTTTATGGCTCTCATTGTAAAATTTGAATTTCTCATAGTAAAAATGCAGGCTAATGTTAGCTTAGTACTCTTTAAATTACATAAAATAGGCAAAAACAGCCTGCTATTGGGACTTGGGCCAATCCAAGCCCAACTCGCAATGTAACTTTGGCCCGATGGTTTATTGGATTTTCTGCAAATATTTTCCTAGAAATGATAAGCAAACGATTACATTTTCTAAAAGAAGCTTACTTAAAGCCACCATAAAAACTGTATCTTTCTGACTAAAGTATTAATTTAAAGTTTGGTTTATATTTTTGTCTGCAAAGTGGGCCAAAGATAGCCAGATTGACTGTACTTATTGCTTTGTAAGTTTCAGCTTAGCTTAGCTTATATGCAAGTGTACTTGTGTGTTAGCTATTATTTTACCTTTCCAACTTTCCAAAAGATGGGGACATAGAATGATAAACACGATTGAGTAAATATAGTGATAAACGCAAAGGTTGCGTCGTAGATTCGGGTAAAAAGCGATCTTTATAATTATGACAATATTAAGTAAGCAAAATAAAACATTTTTATTTCATTTCATTTTGTGCAAAACATTTTTTATTTTTAATAAACAATTTTCTGTTCATTTCGTTTGTATTATTTTAATAATTTTCAGGATACCATAATAGAATTAAAAATACAAAAATATAGCACATCACTATTCTTAATTGTATTTTATATGCGTTTACACAGGTAATATTGGTTAAAAATGAATAACATTCTCATCGCATGATTTTATCAATAAATGCGATGTCACATCCCTTTCACGAGTTCATCGAGTTCACCGACGCTGTTTTTTTACGTGTGTGAGTGTATTCGTACAATTGTTTTTCGTAGTGTGCGAACCAATTAGAGGATTAGAACGCTAGTGTGCCGGTAATGAAAACGCACACATCTTTAAAAGTGGCGACAGCGGTACCGGACTTATTTCGTGTTTAGGGCATATCTCCTTATTTCAAATATCTTTGTTTGCATCATATCGACGATTATGTCTGACAGTTTTGTTGTTCCACTAGTTAATTAATACAAGAAACCAATTAATATCAATAAAAACCAATTAATTTATAAACAGCAATCAGCATATATTACAGCTTTTAATTAAAAGTCTAAAAACGGATTTTATCGCGTTTATTTAAATTTACTGTTTAACAATATTTAATTTAAATTATTTCCCGACGTTTCGGACCCTTTACAGCGTCCATGATCTCGGGGGACTGAGGTGGTGGGTGTCCGAATAATGAATCAATTGTTACATACCCCGCTTTTTATACAATTATAAATTTATAATTGTATAAAAAGCGGGGTATGTAACAATTGATTCATTATTATAATTGTATAAAAAGCGGGGTATGTAACAATTGATTCATTATTCGGACACCCACCACCTCAGTCCCCCGAGATCATGGACGCTGTAAAGGGTCCGAAACGTCGGGAAATAATTTAAATTAAATATTGTTAAACAGTAAATTTAAATAAACGCGATAAAATCCGTTTTTAGACTTTTAATTAAATGAATAAAATTCGCGTAAATATAAGAGAACAGTATATATTACAGCTCTTACAGAGCAGAATAAGACAATAAAAGACCACTGTGTAGAAGCCTTTTTGCGAAAATGTAAACAGCGGATGTCAAAATCGTCTGCACTCGCCTTTAGATCCGGGAAAAAGTCGAGAAATTTTATGGACAGTTGTACCTATTTGTCGAGCGCACAAAAGCTCAGACTCGGGACATCGAGTATGTTTATTGGGATATCCCAGATATCGAAGTAGGTGAGATTAGTGCGTCGCTCGGGGAGCTTAAAAACGGGAGGGCCCCGGCGGATGAGGTAATTACAAGTGAGCTCAGTAAGGCCGGTGAACGATCTACCCTAAAAGCCATAGAAGAGCTCTAATGTCGTCATCCAAATCAATTAAAATATTAAAAAATTTCCTTTGCTCATGTCTTACGGCTCACCTTATGAAAACTTTTATCGTTATACATACAAAAAGATCAGATGTGTACCGTTTGTTAGCACATAGCTGTTATCACATATGTTTATTGCTCGGAATAAACATTGCGACAAAATATGCAGTAATCTATTTGTGTGTATCTCTGAACTCTTGAAAGAGAAACAATATAATGCTTTTTTATAAATTTATTATCAATTCATAATACATTATGCTTGTTAATTCAATACTAATAGCTAAAATTTATTTAAATTTTAATTATAAATACTATTTTATGTCGTCGAGAATAAATTTAATGTATTTTTATTGTTAGTCTACCTTTGGCATTATTCAGATGCACTGCTTAATTCGTTAAATGTTGACTTATTTAAAAATCGAATCGAATAGTTCGTAATTCGTAACCTACAATTTATTAATTTAACGCTTTCCATGTGGAACCATAATTTCCAAACACACGCACACATATCATTTAAAAAGTTGTAAAGTACGAAAAGAGCTAAGTTTTGCCTTGACTATTACCTGTTGCAAAATAACTGTAATTAAATCTAATTTATATAATAAGTACATTTGGATTTCCATATGGGAGAAAGCGTCATTTTTTTTTTTTTTTGTAACTTCGTAATCACAGATCGCGGAAGGACAAGTACCTATACACAACGACCTTGGCACATCCAGATGAAATGATGGTTAAGTATGAGGACATTAATAGAGCCGTAGATACAAATAACTAAAACCTACTTCAATGTTTTATGGAAGATTTTAACGGGAAGATAGGCAAAAGATGAGACCATGAGCTGAGTGTGGGTCAATTTGCATATAATGATGATACATGCGATGTCGGATCCTCTTGCCTGCAGATCCGGGGCCCTCCAATTAAAGCGACTGAAGGCTTTCACAGGGGTTTAGTACGGTATTGCACTCCCAAAGTGCCGAGTCCGATATAGGTCTAGGACTGCCTATCCAGGCTTCCTGGTTATCATCCGTAATCGATTCCCCTGCGTCACAAAAAAAAAAAAAATACATGCGATGACGTTGGGTGTATGACTCTGTCCCGTACGTTGAACATTACCAGGTTTATAAGGAACTAGCAAACCCGGCGAACTCCGTTTCGGCACCAGATGGCTTCGTTTTTGTAAAACCATATTGGTTTGTTGTACATGCTATGTATCAGAGATGGCGCTGTGTGTGAAAAATGATTTTCCCTGTTTTCCTGCTTTTCTGATGAAATTTTTCCTAAATTTTGATTGCTATAAACCTCACGGAGCCCGAGACCTTTCCAACGAATACAAAACAGGAAGTCAGGAAGGAAAACCCGACTTATTTTTATATTATAGATACGTATTTGTACGCTGACGGCAGTGAAAAGGTTAATATAATCATATGAATAATTTCGAACTAATCTCAAACGACTACTACTGTAGCATTACAAGTAAAGATAAATAATTAAAAAATACAAAGAACACATACCTATCCAAATAAAAATTTGAATCATCTTAATTTATGCTAAACGTGCTTATCAATCAGAGACAGACAAGTGAAATTTATGATAAGATTATCGATAAATTATTAGTGTCAAAGGCGCCACTACAGTGACTCAAATAGGCGATTGTGAAATAGTAAAAAATAAATATAATCAATACATTATGACTCACAGATAATATTATTACAAGAACTAGAACATACATTTTAATATTATTAATATTACATCTCTTACATATACAATTAATAATACAATATGTTAGCAAAATAAATTGAAAATAGTCTTCATTCAATAATTATTGTTTATCGAACATTGTATTGTCGATACATTTATAAAACAAATTCTTCCGTTTATCTGTTCGCGATAAAGTCCAAAATTATTAAACGGATTTCTATACAATTACACCAAACTACAGAGTGATTATTGTAGATGGTTTTGGTGTATAATTTGTTAAGCTTTTGTGTAAATTGGTATAAAATATAACGACCATTATTAAAAACTAGGGGTCGCCGTGGTCGAAATTCGACTCAATCTATAATTGACAGCATTATCAACATCATAAAAATATGATTACGCATAACATGGTGAGCATATGCAGCAGTCATAGGACCAGATCTGTCATAAAAAATTTCGATAAAAATTTCGTTGCAAGACCTGTATTTGAGACCGTGTTGACAACAGACTTTAACAATAAACAAAATTTGTATATATATATATATATATATATATATATATATGTACATTGTTCATATGTGTGTAGTGTTTTTTTTAAAATTAATTTAATGTATTTGTTGAGCATTATTATAAAAAATATTAGCATTCTGCATTTCTTTTCCATATAAACTTTAACTGTGCCAAATTTGATACTTCTCCGTCCGCGTAATTTTCCTAAAAAGGAGTACAAAGTTTTTGCTTCACGTATTAATTGGTTGTGGGCTCAATTTTCCGCATTTAGACTCGCTTCTGGTCCATTATGCGTGAAAGAAGACTGGCTAATTCAGCCAGCCAAGCTCCTTCCAGAAGCTCAGAAGCCTCCTGGGGCGTTCGCAGGCTTCTCGGAGCGTCCTTATTTCTTTAAGGATATTTGCCCGGTGTGTGGCCACTCCCTCGCATTCCAGGATCACGTGGGCGGCTGTTTCTTCAGCAACTAGACATCCCCGGCAGAGAGGACTGTCCGTTGCATTTATAATGAAAAGTTGGTGGTTGAGTGCCATATGGCCGGTGATCGTACCAACAACTATTCTGATGTCCATACGGTTCAGATTGAGTAGTCGACTCGACAGGTGTGGTGATACTTCCGCGAGTACCATTTTGGACTGTCTGCAGCCGGTTTGGTCTGCCCAACGGGCATTATGAGTTTCACGTGTACGTTGCCTTACCCACGAGCACAGTTGTCTAAATGGTAGCGGCAGTAGGATAGTTGGGCCAGCCACCTTTGTATTAGACCCTTGTCTCGCTAGTTCATCGGCGGCGTCGTTACCGTGTGATTCGCTATGTCCTTTAATCCATTGGAGGATTACCCCATTAAATGAGGCTAATCTTTCCAATGTTTGGTGACATTCGTAAATAAGACTAGAGTTAGTCGAAGAACTCTCTAGTGCTTTAAGTACGGCCATGCTGTCCGACAGAATACGGATATTATAATCCTTAATGTCTTTCGACAGGACGGCGGTAGCTGCATAAGTTATAGCAACACACTCACATTGAAATATGGAGCTGTGTTGACCTAGCGTTATTGACAGTTTGATGTTGAGATCTTGTGAGTACACACCGGCACCGGTGCCAGACCCCATTTTGGAGCCATCCGTATAAATGCGGACTTCCCGTGTGCCGGACTGATCTCTTTCGGTCTCACATAGTTGTATTTGGTAATTCCTTTCGAAAATATGTTGTTTGGGAATCCTGTCACACGGAGCCGCAATTAGCGGCTCATAGCTCGTAAGGCTATTCCATAGTTTATTGTGTGGACCTTCCTGGTTGCACCACAGGCCCAAGTGTTTCAGCCTGATAGCTGACATGGCTGCTTCCTGCTGTATAAACAGATCGAGCGGTGCCAGATCAAGCATAACCTCAAGGGCTGCTGTGGGGGTAGTACGCATACAGCCAGTGATCGCAGAGCATGCTATTCTCTGGAACCGCTGTAGCTTGTTTTTAACGGTGGTAAGTTCCGTTTTCTGCCACCAGATTACCGCACCGTAGGTGATTATAGGCCTAACGATGGTTTTGTAGAGCCATAAGGTAATTTTAGGTGATATGCCCCAGCTTTTGCCGAGCAGCCGTTTGCATTGGCAGAGAATTATGCTGGCTTTGTTGATTTTTGAGTCTAAGTGCCTGTTCCAAAGAAGTTTGCTATCCAGTATGACACCGAGATATTTAACTTCCCTGGTAAGGGCAAGACTGGTACCGAATAATTTAGGGAGTTTTAGGTTCCCTAAATTCCGTTTGTTAGTGAACATCACAAGTTCTGTCTTTGCAGGGTTCACTGTTAGGTCATGGTCCGTGCACCACTGTTCGACAACTGTCAAAGCGGCCCTCATTCGGTCGCAGACTACGCTCTCAGAGGGTCTGCTAATAAGTATCGTTAGGTCATCTGCATAGCCCACTGTGAGAAATTTCCGGTCGTTGAGCAGGGTGATCAGCTCATCAATCACTATGTTCCATAAGAGTGGGGATAAAACCTCTCCCTGTGGACATCCTCTTGCTACGACCCCTCTTGTCGTTTCATTCACAGTGAATTGGATGGCCCTGCACCTTAGCATGTTGTCAATCCACCCAGCAATAGTGTTATTGACTCCATGCTTAGACAGGGCCCGGCTTATGCTGGTAAACTTAGTTTTGTCAAAGGCCCCTTCTATATCGATAAAGGCGCCTAAGGTTGATATTTTGTGGTGGAGATTGCCCTCTATGTAGGATATAACCTTGTGCAGGGCAGAGTCTGTTGATTTGCCTGTTGAGTAGGCGTGCTGGTTGGGATTCAGAGGTTGTTCAACTAAGGTTGTACTCCTCAGTTCCCTATCTATAATCCTTTCCAAAACTTTCAATAAAAAGGAGGTAAGGCTTATAGGTCTGAATGATTTAGGTTGCGAGTAGTCTCCTTTGCCTGGTTTCGGTATGAAGACTACTTTGACTTCCCTCCATACTTTGGGAGTGTAGCGGAATGCTAAGCAACTCCTGTATATGGAGACAAGGTGGTCTATTAGTTTCCTATCACTCCATCTAAGCAGGCCTGGAAAAACCCCATCCAGTCCTGCAGATTTATATGGGAGGAAACTGTTGATGGCCCATATTACTTTCTCATGGGTGATGATTTCCTTGGCGGTGTTCAAGTCCACCGTTTCCGGCGGCTCCCTTTGCTCTTCTTCCCACGTCGCTCTTTCTTCTATTTGGCATCCTGGGAAGTGCGTTGTTATTAACAGTTCTGAGGTTTCCAGATCTGTTTTGGTGTATGTTCCATCTGGTTTCTTCAGGCACCCCAGAGTGTGCATCGGTTCGCTACACAGTACATTTTTAACTCTGTTAGCCTGGTTGTTCGTTTCAATGTTGGTACAGAAGCGCCTCCAGCACTCTCTCTTTCTGAATCTGATGCGCTTCTCTTCACGTATTAATATACAGATGTCAATGAATTTATCGTATATTTACGGATTTCAAACCAGACAACCTGCTTCTTTTTGAATTTGGTAAATGATATCTTTGTAAAATTGGCAATGTCATCATAATTTCTAAGATTTATCACAATATGTATATAAATCACAAAATAAATTGTAAGTGAATCTGACATCTGTAACTACGTGATAACAAGAGCAGCTGCGTCTTATAGGGCCAGTATCATCCTTTGCTGATAAGCTATCTGACATATTGTGGTATCTAATAGATACAAGGTTACGATGTATTTTTATTTTTCATTAACAAACTTTAATTTTGTCTTTCAGATATTTCTATTCGCAATGTAGTTTATTACTGTATCAGTCTGTAAATAGCTCACTGCTGAGCGAAGGCCTCCTCTCTAATAAAAGAAGTTGGTTGGCGGATATTTTTTTACCATGACTAACTGTCGCTATCTAATGTCTATGATAACAACCGGGACCGACGCGACAGCTTTACGTGCTCTCCGAGGCACGGTGGGGAGACCCACAAGGACATACACCCAGACCGGAAACAAATATTTGTACAAATACAAATATTTGTCACGAGCGGGAATCGAACACGCGATCGCCATCGCCAGCGCGTGGTTTGAGGCGACTACTCTTACCACTACACCAGAACGTTCATCGATATTTATGTCTACTATTTTTTTTTGTATTACCTATATAATTGATCGCAGATCCTATCTTCGCTCATGATAAATTTTTGTATACACCATACAGGTTTTTGTCGTGGTATAAACGTTTCTAATGTATCTGTTTCAGAACCTTCCACAAAGGATGCTATCCTATGTTTATTTATTTATTTGTTTTTTTATTTGTTTTTTTTTTTTGTTTATTTTTTTATTTGTTTTTTTGTTTTTGTTTTTTATTTAATATATTTTATAACTAATAATAAAAAGTTTTAGAAACTTGTTCAATTCTTTAGGGACCATTCATTTATTACGTAAGACGAATTTTGCTAGTTCTCGACCCCCTCCCCCTCTATTATAAGAAAAAATAATAAACTTTGGTTTTAATTGTTCATCTTTACCTACGTAAGAGAAGTCCAGGTGCTCAAAACCCATTCGGAAAGTGGATCTGCCACTGAAACATCTCTAATATTACCTATACGTATCCGATCGAACCTTGGCACTCGTGCGGTTGCCCTAGCTTTTTCAAATAATAATTTCAACTTTGCGCATTTTTGTGATCTTACGTAAGAATTATCGAGACTCCCTCCCACCCACTTGTAAGAGAAAATAAGACATGGCCGACCCCCCTTCCACCCTAAATCGTCTTACGTAATAAATGAATGACCCTTTAAGAGTAAATATATTGATAACGAATTTCAATTAATAAAAATCATATACCTATGTAGAAGAAGGGTTTTCTACATAGAGCTCAGCAGTGGGTTGTTTACAGGCTGATTCAGTATACTACAGACATACATAAATATCATTGCAGGTGAAACCGCAACGAATATCTAACATTAGTATAAAAGTATGTATGCACATTTTTATAATAACAATATAATAATATAATATGTATTAACCAACAATCACACCACGTTAACCTAGCCCCGTGCTAAGTTCATAAGAACTTGTGTTACAGGTACTAGGAACGGAAATAAATTTAAGAAATTTAAATAAATACATATATACATAAATACACATCCATGACCCGGTGCAGACATCTATATTCGTCATACAAATTATCTGCACCTGGCGGGATTCGAACCCGCGACCGCTGCGTAAAGTGTCCAGTTGCATGACCACTCGACCAGCCGGCCGTCAATAAGTTAACAATAAGTTTTATTTTTAATAAAAATTTAGTACAATGCAAATTACGGAAGTTTAATTAGTTGAACACTACATGTATTAGTTTTTATTTCTCAAAAGTTATTTGATTTCTTATACTGTGTGAGTTATTGAACTAATCTGTTATACATTACTAATCATACAAATCACATCTTTACGTCATATATACAGTCATACACGTCGACCAAGGTTGTATGACGCGTCACATTGTGAAACAACGTCATAAGATTTACGTAAACTGTGCCAAGGTGCGCTTATCGTTAAATAGCGAATCGTTTTACGACAAAAAAAAAGTTGTGAAATGTAGCGCTTTTTTTTTAACCGACTTTAAAGAGCAAGGTATGTAAATTGATTATTTTAAACTTTAACTTTTAAATATCATTACACATAAGGCCGTTGTTGGCCTAATAAAATACAAATGCGTGCCCCATCTAGTGTAAATTAAAATATTAAAATTGAATTGTTTGCACTATTTTAGGCTCTAACGTTTAGAGTTTTTGACTTTATTCTAATTTCTTTCGATTAACAGAGGATTGCGTATTTCGTAAAGTTAAAATATTATTATTACATTAAAATTACTAATTAAGTTATTGTATTTAAATTATTATAAAATTAAATTATACATTCTCGAATTTTTTTTGAACTAAAATTAAATTATAATATGAAGGTAAATAATTCAGTGATTTATTTATTACTGCGTTGATTCAAATTATAAATTATTATTAAAAAGATAGAAAATATTTAAAATAATGCTTAAAACTTAATAAATTGATATATAATAAACTTGAAGGTTGTTGGTTTGAAAGCCCTTATCTTAGGTTGTGCGAAGCCAATATTTTTAAACGTATAATTTATTATCTAAAAAAGAATTATACAATGCTTTACAAAATATCTGGTAAGAAACCATTTCAATTAACCAATGTAATGGATCCTCAAATCAAAGTTAAGAGAAATTTAGTGAGAGTCTATTTTTAAAATTGAAAAGGATATCACCCTCTTCATACTCGTCCGCTTCCTTTGTAAATTCATTTATGTAAATAAGCTTTTGATGTTTATTTTTATTCGATTTAGATGATTGAGATGAGATCTCTTTGATAATGCTTTGAGTGGCGATATATGGGTAAGCAATAATTTTTTTTAATGGAAGTTTCGTCCCTTTTATTTCGGTTCGTTATTCTTAAGTACCTAAATGTATACGTATGATCATTCTATATTATGTTAGCCATTCACATTTCTAAATCGTTTTCTTTTAAAATATTTTTGTGCTATAAATGTATCGGGGATCGTTTGACAGGTTGGTCACATCAACTAGCGTTTTTTTTATTGCTCATTAATATCGATCATATCAATATTATATTACATTTCATTAAATAAATAAAAAAGTTAAATGAATATGTCACATCTAAATCAAGAAAAAAATTATGTCCAATGTCCATGTCGTTCCCACCACGACTTCAGTTGGAAAATCTACTCTCGAAGTTGTCGACGAGTACTTAGGACAAAAGGTCCAACTTGGTAGATCCCATTTCGAGAGAGAGGTCAATCACTCCTCAGTGCCTTAAGTCGAAAGTCTTCGAACAATGTGTGTTACCAGTGATGACATACGGATCTGAGACGTGGTCTCTGACTATGGGCCTTATAAAAAAACTCCAAGTCGCACAGCGTGCAATGGAGAGGGCTATGCTTGGTATTGCTCTGTGACATCGAATCAGAAATGATGAGATACGCAGACAAACGAAGGTTGTCGATATTGCCCAACGGATTTGCAAGCTGAAATGGCAATGCGCAGGGCACATAGGTCGTAGAACTGACGGCCGATGGAGCAGAAAGGTTCTCGAGTGGAGGCCACGTATCGGAGACCACGTACCGGCAAGCGCAGCGTTGGACGGTCCTCCGCGAGATGGACGGAGGATTTGAGGAGAGTCGCCGGAAGCCGTTGGATGGAGTCTGTTTCGAACCGGTATCTTAGGAGATCGATGGGGAAGGCCTACGTTCAGCAGTGGTCATCCAATGCCTGATATGAAGATGATGATGATGCTGATGAAATCAAAAACACAGAGGTTAGATGACGGATATTCTTTAGTGAATAATGACACTCTTATGCAAAAGATCGTATGAATCACAAGAGACACAGCGACGGAGATAATACGTGGTCAATAACCGTTTGAAAAGATTTCATTGAATGCTTCGACGATGCTTCATAATTACGTAACAAGTTATATCCGAGACATTACAAACTTACTTAAATATACTTCAGTTAGACTTTGTGTGTTCACTTTACATACATGTTGTGCAGATTCTATTGAGAAGAGCTGACAAGGAACTCAATACTTTTATAGTTACTATTTAATTTCATATATATTATACTAATTGTAGAAATGACGAATGACGTTTGATGTATATTATAATATAAAAATCGCCTTTCACTCAACAGACTCCCTGCCCTCATATCCAAGTAAGACTAGAATATTATGTCGCGTGTCCAGAAATAAACACGACAAACACAGAAACACCCAGACAGTACAAACATCTATATAGCCTTTTCCATTCACATCTGTCGTGACCAAAGATCGAATCCACGACTATTAGCGCAACAGTTATTTGCTGTGACCACTGCGACAAACTATTAATTATAATATTTGAAACCAAACATGATACAGTGACGTTAAATCTATTTTATACATTTATCAACATGACGATCACTTTTGTAGGACTAATAATAAAAATTAAAATATTTTGTTTGTTTAAAAGCTCTAACCTTGGATCTACTGGTACGATTTGAACAGTTAATTTTACAATATAATTATCGGTGAATATTTATTTATTGGCGAAGGTTATTTGTTAAAAGACATCAAGCTATTTAACAGAAGCAGTAAAAATAAACGCGAGAAAACCAAGTGATATATATATGCCTATTATCTACAAAAAAAAAGGGTTAATTTTAAGGTATCTATTTATCTCCGGAAAACTCAGAACGTTAGTAAAAAGATAAAAAAAATTGATTCAAAAGATATTGCAACATTTCTAACAGGTATGCAAAATTTTATGTAGACTATTTATCTAATAAATCACAAAAAAGAAAGTCCAATGTTACTTTTTTAGTAATGACAACGTAAAAAAATACTAAAGATAACAAATATGAGAATTATTGATACAGGAATCAAAAAGAATTATATCTATATCTCAGAAAAAAATCTATTTTTCCACCGTAAATGCTGAACCATATTCGCTGTTATAGTGTATCTATATAGATAAAAAGCTTATCAAGCGGCGCCTATAGATATCTCTGATATGCAATTTCATTTAAAAACATTTTGTATTACTATGACGAACTGGAGTGTTGTCTTACACGACAAACTTAGTATAAAAAATATTACCCCCTCTGGTTAATATATTAAATTTTTTGTTCGTGAATATATAAATAATAACAACATAGTTGTTTACAGCCTGATGTTACAAGTAATTGTTAGATTTGTACAATTTGTTTAATGTTTTTTTTATAATAAAACTTTAAATCAAAACCAATATCACAAAATTCTTTCTTCAAGTGGGCTTTGGTAGCACTTTTGAAGTTTCATTTTACTATGTATGTATATGAGTTATAAATATAGGTATAAGAGTTATAATAAACTATAAATTTGTTACTATAAATCAGAGATTCTCAAACTATTTAGGGCAAGAGACTCCTTTTCCAAAATGAACTGATACTCTGATGGGGGTCTGACCCCCATAGCCAAATTACTTTAAAAAAATGCTATCTATAGTATTTTTCCTAATGATAAAAAATACTTATCAATTTAAAAACTATGCGGTTGGTTAAGTAGATAAGGTTTAAGTGGTCGATTATGACCCCAAGGGGTCGATAACGACCCCTTTGGGAATCCCCAATTTAAATGATTACAAGCAATATTTGTATATATTTATAATCAGATTTGATGAAATTTGTAATATAAGGGTTTAGTCTCATATCTGGAATTTATTTCAACCTTAAGCAAAGCTTGGTCACCCGGTTTGTATAAAATAATAATAGAAAGTTAAAGTTAAGTTACAGCTAATATCTTTTTCAAAAAAAGAGAGCTGAGTAGATAAGCACATAAGACACAAATCTGAAATCCCTTTAAATTCAAATCTGGGCTTGCATCACAATTTCTTTTATAAACAATGTTTTTTTTTTATTGTTAGATTTTTTTAAATAAAATAATATTATATGCCACTCACATTCATTATTGCAAGTGATAGGTTTAATGTAAGGATCTTGGGTTCATTTTATGTACATAATCATTTACATAGTAATTATTTATATTACTATTATCTTCTGGTGTATAGTAAATAGGATGATAGTATAAATTAAACTTATTAAATATATTTTATCATGATTTACGATACACGCCATTATATTGTTGTTCGATGTAGTAGTCAAAGGATCTCTAGCGATACATATCCATCCTTTCTATATTTCTCTTTTTACTACTGAGTTCAAGATGTATGTTTTTACTTCAGCTCTCGTAAAGTAAGTAACACTAATGGTGGTTGAAACCACAATTATTTAGTTGGAATAACATGGGAACTATCCACTAGGCATCTTGGCTTCGCATGGTTGATAAAATGGAGTCTTTTATACATAGAGAAAATTACACAAACTAAATAATTAACATATAACTTTCATATTCATTAATTATTGTTGAGAGATGAAAATGAGATATTTACTACATTTGTTGTTGGTGATTTTGAGTTTTCGATACTTCAAAACAATGATAGCTCCGACTGAACTATGAAAAACATGGTAAAAATCCCATTTTATGTTTCAGTAATAGCAAATATTGTACTGTTACAAATATTTTTGTTATAAATATTTATGAGAGTATATTGATTTGGACTTTGGACATACATTAAAGTACACTTTGAATATGACTCATATGTGAAATTCCAAAATTAAATTATTGTAATTTTTTGTAGAGTATTTACATATGTTGAATTTATAAAATACTAGCGGCCCGCCCCGGCTCCGCCCGGAGTATTGCAAATGATATATCATTTTCGTGAGGGATACTCACACCACGTACTGGCGCCATCTGCTCCACCACCATGCAAAACTATATTGGTTTGTAGTACATGCTATGTATCAGAGATGGCGCTGTATGTGAAAAATGATTTTTCCCCTTTTTCTGCTTCAAATTTTTCCTGAATTTAGTTTGCTATAAACCTCACGGAGAGCTTTCCAACGAATGCAAAACCGTGGAAATCGGTTCGTGCGTTCTGGAATTATAGCGTCAGGAAGGAAAACCAGACTTATTTTTATATTATAGATATTGGACAGTTTTGTGTAGGTGTACACACACACACACATTCAAAATTTATACAAATACTTAATAAATAAACAATAATATTCATGTCTATATATAGTAAAAATTTATCATTTAAGGAAATATAAATTAAAATAGTTTGTAAACATTTTCAGTAATATTTAATGCAGAAACGGCTTTGTCAGTATTCCTGTCTCTTAAAATTTTCATGCTCAAACAATAGGAATAATTTTGTTGAAATTTATAATGAAGATAATTTGTAACCAGAGGAAGGACATAGGCCATATTAAAACACAGAATATACGGGGTTGCGGGTGACCACTCTTACTAAATTATAAAGTAGTTGAACGAATAAAATAATTCTCAGTACAAATATACAATTTTTCATTTAAAGTATTTTGATTATGAACAACGTGTAATATGTAATAAGTTATAGACGTAAAAATGACTGCAATATTTTGAAATCAACGTTTATGTTAATAACAGGTTTTAAATGAGTCTGTTTTAAAAATTTGTGAACGTTACTCGTACCTGTTTTTTCCATCAATTACATCATAGTCATGGTATTTAAAAATCCAAATAAGCGTACGTTTTAGAACTGTCGCATTATAGATAAAAAAAAGGTATTGGTAATTCTAATTTCGTACATTTACGTCATTCATGTAAACAAAAAGTTATTTAAATATTATTTCCGTGTTTTTAGATTTTAAGTAAAATTGTTAAAGAAACTTACTTTCCCGTTAATGCCAAGGCCGAGTACGGTATTAGATATATCGTAGTCATCTGTTATAGGCGTCGTTTTCGGTGTTCTTGATATAATATTCATCTTTTAGTAACTTTAGTCCACACCATATACTTTAAACAAGATTTTACACAATACACTGTCTTGTAAACACTTTTTACGTATATTCTTATACACACACAATACAGTCAATAAAGAAATTAAGTAGTATTTATTAAAAAATAAGTATATTTAATATGAATTCCTTGTAGATGACAAATCTTACATTAAATTGAGCAACACAACTCATCTATCGTCGTCCGACGTACAAACTAGCACGGCTGCCAACTGATAAAATGAAATATTCACAATGGAATTTTTGTTTTGGGCTGCCAGTGAGAAAAATATGAGTGGTTAAAATTGGTTTATTTATGTTAATTCCAGTATTTGTAATAAAGTTAGATATATTATTGTAACATTTCAAAGAAATATGGTATACGAATATACAGATTTTTTAAATGACGATAAAATACACGTTTATGGTTTTTCAAAGAATTGTAATTATATATATTTAAAATAAAAAGAGATTAAATGAAACTTTACTGCGACACAATCTCACACACACTGCTTTCAGACTTATGATTGATAAGACCTACAATATTAAAACAAAACATAAACAAACAAGAGACAACCGTTCTGTTGTAGTGATGTTACGTACATCTCACCTCATCATGTCACCTCAACACCAACGGTCGTCGGTTCGATTCCTGCTCGGGGTAGATATATTTTGTATTTGTACAAATATTTGTCTCTGGTCTGGATCCTTGTGAGTCTTCCCTGTGCCTCGGAGAGCACGTAAAGCTATCGGTCCCGGTTGTTTTTGTAGACATCTGATAGTGATCGTTACTCATGGTAGGGAAAATATACATCAACCCGCAGTGGAGTAGCGTGGTGGATCAAGCTTCAACCCTTCTTCAACATGGAGGAGGAGCTTTTATCCAGTAGTGAGACCTTTTGCACGCTGATTCATATAGGCAAACATGAATCAACAGGAAAAAAAAAGGGTTACGTTTATATTAGGTTTAGTTCTGTGTCCATTTACCGTATCTATCAATAGACAAATCTATTGCGTTAAGAGAATAATGAGTTGTCAGTATAACTAACGGGTACGATAAATGATAATAAATGATGATATGATTTATTGATTGAAAATTAAATTAAAATTTTATATATATTTCAAATTGAAAATTTAAGCATTTGTAAGTAAGTCATTAAATATGTGAAACTACAGTTTTACGGTACAAACTTTATTGAACAATGACATTTTACGCAGATTTTAAACCTAATTTCAGTGTGAATTATGCAGAAAAGATTTCATCGTCTTATTAAAATCTATCTTTAGGCAGTATCTAATACTAATATCAAATTATTAAATTTGACTATAAAATTTTAAGAGCTAATTTTGAGTTTTTTGAATTAAAGCGTTTTATCCATATCAGGGGTTATTCACCGAGATCATTGCAATTTAGGCCCGGAGGGCCAAGGTTAAACGGTATATATTAAACGGGTAGCGTTACTGTCGCTAGGGGGGTATAAAATGGTTAATTAAAAAAAAGAGCTAATAATTACAAGTGTAGGCTATACAAATAAATATGACACGAAATTTTTTTTCTAAAGGAATACGCAAAAGTAGGGCTTCGATATTATATCTTTTTCAAATTAAATATATATCTATAAATAAAATTAAGATAACAAAAAAATTATAAATTAAATATTATTTTACACATTCAGCGTATTATTATTTTTTAAATTTATTTTTATGCTCACATGGACAAATTATAGAAAAAATCTTTCCCATTAAGGTCCAATTATTTAATTTTTATTTTCAAAATTAATATAAAATTATGTTAGTCATAATCGAATAACATAATTTTATATTGTATCGATACTCAGTACCTACGTATGCTATTAAAGTATTGGTATATGTAATTGGAAAAATATATTATTATAATTCACAACCGTCTGATTTGAGCGGTAACAAAATTCGGAACGGTTCGTTTTTTTTTGTGCCTTTGTTTTGACATTTGACAATATTATAGCAAGAAATTCATTTGACTACAATCCGTTTTACGCAGCTTTCCCAAAATGAAGCATCTCAGCAAACAACTAGTTTCTTATCGGGAATATTTTACGTCACAATTTGTTTCAAATTGAACGATTAGCATGCAAAACGAATCGCTTTCTGAATATAGGATCCGGAGTTCAGTGAGTTAGACCCAGTTTCACCACTTGCTATTAAGTTCCGCTTAACCTAAGTGGCACTTTTTTGACAGGTAATTGTATGGGTTATCTGTCAAAATAAGTGCCAGTTAGGTTATCCGGAACTTAATAACAAGTGGTGAAACTGGCCCTTAGTCTTCTTTTTTTATATTTTCTGTAGCTCATTTAGTTTATAATAAAATATCTTAACTCAGGACTTCAACACAGCGCGGTAAAATGTTGTCGGCTTAAAAGTAAAAAGTAACGTATTTTATGCTAACTTTATCTTTTTTTTTAAATTATTGAATGTAATTAATAGATTAGATTTTTACATAAAAGTAATAGAAAACTAATTTTAAAATGTAAGCAAAAAAAAAAAAAACTTCTGTCGGATAAAAGTACGTATAAAATCGTTAATAAAGATCATCGTAATCGTATCTTTTAATATTTCATCATAAATAAAATATTAAAAGAAACTAGTGACTTAATAAAGAAATACCTACTCCGACAAATTAAAAATTGATGTCAAACTACCCACATGTGCAAAATCACCACGCTTATATGGCCTACCAAAAATAAACAAAATAAACGTACCTCTACGTCCAATTGTAAGCCAGATCGACAGTCCAACAGCTTACAAACTGGCTCAGTACGTAGCGAAGGTACTGTCAGCACTTAGAAGCAACACAACAGCATATGTGAAGGATTCCTACCAATTTGTGAGTGAGATTAAAGAGCTGCAACTCACTCAGAATTAAACAATGGTGAGTTTCGATGTACAGTCTTTATTCACATACTTACCGGTACAAGACTGCATTGAAATTGTACGGAAGAGACTAGTGGAGAACAACATGCCAGAGGAATTATGCAATAATACTCAAGCACTGTCTTACAACTGGCTACCTGTTACATGGCCTGACACATACAGGTGGATGGCGTGGCTATGGGCTCTCCGGTATCCCTCATAATGGCTGACATCTACATGGAGGACTTCGAGGATCGAGCCCCAAGGACAGCACCTATCTCTCCTAGATTTTACAAGAGGTATGTAGATGACACTTTCACCATATTACCAACAGACAGTACTTGCATATTCCTAGAACACCTTAACTCCATAAATAACAATATTCAATTTACCATGGAGTTAGAGGCAAACAACACCCTAGCTTTTCTAGATGTACTTATAATCAGGAATCCTGATCATAGTTTAAGCCATTCTGCGTATAGAATCTACCCAAACAAACAAGTATTTGAATGGTGCTTCTCACCACCATCCTAGACAACTCTCTGCTGTTGGTTTGTCTCTGTTTCAGAGATCTCGCGGGATCTGTGACGAGAAACACCTGGACGCAGAGCTATAGCACATTAACCAGGTACTGCGAGACAACAAGCTCCGAGCATCGCGTCAGCGTCACAGATCTCGGAGGAAGAAGACTGCCTTAGTTGAGCGCCAGCCTGCCGTACTACCATATGTTAAAGGAGTCACTGACAAGATTGGCTTCATCTTGAAGCGAGCTTCAATCAAAACTTACTACAAGCCGCCAACGAACATAAGTCTATTATTACCGTCTGTCAAGTGCCATATACCTTTAAAAGATGCAGGGGTCTACAAATTAGACTGTGAATGTGGTCTCTCATATATAGGACAAACTAAACGAAGTATAGATATACGCGTCAAAGAACGCATAGCTGACATTAAACACCAACGGTCGACAAAGTCTGCTGTGTGTCAACATACTCAACAAGGTACCAACCACTACATTAGATTTGATAAGCCACAAATTCTCGCTAAAGAACACCGATTCCTACCAAGGATGATTCGCGAGGCTATTGAAATAAAAAAAAACATCCTCACTTCAATAGAGAGGGTGGTTGGAACGTACCACCAGCTTGGGAGCCAGTTCAGAAATTAATTGAACCCAAGGAAAATAAGAACACAGCACGACTTCCAGACACAACAAGTTTATTCTGTGTGAATAGGAACGGTTAAAAGTAATGATTTATAATTGTATAAAAAGCGGGGTATGTAACAATTAATTCATTATTCGGACACCCACCACCTCAGTCCCCCGAGATCATGGACGCTGTAAAGATCCGAAACGTCGGGAAATAATTTAATTTAATTAAAAAAATCGTTAAACTGTAAAGTTTTTTAAACAAATAAACGCGATAAAATCCGATTTAGTTTAAATAAATGAGTAAAATTCGCGTAAATATAAGAGAAAAGTATAATGAGTTATGACTCAGAAACGACGAAAAAAAAAAAAAAAAATCGACGGAAAAGAATTTTCTCTGAAAATATTTCATTTAAGAAAAGAGGTGTGAACTATGCTACTACGATTTCGTCACAGTCGTTACCTACTTGGACATATGCCATGACTAATAAAATAATCAAATAAGCGCGTGATATATTAAAACGCTAGTTTTTACTGTGTCACAATCTAAATAGGTATTCTTATCTAATCGTAATACTTAAGCAACTGTGAAACAACTCTGCAGGATATTAAATTTCGTTTTTCAGACAGGGAGAACTCGGTCGTGGCACAGGAGCATTGTAGTTTTATTTCATAAAAAAAGTCATTTTAAGAATATATCTGTACAGAAATAAAACCACTAAATTAGTAACTCTTATAAAAAATAATTGGTTAATTAAATAATTATTAATAGATTTTTAATGAGTTACAATTAAAAATTAATATTTAACTAATAAATCTGAATCAGTGGTGTAGCGAGAGGGGGGGGCGGGAGGCAAGGGGGTGCATCATGCCCCGACCGCTACTCACCAAGGGGCGCCAAATGGTCTTTCGTATGAGGGGTGGGGAACGCCAAAAAAGGTATTGTGCCCCGGGCGCGAGATAAGCTCGCTACGCCACTGATCTGAATAAAGCTATTATAGGTCTAAATATAGTAATATACATATTGAAAATAAATAAATAAATAAAATTAAATATGTTTAACATATTTATATTGAAAATATTTTGAAAATTATTTTTCGGAGCGCAATCGATGGCAATGCTGCATTTTAACGAACTCTGCACGATTTGTGTCCCTAAAATGAGCTTGGACACTATTTTTATTTTCCTTTATTTTCCTTTTACTTTTACACTAGATACTTTTTATCCTGAAGTTCAGAATGGTTCCCTTTTGAGAATGAAAACCGAAATGTTTAGTCGCGAATTAGACAGAGAATTAAATTCAAAATTAAAGTCTCAAATCTTGCTCGAATCTTTCCTCTTCTTTCTAAATAGTTAAGTTTTTGAAGGTTGGCAGTCTAAATAAACTAAAAAAAAGGTCATTTTTCATAATGCCTTCATGGTTTAATGTAAATTATATGTAGCCTTGACTTTAATGTGTAATGTCTGTATCCATATAATACCTCAATAAAATGATTATATCTTAAATATGTTTGTACATAATTGTTTCAACATAATGATGACTTTTTAAATAACAAAATATGTTTTTTGTAAATAACAAAAAGAGGGTAATTTTTTTGATTTGACTGTACTGTTTGTGTCTGGCTGGTTTTAATATCAACAAATATAGGACATTAATAAAAATAAAAAGTAAAAAACACCTACCCGGCATTTTTCAATTTTTTTTCTGTCAATCAAAATGAGTCTATCTAACGAAAAAATTCGATACTTTCTGAAGTTTTATTACAAAAAATGGAAAAATGCGACTCTAGCTGCGAAAAAAAATTTGTGATGTTTATGGACCTAATGCAGTACCTATGAATAAGAGTAGCACAAAGTTACTCCAAGTATTTACAGTCTGGAAATTTTTATGTCAAGGGTGCATCTCGCTCTGGTCGCTCTCATACGAATAAAGTTAATATCATTAAAAAAAAATACAGTCGAATTGAGAACCTCCTCCTTTTTTTGAAGTCGGTTAAAAAGTAGAGCAATATCGGCATATTAGTAGATACGAAATATCCGAGAAACTGGATTGATCGGCAAACAATTAGATACATTTGAAAAAGTTTGGCTAAACAAGAAAAAAAAAACTTGGGTGCCACACGAGCTCACTGAAAGAAACCTAATGAATCGTATTAATCATGTACTCATTTGATATTCTCTATAGAAACGTAATGCAACTGAACCATTTTTGAAAAGATTGATCTCTGGTGATGAAAAGTGGATCACCTACGACAAGAACGAACAAAAAGCTCCACAGACTGTAGCGAAACTCAGATTAATACTCAATAAGGTGATGCTGTTTGCCCGACTATAAAAAAGATTACCCTCAACCAGATCATGTATCTGGACCGGATCAGGATAGAATGAGGCATGGCAGATCCGGCATGCCCTATCAGGACCAGATCTGGTCCAGATAAGGATAGCCTGATGTAAAATATAATAAAGTATGGTAAGGCATAACTGCATCAGGACCAGGTCGGGACCAGATAAGCATAGCCTGATGTAAAATATAATCAAGAATGCAGTATGCATCAGGACCAGGTCTGGATCAAATAAGGACAGCCTGGTGTAAAAAATAAAAAAAATATATATCAGTACATTTTCTAAAAGATGGTGCAAAACGGTTGAACTTTAGTTTCACGGGGACCGTCAATACCGCGCTGCTTAATAAAAGTAGTTTCATATTTCTCGATAGATGTCACTACGATATACGATGTTTTTCGTAAAAAACTATACGTACAGACATCGGCCGATTATAATTTTATTATATGTATAGATTATCTAAATGGGTAAGCAAAACCTTGAGATTTTTGAGAGATTGCTTCCAGCTGTATTTATCTTAATTATCATTATAATATTAGCGTCCACATCGTTGAGAAACAATACTAATGTTTACATAATTTACTGTAATTTTGTACAATTTATTATGAAACGGCAGGGTAAGAACTTAAAATTTAACGGAAAGATAAGAAAATAAACTTAAGTATCATTATTTTTTCTTATATATTATGAATTGTTTTATATACTATTTACATACAGTTAATAATATAAGAAAAAAAGATTTTTCATTTGGAACATTGTAGAGATCGTTAAATCTGCTTAAGATCGAATTTGACTTACAAATGGTTCTGAACACACATATTGATAATATAAAATTGAGTTAAAACTGACTCGCCTAATATCCTATTAGATAACTAGCAATCGCCAGCTGATAGTACGAATTGTTCAACTATTGCTGTTACATTGCTATTCTGCAAATTAGAAATAAAGTTCTAATTTTTGTCTTTAAAAATATAAAAGTTAGTTTTACTCTGGTAGCAGGTTGAGACCCAGACCACCGGTAGTTAAGGCTCCAGGCTGAGGAACCTCCTCACAATGCGTGGCGTCTCAAGCAACACTTCCTTTTGTATCCGACCCTTGATTCAACAGTCTGGCGAGAGTTTTTTTTCTAATTTTTTATTATTGTTGCCACTAAAATTTTTGGTAACAGGTAGTTTCAATCCAAGTAATAAGTATATTCAACCGTTTGTTACCGAGCAATCAGCAATTGATATCTTAATTTTATAGTGGAGTCTGACTAGTAGTAGTGGTTTACACGTTTTGGCTGGGAAACTCTTATGGAAACCATTATGCAAAACTAGATTACTTTCTATTAAATTGAATTAAACTGAACCGAAATGAAGACAGTTTTATATGTAGTGATGCGAGTTTCCACCTCAACGCCAGCCGTCGTGGGTACAATTCCTGTTCGAAAATATATTTTTATTTATACAAATATTTTTTCTGGCCTGGATGTATGTCTTTGTGGATTCCATTGTGTCTAGGAGAGCTCGTAAAGTCGTCAGTCCAGGTTGTTATCATGAGCACCTGATAAGGATCGTTACTCATAGTAGAAAAATTATCCACCTACATGCAGTGGAGCAGCGTGGTGGATTCAGGTCTAACTCTTCTGCTATTTAGAGAAGAAGCCTTTGCCCAGCAAGGGGACGCTTACAGGCTGATTCAGTTTAGTTTAGTTGAACGCACGATGGGGAAATCTACAAGGAGAAACACCTAGACCAAAGTAGAAGAAAATCCTACTAAGTCTATTTTATTATAAATGCGAAACTTCAGATGGGTGTATGTTACTTGAGTACTCCAGAACGGCTAAGCGAATCTCGACAATATTTGGCACAGAGGTAAGTTACAGTCTGGAATAGCACAAGGATTTTTCTTATACTCACTCAAAATCACTTGATTCTATCAAAAGTTATTGTAATTTGAATTTTGTATTTTTAATGAGGTCGTTAGAGAATAGTAGGTTAGTTTATAAATTGAAATATGATCCGAAAAATGGGAATAACGTTGTGTGACATAATGTTTTATAGTATTTAATTAATAATAATCAATATTCATTCTTATTCTTTTGCTTTAATGACTTTCAATGGTGCTAAATAATCATAAACAAAACAACAAACATTTAAACATTAGCATTTTTCGGTTAGTATCTACACAACTACACACCCAACGCCAAGGGCATAGCTAGCTATAAATAAATAAATGCTTCATACTCAAGACTTCCTGCAGAATGAGAATCCGTTGTGGGGGCTCTCGTAAAATACACAATACAAACACAAACGCTCAGTACGTCTACCATGAGTTTCCAGAGACGATACACGTTAGCGAGTGTATTAGACAATTTGTATGGAAAGTTGAGCAGCGCCTCTAACAGATACTATCATTACTATTGCGTTTCTACTGTTTACTACTGTAGTTAATGTCATGCGTGCTTGTATAAAATTCATGGTAGACGTACAGATCACGACAAACATCTGTATGGCCTCTACAAATATTTGTTAAGTGCGGGGATCGAACCGAATATTGCTAGCGTAACAGCCAATTGCTGTCAATCAAATCAAATCAAAATATTTTATTCGTTATTAGGTGATTGATGATTACACACACTCAACGAACGTCAAAAAAAAAAAATGTCTCGGTAGACATCTACAATTTCATCATCGGCTTTACTAAATATTACAATAATATAATAATGTTCCTAGTGTAGGCCGAGAGAAAAAAAGCCGGAGGAAAAAAAACTCTCGGTACTCTTTTTACCATATCATATTTTGTATAATGTCCGACCGAAATTTCGGTTTCGGTTTCGGTTTCGGCCAGTTTCGGCCAAGAAATCTAGTTTCGGCCTTAGTTTCGGTTTCGGCCAAAAAATGGCCGAAACTTTCGGCCGCGCCGAAACTCGAGTATTGAACTTCATTTTGTTGAGTTTTATTTTTAAATAACAAATTTACGTGTTTATAGGTAATTGTCGTTGCATTTCATGACCTTTGTTTATTTAATTTTAACGATGTGAGAATCGTAGGTATAGCTTATGCGAATTACCTACTCAGTCATCTCGCCTCATCCTTTCCCGTTGATCGCGCGTGGTGCCCAGTCAGTTTGGATAGGTACATATTTATTTACCCCAATAAATTTTCCCTAATTAAGACAGAAAGCCGTGTGCCTACCTCATCAGTTATTACAGTAATTTTATTTTATATGTGATCTATGAAATAAGTATTATTTATTTATCTTATAATAATTACTTTATTTGTTTCAAGTAAAAAATGTCACAAAAATAAAAAAAAAATCCGATTTGGCAGTTTTTTTGAAAAAAAGTATTAGCGATTCATCTAAAGCTTTTTGTAAACTTTGTAAAAAGTTATATTCTTTTTTTTCTTTCTTTACAAAATAGAAGGATTAACAGCTGGGACTCATTTAAATTTTACAGGGCTAATTTTTAAGATTGGATCGGTTACAGAATGGATTCCGACTATAAATCCTTCTATTTTGCAAAGAGTTTATGATTTGATTATGTGTGTATCGATTATAAAACAATTTCAATGGTGTAGTTGGTCAGTATTAGTTTTGACAATATTATAAACTACTGGGCTTGTTTTTTTCTTTTTAATTTATTTTTAATTTTTTAATTTCATCTATCTGTATCTTTTAGTTTATCTGTATCTTTTAGTTTTTTTTACGCAGTCCGGTTTTTTTTTTAATTTATTTTTTTATTATACACTTTTTAGTTAGGATTCATTGGCTTCGTTATTAGAATTATAAGATGGTAAATTTCGCAATCACAGTCCGAGACCCAAGACGCCGAGACCCACGCCTTTTCTCCCTTGTTTTGTGTGCCTTGGATTTGAACCCGACCTCTGCTTTTGCAGTCTGCAGCCATACCACTAGCACCAGGATATCACTGCTGCGGCAGAATAACGAAATAATAAAGTATATAAGTACCTATTTTATGTATGGAAATTAGCGAAACTGGTTGTTTAAAACTTAATTTAAATCGTTATATATTCTAAACCATTATTGGAAAAAAAATGAGAGAATCCTAAAAATCATTTTTGAATACCTATTCAAAGAAACCCCTACTTGACGTAATTCATCTTTTTTTGACAATATAATAATATTTATTATTATCATATTTAGTGACATTCGCGAAGTTAAGATGAATTGATTGACGTAAGAGTCTTTAAAATCGGTCAACGCGTTTGATCTCAACAACGCCACATAGGAACAAACATACATACATAGGCTGATAAACACATTATCCTTCTTTCTGTCGCGCAGTCGGTTAATGATAAACACATTACCCTTCTTTGCGTCGCGCAGTCAGGTAAAAACGAACTAGATTTTAGTTGTTAGTTACAATTAAAATTTTATATATGTTTAAGGTAGTTCCAGCATGACACCACTTTTCGATAGATTCAGCTAAAAACTTTTTCACGGGTTCAAAATAGCTTAATTATGAATTCCTAAAATTTTATAATTTTTGACGGTTTAGATCGCGAGATATTTAAACACAATGTTCGCGATTTTGAGAGTAATGTCCCATTTATGTATGTAAAATTTCCGATTTTTTATTATATTAAAAAATTCTCTCGACAGAATTGGGAAAAAAAACTAGGAGAGTGTTGAAAATGTTTTTAGAATAAGCTAAAAAATAAAAGTAGCACTTCAGGTTTTGTTATAAAGATATTAAAATTATAAAAATTAATTTTAATTTTAAATTTATAGTGATCTGGCAACACTGTGCACAACGCTGTCATCTTTTTAATTTAATAAAACTATTATTAGAAAGCGCAATACTATTTGTATATACTAAGACCATATAAACAAAAATATATAATAGATAACACTCACAGAAACGTTGCCAGATTACTATAACTAACGATATAAGGCAGAAGGTATTAAGGTAGGACAACACTTAACCACGCTGGTTTCGGTTTCGGTTTCGGTTTCGGCCGAAACTGAGAGCAAGGCCGAAAGTTCGGTTTCGGTTTCGGTTTCGGCTGAAAAACCTGTTTCGGTCGGACACTAATTTTGTACATACAATATAAAAAAATTATTCACAAAGAACGAGCAAATCATGTCACTGCCAAGCAGCCTTGTCATTTAAAAAATCTTTAATGCTATAATATGCCTTACTACATAATTTGGATTTAATGAAGTGTTTAAATTTATTTAGGGACAAGTCTTGCACATTACCAGGCAGTGTATTGTACATGCGTATACAGTTACCTACAAAAGAGTTACTTATTTTGTGGAGCCTAAAATTAGGAATTGCCAATTTATTTTTATTTCTTAAGTTTATATTATGTCTATCACAGTTCTTGACAAATTTATTTTTGTTTTTATGTGTGTATAATAAATTTTCAAAAATATATTGAGAATAAACAGTTAGTATTTTTATTTCCTTAAATTTATTTCGTAAAGACTCACGGGTGCCCATACCGTAGATAGCTCTGACAGCTCTCTTTTGCAAAATAAATATACATTGAATATCAGCAGCGTTTCCCCACAGCAGTAAACCATAAGTCATGATGCTGTGCAAATAGCTGAAATATACTAATCGCGCGGTTTTGATTTGATATATAGGACCCCACTGTAATTTTGAATCTAAGGTTATACCCAGAAAGACAGCCTGATCGACCAATTCTATTTCCTTAGAAGATTTCCTTAGATTCAAAATTACAGTGGGGTCCTCATATTGGGAAGTTATCTGGCAGACTTAGCTCCGCAGCTTACGCAGTAAAAAAAATACGGCAGTTGACGGATATCAATATAATATATATGTGATCACTATGCCAATGCGTCGTCTGTATTTTCAATGAAAACATGATACATAGATGGATATATTTCACAAACGCCCAATTAGTTACTAATAGCGACAAACAAAAATAACTGTTGTTTGGTTCCGGTTAACAGGATAAGTAAGCCAGTATGATTACAAATATAGAGGACAATCACACTCGCTACTTCTCTTGACTTTACTTATGTATTGTTATATTAAGATTATGTGTATGACAGTATCTAAACACGTATCTAATTACGCGATTTTTAGGACTAAAACACTCACCTTTTTACATAGAAAAACGGACTCTTTTGTTGGGTATTATGGACCGAGTAACTAATCTATTAATCATTAACTAAAATTAAAATAATATTAAGATAGAAAAAAGTGATAGCAAAAAAAAAACAACAAAATTTGTTATAAAATATATTTTATTCTATTAAATAATAATATTTTAGAATTAATTCTTACAATAATAAAAAGTATTTATTAATTTATGTAATATAGGTTAAAAAAAAGAATGCATGTAGATGTAGTAGGTAAATATTTCGGTCGGTGGACACACGCTCCAAATTAGGGACTATATTAAGTTTTAAAATTAAGTTACTGATAAATTAGCAGCTACCATGTACTAAGTATGTACTAACAAAATAAAGTTGGAATAAAAAAAGCATAAATGGGTATAAATAACTTAAAAAAAAAATACTAAGATTACATACGACATTAACGGTGATTACATTAATTTAGACGAAAGTAGTATGAAGTGAGCCGGACAGTCCCCATGGAGGAGAAGTCTGACCTTTTCTCCGCGGCCAGTCTGTCGCTGGATTTATCCTATTACCTGCAGATGGTAGTAGTAAAAAAAAAAAATATATATAATCCAAATAAAGTAATATTAAAATATATTTTTCTAAAAATCATCTTATTTGACTTAATTTAACGTATTATAGTCCGAAAAGTTTAGTATCTTTGCTAAACACACCCTTCTTCTGATTCTATATTAATTACATTTTAAATTTTGAACATTATTTAGAAATTTTACAATATACACATTCAAAATACAAAACTTGAAAACTAATTATTTACAGACATTGTGGTATAAATATAATGTGTGTTTATTTATTTTATTAGTAAGACTTATTTTATTATTAGATAAGCTTCCTAGTAAGCATTACAAGTCTTAACCTTAGCCCGCTTGGTGAAAGTTCTGATTTTCAAATGCCAAACTGCTCAAAGTAAAAGTAATTCTATTAATTGTAAGATGGTCAACAAAGTACTGACTAATATAAATATTATTGTGTATTATCTTTGACAGTAGTATAAAAATATCAATTAGGTATGTAGGAATGTCAAATTACGCCACATGAGTAAATAAACCGTACAGAGGCAAAGCTTCATACAAGCGCGCCACGATAGGTACACTACTACAAGCATGAGACGCGTGTGTGCGTCAGCACAAGCGCCTCGTCACGTACGAGAGAAACCGGCCTATGATATGCTTAAACTCAAGGGCTGCAGCAGCAACGTCGCGCGTTGAGTTTTAATTTAATGAAAATATATTAATATAAATAGTGTTTTAATGTAATTTTAATAGTGTTTTAATATAAAAGTGTAAAAGTTTCCAAAACATATTTAGGAAAGAATTAATTTTTTCTATTTTAAATCGTAATATCATTAAAAAAGATCAAATTTGATATAAGATTTTTTTTAATACCTTGAAAAATGATTAAGGTTACTTTTGAAAATATTAAAAAAAAAACAACAAAAATAAACTTTGTCATCTGGTTGAACAACTAATTATTGTTTATTAAATTTTATCCTCCTATGCCAACCCTACCGAAATAGGTATAAATTTTGCTCGCTCCTTAGAAGCTTTCACTCTGTACGGTTTCTTTACTCATGTGATTACGCTTCAGAATTTTTTATGGTTGAACACCGTACATTCTTCTTCTTCTTTCGTTCTTCATGATCATTATTCTGTAAATATATTGACTTCAATAAAGTTAAGTTGTAAATAAATCATGTGTCCGTCCTAGTATAATGTTTAGAGGTATATTAATATTGTTGTAGATTTAATTTAATAGTAAACGTTTGTGTTGATTTTAAGGTTAAAGTCTAACAATCAAAGTCTGATTATGTTTTCAAACAACGTTTTCAAAATTAAATTGAGACTGATATCTTAACTACACCGATCAATCTCCTTCGTATCTTCTCTATCCTACGTGACATTGGGGTAATTAATCATGCTTCACTGGCACAGCTGAAAGCCATAAAAGCAATCAATCAATGATGAAGGCCTCAATTATTTAAGTGTATAAAAATATATAACGGTTTAATTTTTAAATTTTTGTTTGAAAACCATTCAGTGATTTTTTGTATCTACTCACATTCAGCATCACAACATCATATTTAAATTTTAAATTTTTATTACCTCATCGCGGTTACAGGATGCAGTAAAAATATTGCAATAAATTAAAAGATGAAAGTGACAAATAATATCATTGAATCAAATTAACATTAAAATGTAATTTATAGCTATACTAACAATATAAATATATAACTATATTTATTCAAGGATAAATAATTATGGAAATTTTTTTTAAGATATCTTGTAAGGATTATGTGGATTATAAGATTGAACTCTCACTTTTATTTGTCTGGATTCACAGTCTTACATTACATCTTAATTTGTAACCGTATGAAACAGTGGGCTTGACTAACTTGGCTATTGATACTGTTATAGACTTTTGTTATTGTCACTATAAAGATTTTAGTATTAAAAGGTAAATAGATATTTTTAATCTGTAATAATTTGAAAATGGCGCGATTGAAAACATTTTTACAACAAAGTCAATAATTAAGTTTTAGAAATACAAATGTGTAAAATTACTAAAAATACTGATATTAATAAGTATTAATAAGCTTTTATGTGAATTGATGTGAGTGATCTGTCTTTTATTTTAATCGATTATATTTTTTTCATTTTTAAAATATATATTTTATTCCAGCCACAATAGTATTAATTCTTCTCCGTTCTTGACATTGGCGAAATCATCCGTGCAATTTTGACACTATTGAAAGTTATTAATCCAAACGAATGAATCATTTTCGTTATCATTATCGTTCATTCATTGAATGAATGAATAAATTATGTTTAGTGTAGTATTGGAAAAGTTTCTCAAAAAAATAAAAAAAAAATAAATAAATAAAAGATAAAATAATACATTCAGTAAATTTTGTGATTGTAAGAATCCAATGTTTACAAATATCTAAATATATTGTGATCGATACCATTTATTTTATGTTTAAGAATGTGGCTGCCTGAATTTGAAATGTTTTATAAAGTAAATGATTCTGCATCGATTAATGTAAAGAAATAGGTACCTTTGAGAAATAATTCATTTTAAAGTCACCATTTACTCAAAGATATTTTTACCGGAAGTGGAATAATTTTTAAAAGAATTGAAAAATTGAAAAATGTTCTATAAAACTTGTACGGTTAAAAAACCTATTGTTAGTAAGTTAAAATGATTTGCGATTTTTTAAGACCAAAAACAAGTGGGGCTTCCGATAACGGCAGAGAGATATTTTGTTTTTAAGTTCATGAAATTATTCATTCTGAACGTAGATGTTAGGCCGCCATTTGCAATATAAAAATATGGTAACATCGCGCGGCAGCATGTCGATAATAACGTCGTCCTTATTTTCCTCTCTATTTTAAATTAATATGTAAAACTCGTATCATATGAAAATAATTTTTTATTTCATAAACAATATATAACGTATTATTCCGACTACAAACGCGGTAATCAAATTCAATGTTAAATATTTTTTTATAATACCTAATTTAAAAAAAAGTCTATTATAGAAATTCATTATAATTAATAGGAAATGTCGCTGTCTACAATTTAATACATATTTTTATTAAGTTTGAAAATTAATTTGATGTACTACGTAATTTGACCTTATACACATTTGAATTACTGCTGCAAAAAGAAAAAAATATTTTGAGACTATGTAGATGTATGTATGGATGTTTGCTGATAATTCGAAATTGTTGAATTGATTTTGAAAAATCATATATTTTATAGTTTCCGCTTTTCATTAAGCTGCGAGCTACGTTATTTGAAAATATAAGCACCATTTTGATCTTGAGAATGAAACTAATAGCTGCTTACAACGCCGTCATAGCTATTTGGTACTAGATGGCGTTGTAAGCTAAAAAAGTCTGCGAGCTAATTCAAGGTATACCTATTAACTTAGTGGTTGATAAAATTATTTAAAATTGATGATTAATTTTATAAAAATAAAACCTTTATTGAAAAACCCTTTACTGTTAAATTGATTTCCTTGATGACTTTAACTGTATTAAATTTGAATTAATTAAATGTAATTTTTAAATTTTTATCAAAATTCGTAATTCAATAAAAATATCAAAATAATTCTTAAATCTACGTGCTCTGCACACAGCCACATCGGCTTGCAAATTCGCTCATAGCTCATAGAACTGACGATCAAAGGAGCAGAAAGGTTCTCCAGTGGAGATCACGTACCGATGGACAGACGACTTGCAACGGTCCACACTTACACCTCCACGGCTTAGTCCCTCTCCACGCAAGGCCAGAGGACGTCCGTTGGCACGAGAGCTCCTACAGCAGTCGTCACCCGGCCAACCAGATCTGTCCGACACGGAAGGAGGCTAGGATTTACAAAGAGACGGCGAAATCTCGCGCTATGCGTTATTAATAACGCCAATACCATTCTACAGTCCACCACAAAACCCGCTCTGTGCGGGGGTGGGTAAAAGCGCCAAAGCGCTAAACAGAGAAATCATCAAGAAGAACCCCATGCTAGACGACTTAAGAATAGTTGCCGGTGGCCATTGGATGGAATTTAATTCGAACCGATCGCTCTGTAGGTCGATAGGGAAGGCCAACATTCAAAAATGGACATTCAATGGCATGATGATGAATATAATAATTAAGTAATATAATAATTAAGTCGATAGACTACTTATAACTTTATAATAATTATATCGATCTAATTAGGCCACTTCCTAATAGATGGCGTTACAACGAAAATATGTATCGCATTAAATAAATATTGTATTTGGATAGGAGAAGAATAATTTCAATATATAACCTAAGTTCCGTTTTTTACTAGTAATAATGCATAATTAGCTTTATTTTATTACTAGCTTCTGCCCGCAGCTTCGCCCGCGTGGATGTCGGTTATCGCGACCAAAAAAAAAGTATCCTATGTTTCTTCTCATACCTCCAAAAATATGTGTACAAAGTTTCAAGATGATCGTTTAAGTAGTTTTCGTGTGAAAGCGTAACAAACAAACTTTTGCATTTATAATATTAGTGTGATTATTACCTACTAGCTGCACCCGCGATTACATTCGCCCTAAAACATTCTCAATTTCATTCCGTTTTCCAAGATAACTATACTGAATTTCGAATGAGACGAAAAGTATTTAGAGTCCCAGCTCGTAGTATATAATCTATTCGTGCCAAATTTAATTCAAATTTGTTTTGTAGTTTATTATTTTTTTCCTTTTTCAAATTTATTTTCTTGTCACCTTTAAGTTAGTTTACCTCTTATAAGAGGATGGCGATACTGGATGGCGATATGGAGACGACATGTGACAAAAAAAAGATTCAATAAAAGACAGACGAAACGACGTAACTAATATATACCTACTTATAATCTAAATTTGGTTCGAGTCCGTGACGTTTCCAGGAACCACTTTCTATTTTATTAGTCATTTGTGCGGTCATGAAATTCGCGATTATCGGATACGCGATGATATACGTATTAGGATTATTAAGATTATTTCGTATTTTTTTAAAGATAAATTTGTTTAAAAAAATGTAAGATTAACGTAGTATAGCATCACTGAATTTTCAAGAGGCTGAGTGTGAATCGAGTTGTACATAATAATACGGTAAAAACGTAGTAACGGTAGTAAAGATAATCGGCTATTTCTAGTTCGCATTAAAATTTACAAAAAAAAAAAAAAAAAAAACTTGCAGTCTTGTATCCGTTGAACCGTCGAAGAGATAACATGAAAATGAAATAAAAAAAATTAAATTTGAGCTGTGATCAAGTACCTTTGTTTGAAAGAAAATGTCTGCCAAAGACATACAAAACGACTTGGTCCAAAAAATTGGGCGACTCTGCTCCTCCATATTCTACAGTTGCACGCTGAGCAAAGGAGTTTAAGCTGGGCGATTGCTATCAAGTTTCTATGTTAACAACCGGGACAGACGGCTCAACATCCTCTCCGAGGCACGTTTAAGACACGCACAAGGACTCATATCAAAAACAAAAATTTTTATAAATATCTACCCCGAGCGGTATCTATAGATCTAAGTAGGTAGACTGCAAGACAGCACTTCAATTGATAGATATATATGATATTTACAGACCGGAAACTAATATTTGTATAAATGCAAATATCTGCCCTGAGCGAGAATCTAACTCGCTACCGCCGGCGCTCAGGCAACTGCTCGCACTAATACATTAAAACAGGTATTAATATAAATAACAGCGAATCCGTAAATTATCGTCAATTTATATTCGCTAGAATATTCCGCCAATTTCCTAGCCACAACGACCAGATCATCGCAGACTCCGTGTCTGTTGGGTAACTTTATAAAGCGGTGTGTTACGCACCGGTATAGCACATTTATATCAACATTACATTTAAGCTTAATATATTCATTTGTTTTATAATATAAACACATGTTACGTCATGTTTTCGTTTTATTTTTATTACTATCAAAAAGATAGAGAGATTTTTTTTAAAACGTCATAAATGTGCTTTATATTTTTATTTTTTATTTTTATTTAATTTTTTTTTTATTTTTTTAATTTTTTTTATATTTGGAAAACAAACAGTATTTATAACACAAAAAAATTTTGTACACATTAACAAATACATTGACCAGTAAAGTTTTATACATATCTTTTGTGAATAATTGTCTGAATTTTCTCTTGATCTTATTATTTGCGCTCTAACGGCATTTTTGTGTTGCGCTCTAACGGCATTTTTGTGTCATCCCCCTTAATACTTTAATCCTGGCTTAGGGTAGGCAAAAATACTAAGATATTTTACTCGTTTAAGCAACAAATTTGTTGACTAGGTAAATGATATGAACTTTGGCAATTTTTAGATGTTAACAAGCCGCACAGTACAACACGTGTGCACGTGCCGCCGGCATGACTGTAGAGTGTCAACGCTTCATTTACTTGAATTGAAATTTATGAAAATTTGGTCAAAAATTAAGTACCTATTTTTTTTACATAATTTGAATGAGAATCATGTACCGAGTATTCTCCTTAAATATTGATAGTAATTTACCAGTCATCCTGTATAATAAAATGGTAGGAAAGTCAAAACTGTACATTGAATATTTTTTTTAAAAGAATACTTGGGGTGTGATCTACAATCGATACCGAAGCCGAAAATAAAGTTTTTAGAATTTTTGTCTGTTTGTCTGTATGTTTGTCCGGGATAAACTCAAAAAGTACTGCATGGATTTATTTCAAATTTGGCACGAATATTATTAAGAAGTCGGGTCAACATATAGGCTACATATTATCATGCTATCACCTACGGGGAACGAGCAGTGAACCTTTATTTCTTCAACGCATTCTGTATCAACGTGTAATCTAATAGCGTTCACGCAGACGACGTCGCGGGCAGCAGCTAGTCAAAAATATAATTGAAATAACGGAGCATGTCAATAATATTAAGTTATAAATTTATGTTTCGTTTGCCTTTTGTTTTAGGTTTAGCAACTTGTTTATTTTTCTCTTCTGAATTATTATATACTAGCTGCTAGAGTAGGTACCTATGGGTGTAATATCAGTCGGCAGTTACCTAAAACACAGGTATTAACTTGCCTATCTGAGGAACCGACGACTGTGTGTGTTTGTTAAATATATAAAAAAAAAATTGGCAGCTTACACAATAAATAGTAATAGTTCTACTTATAGGTATTAATATATATTCACGAATTCAAATCCAAATGCAAGAAAACATTACAAAGTTTTAAGTGATGTGTTCAAGGTAACTTCGACCTCATTAAAACATGAGAAGGCTTGCGTATGAATAGGTAGTGAAATTTTGAGTTTTGTGGACGTTTTTAAACAGCTAAGTAGCATTTGTATATTTTACTTTACTAAGTTTTAAAAACTCGGGTCTTTTTTTTTTCAAGCTTTGTGCTTCATTCGCAATCAATCATTTCTGAGTTTAAATAAATAAAAAAGTTTTTGACTTCCGAATATGTTATATCCTATTTCATATATCACGAACACATCGCTTATCGATTTCGATGACGGAGGATTAGGAGATCAGAATTTTTCTAGATCAAAATTATTTTGAATAAAATATTTTTTGGTAGATATTTTAATGTGTAATTTTAGAAAGTTTAACATAATATTATGACACCAGATTATACTGTCAATCAGTATAATCTGGCGTCATAATTTCTCTAGGTACTCAAACTCTATGGTCACTAGAACGCAAAATTGTACTGAGGACCCGAAAACACTGCACAAGTACAAAAACCTAGACCACGACAAATTATTAATTTTAATAAATTAATAGTTATAAATAATATATGTACAATAAAAAAAATTAATTAATCATACTTATATATACAATGCTAAAATTACTAGACTAATAAAGACAAACGTAATTATGATTAAGTATGTATTAAATAATAAATTAAAATAATAGTTTAATTACGGAGGCTATAAGGAAATCCCTTCCATTATCGTTATATCTGCATTATAATAAGAGTTTAATTTAGATCATTAATTAAAAAATCCAATTATATTATCTGACTAAAATAGGGTGGCCAGATTAGAATAAAAATGAGGACAAAATATATATTTTTTTAATTAACAAAATAATAAATAAAAAAAAAGTGACATTCCAAATAAATTGATATATATTCCAATTATAAACATGTCCATCGCAATAATGTATGAAAGAGATTATAGATTATAATTATATATATAGTATATAATATTGTTTAATATTTATGAAACATTTGTCACGATCGGGAATGGAACTCTTGACGTTTTGATGAACCGTTGTCATTAAAATATAATTAATACTATGCATTTAATATAACCGCATAACAGATTTATTATTATTTATAATATAAAAATAAGTCGGGTTTTCCTTCCTGACGCTATAATTCCAGAACGCACGAACCGATTTCCATGGTTTTGCATTCGTTGGAAAGGTCTCGGGCTCCGTGAGGTTTATAGCAGACAAAATTCAGGAAAAATTTCAACAGAAAAGCAGGAAAACAGGGAAAATCATTTTTCACATGCAGCGCCATCTCTGATACATAGCATGTATTACAAACCAATATGGTTTTGCATGGTTGTTTAATCCCCAAACGAAATGGTGAAATCTGGTGGCGAAACGGAGTTCGCCGGGTTTGCTAGTTTGTAATAATTAACGTTTGTTTTAATAGGAAAAGGTTTGAATAGACTAGAATAATTTATTCTATTTTAAAACTTAATGAAATGAAAATACAGCTATAGCTATAATTTTTAAATTTTTCACATAAAAATGCTATAATATCATTGTTTTTTAAATATTTAAAAAACAGCCTATGTCCGAGGGAAACAGATTTATAAGTCACTCTACCCTGACCTTGGCCAATAGGATGATGTAAAAAAAAAAACAAGTAATTAAAATTTTTTTCAGAGCAAAGACTTTTTGCTTAGCAATAGGGCACAAATCGACTGTTATTGCATTGGTTGCACACGTAACTAAAAAAAAAAAATTGGCATTATACTGAAATTCGTAACGTAACTAAATCAATTAAAAGAAAACCATTAATCATTTTTATTCATTTGTATTAAAAATTATTTTAAGAAACACAGGTTTACATTGATGAAACAGCATGTACAGGCTAACTAAAATAATAAAGCTTCTTATTATCAACATGTTAGGTGTGGAGTCCGTTGAAATCATCCTTATCGTAATATATTCCAACGGTTTAATCCAGGTAAGCCTCGGTCACCATCTGGCAGCTGGGGTTCCGTGACGGGTCGCTCGCAGTCAGGATGCAACAGGCGGTATTGCTCGACTCGGTTAGGATTGTGCGTTTAATCTACAGCTCTAACCTCCGACCGTTTGATCTCCCTGCCGGGGCGCAATCCTCCACCTGCTTATAATATTTATCTATGTAAGTTTATGGAAATTTATTATATGTCTTATATAAGTATTGTATTATATTATATATGTATATACATATACATTGAACGGGTGAAGTCAAACAATTGAAGCATCTTAAAACATTTACAAGTAGCCTTGTCATTTAACCACCCCTAAAAGATGAATTAACAAACCATATTTCTTACTCAAACACTTAACAATTCCTCATAAGTAACACTGAATCACGATTTCATTTTACAATTTTATACATATTTATATCTTATATTATGTAAAACATATTATCTTGAAAAAACTTAGACAACTCGTTTTTACATATAATATCTAACGGCGAGTTGCACGAAACCGTCGCTAATTTTCCGTTAGTTAAGTTGCAATTAATCTTAAAATTAGTTGATCTCATGATTAATTTAAAGCTGTTGGAATTAATCATCCGTTAGATAGGTCTTAAATTAAACTAAATTTTTTTGTTAACTTAATCAGATGTACGTTTTGTGCAACAGATAATCACGATTCTTGTGATTAAATTAGTTTAATAAACACTTAAATTTTAAATTTGTTTCGTGCAACTCGGCGTAAGACTATCAAATACAATTAATGATGCTATTAATATAATAAACTCTACACTAATACAAATAAGAGAACTGAATCAGCCTGTAAGCGTCCCACTGCTGGGCAAAGGCCTCTTCTCTATATAGTACAAGTATTGGAGCTTTATCCACCTCGCTGCGCAACTGCGTGTTGGTGGATACATTTCCTATATGCGTAACTATCGCTATCAGGTGTATGTGATAACAACCGGACCAATAAAAATATCCCTATTAATTTAGTGGCAATACCAATTAATATATTAATTACTAAATAATTGCACAAGACTTTTTTATATCTGCAAGCTTAGTATCTAAAATTTAACAACTTGCAATGGTTACATAAATATAAATAACAGTAAATATTGATAGAACTATGGGACATTTTTCCATGTTAATAGGATAGGGTTAATAGGAACCTGAGAGACTTTTGAAAAATAGGTATTTGAATAAAATGTTCCTGTCTCGTTCCTCCGGACCTATCCATAAACAACAAGAAAGGGACAAATGCAGCTCAGACCGTTTTAGATAGATAATTATTGTACAAAACAGCATTTTGTAGTCGACTATTTCCTCCCCAAAACATACCAATTTCTTTTTTTTATGTAACTAAAAAAATCTACAGCTATGCTCCTATGTTCTCGTTTTTTTTTTTGTTGTAAATATGAGTAATTTTTTTTTGAATAGATGTCTAAAAATGTACAAATTAAACAATATTTCTAGTTGTTGTAGACTCCGACTCCCTATGATAATAAGAATATGAAAAAAAAAACCAAGAAATAGGGGCGTGGTCATAGTAGTTAAAGATTTTATGTTACAAGAATATTTGATCTAGTGTCATTATCCAGAGAGGAAACAGTCGACTACGTTTGTATGAATGAAGAGCCGGTATCCTTTCCTCTTAATGTATCTATATAGCTGCATTGACTCCTCGTTCTTGTAAAATGGCTGAAGTTGTTTTCCGTAGCAGTCAGGTCCTCGAAGTAGACTGGGCCGACCTTCATCCGCTTGATTCCATCCAACATCGCTTGATGCTCCTCTATGTACAGGTCACAATCCAACAATATGCTAAAGTTGCAAGAGATTTGAATGCCATAATAAATCAGGTTCTTTGTGAGGCTGCACTAAATCGATTGCAATAATCATTAGTTTCAATGTCATTAGACCATATAAAATTATTTATCATAATTATCAAATGTCAGATCTAGTAACATTTCAACAACAATATTAAATGCCCCGTTTAGATACTTGAGCGAGTAATTCAACAAAATAATAATCCTTACACGAATAGGTATATAATTACGTACGCCCCGTTTATGTATGTGTATGGTTTCTCAATGTACATATTTTTATTATTTCAAACTATGACAGAAAATTTATATTAAAACTCTTACGGCGAGTTGCACGAAACAAATTTTAAATTTAAATGTTTATTAAACTAATTTAATCACAAGAATCGTGATTATCTGTTGCATGAAACCTACATCTGATTAAGTTAACAAAAAAATTTAATTTAATTAAAGACCTATCTAACGGATGATTAATTCCAACAGCTTTAAATTAATCATAAGATCAACTAATTTTAAGATTAATTGCAACTTAACTAACGGAAAGTTAGCGACGGTTTCGTGCAACTCGCCGTTAGTTCCTTAGATTAGTGCGTTAAAACAAACGAACTTTTCGGATTTGTATTATTAGTACAGACACGATTAAAATATACTTTGTATAAAAACTATATCCGTAATTATAATTATTATAACTTGCCTTTAAATGTTCGTATGTGAATTCGGTGAATATGTAAACGTGTCATAACTTGTTACATTAACGTGGATAATAAATCAATGCGGTTTGATATTTATAGACTTTCTCGAACCTCCTTCATATTATTAAAAAAAAGAAAAAAATGGTTGTCTGTAAAGTCGGTTTACGGATGATAATTTTACGTGATAACGTCACAAGAAAACATTAATAATAAAAGTGTTTGTGTAGTTATGTACGCACGTAAGAAGTTATAATAAAACGATGCGCCGAGTTACACGCGCTATCTGTAATTTTCACTCACAATCTTGTAGCGTAACGTAATTGTTATTGAAGTTATTAGCAACTAACGACAGATGGCGGTTATGAAAATCAATTTTAATATATTTCAATTATCTTAAATTTTCAACTTTATTTTATCAATATATCGTTCGACTGATACGAACTACAAAGTTATTTAATAAAACTAACACATTAGAAAAATGTATGTGGTATATACATTTTAGTGTTATCTTGCTGATACGTGGTCTGAGTCTAAAACCTTTCTGCTCCATCATCCGTCCGTTCTACAAGCTATGTGCCCTGCCCACTGCCACTTCAGCTTGCAAATCCGTTGGCCTATGTCGGCAAGGTTCGTTCGTCTGCAGATCTCATCATTTCTGATTCGATCCCACAGAGAAATACCACTTCATTTTTTTTTTAAATATTTCTTATATTTTTTATTAAATTATTGTATTTCTTTTATATGTCTTAAATTATTATTGTAAGTTTAAAAAACATAATAAATTATTGGTATTAAGTCAAGACCACCATTATGTAGCCAGAACCGATAATAATTTTAATGAAATTGCTAAGCGTTGCGTATCTCTTATTAAAAATTTGTTAGGTTTTAATTATTTTGCTTCGCGGTATTGATCTATGATTTTCATTGGATTAATAATATACTTGAATATTATAGTTTAACGGTTCTTATAAGACTGTAATTTATATTACTTATTAAATATTCCTTTACCAGTTATATGTAATATATTATAAGTGCACACCATTTGATTAACTTAAGTAATATTATATTCATAAGTATTGGACGTTTAAATAGGACAAAATTTTGAATTTATTTTTGTACGCATACTTGATTTCGAAACTATCATTCAACAGTCGGCGGTAAACGAAAACCCAAAATGTAAACAAAAAACGACCGGATAACGACAAGCATTTGCATGTTTTTGACGCATTTCGTTGGCGCAGTTAGCAGTGACTGCAGTGCTTTCTGCTTTAGGGTTGTGGGCTCGAATCTCAGCCCGAGTTTGAGTTGTAACCAATACAGTAATACTAGTCAGTGTAAAACATATTTTTTTTATTTTTATTAATTATATAATATAGAAACATTTACCTGCTATTACTATACCACTAGCGCAACACCTAGTTGTTGAGATCTATGCATAAACCAGTTTGTTACAGTCGTAGGATAGTGACGGATCTTGCAGATTTGAAACTTTGCAGGGCAGACGTTTCAAACAGTTATTTTGTTGTTGTTGTATATTTGAAATGTCTGCCCTGTGTGGTTTTGAATTTATGGGATCCGTCGCTATTCTACGAATATGACGAAACACCAACAAAACATACAAACAACAACAACATAGTTGTTTGAAGTGTCTGCCGTGTAAAGTTTTAAATTTGTAAGATCCGTCACTATTCTACGACTATGACGAGTTGTCAAAAAAAAGACATTAAAATGTGAATACAGTAACGAGACAAACACAGTTGCACTAAAATTACCGTTAATCATCTCGAAATGTTCATCTCTCGCTAATTACGGAACAAATAGCATATAATTACTATTTTGTAGGAAGTGTACTGCGATCGTTAAACTTTTTTTCACATCTTTAAGTTTAATAATATTGTTAACGAAATTTATATTGACCGTAACAACTGCCTTTGTTGGAACGATTTATCTTATATTCTTATACGGATGTTGTGTCATCTTAATTTAAGGAAATGTTGGTTTTATTATCAGTATAAACATTAATATTATTTAAAGAAGGATGACGATATAAAACATTTTATCGGGTAATTACTTCTGCGAGAACTATCTAGCATTGAAATTATTTTTATTTTATTAAATTAATATACGGGTGTTTACTGGATAATAAACTGTCACAAGTAGGAAGCCAAGATAGTGTGATAGCAACTTCGTAACTTAAAAGTCAAGTGTTCTAGGAAATTTTGTGCTAAATGTTATAAAATATTGCAGAGTTATTTAAGAGAAGTTTATATAATTATTATTTGTCGCTTTAAATATTTCATATATTATTAAGTGATATGAGAGTATGCCACATGCCGAGCGGTGACAGGAAGAGAAGAATAAACCCGACCTTTTCTTGCAGAGGTGTCGTAAAAGGCGACTAGGGTTATAAGGTCCGATCCACATTACAGTGCTGATCTCGGTTCGTTCTCGGTCCGATCTCAATCCGATAAAATGTTTTGTATGACGAATCGTTGCTGGAGCGTGACTTGATCAGACCTTGACTGCCACGGATAGTGTGAATACTCTCATTGTTTCTTGTGTAACAATATTTTACAGGATCGTGATCGGACCGAGAACGAACCGAGATCAGCACTGTAATGTGGATCGGGCCTAATGGTGCGAACACCTGAACATCAAACAGGATGGTGATGGTCAGCAGCGTCACCATATCCTGCTAAAACTCATTGCACTCGCTAACCCGCCTAATATCATATATATCCTTTATCCTCCATGTCAGTTATATCCTGGTTCACTAACTGTTTATACTAAAATATAAAGGGAATTGCGGGTTTTTTTGGCTGAGCCACAACCTAGTCCAATCTTAGCCGAAAGCCGAGACAACATTACGTATAAATATAGACGGAATACATTTTCTATATTTGTGTTTTCTCTCAGCTATAGCTTGACAACCTTCTAGAAAAGAGTGAATAGGCATTTCTAAGGCAAACGCACTTAAACATAGACGTCATCTTTGGTTTCCGTCAGAAAAAAATGTGGTACAAAAAATAAAAAGTTAATATATTTTCTAATTAGTATTTAAACCACGGTTTTTAATACAAGTTGCGAAAAAAGTGTCGAAAAATGTTTTTTTTTTTTTTTTTTGACAAAAGTGTGTTGTAATATATTCTGTAGTGTTACATTCACAGAAAAATTTCTATCTATTCTAGAAAAGTTCAGATAGTTGTATTGATGTAGAATATATAATGTGAATAGAAGGCTATCTGAGACCTTATTAGCAAGAGGTGAAACAGGTCATAAGAGACTGGTCACATTCAACAAGGAATTAAGAATGATGCCAAATAATAACAAAACTAATAAGTTGATAACCTAAAGAGATTTCATTTAAACAAAATTAAAATAAATACTTAAAAACATTAGAAAGGATGGTAATGGGCAGCAGCGGCACTATATCCTGCAACATCACACTACACTCGCAAACCCGCCTGCTTAAGCGTGGCGAATATTGGTAACCTAAATATTCCTCAAATCTATTATATAATTTTAATATTTGCAAAAGCTAAAATATTTTTATTTAGGACTCAAATAAAAAAAAAAAGGATTTTTATAGAAAATATCTAATAATAATAAAATCTTTGAGAATAATATTCCGTAACGGGTCAAATTAGTCATGTCTGTTAATATGTGTCTGAGTATTTTAAAAATAAAGGTATTTTAAAATTACAACAACAAGCATAAGGTTTTATTTTTGAATGAAAGAATACAAGATATGTTTCTGGTTTCCGCCGCTGTTTAAATTTTTATTTTATTCAATAATTAGTTGTATATAATTAAATAGTTGTCTTTTACGGAAACTGAATCATTTTTTTCATTTTATCAGTTCTTCAGTACAATTGTTATTCTATGTAACATATATTTTTTGATATTTCGTGATTACGTGATAAAATAAAACAAATAAACCAACTTCTTATCACAAAATTATCAATAGAAGAGTATATCTGTGATTTTTTTTAAATCGACTCTGGATATTGAGACAAAGTTTATATTGATATTTTAGTTGTCTATTTTTTATTATTTCTAAATACAAAGTATTTTTAGAACCTCGCTTAAGTCGGATTTAATAAATAGTAATTAGTAGCTCACAAAAAATATAAATTGTTAATTTTTCGTATCATATTCATATCAAATTATTTTATTTTAAGTAGTAATACATTTTTTTCGGACGGACGGAATATACGGACACGGTGTTAAAGTATTATGCACATATTAATTATACGTTAAATTCGTAGACTATACAGCAAATCCGTTTGCGAATTTGCGAATGCATTGTTCATGTTTTGGTTGTTTAACGAGTCAAATGAATCTCACGGATCGAATAAACAAAAGGCCGTAACAATGTCCATTGCCATACCCTGATTTCATTTAAACATGACCTCTGTAGGTCATTGCAGTATTGTTTAGGCTTTGAGTACCGCAAGGTAACACATTGGGTCCTTTGTTTAACAAATTATTCGTTAGTGATAATAAACTTTATCTGATCACTCAAAATGTAAATTTGATATTGAATTGAATGTGTGATTTAATGTAATTATGGTTTTTAAACATTTCTAAACCTCACGTTAAATATAAATAATATGTAATAATAATATGTTAATATATTTTTATTCGTTGTTTTCAGTCGAATCTACAGTACTAATTGTTGGTAGCTTGATATAAATTTAATATGTTTTCTATTTAGACGATTAAAAAGTGCTTATTGAATTTATTTAAATAATATTTATTAATTTTGATTTTCTTTTTTGATAGTGTATGTCATGAGTTTTTTTCGATAGTTATTAAGCAATTTCAACACCAGTTTTTTTACTCGTATTTTTTATTTCGAGGGTGGACTAATTGCATTTATTAAACGTTTACACAAATACCAGCTTAATTGGCTAACGAAAATCAATGTGACACTCTTAGTTACGACTTACAATCAAAATGAAAACTACGTATTTCAAATTAATTTTTTAATTTGATTACTATATCACTGTTATATTTTAGATTAAAATATGTATATATATATATATATATATATATATATATATATATATATATATATATATATATATATATATATATACACTAAATGATATAATGTTACATTTAATTAAATGTGAGAAATTGAGAATTATTGTTTTTTTCTTCTGTACAGTTAATGAGACTTTTGTTTTGTGAATTCTCATAATGCGCTTTACCTTTCACTTAATTAGGAACAGAATTTTTGAAATTATAGGACAATTAAAGAGATTTTAAATAGTAAATGTATGACAATAACAATTATAGTAACTTTCGCTATTACGACCCGTAGTATAAGTTTTATAGCCCACGTTACATTAGTATAATATACCTTTCTAATGGTGCTGTAGTTACTGAAATCCGTTTCATTTGAACCTGACTGAATCAGCCTGTAAACGTCCCACTGCTGGGAAAAAGCTTAAGACATATATAGGAGGAGAGTTTGAGCTTAATCTACCACGCTGCTCCGCTGCGGATTGATGGATATTCTCCCTACCATGAGTGACAATCGCTATCAGGGGTCCACGATAGGAAATATTTGTACAAATACAAAAATCGGCCCCGAGCGGGTATCGAACACGCGACCGTCGGCGTTAAGGCGACTATTCGCATCACTACACCAGGACGGTTATCGGCTATGAATAAACAAATATTCTCTTCGAAATGTTCGTATTGATATTTTATATTCGTAGGTACCATCATTTCATAGTATCGTTTGTCGGTGACGTCATCATCTTGACAAGCTATTGATTGATTGACACGTTACTTGCAACCTATACCTTGGACTAGAAATATACCTTGATAATTATGCACTTGACGACAATCTAGATTCTAGACCAATCAAAAGCTAAGATGAGAACTACGTTGGAGTCGACTTGGTCAGAAATTGATAATTTTTTAAAGCAATTTTTAAATATATATATATATATATATATATATATATATATTACACGAAATTTCCTGCGTATATTCACTAGGGTTCAGAACATACGTACGCACGTACGCACGTACGCACGTACGCACATACGCACATACGCACATACGCACATACGCACATACGCACATACGCACATACGCACATACGCACATACGCACATACGCACATACGCACATACGCACATACGCACATACGCACATACGCACATACGCACATACGCACATACGCACATACGCACATACGCACATACGCACATACGCACATACGCACATACGCACATACGCACATACGCACATACGCACATACGCACATACGCACATACGCACATACGCACATACGCAAATACGCACAAACGCACATACGCACGTACGCATGTACGCACGTACGCACGTACGCACGTACGCACGTACGCACGTACGCACGTACGTACGTACGCACATACGCACATACACACATACACACACATACATACACTCGAAAAACATAACCCTTCTTCTGTCGCAGTCGAGTAAATACAGTTTTACAAGATGGCGCGTAACGAAAAAATGTGACGCGTAACGCGTAAATTTTTTCCAACCCCGATAAAGAAGTTTCACTTCAATAATCAACTTATATTAACTGTTTCGCTGCCAAAAGTGTAAGCCTAAATAGTAATTATTAGTGGTATTATGGAGCTAATCCGTAAACTAATTGATACTAAACTAACTATACGAAACTATTGGATATCCGAAATAAATAATCCGTAACCGTAACCAAAACCGATTTTCGAATAATTTCGAATAATGATGGAGTCAATAATGGAGGAGTTATAACATGTGTTTTTTTGGCAGTTCGAGTTGACACACTAACCGCACGCTTGTCTTGTATTTTTTAATTTTTACTTTTCTTACTTTGACAATACGTTAAAATCCGTAATTCAAGCTATCTGAAATTAACGGTTTATACAAAATATTTTGATATCCGAAACCGGTATAATATTATTCATGTATCTGTATCCATATTCAGAGCCGAAATTTCATATCCATAACATCACTGGTAGTTATAGAGACTATAAACTTGCTAAAAAAAAAAAAAACATTCTTAAGGTTTCACAGCATTTGTTTTCAGCAAACAAACAAAAAAAACCTTTAGATTTTTTTAAAGTATTCTTTTATTTAAAATTTGAAGTATAAGTATAACTGATTTGCTATGAATTTATAATTTATAACAAAGAAAGTGATGGTAATCTTATTTAGAGAAGATTAAGTCAACTCCATGCTAACGGCAGAAGTAACATCTACCTCTATATGTATAAGTTATATCAATGTTATGAATATAATTATATGCCTTGTATTATCAGGTATCAGACGTTGACTGCGCAATACGGCTTACTGAGGCGTACTGACCCTGAAACCCTATATGATATAAATAATTTATACTAACTAGTGGTCGCCCAGTGTCGCTAATCTAACAGTATTGTCAAAATCATTAAAATATGATCGCCCATAACATGGTGAGCATATGCAGCAGTCATTGAACCTGATCTGTGATAAAAAAAAAGATAACAAATTCGTTGTAAGACCAGTATTTAAAACCGTGTTCGATAAAAATTCGTTGCAAGACCCGTATTTAAAACCGTGTTGACAACAGACTTTGACAATAAACAAAATTTCGTATAACAACAAATCGTATATTACTCTCAATACATTTTTTTTTAAATGAATGAACTCGTTTCTTGTCGAGTCGTGTTTCTTATGCCACATTAAATCAGGTACAGCTATCATCAATAAAGCGGACGAAGCCGGGTGATGTGGTTATTTTCAAGGGACTGCGTTGTGATCACGATGGATGGTAATATATTTACCAGTTTGGTAAAGGCTGGGTTGAATCGACGAAAATGACGAAATTTTATAAATTTTACCTGTTTACTCATAATAATTTATTAAATTTTGTACTCGTAAATATATAGGTACTTAAACTGTAAATAATTTTTTTTTTATCTCATAAAAATCAGAATATATTTTACACAAGTGAACTTTTACAAGAATTTATGTATGGACAAATTATATGCTTACATATATATTTTATACAAAGATTGATTTATGATTTGTCATGCTACATGCATGGAAATTGAAGCATGGCATATAATTGTTTTGCTGATGGAACTCGAAGGTTGACATAGCACATCCGAAACTATGCTAAGCGACCCACTCCGCTACACTCGCATTATATTCCAATCTAACGATTGAAAAGTTATTAAATATTCCACCGCTCATTTTAAATTGTAGCTGTATGTATATTGATAGCTGTTCTATTACGCATTGTTATAGAAGATGAATAGTTAATACTTAATATACCTACATTCTAAGAAAATATTTAACTTTTTAAGGTTTAAACACTCGCGGTTTTCAAACATAGTTTAGGTCGTACCATGTGATTGGTCCAAAATATCGATAAAATCGTCAAAGAACTATATCGCTGTATGTATCCGTTTTTATCTTAAAAAGTAAACTATTGTTAAATAAATAAATAAATAAATTCTTCAACTGTGTTAAATTAGTATAGGCATAGGCAATGATTAGATTGGTATCCAAAATTGTGTCTATTAGCACTTTTAATATGATTTTCGTATCCGTGTTGTGTCGTGTCGAGTCGTGTCATAATTTCTTTAACTAACATAACCAGAGTCCATTTTTTAATAACACAAGTAGTCATATTTTGACTGTATTCCTTTGTAAAACGAAAAGCATAGTACTGCCTTCACTTTGAATAAGGAAGTAATAAAATAAGTGTTAATTAAAATTTAATATCCTTGTTTATACAATTGTAATAATTAACTTAATATTTATTACTGTATATGAATTATTTTCGTATAAAATGTAATAAAATAATTTGGTGGCCCTGTGCATGGAACGTTTAGATCTTCCATTAATTTGGATTAATAGCTTACGAAACATATTGTACCAAATTAGCACGGATGAGTTTGGTAATATCACGTAGAATAAATAAGACACGAAAAAGATTCGTTGGTGCGGTCAAGATTATAAAAATAAAAATTTTAAAATTTCGGCTTCGGCCCTGGTCTATAGGTGTTTTATATTTAATTTCTAGATTTATAGCGATAGTTGCTGGCTTAATCGGTGCTGCAGAATGTGAAAGTGTCAAGAAAAAAAATCTGTTTTAAAATGTCATTAAATTGTCTTGGTTGACTGTGTTAAAATATCGTGAACTGTATTTTTTAAGGTCCATAGTTTTGTTCATTGTTCACCGCCGTTCCTTGCAGCTTTGCACAGAATCGCGTTACTAACCGAAAAGATTAAGGGGAGAAGGATAAAGCTGAGAATGGTGAAAAGGTGCAGTCTATTCTTAGGGAAAGAAATACTGATTCTGGTTCAATCAATCACAGATTTTCAGTAAGTGTGTGGATTTGTGGAACTAAACTGTTTATACTGGAGTTGAATTTACTTAAAGATATATATAGATGAAATATGCAAAGTGGTTGAAAGCGGTTGGAAACCGAGAGCTGAAGACCGAGCTCAGTGGCGTGCCATTGGAAAGGCTTATATCCAGAAGTGGACGAGTGTGGGGTGATGATGATGATGAAATATAAATTCTAGGATAAGGGAAAATTTAATTACTTAACGTCCTACATAACTAATTCTAATTGACGTTTGGTTGTGAAAGCAAATTTATAATTTTGATAATTACTCCGTAGTAGTTTTTTTTGCAACAACAGAATCACTATTTAAAAAAAAAAGAAAAAAAAAAACTAATAGAAATATTCAAATCTGCATGTGTATTAATGTCACATGTCTGAACAAATTTAATATGTTATTTTTATAAGGTTTTATGTTTACAAGCATATTACAACAATTTAATGTAAATATTTGTAATGTATTTCGAGAGTAAAATTTAAACAGAAAGACATTTATTAGTATTTATATTTCAACAATATAAAACGTAAAAGGAAATTATCTCATATAAAATTTATCAAAGTCGTGTATGATGTGTGTCAATTTATCTTACAGCATTTTTTCCTTAAAGAGATGAGAAAGGAGGCCAAAAAAAAAAACTTACTTTCACGTTATTAGTTAAGTAACTATTACACTATAATATCTATTATTTGTAGTAAAAATAGCTATTAGCGATTATCTAATAAAAATAAATATTACAAGAACTTAATTTTATGAACGCTTATAATTTTTTTAAATTGTCATCCAATTAATCGTTGCTATACAGTGTACGGAAAGTGTGTGCTAATAATAATAGAGAGATTAACGGCGAGTTGCACGAAACCGTCGCTAACTTTCCGTTAGTTAAGTTGCAATTAATCTTAAAATTAGTTGATCTCATGATTAATTTAAAGCTCTTGGAATTAATCATCCATTAGATAGGTCTTTAATTAAACTAAATTTTTTTGTTAACTTAATCAGATATAGGTTTTGTGCAACAGATAATCACGATTCTTGTGATTAAATTAGTTTAATAAACACTTAAATTTAAAATTTGTTTCGTGCAACTCGGCGTAAGAGTTTAAATCTAAGTAAGTAAGTTTACATCTTTGGAACCATTGTAACTATTCGAAAAAATCTTTCAACTGCCTTTCGAAACGGAAGGCTACATCAATTTCCTATTCCTCGCTCACTCTAGCGTTACAGCAAGTTGTTATAATTGTGTATTATAACAATAAATATAATATATAATCGATCAAGTTGTGTATTTCGTGAAAGGATCACTGACAAACTTTTTAATGTCTGCTTCAATAGCTTGTGCTCAGCAATGTTATGTATTCGGACTGTTATGTATATAATGCATGCTATATACGAGTATATTACGTGATATATGTTATATGCTTGCTAGACTTATTTATTGTTTTATATTATTATTTCACTTCACTATTTAAAGACCATTTCCTCTGCCCCTAGGTTGCCTGGAAGAGATCGCTTTTCAGCGATAAGGCAGCCCTTTGTATAATACTTTGTTATATCTACATACATGCTTTGTTTATGTAACATTTCTGTTTTGGTGTACAATAAACTGTGTTATTATTTTTCTTGTTGACATTGTCATTCAATTTATTGACTAAATTCTCTTACTGGTTAATGTTTTCGTTTTTTTTACTTCCTGTACTGGATAAGGAAGTAAAAAAGAATGAAGTTACAAGAATACTGGTTCTCAGACCGAAATAAATATTTGTCGTATTATGTCAATGGTGACGTTGTCGCCTTTTTAGTTTTGATACGTACCGATTGTTGTTCTATAAGACAAGTTGTAAATCAGTATTCTCAGAATATAATTAAATATATTTCTAAAGTATCAAAGTAAATTATGAGTAGCTACAGTGATGAATTAGCAATATGGTACCAATATTTTTAAGTAGCTGCTATTTTTAGGTTTAAAATTTGAGTATTGTGCTATACGTATACAAAAAATGTTTTACGTAAAACAAAAATGATTATCAGAATATTTCGAGTCAAAATTATGTAATATTGTTTACGACTATACCATAATATATTTTCATAAGTAATTTAATAAATAATTAACCAATAATAAAAGCCTCACACTTAAGTGTTCACCCCAGTATTCCCGTGTCGGGGGTCCAGAAACAGACACAATATGTCATGAGTGAGCATTGAACCTGAGACCGCTGCCGCATCAGTCAAATGTTGTGACTTAAATTTTATTTTAATTACATTTTAATTGAAACATCTTGCATTATAAACAATTCTCTGAAGATAAAATATATACATACGTATAATTAGATTTTATTAAATTACTCAAATTGATATATCCTTCAAATGATTTAGTGGAAAATGGAAACAGTGTGTTTATTGTTACTATTAAATTAACTAAAGAATGTGAAGGTAATATCTCGTACCGTTTTATTGTATTAGACGACTCGCGCGGTTGCACCCGTACTGTGAATTGTAGCGAGATTTACTGCTTATATCCCTCAATAAACAGGCTATCTAAGACAAAAATAATTTCAAAATTCAACACAGAACCTAAAAATAGCGTATTTAAAACAACGTTAAAAACTATTACATCAGCCTTATTACGAACCTTACCTATTTACCTTATTAAGAAGTTAATAAATTATATTTTAATAAGCTGTACTCGCGACTTCGTTCGCGATTACACATTTTGACTTTCATCCCCATTTCTACCATAAAATATACCTAGTCTCTTAGTCAACATCTGTTCTGGTGTAGCGGTGCGTGTAGTCGCCTTTACGCCAGCGGTCGCCGGTTCGATTCCCGCTCGGGGCAGATATTTGTATTTGTACAAATATTTGTTTCTGGTCTGGACGTATGTCGTTGTAGATTTCCCCATTGTGCCTCAGAGAGCACGTAAAGTCGTCGGTTCTGGTTGTCATAAACACCTGATAACGATCGCTACTCATGATAAGGAAATTAAACACCAACATGTAGTGGAGAAGCGTGCTGGATTCAGCTCCAACTCAGTTCGGTCCAACGGTTGTTATCATGGACATCTGATAGCGACAGTTACTCATTGTAGGGAAATTATCCGCCAACCCGTAGTGGAGCAGTCTGGTGGAGTAAGCTCTAACCCTTCTTCTATATGGAGAAAAGGCCTTCGCTCAGCAGTGAGTTGTTTACAGGCTGATTCATGTTCAGTTCAGTTTAATGTCTTAGGTCGTAATATATACCTATATCCCATCCAATCCAATTTGTTGCTTTTCAAATTTGTTCAGTAGTTTTATTGTGAAGAAAAAGTATTTTATTAGTAACAAATAAAAGGTAAAATTAACACTTTTACAATTTTGGAGGTACATAGAAATGTATTTTATACTAAAGTGCACCTGTTATGTGAACTAGTTAGATAACTGTACCTCAGAATAACAGAACGGCCAAGATACAGACAAATAAAATAAAAAAGAACACTGTTTTAGCTTTAGTATCGATTATAGAATCCAAAGAAAAATATTACAAAATATTTTGTAACAATAATTATCAATAAGATAATAAAATTCATGATTGGTAGGTATTTACAAATAATTCTAATAACACAAGGTTAACATTCTCAGAAATCTTCCATACACGTTTCACATTAATTCAATTTTATTTTTACTCATTTAATTTTATCCGTCTGTTCAAATTAATTTATTGTTTAATTAAATTCGATAGAGTTACTGTATTATTTTTAAGGTAACATTATAGTTCAGAACTAATAATATAAGGAACGATTTGTCTGTTTGTTAACTCTGAAACTAGTGAACCGATTTTGATATAATTATTTAACCATTAAGGAAGATAATATGTTATCTAGAAGTATTCGTTCTAGCGAAACAGTAGGCGTAAATATGTCAACGTCGATGAAGCCATGTTGGATGTACATATATAAGTCTTACTAACCACTATATATTATAAAACAAAGTCTTCCACCGCGTCTGTCTGTTTGTCTGTCTGTCTGTTCGCGATAAACTTTAAAACTACTGCACGGATTTTCATGCGGTTTTCACCGATAGGTCGAGTGATTCACGAGGAAGGTTAAGTACATATACATACTCCGGGCACAGCCGGAGCAGGCTTCTAGTATTATATAAAAGTTTATAATATGTGTGTACGGATGGATGATAGTAACGTTTTCGTGCAAAAAATACTAAATCGATTACGATGAAACTTAGTATGTCAATACTTAAACTGATACTAAAACCGAAATGACAAATATATGGCAATGTTTAGTATTACGTCAAATATAGAATCATAGTATTTATCAATTAATTTGATTCAAATTGACACAATAAAAGTGATACAACGAAGTATTGAATCGAATATTGACAAATGAATTCAATGAATAATAAACATAAGGTTATTGATTTATTAACAAATAAGTTCGATAATCTATATCATTTTATTCAGCCCGAAGGTGTATATAGGTAAATTGACAATAAAAATTAAGAAATATGTCGAATAGTAGTAGGTAGTATTAAAAATTACTGGAAGTTCACTACGCAGTAGTGAAATTACAGCACAGTAATAATTACTTCATGAATTGACATTTCACCATCATTTTGGCGGTTAAATCTATAAGTATTTCTACTAACGTTTACGCCTCCGTTGATCAGCTAGTTATTGTTTGGGTGGTATAGGTCGTGTTAATGCTAGTATGATGTCGCATAGTTTTCAAATAATTATCGTCCTTAAAAATTCAATCCCACTATTTCACCCGCGATAAATGTGCATATACAACGACTTTGCTACGATTTGACTACAATTATTTATAGAGTATTAGCTCCGATTCTAACCGGTGTGTTAAGATGAAATTTACACCATTTTAATTTTGATTTCTAAAATTACAATTTTGAAAACCGCATCCAATGTGTTGAAGCAGATTTTTCGTGTTGTGGGAACAAACAAATAGATAGACGGGCAGACAAAAATTCTAAAATTAGGCTAATATCTCTCTGTGTCTAAAATAAGTACGTGTAAAGAGAATGACAATTAAAAATATTAATAAAAAAGGCATGCACAAATAAAGTCCATGGATAAATAAATAAATAAATAAATAAATAAATATGTTTAACACACACACGGTTGTCTGTCCCTAAGGTAGGCAACCTAATGCCTGTGTTTTAGGTAACAGCCGACTGATATACTTTTTTTTTAAATAAATATATATTACACCCAGACTCGGGGCGGGAACCGAACCCACAACCCTTGGAGCAGAAAACAGGGTCACTGTGAACTGCGCTAACGAGTCAGTCAAAATGTATTCATACTCTATGTATTCATACTGTAAAAAAAGGTGCTAATCTTGAGATCTAAAATTGGTATAACTGGAAATGTAAATAATATTTTATCATGTCTCAATTGTTATCAATTAGTTAAAATCGAAAATATTCAAAATAACCCTAAAAATATTACATTTGGCGTTCCCATGGGATACATATTAGGACCTCTTTTATTCTTAATATACATCAGCAGTGTTAGTCAAATTGGATTAAAAGGAGAACTTTCTCTACATGCTGATGAACCCATTTTGTTCTATTTTGGACATTAAAGGCATTTTGCGCTGCGCTCAAAACGTCCTGAAAATTCATTTCAGAGTAATTTATTCACCATTAACGTATCTGCACTAACTAAATAATATTTACCATGAAAAATAAAAAAGATTCCTGAACATGAGCTTCTTAAAATAAACAATTACTAGTTAATAAGGTAGATCAGGATACATATTTGGGTTCAGCTCTATTGATATGCCATTGTTCTATTTCATTCGTGTTCCATTACTTCTTCGGTGACGTTTAATCTATGAGTTTTGTTGTACTTATATCTTTAGTTCCATTGGTAAGTCATCAGAAAATTCATATAAAATAATTATAAAGAATTATGTCACAATTGAATTGGTAGTACATCAAATCTGTCAAAAATAATCATTACGAAATAATTGTTCTTTGACTTTTAGGCACAACTTAATGAATCCATTATGTCAACAGTTTGGTGAAAAGGTTACAGCAACTGGCTTTTAAGCTAACGGGTTGATCCCCATTCATAAATATTTATATTAGGATACAGATGCGATTTTAAGTGTGTGTATTTCCGGACCAATGTGTTGTGACCAGTTTGCGTCAGGATTTATCCTACTGAAGACCGTTGAGTGTTAAAAAAAAAAAAAACAGAAAAATTACCTGAAAAAGTTATTTAGATTTATAATATATATGTCTATCAGATACACAAACTAGTTTCGTTATAAAACAAAAGCTATAAATGTCGTCATAACGACACGACGCAGAACTTTCTCCTTTCCGCCCTTTCAACTTCCAACATCGTTACCGAGAACTGCTATATTAATTTATGTAATCTATATTGATAGTAATAAACAGGATAGGTTTGATTTTATTCGCTTGATCGTTCGTTTGTTCAATTTAATATATATTATGTATATTTTGCTATATGGCCGATATATTTTCTATTAAGAATAATTATATTTATTTGGTGTTTATCACGAGTAAGGCCCGGACTCCACCAGAGCGGAGATGTGCGGTGATGTATTTAAACAACCAATAGAATTTTGTTATCCGCTTACGTGTCCGGCCAATGACCTTTTAGTTTACCAACTGCACAAAAGTGCCCAAAGCCTCTCACGTTTTGTTACGTAATTTCCCATCGGTGGTAATGTAATATACGTTAATCAACCTGTAGTTGATAGGTGCACTTCGCGTACTAACGCCCGTGTCGAAAAAAGTTGATATGGGAAATATAGCTATGGCGACCATTTCTTGACACGGGCGCTTGCGGTTGTTGCGGTTAGTTTGTAAACTCTTGTCAACTTATAGTTGACACAGGCAGTTGAGTGCGTATGTCCTCCGCTTCAGTGGATACCACTGAACGAAATTCTATTGGTTGCTTAAAACACATCTCCGCACATCTCCGCTCTGGTGGAGTCACACCTTAATGTCTCAGAAGTATGGCGGAAAAGCCCGTAAGGACAACTACGCAGTGTGGTCGATCTAATTATTACAATCGCGTTATGCTGTAACTGTAGCCATTAGGCTTTAAATGTTTTACTGCTAGGTAAAGACATCTTCTCTTAACAAAATACATATTAAAGTTTTGGTTTTTATTTTGAATTGATTTATTTGAAAATTGTAAAGTAATGATTGCATCATAAAGTTATATATAAATATGTTATAATACGATTATCGTATAAAATTACCAAACAAAGCGGTTTTCTTACGAGCAGGAAATGTAACAAGGTTAGTGTAAGACCGCGATATATTTATTTCAGCATTGACAATTATAAACAGTTCTTATAATGTATATAAAACTTTATTTATTTACTAGCTGTACACTAGATTATCGTTCGCGATGAAATGTAATGTAAGTAATGAAATTGATAGCATTTCATGAAGCCTATAAGATAAAGTATGTACGCCAGCTTAAGATGAGACCTACGTTCAATGGTTTCTGTGCATTCTAGGTTTCACGTTATTTCGACCTAATACCAAGGATCATGTAACTGGACTCGTCCAAAAACTATATCGTGGCATGTACTAGTTTTTGTTTTTAAAAATAAACTAAATATTCATATATTATCAAGTTTATAATTAAAACAGGATGTTAAAATAAATATAGTTATAGTATTATTAAGTTATGAAAAATACGCATTTGATATTAATGCAAGAATTGAAGGAAATAATGTTTTATGAATTTAAATTTTATGCATATAATTCGTTTGTTATGTATATACATATATCATGACTGTTTTTGCTCGTGCCTTTAAAAACTAAGGAAACAAATTAAATTATTTCATAATAAAAATACAAACTCATCATAATAAAGTTCAAGTTTTTTCAATTTAAATGTATCCTATTCCTCTTTCAAAACACACAATTTAATTTACAATGAGAAATTACAATTTACATGTATTTAGTAGGCATAATACAAATCTCTGCATTGCAAATGTAAATAAGACTAAAAAAAACAACGCGTGTTTTTTAGGTCTACAGTAGAATCCCGATTATCCGGATCAAATAAAACCAGGGGTATTCCGTATAATCGAAAATCCGGATAATCGATTTCAAAGAAAATCCACCAATATTTAAATTTTAATATTTTTTTTTAAATTATATAATGGGTTTTACATGCGTCGTATAGATAATACGATATATGAAAAACGAGCAATAACGATAGATAATGAAATACATAAAACCTATGTAATTTAAAATTTTGGTTGGAAATAATTGATGGAAGTAGCCGATTTGGAGTCTGTTATATTTTTGGTCTTAATAAAACGTTCATATCTTCTTAAAACCAATTCAACAATTAATATTAATATCTATGTTTTGTCTTTGCACTTAATTATATGAACTGCCCGGTGGCAATGCTACGTCAGCGGAATAGTCACATACTAATTTAAGACGGAGGGCTGGGGTGCATGCATAACTACATTTCAGTTGAACGCTATCAAAGAAAATGAAACAATAACTAACACTATCTCGCAAACAGCGGGAGTACACGGTCGGAGGCGGGAATAAACTTGTCGTAACATGTCTCGTTGCGGTGTCAAAGCATTTTAAAATTGAAAATTAGAGCCGAGATCAATGAGTCCGGATGATTATCCGTTCGGATAATCGAGGTCCGGATAATCGGGACTCTACTATATTTTGAAAGAGCTGTCCTTAAAATCTATTAGTTACCTCTTTCATATCACGTAAGCAGCTAAAGCGCTGCAGAAAAACGATCAACGATTAACGGTGCAAATATTCGTCATTTATTTAAAACACGTTTTTTGTGCCTTGGACTTTTAAGTAACGGTGCGAAAAAAAAAAAACAAGATTTATCTTCGCGTTTCATTGCCTTCACTGATCAGATAGGAAGGCTGGTTTGTTTCTCGCCCCGAGAATGAGAATTGTCATAAACAGGATTTTTTTTGTTCTCGTGTGGTATTTTAAATGTAATATTTTAAAATATGTATAAAATATTTAAGCAATTTAAATTATATCTAAATTTTTTAATGGACGGCCGTATATTTTACGCGTAACTTACGAAAAGGGATTTAAAAAAAAAGGTAAACACACTCACAGTCGTTGACAACCGTGCTGATGTAATGGTAAAAAAGTTCATTTAACGACGAAGGTCACAGGTTTGTTTTCGGCATGGTGCGAATGTTTATATTTGTACAGTTTTTTTTTATCAGGGTCTGTCTTTGTGAGTCTACCTTTCGTGCTTTTGAGAGAACGTAAACTAATCGGTCCTGCTTTTTGTTATAAGCACGTGACGATCGTTACTCTTGATAGGGTAATTTTCCTGCAAACCCGTAGTGGAACAGGGCAGAAGCTGGAATAATATGTTCTTACCCTTCTCATATAGGAGAGGATGCCTTTACTCGTAGTGGAACATAGATGACCGTTTTAGTTCAATTAAGTTCATCCTCAGTGGAACAGATATCACTGGCCCATCAAAAATCTCAAGGTATTTAATTCTATTTAGATAAGATTATGATAGAACTTAACAGCAGGTAGCATAGAATAATACAAAAAAAGCTCTAATAAGTATGGTTAGACTAGTTTCGTACCACATTAAAATAGAAAATCGATGATAAGCAGCTGCTGTAGCTGAATTCAAAATGATGATTTATGTGGCCAAACATCAAATAATGAAAGAAGAGGCGGTCCAACTCAAGGAAAGCAATATCGTGTTCATATCCCTGTATCAGCCTGTAAACAACCAACTGCTGAGCGAAGGCTTCTTCTTCATATAGAAGAAGGGTTAGAGCTTAATCCACCACGCTGATCCACTGCGGGTTGGCGGATAATTTCTCTAACATGAGTAACGATCGTTATCAGGTGTCTATGATAACAACCGGGACCGACGGCTTTACGTGCTCTCCGAGACACGGCGGGGAGACCCACAAGGATATATATCATATATCTGCTCTGAGCGGGAATCGAACCCACGACCGTTAGCGTGCGGCGTTCGTTCATACCCCTGCGTTCCTCGTACTACCCTTCATCACTTTAGGCATTACTACATTTCCAGTTTTTCTGGAGCAGCATGTGTTTATGGGTAGCGGTAATCAATAATCATCAGTTGACCTATTGTATATTGGCTAGCACAATAAAATAATACTCATTTGTGTATTTAACTATTTTAACAAACAAAACTGTAGGTCAAAAACTATTTTATTTGCCATGTTTATAAAATTTAATGTTATTTGGTAGTTTAAAAAAGGATAAAAAGTTTAGAAATCAAGTCAAGGCGGTCATTGTGTGATCTGTAGCGTGAATGATACCATTCATTCAGTCTATTGTGATGATTCGAATCATTGAACCGACAACAAATAGTTAGTATTGTTTTTTGTGTATAAGCGCATGTTTGTGCTAGAAAATTGATTTTATTGATTAGATATTGTTATAATTTTTTATTTATTTATAGGTTTTTTATTACAATAATGATTGTCATAAATATTGTACTTTAAATTGACTGTTCTTGTCTGTTGTTTTCCAAAATTATCTGAAGGTTATTGGTAATAAACCTACCATGTCAAATATTCAATAATAACCTCTTCATGGATTACTATAATTATTACTTTATGTAAACTTGTTGATAATAAATAATATGATAGATTCACTGAACATTTGTTTCTATTTCTTGGCAAAAGATTGAAAATTTCAATAACTCCACACGTATATATTATGACTGACCCGTTGACGCAGTTTGCAGTGACCCTGTTTTCTGCTCCAAGGGTTGTGGGTTCGATTCCCGCCCCGAGTCTGGGTGTAATATATGTTTATTTATATGTATTATTTATATGTATGTTTGTATGTATATTTATCTAAAAAAAATGATATATCAGTCGGCTGTTACCTAAAACACAGGCATTAACCTACCTTAGGAACAGACGACCGTGTGTGTGTGTTAAATATATTTATATTTATATTTATTCCAAAAGCCATAGCTAAAAGAATCACACCTCTATCAGAGCTTTGTTCAGATTTGTGATTATGAGTATTTTAAATGTATATAATATGTATGATCGATCTGTTTCTGTTGTAACGACGCCGTGGGCAACAGATTGTGTTATATATGTATAAAGGGTTCTTCTCTTCTATCCAAACGCTGTCACATACTCTTACTAAAACTCTGCTGTCCATCCGTTAATTTTTTATCGTAGGCTATTTTAGTAACCCTAGACAGAATAGTTAGAAACTAGATATTTTCATAAAATACGTATCACTATGACCCTTGTGATGAAATGCAATAAAAAATAAGAAAAACTCGAATTAGATTGCGTCGAAATACAAGCAAACATTGCTCCATTATACTAAGTGAATATAAACTCGATATAAGAACATGACCCCTCCCCCCTTAATTATACTTGAATAACCTACAGTTCATTGCATCCGTCAGATCAGTTTCGATTACTTACTTGCAATTAATTGAAATGCATCTTAATAAGTTCTTTTTTTTTGTTTTGTATCGCAGTGGAACCTATTTACGGGTGATATCCAGGATGCCCTAGTAGGCAGTCCTAGACCGTATGTCCGACTCAGCACTTGGGGGTGCAATACCGTACTAAGCCCCTGCGGGAGCCTTCAGCCGCTTTAATTTGAGGGTCCCGGATCTGTAGGCAACAGGATCCCTCTAGCGACCGGCTGGCCTCGGCGAAAAGGCCTTCTCCTCCATGGGGATATAATAAGTTCATTTTAATATAGGTCAATCTCAAGAAGGCATCAATGAACAAACCGAGGTTACACAGTTATATATCGATTACATAGCACAGCTGTTCGGACAGCTTATGTAAAACGTTGATTATATATTTAACTTATTTACATAACCTGATATAGAATGCGAGTGGGCTGTTATAATAATGATTATGTGCTATAATTTATCGAATGTAACGATCTATTCCCTCTATGTGCCTGCCTATATAAAAGAATAAACCTCCCATAGCTGGGCTGGAGACAAGGATACTGGATACACTCAATAAGACGTTAAGTTGTTTCGTGATGATCTTGATGGCGTGGTGGTGGTGTTAAAATCATTATGTTAGGTTTTAAAGCTTTATAGGCTTACTTTTGCTTATTGAACAATACATATGATTATACCACAAAACAACTTTTTAAGGGGCTTAGATGAGCGAATGACCTTGAGCGTTTGAGTTCCGCATCTCCTCCCAACACCTTACCTGCCCCTCGCTGCCCGAACGCACAGGTTCAACGAACCTTTTTAACTAACGCCATCTCTTCGCTAAATAAGGAATTTTAGGTTCCGAGCCCTCTATATAATATCTATAAAACTTTTTCGTTTTTTGCTCCTAATGCGAACCTATTACATACACAATCTAAATGTAAAGTTTCTTTTTATGAAAAATGACTTTTAATAATAAAACTACAAAAAACAAACAAAAATTAAAAGTGACATTAGACAGTATAATAATAATAAAAATCTTTTGAAAATAATTTATGTAATATCCATTAAACATTTATTTTGTAATAAAATCATCTGTAAACTTACGACCGTTGATCATAAAGCAGGTAACAAAATATGTATCAACAAAATATCAATATTTTCTTCTGTTCTAAAAAATTATGTTTATGGAAGTATGTTGTACGTAAGTATATAGGAGGGCTGGTATTACTTACAAAATTTTATTACCTAGATTGCAATATGGATGTCTACGACCAGAACTTTAGTAGGTACGGCAGGGCTCTCGGTAAATTTTTTACAATATCATATTCAAGCGCATATTTATATATATTTTGTCAATTCTTTTTTTTTTTGTAACTAAATTTAAGTATTTGTAATTTTATATGTTATTGTATGTTTTAAATGTATTTGTAATTTTGTATGTTTGTTGCTTTAATTGTATACACAAATACTTCTTTTGTTTTTATTTTTAAATTGAACTATATACGTATATTTTATTCTTTTTTTTGTATAAATATTATTATATATTTATTATATATTATATATTATTATTTATTATATATTTTGTACCTTTTTTTTAAGTATTTCTTTTATTGTGTATTAAATTATTTAATTTTTATGTGTAACAGTGTATAAATATCTCTCAATAAAATTCTATTCTATTTGTTAGGGTCCTATGACTAAAAGAGAAATAAATAAGACTAGTGGACTGTATGTAGGCTGGTATATTGACCGTAAAAAAATAATATTATAAGATAGGTTAAACGTGCGTCGCCGGTGGTGTCCCGATGCAAGTCTCGTACTGCGTGGAGCTATTGGCCGTGCTACGGCCCCCGCCTGCTACCCGCTGTATCCCCGTCGCAGCGCGCGGGCAATATCGCTCGAACAAGCTCCCCGGGTTGAAGGGTAAACTTCAAAGAGGTAGTGGGCAAATGTTGTTGAAGACGCGCCGTATCGTGCCCTTCTTTGTCTTGATATCCGCCACTCTCGTCGCTCCGTCACCTCCTGGATACACTTGCACAATACGTCAAAGACACCACAATAGAGGAGGCAGGGCATTTTCTTTTATGAGTACAAGAGATCCTACTTTAATGTCACTGAAAGATGTAGACCACTTGGTCTTCTGTTGCAGTAGATGTATGTACTCCGTATGGTACCTGTTCCAAAAATGTTGTTTAAGCTGCTCCACCCTTTGGAAGCGTCCTAGTCGGCCGATACTGATTTCTGTTAACTGTGGATATGGTACAGATGTTAGTGGTCGTCTAATCAAAAAGTGGGCAGGTGTTAAGGCAGAGAAGTCAAGAGGATCGGAGGACAGAGGAGTTAGAGGTCGGGAGTTTAAAATTGATTCAATTTGTGTAAGACACGTATACAGCTCTTCGTACGTGAAGTGGTGCTGGTGCAGCAGTCGCATTAAATGATGCTTGATAGACCGCACGGCGGCCTCTGCAACGCCATTGAAATGGGGAGAATAAGGTGGCGTGAAACTAAACTCGATGCCTTCCTGTGCAACACACGAGTCAAGATTAGACGTCTGCAAAAAAGTATTTAGTTCATTACAGGTGCCTACAAAATTAGTTCCACTATCGGATAAAATCGTGCGTGGTTTACCACGACGGGCTATAAACTCTAAACAGTCCCGACGACGCCGTGTCTAGTAGGACCGGGTTCCCATCACAGCCCAATACGGACACAAGGGCGTTACTGGAGGCGCATTAAGTTGCGCCTCCTACGCACCCCCATTCGTCGTTGTTCCGCGCCCAATTATACGGTCGGCCCCGGGGGTCTCTCTCCAGACCCCCAACTAACTCCAGCCAAGCCTCCTCCTTGGTTCGGCATTTGGCCTGCCGCAGGATCTTCGTTTTCTACACGTAGATCCTGCGCAGCTTATCGTCCCTGTCCACGTCCTGGGAGCGTCTCCGCCTGCTCCGGGTAATTGTCTCCTGGCCCCGTTGCAGGCGGCCCGGAGGCCAGCTATCTCAGCCGACCACCTGTAGAGTGCCCGCCGTGGGGATGGACGCTTCGTGGGCGGCATGGCCGCTCTGCAGACAGCAGTAAATGCTTCGCAGAGCCGGCTAGCCGCCTCATCCACCCCAAGCTCCGAAAGCGGCGGGAGACTCCAGCGGCCGACGATTGCGACTTCCTCTGCCAGTTCCCTGTCGAGCTTATCCATAGTGATATTAGCTCATATTGCACTGGTGGTTTTATATTTAGCGAGTGACCCACCGTACGCGAGCAATAATATTCGGTTTACATCGAATTGTACATACATGCGAATGGTGGTAGCGGTTGTTCCAGTGTCCATTGCATCATCTTCAGAAATACACCGTCGTTTTCTGAAAATTTTAATTATATATCAAAGTATGATCTTTATTTCACAAGTATGCTTAATTAAAAAAAATCAAAAAAACCCGACTGCGTAAAATACTCTTATTATAAACTAAAAAGAATAAGGGTGAATTGCACCAAAACTCTAGTTATTGTTATTGTTAAATTTAACGATAACGCTAACAATTACGAGTAATGGTTAGTTAGCAGTTATGCGGTTGCACCATCAAAAATGTTGTTAACGTTGTAGTTAAGTGGGTTACTCGTATAATGAGACATATATTACTCGAAAATGAACGCGGGTAAATTTTTGTATATAGCAACACTTGAGACATATAGTCAATTTTCAATTCTCAGCTGTCAATTTCAATTTTTTCCGTTGTTAATTTGTTATTTCATAGAAATTTTCTGTGTGTGTATGTATAGCTAGTTCATTTAAAATGGAAAATACACAAATGTTTGAAAGCTTCAGTACAAAGTAACTTTATAAAAGTAATTTACTCCTTCGATTTAATTATCCTTGGAGTGATGTAAACAGTGATGATATCAAGTTTTACAAATATAAATAAAAAATGAATGTCTAATTATTATACTCTTGTATTCACTTTTTATTTTCAGAGAAAGAAGTACAAACTTCACAAAAGCAGAAGTAGATAAACTGCAATCACTTGTAGGAAAATATAAGCATATATTTCTATGCAAAAAAACTGGCGAAAAATAAATAGATACTTAATTAAAATTATTATTACAGAAATTTTAATTCTTAGGTTAGGTACTCTATAAAAATACTATGTAAGTTACATTCATTGAAACTGTTTGAAGAAAAATAGTTACTCACTTCGTGGTTCTTGATGATATCAAAGGGTCTAAGTATAAAGCCAAAGCGCGGGCAAGTTTCTTGGAAACACGAAACCTTTCCAAAAAAGAGTTCTCGTCACATTTGCTAAATCTATCGATTCTTTCGAGATGCACCTTTCTTTTTTTAATATTGGAATATATAAAATCGTCGTTGTCTGAATCGAAAGAACTTTCCCACAAAATTTCTTGTAGTAAAGACATACCGAATAGAAATATCAAATATATTATATTAAAAAACAAAAATCAATAATGACGTATTGACGGAATTTGACATAACATTAACGATAACCGGCCAAAAGTGTGTCGTTAAAATTAACGTTAAATTATGACGTCATTTTAACCATTGTAAGATGGTGCAACGCATTATTGTCTTAACTATCGATTTAACGAAAGATATAACGTTAACTTGAGATATTTAACGTTAACGTCAGTTGGTGCAATTCACCCTAAAACAATTTACTAACTTTCATTTGATACCCATATTGCTACCGTAAGAAAAAAAATTCAACTCCCCCCCCCCCCTCATTCCGCCATTTGCGGGCGCCGCGAAATGGACATACATACATACATACATAAACACATACATACATACATATATACATACATACATACATACATACATACACACACACACACACGCACACGCACACGCACAAGCACACACACACGCACACGCACACGCACACGCACACGCACACGCACACGCACACGCACATACACACATACACACATACACACATACACACATACATACATAAATACATACATACATACACTCGAAAAACATAACCCTCCTTCTGTCGCAGTCGGGTAAAAAAAAATAGATTAAAAAAATAAGTAAGATATATAAGTATTTTTCCTACACACACAAGTAACTGCATAAAAAAAATAATAAACAAAAACATAATTCTACCAAAACTAAAATTTTTTAGAGGATCGAACCTAACGTCTCAAAAACTTGATTCTGTCGCCAGACCACAAAGCAACGCTGTATATGCAGATATTAGTGAAATAAAGGTACACTAACAGCAATTGATTAACTAGTTAATTAATAAATTATAATACTTTATTACTTACCTTTGCACTTTTACCATATGTAAACCTTTATTTTTTCGGGCCCTTCTGGTTCCTCTTCTTTTTTTTAGCTCTTTATTGCCCATTTTACTAGTATTTGTTCTGTATTTTCGTGAATATACGAAACGCGTTTGGAGACTAAAGCGACACACGTCTATTTAGCATCACGTTTAGACTGTCACTGTCGAACGCAGCGAGTAAGTGAAGGAGAACCGATTTGAAATCGCTCGGAATGGATGGCGTAACCGACAAATTATAATATTGATAAATCATGAATGAAAAGTACAAAAATATCGAAAACCCAACATCAAATAATTCAATTTTAACATGTTTAATATTCTGAGAAAACTTTTAGGTGGTTGCTCGTTTGCTTTCTTTATTTAAACCGTTTCAAACCATTTCAAAGACCTTACTTTGTGATTATTTTCTATCGAATGAAGTTATTTCTATCGTGTTTTCGTAATTTCACCGAAACAGTAAATATCTTGAAGATTTCTATGCATATTTTTTAAATACGAGAAATCGCAGTACTTTTGCTGAATATGAATTTCTTTAACTGCAATAAATCCCGACCACCCCCTTAAAGCTTTTTGATAAGCTTAGAGATTTGTGTGCCTTCTAGAAGAAGAGATAATAACTAATCCATTTATATATACGTCACAGTAAACAATATCTATACTTATAATAAAACTTTATCAGGACCAGTTCTGTACATTCAAGATATTTTAAAAGTTTTTTTAATTAATACTGAAGGTTAAAAGTTAAGCCGTGTTCAGCAAACAAAGTCGTAGGTACAGCTTGTATATAATATAAAGACGAAATAAAAAGAATTGGACTGTGAGAGTTTTTATATGAATAGTCAAAAGTTAAGAAAAAAAGTAAACATTCTAATCGACTCTGATCAGATGTTATAGACTTTAGGTGTATATAAAAATTTTGTAATATTATTTTATGCAAATTCCGCCTTTAAGTAATGTAAATATAGTTCTAAATTTGAATGTATCGATAAAATGATTTGCTTAGTCAATTGACAAGTGCATCGCCTTTCTCTTATGCGCTGTTTTTTAACGTAATCGTTAGTGCAGTTTGCAAGTAATTGAATAATTTAGACGTTTATATAAATAACGTTTGAAGTGCTGAAGTGGTTCAATTTAAAAATATTAAAATATGAGAAACTGATGTAAAGACTTAATAACAGAGGTCTGTTGTACAATTGAACCACGAACTTAAAAATCCTTGAAACCCCAACTTTTTCCTTAATATTAAAACGAAATTAATAAAATGCATTAAAAAAAAAACTAAAATAAATAATGGTCAGTATATGGACTCGCGTCATAGAGATCCTAAGTCTAGCTAAGTCTAAAATAGTAGCATGAAACAATATTTACAATCTCATACATTTAATTAAAAAAAGGCACGGGCAAATATAAGCCCGTGGATATTTTTGTTACTTAAAAAAAACACAAAACATTGGAACATAGAGACAGATTATAGACTAGACCTTAATAAAAATTTAATGCTTCATATTTTATTTCTCACTAAATCGAAAATACTCATTTTTGAGCACGATGACGTCAGATACTTTCATTTTACGCCATCGCCATCTTAATTTGTGCTTTTGAAGTGTAAACAAGATTCGTTTTTGTCGTGTTATACAATACAACCTTTGTTGTATCCTGTTTGGTGATGTAAGACATACATACACAGACACAAATAAATACATATAAACACTTTGTTCAAAGTTGATGACCGTTCCGGTGTAGTGGTGTGAGCCTCAAAGCCGCGCGCCGGCAGTCGCAGGTTCGATTCCCGCTCGGGACAGATATTTGTATTTGTCAAAATATTTGTCTCCGGTCTGAGTGTATGTCCTTGTGGGTCTGACCATCGTGCCTCGGAAAGCACGAAAAGCCGTTGGTCCCGGTTGTTATCATAGACTCCTGATGACGATCGTTATTTATGGTAGGGAAAATTATCCGTCTATCCGCAGTGGAGCAGCGTGGTGGATTAAGCTCCAACCCTTCTCCTATATGGAGAAGAGGCCTTCGCTCAGCAGTGGGCGGTTTATAAGCTGATAATAATAATAATAATAATAAAACTGACCTGTTGATTCCACTGAAATCATCCCTATCGTTATATCTGCCAACGGTTTGATCCCGGTTAGCCTCGCTCACCATCTGAGGCAGCTGGGTATCCGTGACGGTTCGCTCGCAGCCAGGATGCAGAAGGCGGTATTACTCGACTCGGCTAGGATTGTCCGCCGATTTCTCAGCCTACAGCCCTAACCCCCGGCCGTTTGATCTCCCTGCCGGGGCGTAATCCTCCACCCGCTTATATTTATCTAAGTAAGTTTATGTAAATTTATTATATTCCTTATATAAGTATTGTATTATATTTATTTATATGTGTTTATGTATGTCTTGAGCGGGTGGAGTGTAGCAATTAAAATAATAATAATAATAACTCTTTATTGTACAAAAAAGCAACATAACATACAAAAATAAAAAATAAAAAATAGGAAATAAGTACAAAAGGCGGCCTTATCGCTAAAGAGCGATCTCTTCCAGGCAACCTTAGGGCAGAGGAAATGGTATGCAAATGGTATAGGTGTACAGTTTTATTAATAACATATACAATACATATAGACAATAGAAAAAAATTAATAAAAATATATGTATACGTACATATATAATACATATAGATAGATGTAATAAGGAATTGTATCATATGATTTAAAGTGACGAGAGGAAATGATTATACGAGCGTGACTGAATACATAAAAGTAAAGGATTAAAATTGAAGGAAATGGTTTTTACAGATTTTTTAAAATTTTTAGGGATTGAGCACGTCTAATGGACAAGGGTAGGGAGTTCCAAAGTCGGGCAGCTTGAACAGTAAATGATTTTGTAAGGAAATTAGTAGAGTGGACTGATACAGTACAAAGTTGCAACGACTAACTTTTCTTTCATCATAACTATAGCGTACTGTATCATTCAAGTAAATGTCTCACTACTGACCAAAAGTAGCCGGTTATCAGCGGCAGATTATGACAATGATGCCCTTTGCTGTTCTCCTCAGTTCTCCTCATGCCATCGATAATACATGTTTATAAAATTTCTAGGTATTGTTCCATTTTTATAAATAGTCTTATGGCGTATTTAACCTAAAAATTTTTTCCCGAAAAACTTGCCCGAAAAACTAATTTCAAATTACGCGTAATAAACTTCAGCTTTAATATATTAATTAAAATAATTTTCTAAAAGAAACTTTTTTTTTTTAATTTTAAGTTTCGTTTATATATTTTTTATCATTGTCATTTTGAAGTATAATAAATCTTGGTAGACTGATTTTCGTTTACTGTCATATTCTCCGCTTTCTCCTTTTTAACCGTGCAACGGATTTCGATACGGTTTTCACCGAATTTTAGATATTGTCTTAGAAATTTTTATGCACAGTCTAATTAAGAAAATTTAACGATTGGTTAACAAGTATTCAAAGCATCCATTTTAAAACGTTTATATTGTTTAGTATAGCAAAATGTTATTTATTAAAATGGAGGTCAGCTATCATGTTGGTTATTCGGACCTTACACACAACTGCGCGGAATAAGGATCGAGTAGGTACTCAGTCCAAACCATGTCCGGAGATTCTCAAGCCAAGAGGTCCGTCTTCTTCCAGGGGGTCTCCTTCCTTGTATCGTATCCCCTGTATTATTAGTTGGAGCAATTTGTATTTGTCGCCACGCATTATATGTCCCAGATATTGCCCCAGATATTGATATAGATAAATGGCAGTTAAGTTGAACGTTTAATGGAATTTAAAATAACCATTACACTACTATGTTTCAATTAATATTTTGCAAGATAAAATCGGTACAAAGTTACAGAGTCTCAAGTAAAATTTTATTTAGAAATAAATTTTAAAGTTTCGTTATGTTTTCTTGGTTTAAATATTTATGATTATGTATTTTTTTTATTTGTTATTCGAATCAAGATAAGTATTTTAAAAGCCAATTCTACTTTCACATTGAACTGTTATTACAAATATAGTAAGAGTTATAATCATTTATAAGTCTAGATTTTAGAAAGTTACTTACCAAAAATGTTTGTAACATTTTTAGTAATCATTTGAGATTATTTCCGATTTACAAAAGACTTACTATCCTATTTTAATCGAGACCTAATATTATAAAGCGAATGAGCTGAGATGATAATCTCAGTATCTAAAAAAATCTACGACGAAGCGTTGTAGTGGAATACATAAAGGTAAAAACGCTTGGACTGTTTAGTATATACCTATAATTAGTAGGTATAATATGTATTAAGGAGGGAGAGGCTTATATGATAGATTAGAAGGCATAGAGCTGGTTTAAGACTGCGCGATGTTTTTTATCATGTTAGGATGATCAGAGTTATAGGCAATTTGAGCTTAATCGTTTTCTGTAAGAGATTTCTTCCTACTTTGACTAGCTGTGGGGTATTCAGAGAGAATGTGTATTATTGAATTAGTTCACCCCTAGTTTCGAATATTTAATCTATAAATATGTCAATGCGAGACAAGATTTATTTTATTTTAAAGTTTTTTACATGAACTGATTAGTGTGATAATTAATATGGGTGAAAAATTGTATAAAACTTCCTGAGTTGTCATAAAATGCGACTAAGATCATAGTAGTGCGAACAACTTCACACCAACCAGGATGGTGATGGGTAGCAGCGTTACCATATCCTGCCACAACAATCCAGCTTGATAACCCGCCTGCCATGCGTGGTGAATATTGGCATACTCCCCCAGGGATTATGTTGGAGGCCTAACTTCAGCAGTGGACATCCAACGGCTGATGTGATGGTGGATTTTTCCATTCCACCCTCAAAGGTTTAAATACTAAACTAATCAATAAAAATCAATCAAGAAGTCGTAAGCGTCATTGTGCTTAGTACTTCTAACGATAACGGCTTGGGGCAGCAGCTCCGAAAACCATCGAGGAGCACAGTTACATGGATTTATCATAGAAATGGACCTCCAAATCCTAAACAGAGGACAAATACCGACCTTCGAGACATACAGAGGCGAAAGGCTATACTCGATCTGCGTTGACGTGACTCTTACGAGTCAGTCCCTCCTCGCAAAAATGAAGAACTGGAGAGTGGATCGAGATCTGATTACATCCGATCATAACGCCATAACATTTGATCTATGCGTTGAGCGGCCCCTAAAACCACTGGAGCCAATCACGACGCGTAGATATAACACCAAAAAGGCGAGATGGTCAGATTTCACCACAATCCTGAAGTCCGGTCTTGTGGAACAAAACGTGACTTTGAGTAGCGTCTCTGATGTATCGAGTAAGGAGGAGCTGGAGGAAATGTTGACCAGGTACACATCGATAATCCGCGGTGCCTGCGAAACAACTATCCCAAAAATAAAGCCATGGAAAGGCGATCCCCGACCACCTTGGTGGTCGGCTGAACTACATTCCCTGAAAAGGGAATAAATTATTAAGAACAAAACGCCGAATAAAAAATGCTACACCCAGCAGAAGGGCGAGCGTCGTTGAAGAATACATAATGGCTAGGGAAAGATACAAAACAGAGGCAAGTGAAGCAGCTACTCGAAGCTGGAAGGAGTTTTGCACGGCACAAGACCGTGAAAGCGTGTGGGACGGTATCTACAGAGTCATACGGAAGACCTCTCGTAGGCAGGACGACATGTTGCTGAGGAGCCCAGCTGGTGAAACACTTACACCAGATCAGTCAGCTGAACTCCTCGCAAAGACGTTCTACCCGGATGACTCTGTGATAACCGACACCGCTTATCACAAGCAAGTCAGAGAATCCGTTGACTGCAAAGCTCCTGCGGAGTTACAGGACCTGTCGGACGATGACCCTCCTTTTACCACCTCGGAACTGGAAATGGTTCTTTCGAGCCAAAATCCAAAGAAAGCTCCAGGTCCCGATGGGTTAACGTCCGACATATGCGCAGCGGCAATAAACTGTGACAGGGAGGTTTTCCTAGCACTGGCAAACAAATGCCTGTCGCTATCATACTTTCCCAAACAGTGGAAGGTCGCTCACATATGCATCCTCCGCAAGCCAGCAAAAGAGGATTACACCCACCCGAAGTCCTACAGACCTATTGGACTCCTGTCGATCCTCGGAAAGACAGTCGAGAAACTTTTAATAGGTAGACTTCAGTGGAGGCTCTTCCCAACGCTGCACCGTAGCCAGTATGGATTCATGCCACAAAGGGGAACGGAGGACGCTCTCTACGACTTAGTTGAGCATATTAGGAGTGAGATTAAACTAAAAAAGATAGTGCTTCTTGTATCGCTCGACATAGAGGGCGCCTTCGATAATGCATGGTGGCCAGCTCTCAAAAAACAGCTGGTGGATAAACATTGCCCGAGGAACCTGTATTCCATGGTGGCATCCTATTTACAGGACCGAAGAGTCATGGTCAACTATGCCAGAGCATCCAGTGAGAAGGAAACCACGAAGGGTTGTGTCCAAGGCTCCATTGGTGGACCGACCTTCTGGAATCTTATCCTGGATTCACTCCTTAGAACAGTAAATGGCATGGGAGTACACTGCCAGGCCTTTGCGGACGACGTGGTTCTTGTGTTCTCGAGCCACAAAACCAGTGACCTGCAAGCTTCAGCCGAAACCACCTTAGCTGCCGTCCAGGACTGGGGTATTCGTAACAAACTGAGCTTCGCGGCGCATAAAACCAATGCAATGGTAATAACAAAGAAGCTCAAATATGAAACCCCAATAGTCCACATGTCCGGCACTCGGTTGAGGCTTGTAGAAGAAATAAAACTGCTGGGGCTCATTTTAGATTCTAAGCTCACTTTCAATGCGCATGCATCTGCAATATGCAAAAAAGCAGCAGATATTTACAAACAACTAGCGTGCGCAGCGAGGGTATCTTGGGGTCTGAACAGTGAAATCGTACGGACCATCTACGTGGCGGTGATAGAGCCCATCGTCCTGTACGCGGCAAGCGCATGGTCTCCTGCAGCAGAGAAGTTGTCAATAAGGAAACAACTATACTCACTGCAGAGAGGCTTTGCCCAAAAAATTTGCAAAGCGTATAGAACGGTGTCTCTAACATCGGCACTCGTCCTATCAGGGTTGCTCCCACTTGACCTTCGTATCCGGGAGGCCGCCATACTTTATAAAATCAAAAAAGGTCACTGCGTGGACTTTCTGCCGCCGGGAAGGGAGCTGGAACGCAGGGTGGGTCCAATACAGAATCCCCACCCATCTCTACTCAAACCAACTGAGTATGAGTGCTTGATGAGCCTGAACCCCGGAACCCTTGAAGAAAACCACATCGTCGGCCCATTAATTTACACCGACGGAAGCAAAATAGAGGGCAAAGTCGGTGCGGCTCTAACGTGGTGGAACCAAGGGAGGGAAGTAAGGTACTCCACATTCCGGCTCGAGCCGCACAACACGGTCTTTCAGTCTGAGATGTATGCGCTCTTCAGAGCTGTGGACATGGTGAAAAAGTCGAAAGAGAAGTCAGTCAATGTCCTGAGCGATTCAAGATCCTCGCTCGACTTACTAAAGAGCCCATTGGCGACTCACCCTCTGGCCATAGAGATGAAGAGATGCATCAGACAGATCCAGGAAGAGAAGAGATCGGTGCGATTCTTTTGGTTGAAGGCCCACGTAGGAATACCAGGCAATGAAAGAGCGGACCATTTGGCTAAAAAGGCGGCTCTTACGAAAAAATCGGCCCCTGACTACGATAAAGTTCCAATTTCGTATGTCAGGAGGCAGATACGGGAAGAGACAGTCCGATTGTGGCAGGACAGATACAATTCTTCGGAAACTGGTTCGGTCACGAAAATCTTCTTGCCAGATGCAAAGACCGCTTGTAAGCTGGTAAGAAAAGCGAAACTAACATTTGTCGATACACAGATTCTGACCGGCCACGGAGGATTTGCGGCGTATCTACACCGGTTTCACTTGAAGGACAGTCCTTCGTGTATCTGCGATCCGAATTGCGAGGAGACAGTTATCCACATTCTGCTAGAATGTCCGAGGTTCGGCAAAGAAAGGTTGGACCTGGAGATTAAGCTCCAGAGAAAACTAGACCAACATTCACTCCGTACCATCCTGGAGAACGAGGCCGACAGAACGTCTTTTCTCGCATTCGCGAGACACGCCGTGGTGACAGCCGCGAAAAGAAATGGCTCGACCGCTCTACCACAAAGTTCACGGTCAATACCACAGTCTCACAACACCACTACAAACACTTCATCAAACACACCATCAAATACGGTAGACACAGGAAACGTCCAAACTCATAGCCAACAAGCTGTACAACCAGTCGTGGCAGCTCCGTCTCAGCGGTCCCCAACCCGAGCACCGCTGAGCCAGATTATCCAGGCCATTCCATCCGCTCTGCGAAAATTGATCCAGAAGAGAACTGATCAGAACGCACCCTCGCAACCCGGCCCCAGCGTTACAGTAGGATCTTTGCTTAGAGAGGGAAATGGGAGCGGGGAAGTGGGCATTAGAACCAGATGCGTGGCCCTCTTCATGGACAATGAAGCGGAGAGGATCGGAATAAGTTTCTGTCGCTCCGAAGGGCAGGATCGGCTGGTGGTCTCGCCGGGGTTCGCTCTGCTGATAAAGGGCAGCACACAGAAAACGAGCTTCAAGCGCATTAAGATCGACGCGCTTGCGCAGAAATCGGACAATGACTCGATCTACCGGACGGTGCGGTTGCAAAACAAGGTGATCGCTCTGTTCGAGTGGGGAGAAGAGTCTGCTTTTGCGCAGGCAAGCTCGTGGCTGCAGCGGCAGGGTGAAATTCCAGGGGGCGACCCCCGGAAGAATAAGTGTGGACTCTATGAGAGTCGGCTATGAAAGAGGCAACGTGTCTGATAGATACGGCTGCCTAATGGCCTCGAAAACTCACGAGGTCATTGTTTACGAAGACAGGGGGGAGGATCTGGGATACTTAAAACCCCAGTCCAGAACATCTTCACCCCCTGCATGGCTGGCTCTTGGAGGGACCGTACTCAGTGGTTCGGAGCGCCTACAGAAAAAGACCGAAGCCCAAAAAGCGGAATCAGTGTCGCCCACTCCGTACGACACAACATCCAAATCAAAGCCCCGTCTGATGGCGATAGCGAAAATTATCCAAGCGACAACCTCCCCTAAACGAGGAAAACGACTGCCCCACCTTGCCCCAAGGTCGTTGGTATCAACAGATCGGCAATCGGAGGCACTTAAAAGGTTCACCAAAGATGAAAATCCGAGGTACCCACAAACGCCACCGGCCACTCGGACAAAAGCCGACATGGGGCAAGTTGTACCACCAAAGCTACGACCAGCGTCTACGCCGCAACAACATGCGGAAAATGCGTATATCGAGTTCCTGGCCATCACAAAGGCGAACTGCGATGTATGCCTAGCCACCTGCAAGAAAATCATGCAGAGCTTCCAGTACGGCCACGAAAACTTACTGGGAGTGGAACTCGAAGAAGCCGAGGCAGCCATTTACAATAACGACACCCACGAAATACTCAGGGGCAACATGTCGGGAAGGTATATGGCTGCTTATAATACCACAGTCGGCTTCGTGGGCGCGGTCGAAGCCGAGGGCCAGAACGAAGAACCTCAAGCCTTCCATACACCTAAAGGGGATCCAGTGGTGGTGGTGGCCAGGTGCACGAGAGTGATGCTAGGCGACCGGATACTCGAGATGGCAAAAACCATTACGGGAGATCCGGAAGTCGGCAGCGTTTTCGGTGCCTGGCAGTTACCAGCACTGAAATGGATAAACGGGGTCCCTGGATGCGGCAAGACGACTTACATAGTCAGAAACTTCGACGAGGAAAACGAGGTCGTAGTTACGACCACAGTCGAGGCGGCCAATGATCTCAGGCAGAAGCTGACGCACCATTATGGCGACAAAGCCAAATACAAGGTGCGCACTATGGCTTCCATATTGGTAAATGGTTTTCGTGAGGGCACAAAAATAAGCCGTTTAACGGTGGACGAGGCCCTCATGAATCATTTTGGTGCCATAGTGATGGCCGCCCGTCTGTCGGAAGCAAAAGAGGTTATCCTTGTCGGAGACATTAATCAGCTGCCTTACATCGACAGGGAAAACCTGTTCGAGGTGCGATACAGCAGGCCTAATCTGACGGTAAATATATCATGTGAGTTGTCGTGCACGCATCGGAATCCCAAGGATGTCGCTCTTGCCATCAGTGAGGTTTACGACAGGATCTACAGCTCGAACCCCATCGTCCATTCCCTGCGTGCGGAAAGGCTCACTGGCGCTAGAATACCCGAAAAACAGAACCGGACCCTGTACCTGGTCTTCACACAAGAGGAGAAAAAGGAGTTAATAGGCCGGGGATATGGTACCGGAGAAGGGTCGAGCGTCATGACCATTCACGAGGCGCAGGGTCAGACGAGCGAGGAGGTCATCGTCATCCAGACACGGGCAAAGAGACTAAAAATACACGACAGCGTCTCGCATGCGGTGGTCGCGGTAAGTAGGCACACCAAGACCTGTGTCTACTACGCCGACGACAGGGATGACGCAATCGGCCGATTCGTAGGGAGGGCGGCGGAGGCCACAACAAAAGAAATCCTGGAGCACACCCTCAAGATGGCAATCCATCATAGAGACACAGCAGTCATTGAGGATGTGCTCGCACAGCTGGGGGCTGGTGCTGATTAGATAAATCGATATAACATATTGGTGGGTGTGAAATGTGAATGTGAATTATAGAGTACTTAATAGGAGAATTATGACTAGATATAATAATGTAAATGCAAATAGATATAGTATTGTAAAATAAAAAAAAAAAAAAAAAAAAAAAAAAAAAAAAAAAAAAAAAAAAAAAAAAAAAAAAAAAAAAAAAAACATTAGCTATAGATATAGTATTTTAAAAATAGGTTTAGATATAGTATTGTAAAACAATATAAATAAGAAATACACGTAGATATAGTATTTTAAAAATAGGTTTAGATATAGTATTGTAAAACAATATAAATAAGAAATACACGTAGATATAATATTGAAAAAAAAAAAATGTATATACATTAGTATAAAAGTGGTCAGTTTGGACTCTCGTCTCAGGGACTAGAGATATTAAGTCTAGTTTTAAGAACTTATTTACTTTTGCTATAAAAACGTCTGTATATAACAATAAAATATATGTAAAGAAAAGGGTATAGGCGCATGTAAGCCTGTAGATGTGAATAAAAAAAAAAAAAAAAAAAAAAAAAAACGATAACGGCTGTTTGAAAGTACCATTACATTTGATAACAATACGATATTCTAGAGCGGCGTCAGTACGCGATACTAATACGCGCTCAGTATGACAAAGGCATTATTCATTTAATAAAAAGTTTGTACCGGATTATAAACCAATAATATATAACCAATAATATATAATAATAAATAAAAAAAATTGTTAAACTGTAAAGTTTTTAAATAAATGCGAAAAAATCCGGTTTAGATTTTAATTAAATAAGTAAAATTCGCGTAAATATAAGAGAAAGGCATTATTGTTAATGATATAAGAAATCATGATTTATTCTCTATGGGTAAATAAATAAATAACTCATACTTAACGGATTCCAGTAGGATGAGAATTATGTGTCGGGAGCACGGTCTAAAACACAGGTCTTGCAACGATAGTAGTGGGGGTACGTCACCTTAATGATGGCTGTTCTTTTCAATTTCCGGCTGCCAGAGCCATGAAGATAGATGGGTATTCTGTGCAACGAAGTCAAATCATATTTTGAACAATATCAAATCTAAAAAATACAGTTAAATAACGAAAAACACACACAATACTTGGGAGAGAAAAATATACGCCGTATGATTGATAATGAGGAATGAGTGTGAGTCGCTTATAGTAGCTTGTCACTGAACAGGCATGCTCAGTGCGCACTGCGCACCGCGGCCATCGATACTCGATAGCAGCGACGCGACGTATAGGTATAGCGGCGTTGACGCGAAAGAAGTCAAAACCCGATCCTACTAATCTCTCAGTACCGAAATTGGTCTTCGTTGCAAGACCTGTATTTAAGACCGTGGTCGGGAGTCAGGAAATACATCTATAGTCGGATTGCAGAACAGGAGAAATTTCATACATTGACCTTTTACTACCTGTCTCTGTCACTCCCGCGTAAATATATTGCGTCTTGCTCGTACAGATGCAACATCTGCTGCCCAAAGGGATTGTAAACCTTTTTAAATAAAGAACTGTTATATCCCTTTTTACAATGTATTTTATTACTACGTAAATTTATTACTATCTTTGTAAATATTTTTACAATACGCAGTATTTTCTCTTCGTTTTACCCTTTAGCATTTCTTTTTATACTTATTGCTTATTTTATTTTTAAAATCGTTACATTCGAACATCGATTACGTAACAATATAAAGTTCGGAAGTTAAACATTTAACAAATTGTGTGAGTTATTTTAAAGAAACCTTTACGTTTAATTTGTAGTTTTGAACGACATTCCATCTTGGGATGCGTTAGTGATAGTGATTATTAACGATAATTTATATAATAACAATAAATTATTTATTACGTTAGTAAATTTATTTTTTCTGCTTCAACTATTTCATAGAAACCACACTAAATACAAAAATGTTTGTGACCACTGTCAGTAGGCAAAGAGGTCATTGTACGAAATTCTTTCTACTCCGCGATCGAACTATAGCACAGACAAACGTTCCGAACACGACAGACATCTGAATATTTTAATAATTATAATATATAATAATTTGACAATAATTGAATTTAATATAATATAATATTTTAATTGAAATATATAATAATTTGACTGACCCGTTGGCGCAGTTTGCAGTGACCCTGTTTTCTGCTACAAGGGTTGTGGGTTCGATTCCCGCCCGGAGTCTGGGTGTAATATATGTTTATTTATATATATGTATTATTTATATGTATATTTATTTAAAAAAAAAATGTATATCAGTCGGCTGTTACATAAAACACAGGCATTAAGTTGCCTACCTTAGGGACAGACGACCGTGTGTGTGTGTTAAACATATTTATTTATTATTTATTTATTTATTTATATTCGATATGAGTGGGGATCGAATCCGACCGCTAACGCAACAGCCGGTTGCTGAGACCACTGCAGGCACAGCAAGATGTGCCTTGCCAGATGTTGCCAGTGTCTTAAAATATTATTCCAAAAACTAATTCTGACCTTACTTACTATATTTTGTCCTATATTTGTAAGTAATACGAGTTTGTACTTCACATAGATTAAAATCAAGTGCAAAGTATATTTAATTACACTTGTAACTGCGAGACTTATCTATGTTAAGATATTTAACATTTAAAACTAATATTGTAAATGAGAAAGCATTTCTGTCAGAAAATAAACCTTAAAGCAAAAGCAAAGTATGGAATAGAAGTTTGTATAAAGGACATTATTTTTAAATTTACGATAATTAAAATCTATATTTAAAACCATCGTGTGATTAATAAATAAAAATGAAATGTGAAACTCAAAGTAATTATTCTACGCAGAGCGACGTGATATCAACTATTGCAGTAATATTTTATTACATATCATGAAGTTGTTAATGCATTGTAGGTAAAATTATAGTATTATATAGTTAGCTAATTTTCCCATACTTAAATAATAAAATGTGTACATAATGCGATATATTATAATGGCCTTATTTACGTCGTGGATCAAAATATAGAGTATTGGATGTTCGTCTTTGACTTTCGTTGATATTTACTGCTACTGTCACTATATAATTATCTTAGTGTGATTTTGAATCCTACGTTAATTCTAAATAAACTAGTTTTAACATGCGGTGAAATAATTATTGCAAAATTGTTACTGTAACGATTTCAAAGTTTAACTATTACAAACATATTTATAAACAAATTGTAGGTTTCGAATTCAGATCAAACAAGAGAGGTAACAGGTCATTTTAAAAAATTTCTAGTTCTTGAGTCTTGAGAAATAAAATAATGTTTTCAACTTAGGCTGATTTATTTATTGTGTTACGCAAAAAAATTATAAAATTTTATTGACATTTTACAGAACGTTTAAATTACCTTTTAACTGTAAGAATGCAGGTTGAAATCAGGAACAGCGAAAAATGAACATTAGAGAGAAATATTGAAATACAGCCTCGAAGAAAATAACTTGGAAGAAATTCTGTGATACGGATACCCACCAACCAACAGTTGAGCTCTGTGACGAATTACAATACAATCCTTTCTTTCAATAGAAGTCAAGAATAAAGATCCGAAGTTTATTCTTTTAGGCAGTAAATCTTAACTTCGAGGATAAAACAAAATTAATTGCTGTAACTTGTAACACAATATTAACGTAACATAAGGAGTTCAATGAACTGAATATCCTTATAATATGAGTAAGCGATGAATTTTTCTTTATTCTTAATAAAGATTATCAAGCAAATTAGTCTCAAATTATTATTATAATGAAATTAAAATACTTTATCGTTCATCTTATAATGATGAGTGATTCATTAAGGTTTGTCAGTTGAAGCTTATGTGAAAAAACATGATATGTGAAAGATATTTTTAATTGGGTGGATAACTTCTCAGATTAACGCATTCAATCAACCAAATTATTTAGATACATAATATTGATATAGATAGAGTTCATTCGGTATTGGTTGTACGTCCAAATTAATATTATAAAGAATGTATTTTAAACATCTGGGCTTTGATTGTTGGTCGAGGATAAATTAATTTTTGTATTTGATATTATTATAAAAATTCGAACGAATTACTAACAGACAACTGAATTGAAATAGCCTGTAAATCCACTGCTGGACAAAATATTATTTTCTCTAGGAGAACGATTGGTGTACAATTTTTTTTAAATATATTTATAGAGAGACACTCGATAAACTCTTACTGTAGTCGCGATCTGGAAACAGAGAGGGCGCTGTTCTGTCTGTTCCAGAGACTCAAAAGACGCCTGTGGTTTGGTGGAAAGATTCCCTAACACCAGTAACGGTCATTATCAGGTGTTTATTATAACTGTCCGTCTCCGAGGCATGGTGGGGATACAAGCACCACCAACCAAGAACTAAAGACCCAGACCAGAAATAAATATATCTATAAGAGCTAATTTCCGCTTCATGTGGAAATGGAAGCCACGACCGTTGGTAGAAATGGAACTTTCGCGCTACTACATTAGAATGGTCGTCAGATAGAGACAGATTGTCTTATAGACAGTGTATATCTTAACTTTGTGGGTTTCATTGTCAAAAAGGCCTTAAAAATTACCTTAATAACTTTTGTGTAAATTGTATATAAAAGCAAAATCTTGTGTAGGTACTATTGTTTTGAAAATTACTTCAAGATTAATATTAAAGAGGTGTAACGTGAAGGAAGAAAAGTTACTGAAGAATCGTAACTATGATGAGTGCATATATACACTCTGAAGAAGATAAACTCAATTTTTTTATTATAATTTAACTTCAATTATAACAAAACTTTTAACTTTCGTATAACCCCGTTAAATGGCAGATTTTTTATAATCGTGTTAAAAATATTAGACTTTGATTAATAAAAATTAATTGAAATAAACAGAGTAAAAAAAGGTAAAAAAGAAACCTTTAAATAATGTTTAAAATAACGTTGAACTTTCATATGAATTTTCCCGCCTCAACCATAAGCTCTTAAAAATAGAATTTATAAAAAAAAAAATTTAAAAAAAAATCTTCGTAAAATTGTTCCGTAGGTATTTAGTTTTAGTTTGCTTGGCGATGATAAGTGTCACTTGTTCATGACATATCTATTAAAAATATATGAATAATATTAGCCATTAAAAGTGAAATATTTATTAGACAATGATAAAACCTTCTAGAGCAAAACAAAGCAAAGCAACCGGTTCAACCACTTACGTGTCTTACGTTCGCACGATGCACTTAACAATATACAATAAAAAAAATTGCCATTTCGCAACAACCCTGAGCGAAAATATTACACACAATAACTTAAAAAGACATACAAAATGTATTGTTAAAAAAGTCCTTCGCTACATACTTTATGACAGTATTTTTATACCACGTGATTTATGGAAGACATTATAATATGTCAATATGTCCTAGTTGATTTTTTAGGAAGTGACATTTGGGTGTTTATTGTCCTTAAAGATTGACTTATATTATGTTGTCTAGATAACAATCTGTTTTGCATTCATAGCCATGAATAGTAAAAAAAATACAATTGAATCTGGCGTATATGAAATAATTAAATTAGAAAAATTGGCCAATTATTTAAATGTAAACGAATTAGATGATATTATTATATCATTGCAGATAAATACCATTATTCATTTTACAACAGAATATGTCGAGAAACCATAGAGACTTATTCTATATCTAATTTAGTATCTTCTCTATAAAAGAGTATCATTATCCATATTCTACTTACTTATTCTCCATAAGAGTTTTGAAATGAAGACAAATGGAAAAAAATCATGAAATGAACTGAAATGAATCAGCCTGAAAACGTGCTACAGCTGGGAAAAGGCCTATTCTCCATATAGGAGGAGGTTTGAAGCTTAATTCACCACTGATCCACTGCGGTTTGATGGAACTATGCACAATATCCAATTATTTTTAAAAGCTTGTCCCATAAAATATAATTAGTTATTTATTTCAGTAAAATAATACACGCTTAAAGTGTTATAATTATTTATAGTTTATTAAGAAAGAAAAATATTATAATCACGTCCTATAATATCCCGTGTGAACAAGGCATAAATAATTTAAAAAAAAAATGAACTCCGCCATTTTGTCCGCTCACCGCCCCGCTCATCGTCAATAAAATAGCGCGAAAATTCAATTCCTGACTCAGTCGTTCGCGCGAACGCTTTCGAAGTAGACGTGCGTCGGGATTTTGGGTTTTTTATTTTTATATATCACCAAGAGGTGGTCAAGATGAAGTACCTATTTGTTCTCGCTGTTTTCGCGTTGGCGTTCGCCGCTGAAGAGAAGAAGGAAGAAGAAAGACCGAAGATTTTTAAACGACTGATCCCCGCTGACGTACTGAGAGGTACGGTGAATTTCTTTTAATTTTCAAGTGGTTTTTGTTAATTTAACTATAATGTAGAGCTTTATGACACGAACGGTATATTAGGTTAAGAGATTATTTGCCCTATGGGGATTTAGTAACCGCATACACAATAAATTGTATATTATTGCTTATAAAAATTATTCGCTATAATAAAAATTGCATAAAATTTAATTTAACTCTAAGTTTTATATATTAGATCGAATTTTTATTTAAGAAAAAAAAAATACGTGCCAAATTTTTAAATAAAATCTCTAACTTGAAAAATAATATTTTAAAGTAATTCAAAACCAATAATTTAATTTAAAATTATGAAATTTAATTTTATAATTTAAAAAGGTGATAGTTTAAAATTTCAAGTGAAAAATTTTCAGAAAACTAAAAAATAAAATTTTCAAATCGGATTCTTCCAGATTAAAACAGAAAAAAAAGAAAGTAGTTTATAATAAATATATATTGACAATAATTTAATATTTATTATTCTATTACATTATAATATTAATAACATTAAAAAACATTATTATATTTATTAAATAAAATTATAATACTAGTAACTTTAGACATCAACGCGAGTAAGGCTACTCATTGCTTAACGTTATAATAGGTAATAAATAAGAAGGCTTATAATTATCTAGAATTCTAGATTGTAAAGCTTGGAGATAATATCTCGGTGTAAAATTTTATTGGTGTAGTATTTCAAATAGCAAATGGAACATTAATACGAAAATTTCTATTGCGTTGATTTATTTTGTATTTTACATATTAGTTCTAATTGGTTAAGTACAAAATACTTTTATATTCCTTGTTTAGCATTTTTTTTTAATTGTTAGAACTATTCCATATATTGTTACGTAGCAGTTGAAAGGTATTTTATAAACAATTTTCCAAAATATTGAGTTCTTCGAAAAAAATAATAATAACAAAATAATAATAAAAAAAAAAAAATAAAAAAAAAAACAATTAAAATTTTCGAGAATTTCCTTAACACCCCTTGGAAAATTCCTCAGAAAAATATGTTATATAAGAAGATAATATATTTTTATTTGTCTCTGTCACTAACAAAAATCTACCGAGTACTTTATAGAAGTATGTTTATTATAATAATTAATATATAATATGTCAATATTTAATAAGTAGTCGTTGTCAAGTAACCTTGACCTTGACAATCAGAACGACAGACAAAACCAGAATATAGGAATAAATTTATATTAATAATTTACAAATATGTATATAGTATAATTATAATTAAGCGAAGAATATATTTAATTCAGAGCAGAGTCTGTGATTTAAAACTGATTATATTAAAATTTGTCAAGTTTTTACAGTTTTTGACATCGTAGCTTCCAAACAAATGAATTCATTAAATACTTTTTTTTTTTAAGTTAATTTTTGATAACGAAAATAATTGCATCGTACAAACTCTCTAACAAATTATTATGTTTTATTACTAGACAATTATTTATATTTTTATTACTAGATAAATATTTTAGTATCAACATTTAAAGTTGAATGTACAAAGTTTCTAAAATAGGATTAGTTTTTTCCGTATTACGACATATCATGTCGAAACAAGATCTATATTTCAGTCTAGATTTTTTTACTAAAATATCTTGCGTGGCGTGCGTTATTTATAAAATACATGTGTTAATAACATATATATGTTAATTATATTAAATAAAAAATCGTAATAAATTTTTATTAGTAATATAATTTAAATTAAAAAACAAAGTTTCTAAATGTCACAATAGCATTCATAATCCTTTGAATATCACGAAACAAATTTAAATATATATATATATATATATATATATATAAAATTTTATTTTTGTAAATCACAGACTGACATTCGAATTTTTATGTATATATCATATGTTGCAATTATACATTTCGAAGGAAATGTGTAATCATACGCATCCAGTATGTTTGGCAAGCGGGTTGCGCGTTTTGTAACCGTTACAGATTTAGGTTGCGATATGGCATAACGTGTGTGTGTGGTACGACTTACTGCTTATATTAATGAAATGATTCTTTTAATGATTTACGTTCTTATGTTTCAAAAGAATTTTCACTTTCGTTTGGCTTAATATTAGAAAGTTAACTAAACAGTATATTTACGTATTGAAATACTTTTTTCTCTTATTGTTAGTTTTTTATTCGTCATTATAATGCTTAATTTAATTTTAAGTTATAAGTAAATTTAATGTTCCTCTGTATCTTAGTTTACTTACAACTTATATAAAAAAATAACATAATCGTAATTAAAATATTTATAATTGTTAATTTTAAATCAATGTAATAAAAGTTATTATTTCAAAACCGAAGTCTGAAAACATTGAACAAAGAAATCATTCCATAAACATGTACAGAACAATTTATATTTATAGAATATTTGTTCTTTTTTTGTCATAATTATTTTTTATCTGTCACAAGTAATAAAAAAAGTAAAAAGTTCCTGTTGGCCTTTGTTACGGTTTTAGTCATATCAAATGTGAGTGGTCGAAGAAAGGAAACCTTGGATTATTCTAGAAACATTAACGAGTAAATGTCTAATATACTAACGTAATATGATAACGAATTCAACTTGACCAATAAGGCTTGTTATACTTATTAAATAGGGAGACCCAGTTTTATTTAGCTTGCAGCGTGGCGAATTAAGTTTAAGACTTTTGATAAATAAAACGGATCTATCTCCAGCTGTGGGATTTTGATAGGATAGTTTGTGATTGTAGATATTTGAGAGCCAGTTTTATGTATCATTTCTCTTTGCGTGATGTACCTATATATTGCACGTTTTCACGCTACATTTCGTTATACAATGGTTATGTATCTATATTTCATAATAAATTCCGATTTATCTATAGCATCCGCAATGTTTTTTTAATGCGATAAAATGTTTGAATTACGGATTTTAAATTTATATCTAAAATATTACGCGAATTGAAAAAAAAACAAATAATAATAATAATAATAGAAATGGTCAATCTAAAGATTCTTCTATATATTGGAAGAATTTATTTCTTCTTAAAAAACGACATTCGTTCATTCATTTCAGGCGGACACGGTTTATGCCAAAACTGTACAATAATATAAACTGTAAATATATATCATATTGTAAAATTTCGAAATAATATTCGATATATATATATATATATATATATATATATATATATATATATCGAATATTATTATAATATAATATATATCGAATATATATTTTACCGGTGGGAGGGATGCGCTGTGCCGCGCTCCCGGCTGCATGGGTACCACCATCTTGCTTATTTCTTCCGTGAAACAGCTTTGCTGTGTTTCGGAAAGAAGGGCAAGACAGGCACTTACCATCAGGTGGCACGTCTGCCAGTTTGCCTATCCAACTATCATAAAAAAAAAAAAAAAAAAATATATATATATATATATATATATATATATATATATATATATATATATATATATATATATATATATATATATATATGTATATATTTAATAACTTACAGATATGAAATTTAAAAAACAACTCAACATAATATCGTGTCATTGTATTTGTAATAATAAAGTAGCGTTGCAAAAATAAATAAATATTGAAATTGATATTCGTTCATTCCGTGACTTAATCGAATGGAAAGTGAGTGATCATTGACATTTTTCAGCAGTTTGTTTTAAACTGACAGGTGATCATTATAATTTCACGTGAACACGATTGAGTTATTTTATAATTAATTATCTATATTATGAAGCAATTAACAATAATCTATAGTTAGTCGATAGCATAAGATGTCTCTAAAATTGGTTGTAGTTAATTTTTTTTTCTCGTCTTTAATAACTTTGGAGTAATAATAAAACGTTTTTTTTTTAAATTAGTCTATAGAACTATATGGTTTAATAATGAAGAATATGGAATTTTTAATCCTTTCAAATCATCTCTTTTGTTCCAATTATGTATTCATTTTAGGTTACCATGCCAATATAAACAATAAATTGAATAAAATTGCAACGTTATAGGCGTATTAATATAATCGTAAATGTGAATGTTTATATTTTAAAGTCAATTTTAAAATTAACTAAATGTCAATTTATGAATATAAGGTTATCCGTTGTATTTTATGTCATAAACAAAATAAAAAAGTTAAAGTTTATTTTTATACAACCGGCTGAATATAGTTACAATATTATGGTACAAAAAAGAAAATATATTTTAACCGATTTAACTATATTATAAATAATAAAAAACAATGCTGAATTAGAAAACTTCGTTTAATTATTAAGGTAAAAAGTCCTTTAAATAAGTACGTAGGAGTGAAATACAAACTTTCTAAATATTAATTGTTATATTTTGCGTCTCCTAATGTTTCAAATTTATTTTAATTATGATTGTATTTAACATTAAGCGTAAAGAGATATAATCCCATACTATTGATCAGTGAGGAGTTCCTTGTAATGTTCCTCTGGTGAGAATTGACTTTTTTATAGGGCTTAACCTTCTGGATTAATTCCTATTTCTGACATACTCTGTTTGAGCCTAAAAGCTAAAGTTGTTATTACGAGCATATATTATATTTTTTATCTTCCCTTCTTCTTTCAATGGTGCCAAAAGAGCACAGATGATTCACCAATGTCACGTAGAACGAGATTTTTTTATATGATATTTTATTTTAAATGTCAAGAGGCAGTGTATAAATGCTAATACATATTACATATTTAATTTCAATTTTATGCTAATACATATTACATATTTAAATTCAACCTAATTATGTCAGTTTTACAAAGTGATGAAATTAATACAAAATATTCGTTAGAAACTTTGTTAGTATTTTTTTACTTAAAAAAGTAATTTTAATTACGATTATAATATATTTTTGTAACAATTTTGAATAGCCCGGTGATCTGTCATGTAGGTTAATCTAACACAGACCAGCCTATCATAAAGATTATAAAGATTTCTTTTATGTCTCTGCTATTGAATATTTATTAAATAAATAAACATTAATTCAATTATGTTTACTTACTATTACGACAGCCCACTTATTACTTATTATAAATAAATAAATATGTTTAACACACACACAAGGTCGACTGTTCCTAAGGTAGGCAACTTAATGCCTGTGTTTTAGGTAACAGCCGACTGATATACTTTTCTTTTAAATAAATATACATATAAATAATACATATATAGATAAACATATATTACACCCAGACTCGGGGCGGGAATCGAACCCACAACCCTTGGAGCAGAAAACAGGGTCACTGCAAACTGCGCCAATGGGTCAGTCTTTTTATATTTTATATAATTATTATTAATGAGTGGACTGTTGATATTAATTTTTAACAAAGATTAAGTTCTAGGATGATGATAATGATCTCTTCATTAGAAAAAATTAAAATATAACGTAGACACAGTAATAGAGCAGTTTTCAAAGCATATTCAAGTATACCATTTCATTTAATTTTACAGATTTATTTTATTTTATTCATAAGTTGACTAAAACGTTTGAGTTGGCGTTGGAACACGCCATTATTATTATTACGTTATTTAGTTATATAACGAACCGCTGTAAGTTATTTAACATTAAAAGTGAAATCAAGTGGGAAGTTGATGAGTTATTCTTGTTTTCTCGTATTATTCAAACATTAAATTATCGTTACTATTATTTCAAATAATTATATTCGATTTAATTTAATTAATTCAAATTAAATAATTATTTTAATGTTGGATGTTAAATTTTGGACATGTAAAATAGGTTGTAGAACTATTGTGTGATTTTAGTGTAACAATATTCGCATATGTCAAGATCTTTTAAATTAATAAATTTTATTTCTGTAAGTTCTGTAAATAGTTCCACCTAAAAAATATTATTTATTATAATTATACTCAGGCCTTTTTTACTTCTTTTTTGGGGGCACGCTAATTCTCGAAATTTGTATCCATAATTTTTATACCCCTTCCCCACCTCTTACCACGTTGTTATGCCAATGTTTGGATATTTTCGAAATTTCTTTAGGGACACTGCGTGCCCCCGCGTGCCCCCACAAAAAAGCTAGACAATAAAGACAATAATATACTAGACAATACGTGTGATTTCACCCATATTATCGTCCGTATTTACTGCTCCGCTCTCATTAGTAGCATGATGACCGTTTATCCTATAATATCTTATATATACTTATACATCTACCCTATTGTTTATCATAAATATTGTTATATTAAGATGAGGTGGTAAGGTAAGGTGGTGGTAACATGACGTCATAACAAGCCATTTAATTAAAAATGCCTTAATAACTTTATCAATGAAATTCAAATGATATCACATAGGTAATAATAAACATAATTAATTTATCTATAAAGAACTCAATTTACATTATTACGTGTTATATGTATGCATGTTGAATTGGAAATTTTCCCGGTTGTTTTAACGCCATTTATTTTCACGACGGCCATCTTGAATTGCGTTCAGTAATTGCATTATGCAGTAAGTCAATGATCTTTTATTTGCAATAAAAATATTTTTCTTTATTTAATTTTTCTTTTTATTTAGATTTTTTTTTTATAAATTTTAATTCCTTTTAAATCAGTTTTATATATTTTCAATTCGATTATTATGAGTTTCTCTTACTGTATCAGTCTGTAAACAACCCAATGCTGAGCGAAGGCCTTTTCTCCATATAGAAGAAGGGTTGGAGCTTAATCTACCACGCTGCTCCACTGCGGGTTGGCGGATAATTTCATTACTATGAGTAACGATCGTTATCAAGTGTCTATAATAACAACCGGGACCGATGGCTTTACGTGCTCTCCGAGGCCCACCCACCCAGACACACACCAACATACACCCAGACCGGAAACAAATATTTGTACAAATATTAATATTCGCCCCGAGCAGAAATCGAACCCGAGACCGCTGGCGTTGAGGCGATTACTCGAACCACTACACCAGAACGGTCCTTTTACTAAATATTTTTCAATCAAAACAATATCATATATATAACTCGTGCAAAATTTTTATGTAGAAATCTAGTATTAACTGCCTTCACAATTACCTGTTAAGATCGGTTCAGATAAATCACGGCAACACATGAAATCGAACGTTAGTGAAAGTTAGAAGTCTCTAGAAGTGTCAGAATGTAGGGCGGTTAATCCGAAGACGGATCGTTATTTCGTAATCACTTGTGTAACAGTGTTTTACAAGTGACCGATCGACTTTTTAGTGTAAAAGTATGTTTTTTAATACGAGACCAAAACTTTATTGTAATTTATATTTATATTTTTAAGTTAATAAAAAATATATGTTAAAAAACAACTCATTAATATTAAAGAAAAAAGTTTTAAAAAAAAGTAACAAAAACTGCGTTGTACAATTAGTTCTGCCTATGGTAATAAAAAATAAATAAAATATTTTTTATTACCACAGGCAGAACAGAACTAAATAAAAAAATGATTTAAAAAAAAAACTATACCGCCAAACTATTGTCATTTTGACATTTAAGTGAATGCATTTCAATGCAATCGTGTATAAACCAGCCTTGGATGTAACAATACGTCCGTTCACCACATGAGTAATCTTTTACAGCCAACACAAATTTAAATTAAAGCCAACGTTACACATAGTTACTTAATATAATTAAAAATAATAACTGTTTATTCTTATATGGCAATTAAATTAAAAATATTTTAAGGTAATTCGAAAGTTGATTTTAATCGCTTAACGTATTTTTAATGTTTTAAACCTTGAATATTTTGATTGTTTTTAGCATTTTATAATAAATTAGATGACATAAATATAAAGATTTTAAAAACAGTAGTATGTGTACAAAATAGTGAAAATTGTATATAATGTCAATAATTAAACTGAAACTGATATAATTAAAGCATAATATAGTATTTCATATTATAGTACATCATATACACAATCCTTACAGCCTGATTGCAAGCCCCAGTTGCAGTGTAACAAGTTGACAGATTTACGTGGGATGAATTATTCAAGATTCTTGTATTACATCAGTCGTTTACCACACAAATAAACATGCATTTTTTGCAATTGTATGCAACACTCATTTTATTTCCTCATGTACATTTTTACGGTTTTTTGTATGTGTGTCTTTGTGTGTCTGTCTGTGAACTGTTTAAATAATCTAACCTTATTTTATATATAATATTATAAAGAGTATAACTAATGCGTTTTAAAACTCTAAGCGGGTGGAACCCGAGGACACAACTAGTTATAGGTACTAATTAATGTATCGAAGTCGCTTACATATTAATCTAGGTGTGGTAGTGCTTAATCTTTAAATCTAGATTCTAGAACAGGGTCAGTCACGCGAAACCTATTCACACATTGAAATACATGTACTGTACTTTAAAGGGAATATATGTGAAAATCCATTTAATAAAATTATAATGATAATTTAAACTTTATAATATAATAAATCATTCAGTGGTAATATACTTTAAATTTAAAATAGATACATAATATATTTGCAAGACTAATGTAGACCGCTGTTTCGATCGATATACGGTACTCCTATGATAGCGTGATGTATGACAGGTAACAACTTTCCCTAATAAACATATTATTTAACACGAAAAAAAAATAAAATTCTTAAAAGGACTTCAAACAGAAAAATTTTCAACTTCAACAATTCAACAACACCTATAAACCTGATAAATAAATAAATAAATAAATATTAACCAACAATCACACCACGTTAACCTAGCCCCGTGGTAAGTTCGTAAGAACTTGTGATACAGGTACTAGGAACGGATATAAATTTAAGATATAAATACATATATACATAAATACACATCCATGACCCGGTGCAGACATCTATATTCGTCATACAGATTATCTGCACCTGGCGGGATTCGAACCCGCGACCGCTGCGTAGAGTGTCCAGTTGCCTGACCACTAGACCAGCCGGCCGTCAAAATGATGTATTATACTGATATAGTTTCTTGTTAAAATTATATAATTAATAATAGGTACCAGGGGGACAGAGTTTTGATTAGGTCTCGTAACAAAAACATTTTTTTTCCCGAAAATATGTCACAGATAAGTAAAAGAGTTTTGAATAAAAAAAATATCCCTAACGTCGAGGTCATAGTACCTGTCGAGTCTCTTGCAGATTTCTCTCAGAATAAGAATAATAATATAAGAAAGCAGAATCTATTCCGAATCGATTGTTAGCTATATATAACATACAAATATAAAAAAAAAATTGTCAAGAAAAAATCAAATTTGGTCTTAATTTTCTATTTATCCTGTTGTTATATCTTAGTAAAATACTGAAAAATACTTAATAAATTTTGTTCCTCTAGATTTCCCCGGCCTCTGCTTCGCTTCAACCCGCTGTGCCACAGTTGAACCTGGTAACTCCTGGGACTTGGCACCCTTCTGTGGCCGCAGCACCTGCGCACTCAGCGAAGACAAACCTCCCAGGCTCCTGGAACTCGTTGAGGACTGTGGACCCCTTCCTTTGGCTAACCCTAAATGCAAGCTTGACACTGGTAAGGAGATTTTTTTTTAACAAGATAAGCTAGAGTATAAAATAGACTGTTGAATTTTCAAGTTGATGTACATAAATACATCTTGTTCTCGATACTGAAAGAAAATATCCTGGAGATTTTAGATTCGTCAAAACTTATTAGAATATAATATAATACTATTTACCAATCTTCCCTTAAAAACAAAATTTGCCCACCGTTGTAATACTAACATTTCGATACAGTACCTCATAATGCACCTAATCAATTCGAATTGTTCGCGTACTCAATTACTTACCGTATTTTCCAAGAAACAATTTTTATAGAGTAACATTGAATGACTTTAAGAAAATTTCACATCACTTTTAAAACAGCTGATACCGATAATATCATGTTATGATTTCTTATAACTAGATTTTGAAATGTCAATATTTATGTTTCGATTTTTTTTTTGTGTATCTTCATGACGTCTTCGATCTTCTTAACGATTTATATGCGAACTAATATCAACAATTCTTACTATAATTTTACGTTTTACTCAATATTATAAATACGAAAGTCTGACAAGAGTTGATTTTGATGAAATTTAGTATGTAAATAGATGAAGATCTAGAATAATATGTAGGCTACTTTTAGATATTGGATTATATCTAAAATATCTACAGTTAAAGCTAGTACTCTTAAAACCGGTTTAGGCAGAAAAGTTAGTTTAGAAATAACAGTCTTGCACACTTAGTCTATACGAAGTAATATCTTGAAAATAATTTGTTGTTAGAGAAAATTACCACTTGTTAAAAAGTGTACTCAATATTACAATAAAATTCGTTCTTTACTATAATAGTAGTTTAAGTAAGTAAAAAATGAGTTAAGCTCTGTGAGCAGTACTAATTGAAATAAATAGAGTTAATCAGTGACCATCAGATGACCGACCTTTTTGCTCTATTAACCTGAGGTCATAGGTTGTCAATGTTTTTATAATTATCTCTCATTTTACAAGGCAAAAAATGGCTTTGTATTTTTCTTCATTACATTAACAAATCATAGAATTTTTACATTTTTTATTTAATTTAATTACATATATTTTTTTTTCTTTCAGTACAAATTAAATTTTTAATAAATTTTTTTTCCAGAAAAAACCAACAAGACTGCTCCCTTCCCCGATTGCTGTCCGATCTTTACATGCGAACCTGGCGTCAAATTAGAGTTCCCAGAACTCCCAGTACCTCCCCCAGAAGAAGAAACGAAAGAGGAAGCTAAAGCCTAAATTAAAAACACGTAGTTGTAAATTTTATTAATTATCTGTGGGCGCACAATTGACGTTACACTTTCCCGCGTCCATTTCAAAATCTATTGTATCCGTATTTATGTTAAAAAGTAATTTTATTACCGCTTTCTAATTGTATGACTAACAATTAACTATTGTTCGAAATTCAAAGCGGTTTCCTATTTCCGGTTCCGTTAACTGTAACAAAAGTGTCCTTTGTTCAGTTTTTAATGTTGGTCACATTTTTTTTATTATTTTTTTTAGAAGTATATCGATCTTTTTTTTTACTTGAATACCTACCTATTATATAAGCAAAGTTTGTGATATTGATTAAATAATAGAAAAGAGATTCAATAAAAAATACAAATTTCTAAATTTTGATATTATTTTATAACTATTCCTATTTCTTTATATTTATTTCTATATATATTTATATAATTAAACACGTAAGTGCATTTTTTAAGTACATCGATGTAATGCCTTATTCTGTTATAATTGTTAAAAAATTTTTAAATGTTTATAATTGTTAATAACTTACCTATGAGATTTTTGATTTGGTTGCAAGTTTAAATTAAAATCTTCCTCATACGTATTTTAGTCATAGCTGTCCCTCGGTTAGAAAGAGAGAGACAATGCAGTACTGGTTGAATTACATATATAATTCTTCTATAATTCTACCAATATATTATTACTGTTCATATTAGAGTTGGTTTGATGATTGGTTTGTAGTCGAAAAATTAAAATAGAAGTAAATACCTAATTGAATGCAACAAAAAAATAAAAATAAAAAATAAATAAATAAATAAAAAATATCGAGATTTGATCTTCGCAAGGCCAATGGGGTACCACGATCTTCTCTCTCTTTCTAACCGTTGGACGTTTCCGCTTACAGGCAGCCGTATGTCTTCCCTACTCTATCTATAATACCTCTATGATTTTACTTCCGTGCTTAAAAATATTCGATAAAGTAAGTTTAAGTTGTTAAAGTCTTTGCAGCATGTATTGATAATATCATGTAAACTCATCATGAGTTTTTTTTTCATTTAAAAAATATATATATATATATATATATATATATATATATATATATATATATATATATATATATATATATATATATATATATATATATGTATATTAGAGGGGGCAAACGGACAGTCGATTCACCTGATGGTAAGTAAAAACGACATCCATAGACACCCGCTACATCAGAGGACTAGCGAGTCTGTGGAGGGAAGGGAAGAGATGGGCCAGGTAAAGGAAGGGATGGGCCACCGGATATCTCATAAACCGAACGAAACACGACGACAGTGCCGTCATTTCACGTCGGTGTTAAGTGAGAGCGAAGTACATCCCCGAGCGCGTCGGCCCATTCATAAATATATTGCGACACAATTGTTAACATGTCCACCTTTGGAAAAACATCCCGTAGGGAGACTCGAGCTCTAAGATCGTAAATGCCGCGAATATCCCTTTTTTGTAAAATAAATACAGTCTCAATATCTGAAGCATTACCCCACAGTAACAGACCGTAAGACATTATACTATGGAAATAGCTAAAATATATTAAACGCGCAGTAGCAACGTCGGTCAGCTGTCGTACTTTTCTAACTGCGAAAGCTGCGGAGCTGAGTCTACCATTCAAGAATGACAATTGGGAATTCCACTGAAGTTTTGAGTCCAAATGTATCCCTAAGAATACTGTAGTATCATTGACAATAAGCCTCTCGTTATTTATTTTTAAATTATAATTTGGATGTTTAACATTAGGAAACGAAAATACAACGCACTTAGTTTTTTTGGCGTTCAAGACGATGTTGTTTGTTTTAAACCAATCCTGAATTCGAGAAAATTCACGTGATAGTGCACTCAATGGGAAATTTAGACACGTATCTACAAAAAATTGATGCCTATGCCATAGTGTATGGATATATCATTATAAGAAATATAATTTTTTGTTTAACAGATTGTACTACTACAATAGAAAATAACGTGACGTTTTAGCACAAAATTAGTAAGCGCAATTAGTATGTAAAAGTACGTAAAAAATCCTTTTCGACTAAAGAATCACTCAATTGCTATGTATTTAATTTTGTTCCTTTTGAATATCGTTTATTTATTACTGTTATTTCACACACATAGAATTTGAAATCAGGTTCATAGTAAAAATAACTTCAATTGTATTTAAGATAAAAACTACACCAGAGTTAGACTTCCAGGATCACAATTTTGTGTGCTGTCAACTTTTTGTGATTGAGTGGTGCTCGAACAAACATAGGTACAGACATAGAGACATTCAAAAATTCTAAAAATAATTATTATGTCTTCTAAAACTCTCATAAGAACCCTATAATTAATTAATTAATTAATTTATACTTTTTGCATACAATATAGAGACAATATATGGAAATCGCATCAATCAAATTGAATCAGTTGCAACAGGCGGCCTTATCGCTATCACAGCGATCTCTTCCAGACAACCTTTGGGCTGAGGACTATCGTAGGTGTGGGTAGGGGCGCAAATCTATATATACATGAATAGATATTAATAAAATACAGAATAAAAAATAAAAGAATACGAAATGTAACGATATTAATACATAAATATATATTTAGTTTATATAATTAGTTTTTCTTTAATATCTTTCATGCACAGACATCGGTCAGACATAATTTTATTATACATATTATAGAATTAAAAATAATACAAAATAAAAAAGTAATAAAATATTATAAAAAAATGTCGTGTGTACGGAGTACACATGTCAAAAATGAAACATCTTTGGCAAACTCAATTTAAAATTTATCAATATTAATTGTTAAACATTCTATTACTTATTTACGCGTTGCTAGGATACGCGACATCATACTATCTCATTCTCTCCTACACATTTTTGTATTTATGTCTCTTACCTGTCGTTTTTTCCGTCGCACCCTGTTTCAAATCAAAACGTTTCTAAAAAAGTTTCTCTTCAAAAAATGTGTAATCAGTTGATAAGTAAAAAAAAAACGATTTAACTCAATAATTTATTTGGGAATAATGAATCTCACAAGTATAATGAATACAGAATACAGTAACTCTCAACACTTTAAATACGTATTATATAAACATACAGCTAAATATGGTATAATTAATTATAAATAAAGTAAAAAAAAAAAACGAATATTTATTGTAACACGACAGAAAAACTATTTTCTTTGACAAAACTACGTAATTCACCATAGACAAGCCAATCATTACGGTAACAGTCTATAAATACAATTTTTTTAACATTTTTTATCTATTTCTAAACACAGACTTAATATTATATGATATTATATATTTTAAAACGTTATTATATGTTAAAATAATCAACTATATTGTTAAATCACAATTCTCCTAATAATATTTAGTTATATTGCACAAAATAGACATCAATCGCATTTTCTTTTTAAATATGTTTTGAGCTGTCATTGTCAACAAGCAACATTTAAAATGGCCGACCGTAAAAGCGCGCGAAATCTTAGACAACTGTCATCGTATATAAAATTGGATATTAAAAAAGAATTTTCAAATTGAAATTTAACATAAAAATATTTTTATATTTTTCTTATAAACTCACATTGCGAAAAATACACTTTTATTAAATAGTTACCATGAAAATATATTTGAGTATGTCAGTGCTAAAATGTTTAAAAATGTTGTGAAATTTTTTAAATCATTATTTTCAATTAACGTCTTTTAACCATTTTTTAAACCATTTTTTTAACCATTTTTACAAAATATTTTGGGATTTTAGAATAGTCATTTTGCTTCGACATACTCATTTGTGCTACTATTTTGAACTTAAAAAACTGATATGTCTGTACGTGGTACGTTAAAAAAAAACTTATTGTTATATTTTTAAGAAAAACAAGAGGTAGTGTGTAGGAAGATTAAAATGATTGTTTTTCGTTTCCAAAACCCTAAAAGTATGAAAATAGCACTTGTCCTCAAATTCTGCATGACGTCATCATTAAAATATTCCTATTTTTATATACATTTATAGAATAATTCCTCTCATATTGACCTTTTTTATTACACTTATTAAATACATTTTTTTTTAATTTTTACTATCGAAGATATGCTTCAAACAGTGAAGTTATTTTTGTTTTTCGTAATTATTAACTACGTGATTTGTATGTGTGAAAGAGATTGTATTAATTACCAATAGTTTTGTCTCTTTCTAACAACAACCTTAAAATTATTCCGAAATATAATCCAGTATAATCACACAGATCACATATCTGATTTATTCCGTCATATTAGTATGTATAGTACTACTAGTTCCGTCATACTAGTGTGTTATAGGCGAGAATATTTTTTTGTAATTATAAAACTTTGAAACAAATTGACATTAATAATTCTTTCGCAACTATCAAACTATATTTTACAGAAGAATAGGGTATAAAGACATTACGCTAGGGCTCAGTAGACAAACTTTGCCACAATTGTTAAAACGGATGTAACAGCAAGCGACTTCGAGTCAGAATATAAAATAATACATGAATAACATAAGTTTATAGCTTAGTTCAGTTTAGTTTGTTTTTAGAATTATTGTGAATTTTTTAAGAAATGTCTACTCCATCGCCAGATCAGCATGACTTTATAAATATTATCATCAGTATATTAAGAGGCCGTTCAACTATTACGTAACGCAATTTTGAAAGATTTTTGACCCTCCCTCTCCCCATGTAATACACCGTAACGTTTTTTTGTACCCCCCCTCCCTAAACGTTACGTAACATCCAAGTTACCATTTTTACGCAATTTTTTTTTGCACAATGTATCGGAAAGTCGCTAAAAATACCTCTGTTACTGTTTTAATCGCATTGGCGGTAGTAATAAATAAAATAAAAGATTTCTAACTCGTAATACATGGAGAACAAAATAAGAATGACGTACAATACAATCGAGGGACTATCCGTAAAACATAAACAAAAAGGGTTGTCAACTTGGGAGAATTTAATTTCCTAGTTTTTTATTATATATATATAAAAAAAAATAAAGCAATATTACATAACGCGTTGTATGGCCATTCTCCGGCCCTTGTCACGCATCGTAACGTTTTACAAGACCACCCCTCCCCCTTAAATTGCGTTACGTAATACTTTAACGCCCCTTAAGATCTCGATATATTTCGGAACACATTTGTCTTCTAGTAATACACAATCACGTAGTTGTACTTACATTAAATTTCGAATCTAATTTGCACAATAATTCTGTCAAATTTTGACGTTAATACCTTTCTAGCTGTTTACGAAACTACAATATAATTATTTCACTCATTTACGACTGCTTCAATTGTCTATGTATCTCTAATTTTGCTCACTAGAGATAGATTGTTGACATAATTTCTTTTTATGTCAGAAATATATCTCTAGTTATCAACATTTGAGATTATTGAAGCACGCCGTTAGATTTGGTTTGTTTTTGTTGTACAAATTAGATCGAGTAATGTGCATTGATCACTAACTAAGCGTATGCACACATAGGAAAAAAAAGGATTATTTCAAAATGCATAACAAAAATAATTAAAGAAGCACATTTCCATTTATAGAAAATTTCACACTAACTTTAAACTCGCATTCAAAAACTCTGAGAGTAAAAAATATATCTGCATATACTATGACGATATTTATTTAAACCACTGAATGCCTGAGCCTCCCTTATAATCTAAGATTCAGATTGAATATAGACGATAAAATACTGTCACTAGAAATGGTTATATGTTTGCATCGACACTAGTTCTCAAACTGTTACGTAAGTTCATTAAAAAATCATCATCAAATAATTTTTTAATGGTAATACTACGTTATACTCTACTTATATATTCTCTACGTCGGTATATTCAATAACGTTTCACAATTCTATACCTATTTATCTTAATGATCTAATTTTTAATTTTATTTTGTTGGCAATCTCCTAAAATCGGGTTTCGAAGCTCGGTTAGGGGGTAAACAATTTTTATTGTATTTTTTATCTGCAACTATGTTATAAACTGTAGCCGTTCTAACACCAATAACAACGAGCTACTCGGTTATCTGGCATACATTTTAAAGATATTTCAGGCTATTATGCTTCTTATTACATATGCCATAAGGGCGTCTATCTGCACGTCAACGAGTAGCCCAAAGTTTATATAAAATATTCTACGAAATTCTATAAAATCTTTATAAATGTATACAATATTGAAACTGATTATCAACACTGATTCGAACTAAGTACATCACTATAAGCTTCGTAACATTATAACAAGAAGCATAAATTATTCTATCATATATATATTATATTATATTATATTATATTATATTAAATAATAACTAATATAAACTAACGTTAACTTGTCTGTCTGGTTCTGGCTATAAAAGTAAATATATGTAGTAAATCGTACATGTACTTTAGACTGTATGTAAATTTCCTAAATAAACAAAATTTTGACACTTGCGTTATTGGCAGTTGTTTGATTATTTCCATTTTAAATCTTACGCATTATGTATCATTTTACATACTAATATTATGTAGTTCTAATAAATAATTAAACGAAATTATCTACTCGTTTTGTGCGATATTATGCGACTTTTTATTATTAATATCTCTACAGTTTAACAATTATTAATAATCTAACCACTTATCGAAAATCTTAACATCCATTTTCTAACATCATAAAACGTGAAAGATTACAAGAAATGGTTTTAAGAATGCCAGGTGTCACTAATTCCGGCGACATTCTTTAAAAACCTATTAATAAAAAATTTAAAATTGAAAAAAAATAATTAAGTAACGAAAAATCGATTAAAAACAAAATATTTCGAAAAATGAAAATAGTAGCACCAAAGATAGTTGTTCAAGTTTTTCAAAATTTAAAATATTTAAAAGTATATATGTATATAACTTCTATATGAATTTCTTTGTGCACATTTTGTGTTTTTAATAGTTCTTATAAGTTTTTTTCTACAGTAGAATACTTAATAAAAATAATTGGCTAAAAATCTAACGAATAAAGACAAATATTATATTTATTAAAATGTTTTTATATTCACATAATTTAAACTTAAAGGTCTACATTAAAAATAGTAGATGATTGCCAAATACTATCTCTGAAATGATCGGATGATGATGATATACGTACTATTAAAATATTATAGATAATAATTATACATACAAATCGAAATACCAACAAAATATAATAAAAAATTCGTCATTATGATACATCGTAACAATACGCCATTTGGCTAATTTGTGATCTTTTAACACTCCATTATTATATTAATTACCTTATTAATAAACGCGCAGTAACAACATATTATCAACATGTCACTGTCTAACATACGTAACAATTATTGAGTTAGAGAAGGACAGATAGATTAGTCAAAGAAGTCACGTTTATTAATAATGATTTTAGAATATTCATTTTAGAATAGATCAATAGCTTCTTTCAGGTGGTGAATTTTAGTTATCGATATCATAGCAAAATAGATTGTCATTTTACATTATTAATAATATGCAATGTTTTATTAATAATAAAATAATAGTATTATTGAACTTTGTTTATTATATGTCATATTTTTATTTTATATTGACAATTTTATCAAGTTGCAAGACTTTTCTGTCGAACCATGATATCGATGAAGAGATTCAGAATTACGTCATTTAATTTTTTGTTTAACCACTCAGTCTTATGAGGTTTTGTATTAATTTGATAAGGGGTATCATAGACAAGACAGCCTTCAAATTTAATCCATCAAAACTTAATTTCAACTACTGTATTTCATGTTTCATTGACTATTAATAAAATAAATTCTTATTTATAACTCTAAAAGAATTAATGTCTTGTCTAATAATAAAAAGACCCCATACATTTATTATTGCTCGCAAAAGATATAACGCTACCAAATTGCAAAGATCCTTCTCTGTATTGTGTATAGTGTTATCTCTTTTTAAATGCATAATGTATGGAATTGTACGGGCCCCATGTCAACAATTACTCGGGTTTCAGGCGGTGCCATTGAACGATGGTCTGTCGTGGTTTTGTGATCATATCCTGCCAGTGTTTTGTTTCTGTGGCTCCGGAGCCGTTTTTACCTGGAACAGAATGGAATTATTTTATATTAAAAAGCCGTGAGTTTATATGACAGATTTAATACATGTATCTTAATTAAATAGTTGCGGCATCAATTTTAAGCTTACTTAAAATGGTAATAATACAGGACAATGATCAATTTTTTATGAAGCTATGACTATTAAAAATTTAATTACAATTAATAAAGGATAGTTTAAAATATTTTATGTGCGAGTACATGTCGGGGCACGTACCGGGGCACAGCTTCATAGAAAAATCTTTATTATCCTTTACAGCAGTGTTCCCCAACCTTTTTTAGGCCATGCCCCACCTTAACACTTCTAAATTTTTTATGCCCACACGCATAATTTTTAACCTTAAAAATTGTTTTGTTCCCTTAAGAAAAATAAATGGTAACTTTTAGCAAGAAATCACTATGAAATTGTTATCAAAATATCGTAAATAAAATTTCAAAACATATAATGAAAAAAAAAATGAAATTTATAGACGTAAGTCAAAAAGATAATAAACGGTTGGAGAAGGTATAGCATTGCATTTAAATAACCCAAAGCGAAAGGGTTAAAGTCGTGTCGAGTCCATTTTTAAATTGCCCCCCTTAACTATCAAATTGCCCCCCAGTGGGGCGTGGGCCCCACGTTGGGAAACACTGCTTTACAGGCTGTTTGAGTTGAAACATTTAATTTGAAAGTATAGAATAGATTCGAAGAATATTATATAAACATCAATAAACACTAAAATACTCGTATAAAATTATTTAGTAGGAAGTAGAGAAGAGTTAATGGCAATGCAATATGTTATTGTACCTACTATACTTTAAGAATTTCTCTCGTGACATACATACATAGGTTTCCTTTCGGTGTTTATATATGAGTACGAGATTAATTAAATATTTAACGAATTTAAATTAGAGTTTTCATTAGCGCTTGCCCAGTGTTTTTTGTTCAACATACACACACGGTCGTATGTTATATAATTATTATATATACGAAAACTTTAAAATCAATCATTTTCTCTTGACACTGACTGTGTTCCGATATACACTGCGAGCACTGTGAAGCACACTTCAATTTAGTATACTGCGAAGCCGTTCCTTTTAAGATACTGATTACTGTTTAAAACGGAACGCAGTCCAGTATACTATCATCCTCTATTTGGACATTGATTTCAAATGAAAATATTTATCATGTACACGTTTTCTATTCAACAAGAAAACTTATTATTTGAATATTGTTGGAATTGTTGAATAACAATATTAATTAATAATAATAACAATTATTCACGCTGTTATATTTTTTGATCACGTGACTCCAATAAAAGTACCTTACCTCGAAATCGTCAGTGCTCACAGTTTAAAAATGGCGGCGATTTATGACGTAATATATTTTTCTATGGCACTGCGGTAGTGTACTGGCAGTCTACAACGGAATGAATTCTTAACCAGTGATAGCACTGAGCAATGCTTGCAGTCACGAAGAATGGATATACAGGAGTGCGAACGGTAGACGTAGTTCTATACGAATTTCACGGTACTTATGTACACAAAAATATACAAAGATCATAGTTCTCTTTTTTGCCACTGGGTGCGCGAGTATTCGTGAGGTACCGATACTATTATTATAACATGTGTAATTAAATATAGGTAGTAGTTCTCTAGAACAGTTTTATTTTAGTTGCATATTTAATAAATATAATTTTATGTATTCAATATTAATATTTTGGAAGATGAAATAAAACAAAACGAATTCAGAAATTTTATTAAAATACATTGTTTTTTATTTATGTATTAATAGTAATTTTATCTAGAATTCTCTGAATCATCTGATTTCTTGGACAGAAGTATTGATATTTCTTCTCTATAAAAGATAGAGCATGATAATTGATGCTATGCTAATTATGTGAATTGTCTGCGAGGATTCTTATGATATTTTATAGCTGAAAAATATATGAAAATAACAATAAATTTTATTATTCTAAGTAACGTTATTTTGAAAAAAATTAAATTTTTCACTGACTACTATTATCATACTTTATCAAATATTTAATTAAAAAAGAAATAAAAAAGTTTTAAACAAATATACTTAATCTTAAAATGTATATAACATTACATTATATTTTTAATATTTAATTAATAATTTAAAAATTACGTACCTGTTATTAAACTAAAAGTTTAACCTTTAATTTAATCTCCAAGAGTATTTTATGTTGGTGATGAATCAAAGTTATTAATAACAATTTACTACAAAGTTTAAAGATAAAAACAATATAAATAATTGAAAATATCTTACGACATATTATCATGTTGACTACATGTCAAATATCTTTAAAATGGTGGCCTGGCGGGATGTTTTTGTCTCACTTTTTTTCTCATAATTATGTTAGAGAGACGAAAATTATAAATTACATTATTTTACTATTTTAATTACGAACCAATAATCGCACACCCATAACTGGGCACAGCCAATAGAAAGGTTAAAAATGAACTATAAACTCAATTTTCAAAATTCAGAGCTGTCAATAGCAACAAGCCTTCCCGCGTAAATTACAACTTCGATCCTAGCGGACTCTAGCGGCAAAATAATTATCTACTACCTAAATTGATGCCATTTTTTTAACATTACGTTCGCACTCCTTGTATATCAATTCTTCGTGCTTGCAGTGTATAACGGAACACGGCCATTGTATCCTACTTTGAACAGTATTGTTGAAGACGCGTTGGCATAGTGCCTTTACTTTTTTGGCAAAACGCTTACTAAACTTACTTAACTAATTACTATAACGCTCACTAGATGTCGCTGTAACAAAAAAATTCAAGCTATGGTTTGGTTCGCGTTAGAGAATATAAAGTACGCAGGTTAATCTTTTGATTTGTCGACCGAATAAGGTCGTGGGTTCGATTCCTGTATTTTTGGCGTGAAATTGTACATTGAATAACGTGTACAAATCACTGTAAATAAAAATAAAATCAATAAATATTATTAATATGCAAATTGAATTTATTTCAATATTGTGAACTAATGTTAATGAGTTAATTGATAAATCATTGTACTTGTTAAAACAAATAATTTGATATGAATGAAACATTGATTTATAAAAAACCCATGAAAGTATGAAACTAAAATTTGATATAACATTACCTTTACCCTGTACCTTTACCAACTTAATAAATCAAGTATTATAGTTTTTACAATATTAACAACAGTGAGGAGAATAAATTTTGCAAACTATATATTTTTATTGAATAATAGGTTATTTACATAGATGAATTATGTATACAAATTTTTCTTAACACTTATTTTATTTACTATCATTCATAAAAATATATCAAAAACGCCATCTAGTGGTGTTTTAGGATTTTTACTAGATGGCGCTAACTCATTTTAAGAATATACCAGTTCAGAAATAAAACCACTAAATTGGTAACTTTTATAAAAAATAATTGGTAAATTAAATAACTACATATTAATTTGTTTTTAAATATATACAATTAAGAATTAATATTGAAGTGAATATTTTGATTTTTAGTATCGAATATTTCTTTTGTATGTTATTTCAGAGGTTATCTTACTGTGCCGGACGTTTTTTGCCGGTTTGGGTACCTCGTCGTCCCATAAGGAACTTCGTTCCAAAATACAGTATTACAGTATTACTTGACTTTCATATATCCTCTATACATAATAAATATACTAAAGCGTGATATCGATAATCTTACTAAATAATTTAAAGCAATTTTTAAAACCTTATACTTCTTGTGATATTGTATTTTTAAACAAACAATAACATAATCTTTATAAATAAGTCTAAACTAAGAAAACAGATATTAAAAAATATTTTATAAAAAGGAATAGGTCTAACATACCAGCCAGAAGTATTCTGCCAATGAGCTCATTTCGGCCGATGTTGTCGAAGTCCATAACTTGTACATCAAGGGAGCATTCCCTGATTTTCTCCCAGGGAACGTTAAAGGAGAAAGAGTCATTGAAGACCGGATTCAGCGTGCATTTGAAAACGGCTGTCTTACGTTTCTCGATACGTTTGTCACCGAATTGCAGCCAGACTTTTACGTAGGGATCTGAAAATAATATGAAAGATATCGAATAATATAAAATGCTTAATAGGTAGAGTGTGGACGTTAATCTGCGGTGGATAATAGGGTATTTTATCTTGTTCGTACATTGTGTTTGTAACTGTTGAGTTTTTTTAAACATGATTTTTACAACAGAATATACATCCCGTTTCCGTGGTAGCTCTTTTTTTTTTCTTCTATTTTCTCATTTAATTAAGGACAAATAAATCATATGATAAAATACTGAAATCATTGAATTGTAGTTGTCATTCTGTATGCAATTACTGACACTTCTACAAAAAGTAAATAAAAGTAGACCAGTGAAAAATCGTGACTCGATTGAATTAGTATAATGCAGAGACTATCAAAACAACAAGTGTGAAGTCAATGTCAACTTTTATGATACTAAAATTATAATTGGTCGCCAGTGAAATTTATATAAAACAAACAACATGCGACACAATAACGACGATACGCGACAAGGGAAATTGACCGTTATTTTGCGTGAGCAACGAAATAACACTACGTGACCCGGTGCGAAAATACCCGAATTGTATTTAAATTAAAATAGCGTGTAAACCTACTGGGCAAATGCTACTTCTCGATGTACTAGAGGTGTTGGAGCTTAATCAATATAATAATAGTTTATTTTTAATTTATATCATGTGAAGTATTGATTGATGTGTTATTTGATATGATTGCTTTATGTTGTATCACTTTGCGCATAGCTTGTGTTTGCTAATGCAGCTAATGTTTTTATAAAATTTCTTGTTTTTTTTATATTTGAGTTGATTTAATAAATAAATAAATAAATATTAGGACACATTTCACACACGGCTGGTTAGCCCCATGCTAAACTATTTATAGTTTGTGTTATGGGTGCTAACACAACTGATATACTACATATACATACATAAATACTTTATATCGATACATATTGAACACTCAGACCGAGAGCCAACAAATTTGCTCATCACAAAGATGTTGGCCGTGCCGGGAATCGAACCCGGGACCCTCTGGTTGGCAGTCCGGCATGGTGACCATTACGCCAACGGGGTCGTCAAATCATTTAATGAAAGGTAAAGTGCGGTTTACGATTTATGATGTATTAAAAAAACTACTTGCTAGATCTCGTTCAAACCAATTTTCGGTGGAAGTTTGCGTGGTAATGTACATCATATATTTTTTTAGTTTCATCATTCTCTTATTTTAGAAGTTACAGGTGGGACACATTTTACCACTTTGGAAGTGTCTCTCGCGCAAACTATTCAGTTTAAAAAAATGATATTAAAAACCCCAATATCATTTTTGAAGACCTATCCATAGATATCCCACACGTATGGGTTTGATGAAAAACAATTTTTGAGTTTCAGTTCTAAGTATCCTAGTAGAAAATCCTAATGCGGCTTACAGAATACATCTACTTACCAAGTTTCAACAAAGTAGTTCTTATAGTTACGGAAAAAAGTGGCTGTAACATACGGACGGACAGACAGACAGACATGACGAATCAATAAGAAAGATAGAAATTCCGTTTTTTGCCATTTGGCTACGGAACCCTAAAAATGATTAAGCGTTTGAAGTATTCGTATGTCAACGAGTTAAATGCCTTACAAAACAATAAATAAAATTTTAGAATATAAGTGAAATCTAAAACAGTTTATGAATTACAGGTATTTTTAAGAAACGTTATTTTTTTTCTAAAATTTTAATTAAAATCTTATCTTGTAACAAAAATAAATATAATGAAACTACATTTTTAATAACGACGCTCTAAATCTGGCTCGCAACATTATTTCGCAAAAAGCGAGAGGAATATTCGCTGCTATAACTAAAAGTTAGACGAAATGGGTGAAATATGACAGCGAAAATGATTTGATTTAGTAAATACGAGTAAGCACGTTGAAAGAGGTACACTATTTATTTTTGTATTTATGACTTGTTTCAACGTACAAATATCTACATTTTATATATATATATTTCACCATATATACTATATACTGTTTATCGAGCCTATAAAGGCTATAAAATTTCATTTTCAGTGTCTTCGTCAGATTGAGGGCGTCGCGTACTTGCCACTTCGAGCTGTCGTCTTTTATTCAATTCCTATTATTAGTTCACACGTTTCCCATATATTATATTTATACAGAGGCCGCCCGCGAGTTCGTCCGCGTGGAAACCCTATGAGCGACTTCTTCCCCCACCTCACGCGCCGCTCGTCGGACCGCCCGCCCCGCCCCCGCTCCCGCTACCGCCTTCGGCAATCAGCGCCGCTGCCCGTGCCGCTAGATCGCGCATTCAGTTTTCAGAAGCGATAAATGTATGTGTTTGTGTATTTTCAATTAGGAATCAATCCAGCGGGAAATCCAGGATAAAAAGTAGCCTATGTGTTATTCTGGGTCTTCAGCTACCTACATACCAAATTTCATCGTAATCGGTTCAGTAGTATTTCCGTGAAAGAGTAACAAACATCCATCCATACATACATACTCACAAACTTTCGCATTTATAATATTAGTAGGATAGGATATCTTGTTCAAATTTTCAATCTATACTTAATATTATAAAGCTGAAGGGTTTGTTTGTTTGTTTGAACGTGCTAATCTCAGGAACTACTGGTTCGAATTGAAAATTTCTTTTTGTGTTGGATAGTCCATTTACCGAGGAAGGCTATAGGCTATGAAACACCACGCTACGACCAATAGGGGCTGAGCAATAATAAGAAATGTTACAAAAACGGGAAAAATCTTTTTTGAGAGCTTCCGTTGCGTCCTTTATTATGTCTCTTCTCGAGACATTTTTTTAACTATAATCCACTTTTAAAGTAAATATGTTTGTGATGTTAATCACTCTTCTGAACTCTTTGACAGCTTTCATTGCTTCATTATTTTTCTTCTCGAGACATTTTTTAACTACAGTTTCACTTTTAAAGTAAATATAACATCACTCTCTTACTGAGAATAAATAAAAAAAACATAATAATACGTTGAACGACCCAGGAATCAAACCCGAGACCCCTTGCTCGGCAGTAACGCTTGCGACCACTCGACCAACGAGGTCTCCATATTATAGAAGAAGGATTGGAACTTAATCCACTTCGCTGCTCTACTGCGGATTGGTGGATAATATCCTACCATGAGTAACGATCGTTATTAGAATGATGTCTATGATAACAACCGGGTCCACCAGCTTTACGTGTTCTCCGAGGTACGGTGGGGAGACCCACAGGGTCATACGCCCAGACCGTAAACAAATATTTATACAAATTCAAATATCTGCACCGAGCCGGAATCGAACCCGCGACCGCCGGCGTTGAGGCGACTACTCGCACCATTACACCAGAACGATTGTAGATAATTTGTAATAATTTGATACTTCAATTGCTATACGAATTGATAGATTATACGTCGGTATCGTTAATCTTAACTCACAAAGTTCTTCAATAGCGACTAATTTTCAACTCGAAACGAAATTTTATCTACCATCTATTTTTTTTTCTCTGGAGTCATTAATTTGACATAAACCTAGCACGATCAAGTTTCAAAATGATGCGTCTAATTGGTCGTTTCAGATAGTCCTGATTTATGTAGCTTAACGCGCAATTTGCGGATTAACAAGACGGAAAAAAATTTATAAGACTTAAAATAATCTCTGCGATGTAGAACTTTTCACGGATAAAGAAAGTGGTTTTAAACTACTTTAATTAATTTGGGCTGTTAAAATGTTAGGATAATATCAGTTAGGGATGCACTTAAAAATAATGGCGGCAACGACACATAACTATTAGGTATATATTTAGTTTCTATTAAATTTCTAATAGACGCTTATTTTTGCATATTTACAATTCGTTGTTGTACTGACCATTTTTGATAATAGGAACAGTTGTAATAAAAAAATTACAATTAAAGCGTTCCTTAACAATTGCCTAGACTTTACTTAGCCTTAAATCTTATGATCTAGATACATCTTAACAGTCATTTATCGGTAGCCCTAACACAATACGTTTTTATTTTCGACCAGTCTTTATATAATCAATTTATCAACTCAATTAAATTGAAAAAATTGAATACTTAATGAACGTGCTTTCAATCAGTAAATTCTATAAAATTTTGCATATGCATATGCAGATTTACATAAAAGTGAAGATAATAGGTTAAATAAAATTTAACCTTTGGACGTATTTAGCGGAGATTAGAAGGTTATTGAAGGTAATGCGTACCTAACTTCGAAAACAAAGTTATTATTTTCGTAAAAGAAAATAGAAACTTTGTTTTCGAATTTGTTTATGAAATTAAAATTTAAACACTTTAATTTTCTTAAAAGAAAATTAAAAACATTTTCTTGGAAATCTAGTGTTAAAAATTACAAATAGCAGTGTTAGTGTTGCAATAATGAGTTAAGAAAGACGCTACGTGGTAATAAAAAAAGTGAATCAACTGCATTTCTTTTTTTAAAGTGTCATTTTATCTTTATTTAAATAATTGTAGACTCAACTAAGCCTTCGCTAGGTAAATTATCTATTTATCCATAGGTCTACTAGATTAAAATTTTTGTATGGATTGAACTTACCTGATTTTCCATTAATGTCCTTAGCCTTTAAGTTTCTAGCCTTAAGCAGGGTCAGTGTAAGCACGCTGTTGCTGGGATGGTAGCAGAGTGACGTCAGCAGTTCACCGCACTTGTCCTTGGCTGGTGGCTTGAGAGCCTTCCAAAATGATGGTTTCTCGCTTAAATCCACCTGAAATTATGTTATATATAACTTTGATTAAATTGTTTTTTAAGTTCAGTACAGTATGTGTATAAAAGAACAGAATTGTTTAGTTTTTGTAGTTAATTTTGGTAATTTTGTAGTCTTGTATATTAATTACGATCTTTTAGTCATTGTACTTATAATAAAGATAAATGTATAACTATTAATGTAGTTTGAAAAAAAGTTCAACATTTTATCATTAAACAACTTTTATTTTCTGTTTTTAGTTACTTTTTAATATAAGAATATTACCAATTTTACTAAATCTTTATATATTTTATATTTTTCACTTTAATTTTATTAGTTTTTTTTAATACGCTATATCTATACAGTCATTAAATTTTACTAATTTTTTGATTAAAAGACAAAATCGTTTAAACAAAACTCATTAAGGACGCTTGGAGAAAGAAGCTAAATGTTCAATTGTAATAACTTCGTTTGGAGTGCATATGTCACATCCAATTGGTTTAAAAAGATATTTAACTGCGCGGTATTGAACGAAGTCAAATTTGTTTTATATGTAGTTAAATTGTTATAGTATACCTACTACTCGTAGATGAAAATATTCGACATCATATAATTAAAATTAACCGTCACATTGAATTACTTCCGCGCCACCACAGTATAATTTTTATAGAAATAACAAGGTGTCAAATGGTATTTTTGATCGTTAAAATCTATCACATAATACCAGAATTTTTGAGCTTAGCTTTATTTTAATAATTCTAACAATAACTTAAGTCTAATCTACCTTTTCCTTTGTCTATTTCTATTTTTAAAAGTCTTACTATGTCTATTATTTTATATTACTATTAGATAAACATTTCTCTAAATGAATAATATTTATATACAAAGCTGAGCGTCGTATAGCTGTACTGTTAAATTGACTAATCGACACTTTAACATAACGACAATGAAAGGGGTAGATATTTATCTAAGCGGCTAATTCAATCTGATTACGACACTTATATTTTAAATAATGTAAAATATTGAATAAAATCTTACTTGACATAAAGGCAGAAACACTTCCCCGATGGAGTCATCTCGTGAGAAGCGATCGTAGTCGAAGACGTGAAGATGTAACACCTGGTAACGATATCACAAAATTAACACGTCAAACGCCACCTTGATTTTTTAGTTTTTCTGTTTGGGCCATGGGGGACACCATATAATGGACACATAATTTTTCTGTTGGAGCCGTGGGGGACTCCATATGACCGCGAGCCAGAGTCGACTTTGTGTGTTTCCATTGAGCCGTCGTCGTCGTATTAGACGTGACCCCCACGGCCCTGCAGATGAATAAATTGTGTTTGGTTTTTAGTAAAAAATATGACAGAAAAATATGTTAGATAATGTAAGGAAAAAATGTTCAACATAAGTTCTTTAAGCTGGCTCACTCGACTACATAAGTGATGCCCAACTGGTGTCCCCCATGGCGTTCAAAGTGTTAAGATCAGTTGAGTGCAATTACTATAAAATCCTCCCTTTTCTTTCATTTGAGAAAAGGTAATTGTGATATTAAATAAAATTAAATATGTTTAACATACACACCCTGAGCTTAAAGCAGAAAGCAGGTAAGCTTCTGCGCTAACGGGCCAGTCAAATGTATTGGCAGTATTGTCTGGTCATCTATCATGCAATTTATATCACTTCGTTACAGGGGCGTAGCTACCGCCGTATCATCTGTATCAATGATACGGGGCCCCGGCCTACAAGGGCATATTTATACATATTTGTATAAACAAAAATTCGTGAAATGTTATCTTAGGATTATGATCTTCTATTTCTAATAGAGGCCGAAAATTTTGAAAAAATCCAACCGTCTTCAGCTAGTTATAATTTAATAAGTTCGCCTCACAAAAGACAAGTCATTTGGGGCCCCTAACAAATTTTGATACAGTGCCCCTCTAAAGCAAGCTAGAAAGCAAGCTTCGTTATCAACCTATGAATAAGACGTAAAATAGTATTTAAAGTTCCAAGTTTGTTTTATTTGTTTATCATATACATTGTTTGGGAAAACTAAACTAAAGCAACGGGAAACATTAATTTACCTAGATGGCTTATACTTACGCACTTCACTTTTTCTTCTGTAACTTAACGAATACTATTTCTGTCTTTATCATAATAATTTCGACGGTAAAACTAATAAGAAATATCGTGGGAGAAAGATAAGAAGGGACAAACGGACTACAATAACTATGACCTTTGTAAATATTTACAAATATGGTTGAGGGTCAGCCGCAGGGCCTTACAGAGATTTTTATTTATTAATACGCATCGGATCTGCTTTGATATATTATATAGGTAAGGATATTTTCTGTACGTTATTGTTTTATACATTTTATTCTGATTTACGATTGTTGAGCATGAAACATAGGTTGTGTTCCGATATACACTGCGAGCACTGCTCAGTGCTCTCACTGGTGAAAAATTCGTTCCTTTATGGACTGCCAGTATACTGCCGCAGTACCATAGAATATATATATATATATATATATATATATATATATATGACGCTATAAATCGCCGCCATTTTTGCTATGTGAACAATGGCGCTTTGGAGGTAAGGTGCTCTTAATACTTTGATCACGTGATCAAAAACTATAAAAGCGCGAATGATTGTTCAAAAATGTCATCAATATTCAAATAATAATTTTTTTGTTGAATAGAAAACGTGTAAATGATAAATATTTTCATTTGAAAACAGTATCGAAAAATGAGGATGATAGTATCCTGGACTTCGTTCCGTTATAAACAGTAACCAGTATAGCACAGTATAGCAAATTAAAAAGGAACGGCTATAAAAGGAACGGCGTATACTGCGATATACTGAATTGACGTCACACCTTACAGTGCTCGCAGTGTATATTGGAACACGGCCATATAATACCACGATTTACAAGAGCAGTAACAATATGGGTCAATCTATTTAAGAAAGTACTTGATACACATCACATCAAACCTTACACATAACAATTTACATTAACAATGATTACGTAAATTACTTTGATAGTGATCGTCAAATTATTTTGTTTATTAGTCAAAATGTATAAAATGTCAAAATTCATATCCATCGTTGATAAATGATAATCTATTAGGACCCTCTTGTCATAACAGCTGTTGACCAGCTTGATTTAGAATTTTCAAATAATTTGAGCGTGCCGCACGCGTGCGGCTATACGTTTGTGCGTTCTAATATACATATTAATATTATGTGGCTTTTAATTTGTGTGATATTGATGTGACAGTCGTCGTACGAGCAACACGCCTTGCTGTCTAATAAAAATAAAACTCGATACAGAGTTTTATATTACTTTGATTTTAATAAATAGTAAAGAAATTGACATTTTTAACGTGTGTTTCATATTAAGAATGTAGCTGATTGTATCTCTCGTTCGTACACTCAGTAACAGCAATATATGCAAACTTAATATACATATAGATCACTCGCTCCAACCACTTATCTAATATATATACATGCGTACCCGGCTTTGCAGCTTCTGTATAGGGAAACCTTCAAAGTAGAAGGTCTCGTTCCACCTCGGATTCAAGGTTCGACGTTTTATCTTCGTCTCCAGCCGGTGCTTCTTGTCAGGTAGTAAGGTAACCCTGACATAAGGATCAGATGTCCCGCTTAGATCCTTCGCTGGTAGTTCCTTGCCCTTGAAAACAATGTTTAAATTAAAAAAATAATATATATCTATACTAATGAATTAGTGGATAGAAAAGGATTAAATACTCTATAAAAACCGAGGAATTTATATCTTGGAACGTTCATTTAATAAAATTATATATTCAAATATGCACCTTGAAATAACCGACATAAGGTTGACATTTGTTTCCAACATGTAAAGTGAAAAAAATCGTTCCGAGCATTTCGTCGACTACTAGTATTTTGTCTCTTTCTTACGAGTTGCCTTGAATCCATGGTAAAATAAAAAGATATGCAATCCCTCTTTTAGGAACATTTTTTGAGTGCACGTGCGCATTCCAGTTTGTATATAAATTCCTTGGTTTTTATAGAGTATTTAATTTTTTTTTTTTGTAATAACAATGTGAAATTCTAAATTGAAAATTTTAAAATACGCTTACAAATATTATTTATTACAAGATAGGTATAAAAAATGCTGCTTTTTAAACATTTATTTTAAAATAATGACTTCAACATGATATTGACAGGCTACTATCATGTTATATATGATATTTGTTAACGAACGCTTGAAACATAATAAGTCGAGTTAAACAAAAATAAATTTATGTCTATCTGTGTGTACGGTTCACGTTGTTTACGGTTCACGTTGTTTGATCAAATACTTATCGTGGTTTTGTGAAACAAATTTTATATTGATGTTCGTTCCATTGTGTATGTAATAATACGTAAAACTTATAAAACATTGGGTATCTCTTGAAATGAAATGAAGTGAATCGACCTGACAGCATCTTACTGCTCGTAAAAAGTCTCCATATAGGAGAAGGATTAGAATTTAATTCGTCACGCTGTTCCGTCACGGGTTGGCGGATATTTTCTCTAACAAGAATAATGATCACTATCAGAAGTTTACTATGAGAGAGTTTTTTATGTACTTTACCAAGGCACGATGAATCAAACACACCAAGCAGATACAAATATTTCTATAAATATGAATAGCTGTACTGAACGACCGTTCTGGTGTAGTTGCCTCGACACCGGCTGTTGTGGGTTCGATTTCCGCTCGGGGCAGATATATATATGTGCAAATATTTGTTTCCCATCGGGTTGTATGTCCTTGTGGGTTTCTCTACTGTGCCTCGGAGGAGGAATATACCACCGTTGATTAAATGTCGTAAGCAAATCTGAAGGGTGTATAATGTTTCAGAGCACTTTTTAATAATCTTAAAAATCTTTTTATAATCAGCTTCGCATTTTGTCATATTTTTCTACGTCCTTACTTAACGTAGACGCTGAGTGATTTTCTTTTTTATATATTACTTTTTTTTCACATAATATAATTCATAAGTACCTACATCAAGCACATGTCTGGAATATCGTATAATTGTGGCCATATTGTAGAATTGGCCAAATCATAAAATGCTCGAGGATTTCATGAACTGGTCGCATTTCATGTAATATTTCACTGACCATTGGCCACATCATTATGTGTCTTAGCAAGATCATTGATAAAAAAAGTCTAACCTAACCTAACATAACATACTCTCGAGCATTTCATGATGCGGCCAATTCTACGATATGGCCACCACTCATAACATTTATAAAATACTTACTTGTATGATCCTAAGGATCAAAGTAGTGTTTTGAAAGTCATACTCCAGAGAGAAATGTATCTGGCCAACGTTCTCTGAAGGCTCCGAGTTGTCGATGTACATGTCCACCAATGAGATGGACCGGTTCTGGAGGAACGCCATCTGTGAGTCCAGAGTGGTAAACACTATATACGACGCTTTGGAAAGCGCCTGATGTATTCGAAGCGGCAATTTCGATTAACGATTAATATTGCAGTTTTCTTCTCACAGGCATGCAATATTATATTTTATTTTAAATCAGTATATAACTAATTTTAATGTGACATTATGCAAAAAATAAATAAATAAATAATTGCGTTGAATAGTATATTATTTCTCGTTTAATCACTTAAAAATAGTGTGTTTAATTTGTAATGCATATTATGTTGCATAATGTCACGCGCTCTAAATATGCCGCATACGAATACAACGTTGGATTAGATAAATTAACTAAATTAGTAAGTTACCTATAAAAACAAACTACTTAAAACTATTAACTAATCTATTACCCGTTCTTTGTTAAACTTAAATCACTATATTTTATAAGATAATTATGATATTGTTAATAAATTATTAATAATATAGATTATTAATATATTACCATTTTATAATTGAACAATCAAAATTATTAATAATTTATCTACTTATAAAGTAACTTACCTAAACGTTGCATTTTGTAGAGAGATTATTTCAGACTATTTTAATAATTATTTACAAAAATAATTAGTAATAATAAAAAAATATGCATGCATTATTATATTATATTATATGTTTATGAATACGTTTGAAAATGTGAAACATTGATTTTCGATTTTATTGAGAATTTTATTTCAATTTTTTATACTTATTAGAAGAATATCTACATAAGAGACAGATAAAGAGAAAGGAAAAGAAATATCTATATATTTTTATCTATAAATATAACCTTTAAATTAAAAAGATCAATCACACTTTTATGTTTTAAGTGTTAGCTATATTCTTTTCATTATATTTGTATATTGATAGCAATATTGGCTTTTATTAGAAATTAATTTTGTACCCTCTAGCAAATGAATGATACATATATAAATATAGTACATAAGTTTGACGTTACTTCTATTATGTTATTGCTTTTAATATATTAAAAATTATTAGTATTTTTATTTCAAATGCGCAGTAAATATAATTACAAGTTATTTACATAACAAACAGTATTTTTAGTTACCTACAATAACAATTTAATTTTTTTTATTCTATATTTTTTTCTTCAAAGACGAATCAATTTAAAACATTTTCATTGTAATTAATAAATAAAATAAAAATAGATATGTGATCTTTAATTCGAATTTGTATTTGACACGTATTTGTATTGTAATGTAATTTGGGATGGTATACGATCAAAAAAAAAAAAGCAGCTTCTATAATATTCATTAAAACAAGTTCATATTTATTCACAGTTGTTTGTTTGATTTTGAATAATTTAAGGCTGTAATCAAAATTCATATCGTAAAGTTTAAAGTTTTGGAGTTTCTAGTATCAAGTTTCTTGAAACTTTTGAATTTAAGTTAACAACTGGATATCTAGACTTGAATCGGTTTTGTTAATAAAGTCGCATTTGATAAATTTATAAGATAGAATTTTCCAATTTAATTTAACTGTTATATAATTATTATATTGTTTTGATACTTTCAAAATATAATTTTCATTTCATAATCTAATAAAGGTAAATTTAGTGGTTTTGACAATGCAAAATTTTGGTTAGTTGAATAATAATTTTGATACGAATTCGCTTCAATAATTCATAATTATTAAAGTTAAATACGTTTTAATTGTTTCAACATGTACGGGCCGATTAGGGATAATTAGAGATTAACGAGTAACAAATTATTCGTAACGAGTTTCTAATTTGAAATCTCGAGTTATTAATTATTATAATATTAAAATTTATATTCGTATGATGATTGAGTGTAATTATTATATTAATTATATAATACAAATTAATGTTATTATTTATGTTTATGTTATGTTTATGTTTAAGTTTAAATATTTGTTTTATTGGTTTGTAAAGCAGTCTAAAATAAATTTTACAATTAAAAGTATGTTGATATTAGTTTATGGTTTAAATTAGTTAAGTTTCGAATGTATTACTATTATATTATAGATAATTATGTCGCCCCTATTTATTAACAGAACAGTTAATTTAGTTTTTAGTTAACAATATTAAGGTCTGTATTTTTTTAAAGAATTATCAAAATATTCATAATTATGTTATTATTATTAACACAGCGATTATAAAATAAAATTTTATTTTTCGTAACATTTTTTTTTTGTTAAAATTTGTGATGATAATGTAATGACAAAATGAAGGAAAAATTAGTTTAATCAAATAAATTAGTTAATTTTTAAATGTATTTTAATTCCACTATTCTTTTTTTTTTTCAGACAGATTTCCGAAATATAGTATTTTTCTCGATCATTTTATTATAAACATTATTGTTTATTTTTAATGAATTTTCTCGAAAATAAATTTACTTCTAATTTAAAATATATTGCTCTCCTGAAGTAAATACCTTTATCACAGTTGTTTGCAAGTAGCTTAGGTACAAATTATTATATAAGCCTCATTTAAATTATACAAACACTAGACTATGTCTAGACAATTAAGACGGGCTTTATATACCGAAACCAATGATGGTACTATTTGTCCAATATGGACCAATATGAAAGTGCTTGGTGCAACATTAGTGCCAAGGTTGTGCAAATTAAAAACTTTTTAATCATTGTTTTATTCTAAGTGTAATCAATACACCAGTGCATATTGTGATATTTGTATTAAAACGGCAAAATATTCTTAGAGACAGTGGCATTTTAATTTTTATCTTATGTAAAATAATTAACGCTAAGATAAAAAAAAATTAACTATTTTGCCAAAAATATATGCATAGCTAAATCTATTATTATTATATATTGATTATTAATATGTGACTTTTCTAAATATGTGATTATCCAGTTTTATCGTGGCTTTCTTTGTTCTAAAGCGTTTGATTTCAGCGTTTATTATCTGTAAAATAAATTTAAGCAAGCTCTATTCTATGGCTGAAATTATAAGCATTTTTTTATCGTTTATTTATAAAAATTGCAGTTCAATTAAAACAAGCTTAACACTATATTCATTTTATTTTCGTTTCTATTTTTTTCATATACAACCTCATCTACCTACCATTTTTGAAGAAGATAGCATGGAAAAAGAATCCACAAGTTAGAATTTATTAAAAGATATAAAAGAATAGATAAAGGAAAGAAAAGTTTATCTATATCTTTTCACTTCACGTCACTTAGGTGTAACTACGAGAGGAAACAACGAACTAAGTCGATTAGATAAAAATATATGAATGCGTATATAATATTCTCAAATATTTACATATAACGAGCGTCATTATTTGTGAGGCGTGATTCTATAATTTATAATATATAATAATATTTATAAATAAAACAGTATGCGTTTAAAATAATAATAAGATTATTAAGTATGTATTTGAAGATTTAATACTTATTTTTTCTAAGACGATTGGTACTAAATATAAAAGTGTTATTAGTTATATTATTAAAATATATAATTGTTTTTAGTGATCACTTAGCTTGCTAAACTTAATTGTTAAGTAATAAAGTATATTTCTATGACTTCTCGTTATAAATACAGTAAAATTATGTATTCTGTTTCTTTCGTTACTAGATTACCAGAATAAATAAAATATTTTAACTTCAATATAAAAGCAGTTGAAGTTAACAATTGAAGTTTGAAATCAATGAAATATATCATTTTTTTTTTTGGGATTGGGGACTAATAAGTAGGGCAGAAGCACATCTGCTTAACTGACCAGTGACATCAGGCTTGGTGGTTATCATCGACCATAAGTACTTGCAGCACACCACAAATGCCATAAATATGTTACTGGCTAAAGGAAGTGAGAAAGGTGATAAAAAAGGAAATAAAAGAACGAAAAAAAGAAAGAAAGAGAGAGGGCGATGTTGCCTTCTAGATATTTCATTATTTAGTCGATTTTCTGTGAGAGTGCTGAAAAAAATATTAGAACACTTAAAATACTTCGTAATTTTCGATTCGTTTTGTTTTCAACACAATTCTATCAAAGGATTGCTCAGCCCATTGATTTTCTGTACCGTAATGTATAATTCAAAGGGCCAATAAGCAGTCGAATCACGAAGCATAGATATCCTTTACTGGCTGTTTTATTCATGGAGAATATTTTATTACATAGTTTCTTTGTTAGGAACTAAAATGAATAAGGAGATGTCAAAACATATGTTTTATAAGAAATCTTTTAAGAAACATTTTGCAGTAAAATTTAACATATATTCATATGTATATATTATATCGGGATGTATACACATCCGTAATAATTGTATGTATTTATATTTATATAAGTATGTGTGTGCTTTTATGTAATTGTATATATCTATGTATCTATATTTTTTACTTTGTTGTTAATATATAAAAATTAACACACGAGTTACTTTTTATTTTAAAATTTGCACGTGATTTAATCAGATAAAGCCACAGGACGCACCTAGTAAATAGTGGTTGATGCGCAACCACAGGTTTGAAATGCAAATTCTGCTGATAAATACCGAATAAAAACTTAACAGTTGCTCTTTTAAAAGATATTAAACAAATGAATGATTATTACAATCGTAAATATATTAATTATTTCATCATCGGAAATAAACGTCGTCGTCGTAAATATCGTCGTAAATAAAAGTCGTAGTAGTCTCTATTATAAAGAGACTAATATGACTAAAAATAATAGGACTTCGATATTTACATTAAATTCTACATTTATATGGATCAATCAAAACTGACGGTAGAGGCTTAAATTCGGGTAAATACCACATTTTTTTGACTACATTTTTTAAGCAAATATTAAACACGATGATGACTTGCGAAGATATTCAAGGATTTCACCGTGCCTACCAAAGAATAATTTACATAAATATTGATACATTTATCTTTTGAAAAAAACAGAAATTGTGTTTATCGGATATTCACTGATTACTAAAAAAGTCACAAGTAAGAATTTGCATGCCACTGGTATACCATTATATACTTCGTTGCTAGGTAAAAGAATGAAAGGAAGTGGGAGGAGGCTAAAGACGTAATAGGGAGGGAAGGGAGATCTTAGCTTTTAAGATGTATTCCTCGTCGTTAACGTTAAAGTAACTAATTTACGTTGATTTTCAGAGAGGTACTACTTCGGTCGAGCCTGATGTATACGAGCTAAAGGCAGTCAGATTAGTTTTTCAGTTTACAGAAAACTAGAATAAGTTAAGCTGTAAGCAGTGGATACAACAAGTAAGTAAATAAATATATAAATTTAAAGTTTATATTAAAGATACTTTAATAGCCAAAGCAATTCAGGACAAGATCATATACTGTATCAGCCTGTAAATCACCCACTGCTGAGCGAAGGCCTCTTCTCCATGTAGAAGAAGGGTTGGAGCTTAATCCACCACGCTGCTCCACTGCGGGTTAGCGGATAATTTTTCTACTATGAGTAACGATCGTTATCAGGTGTCTATGATAACAAACGGGACTGATGGCTTTACGTGCTCTCCGAAGCACTGTGGAGAGACCCATAAGGACATACACCCAGACCGGAAACAAATATTTGTACAAATACAAATAACTGTCCCGAGCGGGAATCGAACCCGCGACCGCTCCGGCGCGCGGCCTTTAGGCAACTACTCGCACCACGGTTATTAAGATCATAATATAAATGTTGATTGAATTTGAATTGAATGAGTTTGTAATGTTTTAGTAATGTTGGATGGTTTTTAAAAGAGTAACTGTTAAGTTTCTTGGCGATTCATCTCAGCAGAGTCTAAATTCCAAATCGGTGGTAGCTTCACATTAATGATAATTAATTAATTAAATATACTTTGTAAAATGATGATTCAAGAGTGCTTTTGAAGACTATTTGTATTAAAAAAAAAATTGTTTTTTTAATTTACACCAGACGATCATAAGTTCAAATAATCGTGCTTCTCGGTGAAGGATATCATAAAGTTGTTAGTACATTAACTTTTTTAGGCTTAGACACTCACGGTTTTCAAACATAGTTTATTTTTAAAGAACAAACGGGTACATACCTCAGACTTTGTCAGTCTTGTCGTGACCACGGACCATGCAACTGGTCCGAAATATTGCCAAAAATCGTCAAAAAAACTATATCGTTGTATGTATTCGTTTTCATCTTCAAAAATAAACTGTGTTTGTTACTACATTTTTAACTAAATATAATAATAATAAACGTCTCACACTCAACGGCTCCCAGTAGGATGTGAATCCTGTGTCGGGGGTCCGGAAACACACACAATACACAAGCACAAACGTCCAGACCACGACAAACATCTGTATGGCCTATACAAATATTTGTCATGTGCGGGAATCGAACCTGCGACCGCTAACGCATCAGCCAGTTGCTGTGACCACTGTGCCAACGCGTCGTCAGAACATAAATAAGAAATTGAGATTATTTTTTATTAATTTATTGATTTTTATTGAAAACGGTTCTTTGTATCAAGTTTCACTGTACGTAGGTCATTGTACCGTTATTTGTTAAAATAATATATTAATAAACTAATATAATAACATCAAAATCGTTATTAATGTGTAAACTTTCGGCAATTTGTTCTCGATTGTTCACTCAACGATCGTTAATGGATACGAGTATGTATATTGATTTTAATTGGCTCAGTCATAATAAAGTCTATCTTTTTACATTAAACTAAACCTCTCTCGTGGTTTCGGCTGGATTAAATGTCTATGTCAATGTTTGTAAGATAGATAAAATTTTCATTTACCGTTACTGTGTTACTCTTATGGGTCACAGTATGATATTTTATAGCTTAAACAATATCACTTTATAATCTATTAATATAATTATGACACAATAAGATTTTTTTCTTCAACTGGATTAGTAATTTGCTTATTCAAACGAACAAATTTTGAGGCTTATTATTATTAATATGTCATGTTATGCATGTCATTAAAGTCGTATATCGAAAAAATCTGTACTGTATCAGCCTGTACACCACCCACTGCTGAGCGAAGGCCTCTTCTCCATGTAGAAGAAGCGTTGGAGCTTAATCCACTACTCTGCTCCACTGCGGTTGGCTCATAATTTCCTTATTATGGGTAACGATCGTTATCAGGTGTCTATGATAGCAACCGGGACCGACGGCTTTACGTGCTCTCCGAGGCACGGTGGGGAGACTCACAAGGACATACACCCAGACCGGAAACAAATATTTGTACAAATACAAATATCTATCCCGAGCGGGAATCGAACCCGCGACTACACGGTCGTCTGTGTCGGAAAAATTCTGCATTTAACAAAATATTATACAAGCAACCTGCAAGGCAAGTTTGGTCAATTACTCTACCTATTGTAACTACCGACCAACAGTTTGCAGCGCGATGGAATATAAGCTTCAAATTTTCTTTCGAAATAAATTGGTTTCTACACCATTCTAATTTTGACTGATAGTGTATTATAATATAATTCTAAAAGGTTTCTAAAGGTTTGCCCACAAATTTTAACTTACGAATTAATGAAAAATTTAGAATTCGAATACTTATCGAATATTTACGGTGCTTTTACAATCTTAAGCTTTCAATCACGACATTCAATCTGTGTATACTAGCTACAAAATTCTAACAGAATTCGTAAGGAATTTACGATAAAATTCCATTATAATAACCAAAATCAGAGACATCAAGAAAAGGTTGAAGATACCGGCCGTAGGTCATCTACGCTCTTGTAATTAATTTGAAATTTATATCCTCCAATCTAGTGATTCTATTAAATTAAGCGTTGCACGATCCAAAGAGTCTGAGGTGTTAAGAATGGGGTCAGTTAAACAATAGGGTCAAATAGACTGAAATATGCCGTCTATTAAAGGAAATCTTGATAAAGTTTTAAGCCAACGGATTTAATAGAATGGAATTTACCATTTGAATTAAGACGTTTTATTAGGAAATTAATATGTAGACTTGATGAGAGCTTTAAAACATTATTAAGATCTAGATGTTTACCGCGTTTAATTTCACATTATGTTTCTCTTTATTTAAAGTATGCCTTATCTATAGCTAATAGGTATATACCTAAGTTATATTTAGTTATCTAATCTTTAAAGAGTAATCAAAATCTGTTTTTTTTTATAATTTTTGACTTTAGCGATAGAAAAAGAAACAAATGTAATGAAATAAGCGTCTTATTGCTGGCCAAACGCCTCTTCTCATCATAGGAGAAGTTTGAATTTCTGATTTATCGCAAGTTTTATAGATTTTCCGTTTGTTTAATCTTTTTAAAGCTTTTTTGTATCCAAAACAGATTTTTATTCTGTCATCCTAGATCTTATCAAAAGAATCTGAATTAAATTATGATAGTAATTTGATACGATAGGAGAAGGTGAAATTGGTTTCGAAATTTTACGTTACTTGAGACTAAATCGAATTATAGGTTTCACGAATAGCGGAGTAAATAAAAATCATTTTTAATTAATAATATTTGTCGAGCGATGACCGACAGAGAGGAATAGTCCCGACCTCTTTCTTGTCGAGGTGTCGTAAAAGGCGACTTAAGCCATAGTGGTGTGAACATCTGTACACCAACCAGGATGGTAATGGGCAGCAGTGTCACCATATCCTGCTACAGCATATTGCGCTTGACAACCTGCCTGCCAAGCTTGGTGAGTATAGTCAAACAAGAGGCGATAGGGAGCCTTAAGTTCACCAGTGGACTTTTAACGGCTGATGTAGTGATAGTGTTGGTGATTACAATTTAAGGGTTAATTTTTGAAGTATATAAATAATAATAATAATAATATTTAATGAATAAGTCTATTGGTATTTAAGGCAGTTATTTAGCTGTCAAGTTATATTTTAGGCTAGCTTTGATTTGATTGATAAAAGATTCATACTCGTAACTCTCGAGGAGTTAATAGTACGAAACTTTGCTTTAAGATATCATTACGTGTAAATATCTCTTTTCTCCATATAGGGAATAGTTTGAAGCTTCATTCACCATATTGCTCTATACCGGTTTTGCGGATAATTTTTTTCTACCAAGAGTAACGATTGTTATTAGGTGTTTATTATGACATCTGGGAGCGACAGCTTTACGTGCTCTCCGAGGCATAGTGGGGTTAATAAGGACTTAAATCCAGACCAGAAACAAATATTTGTATCACATATCTTATAGAATCCAAATCCCGACGATCTGCCTAAAAGGAACTTCTGAATTTTATGTGTCAAAATGTGGTTAACAAAAATATTAACATAATGTTCTCTTATATTTACGCGAATTTTATTCATAATTAAAAGTCTATATCGGATTTTATCGCGTTTATTTAAAACTTTACAGTTTAACAATATTTTAAATTATTTCCCGACGTTTCTGTTTACAGCGTCCATGATCTCGGCGGACTGAGGTGGTGGATGTCCGAATAATGAAGAATTTAAAATATTGTTAAACTTCAAAGTTTTAAACAAACGCTATAAAATCCGATATAGACTTTTAATTATGAATATTAACATAAGTTCAGTTATATAATAAAAGCGGAAAATTCCGTGGTTTTCCATGTGTACTATTGATTACTTGTAAAGGTAAATTGTTAATACCATCTTACCATTATAATATAAGCAAATTTTTCAGAATCTGTGAACCAATTTTATCAGACAAATGTAGATAACGGGAGTAGAGCAATGAATAATTTAATATCATCTCAGTTTGCGTGAGTAATTGGACTTTAGGGAAATGAGTGAGCAATTATGTAAATAAGGCGTGTTCAAATCAGTTTGCTAAAATATTAGAAATGTTTGTTGATGACGGGAATGCTGATGAAATTTTCCCGATATTTTTACATAAAACCAATGTCATTTTTCCGTTGCGAAGTAAAGTCTAAAGATAGTCAACAATCTGACAACACAGAATAAGAAATTATAAAAAATTTGAAACAACTGAATAAATATTATCAATGAAAACGGATGATGATAGTCTTTTAAAGTGTGCAAAAGGACAGGTACAAGAAACTAACTTAAAGGATTTTTTAAATAAATACATCACACAACTAAATAAGAGAAAAAGATCGATCATCTTAGGAGACTTTAACATCGACCTTCTAAGTACTGGAACAAACGTTACGCAATATCTAAACAACATAAAGGAAGCTGGATATAAAATTATAATTAAAATAACTAAAACACACAATACCCGCGAAACCAATAAAACCAGTACAATATTAGATCATATATGTACAGACATTAATAATCATTCATTTAGCATATCGATAATTGAATCCGCCTTGTCTGATCACAAGCAAATATATCTTGAAATTAGCAGTTTACCACCACAAATAAATAAAAAGATAGACTACCAGGCACTTAATTATAAAAAACTATACCATAATGCACTAAACGCTATATACAATAATGAAACTGACGATTATGATTATTTAGAAAAATTTATATTGAAATACATAATGAAAAATAAAATCAATAAAACGAAAATACTTAACCCACCTCGAAAAGACTGGATAAATAAAAATATAATTGATTCAATAAATATACGCAACAGCCTATGGAAGCAAATGAAAGCCTTACCCGGAAATGAAATCAAACATAAAAAATTTAACCAAGAACGAGACAGAGTAGCAAAACTCATTAAGATACATAAAAAATAATATTATAATAATCTATTCGATAAGACAAATAACAATCCAAAAAAGATGTGGGAAGTAATAAATAATTTAGCTTTAAATAAGATTAAGGATAGTTTTGCTCCTCCCAAACTGATGTCAGATTCAGGAATTATTTCCGATGGTAACGAAATATGTGATCTCTTTAATAACTTTTTCTCGTCAATTGGCACTGAGCTAGCTTCTAAAATACCGAAGCCATACCATGAAAGTACAGAGAACATTTTCATGTATGAAGATAATTACATACATAACATTACTTTAACAAACTTTACACCTTGCAGTACAGATGAAGTTTCTAAAATTATTGATAAACTGGACTGTAATACCAGCACGGGATTGGATGGAATTAGCACAAAAGCGATTAAATGTCTTAAAAGTATTATACTTGTTAGACTTACAAATTGTATAAATATATGTCTTGCACAAGGAATTTATCCCAATACACTTAAGATCGCAAAGGTGAGTCCTATATTTAAATCTGGAAGCCGATCCGATCCAAGTAATTATAGGCCAATATCTGTATTGCCAGTCATGTCAAAAATATTTGAGCGTATTTTATATAATCGTTTAAATGAGTACTTGTCTGAAAAACAGTTTTTGAGTAAACATCAATATGGGTTTCGTCCAAAATCTAGCACTCTCTCAGCTGTAGTTGACTTAATTACTAAAATTAAAACTAACATTGATAAAAAGAACATTGCATTAGGTATCTTTATTGACTTAAAAAAGGCCTTTGACACAGTTAGTCATCAAAAGCTTTTATCAAAATTATATAACATTGGCGTAACAGGTACTGCCTTAGCAATGTTTAAGTCATATCTAGAAAATAGACAACAAGTAGTTAAAATTAATAACTATTGTAGTGCTTCCCAAAATATCACGTACGGTATCCCTCAAGGATCTATTTTGGGACCTTTATTATTTTTAATTTATATAAACAACATAGAAAAGATAGGATTGACTGGCCACCTTACACTATATGCAGATGACACTTGCCTTTTTTATTTCCATAAATCTATTCATGAAATTATAATCAATGCACAAAATGATCTAAATTTGATAAATGAGTGGCTAAAACACAATTTATTAACAATCAATACAGCTAAAACTTCATTTATTATTTTCTCTGCTAAAAATAAAAAGATACCTGACTTTACTCCGCTGACGATAAACAACGATATATTACAACGCTCTTATCATGAAAATACCTTGGCCTATGGTTAGACGACAAACTAAATTTCAATATACATATTAACCACATTAAAACAAAGTTACAATCAATATTAGGAGCAATCAACAGAATCTCCACTTGTGTACCAAAAAGAATCCGAAACATTTTATATAATTCATTAGTAAAATCACATTTAGAATACCTAATACAGGTTTGGGGATCCGCTACTACTTCAAATTTAAACCCTTTACAAAGAATACAAAATAAAATAATCAAAATTCTATATAATTACCACTACTTAACTCCGACGACACAACTTTATAATAACACAAAAATAATGAATATATCACAGCTTTACACATACAATACATGCATTCTGATCAAAAAGATTAAATCAGGTTCCATGCAATCAGAAATAAAAATTTATGAGAGATCACATATTTCGAATTTAAGAAATAAATATAAACTTCATATTGATAGTGTAAGAACTAATTATGGTAAAAAAACAATTCTGTTTGAAGGAGTACAACTGTTTAACAAACTACCAGATGAAATAAAACTATGTGATAGTATGAAAATATTTAAAACCAAACTAAAAAATCATATTATATCCTCATTAAAGTGACTAATAAAGCCTTCTATATCCAACGGCCCAGATGTTAAAACTATCTTTGTAAATGTATAAAAAAAATGTCATTGTATCTCATTTTAAGTGAATGTTAAATTCTTATGAGAAATAAAGTTCTTTAAACCTAATTAGTTGATAAAATATTCTACCGGTATAAAACATAAATTACACAGGAATACTAGTTAAAAATTAAGCAAAAGAACTATTAAAAAGCTAAAGGACTTAAGTATTCTGCTCGAAAGCCAGAGTATCTTTATTTAAAATCTTAAATGTCCTTAGTAGTTTATCTATGAAAATTTATTTCAAAAATTTATTAATTATTATATTTAACAATTACAGCAGTTTCACGATTTCATCCGCATATGATGATAAACCAACTGTTCCAACAATTTTTTATTACGCTTACAATGTCCTGTTATGTCCTGATAAATTACAATTACGTGATAACACTATTAAAAAAAATTTGAAAATTCCTCATTCCGTTCTCAAGTCAGGATAAACACGTGACATTGATTTTTGTTAGTACCTATAATTTGTTAGCACTACTTTCGTTCAAGTTATACAAATTGACAAGCTGTCATTTCTATAATTCAGTAAATTTCGGTAACATAATTTAAGAGTCCACGTCAAAAAATGTTTCATTTCAACAAAACCAATTTTGAAATATTCTTATTCCGAATTTCAATTTAAATTTTACAATCTACTTTTTGACTAAAATATTAGAATCATAAAGACTCGGTTACAATCATGTAACATTTACGCCGAGTTGCACGAAACAAATTTAAAATTTAAGTGTTTATTAAACTAATTTAATCACAAGAATCGTGATTATCTGTTGCACAAAACGTACATCTGATTAAGTTAACAAAAAATTTTAGTTTAATTAAAGACCTATCTGATGGATGATTAATTCCAACAGCTTTAAATTAATCATGAGATCAACTAATTTTAAGATTAATTGCAACTTAACTAACGGAAAATTTGCGACGGTTTCGTGCAACTCGCCGTAAGTCAATTAATGGTTGATTACTGACTTCAATAGTACCATAATTAGGTTATTAAGATGTCATTACTAGTTTCCGATCGCTAACCCATCAATAATTTTTGGTAACGCTTTTTTTGCTAACAGAGAAAGTAATTTATAAATGATAGCCGGTTGTTCGAGTGGTCAGGCAACTGGACACTTTACGCAGCGGTCACGGGTTCGAATCCCGCCAGGTGTAGATAATTTGTATGAGGAATATAGATGTCTGCACCGGGTCATGGATGTGTATTTATGTATATATGTATTTATATAAATTTCTTAAATTTATTTCCGTTCCTAGTATCTGTAACACAAGTTCTTACGAACTTAGCACGGGGCTAGGTTAACGTGGTGTGATTGTTGGTTAATATTTATTTATTTATTATTTATTTAATTGCCATTTTGCAACAATCCTAACAGAATTCAATCATATAATTTATTATACTATAAATTTTGACTCGATAGAAATGGATTGGCAATGTATTGGAGTGATACATCATGTGAAATAGCCTTAATGACTTAGTGGCATAAGTAGGACCAAAGGTAGTATAATAAAATGTTATAATACACCTTTTTTTTTTTTTTTTTTTTTTTTTTTTTTTTTTTTTTTTTTTTTTTTTTTTTTGACGCTGGGAAATACGTTTACGTATCCCGCCGCCCGCTGACTGCGAAGTCAGAATACCCACTAAAACCCAGCGGTGCCCTCGTCGTCGTACAAGGACGCCACGGGATCGCTGGCGCATGCCACCGTGACGCCCCGACGGTTGGCCCGCCTATGCGGACCGCCTCCGGTCATAGAGCGCTCGCGGGCACCGTGAACGCTCTATCTCCGCTGCTCCAATGTTATAATACACCTACACATTTAGCGAATATAAACATAAATTCCGTACAATATTAATTAAAGAAGATGCCTTTGCTCGGTAGTGGAATACTAACATGCAATACCTCACAATTTAATAAAAAAAGAATAATTGAAAACTTAATCGACTTATTCGACTTATTATGAAGTTCGAATTTTCTAAATTTAATAACCTTTGAGCGTTGACATAAAAAAAAAGAAATACCAAAGTGAGCATTATTAAAATGATATGCTTCAGACACTATCAGCTCTTAGACTATAAAGAACTAGGTCGAACAATAGTCGCTTGAAGCAACAGAGTGTTACGTAAATTCGTTTAATGAATCATTTATGAAATACGTGACAAGGGTTCCGTAATTTTTAACGATAGAAAAATGTTCTTTGAAGTTATTTCAATTTGATTAAGTACTTATAGTTTTCCTCGATTGCTAAAAAGGTGTGTCAGTTTTAAGCAGTTATAAGATTTGGTTCGTTTTTCTCAATATCAGCATCCTTTTCTCAGCACCTTTTCTTTGCCTTGTATCACTGTCTTTGTATTCATATCTGGTCCTTAGGGCCTGTTTGACCTTGAATAATAAACTATGACTTTTGCATTTACAGGTTGTGGATAGAAATATCTGATAGATTCAGTGGAGTGTATTAGTGAATAAGGAAACTGAGTGAGTGATAAATGAAGGAGTCGACTCAGTATGAAAACGAACAAAGTATAATAATCGTAATCAAGCGATTTCCATGTTATAAATATGTTTATAGCATCACATAAAAGTGAATTGGTTTAGTGTAATGACTAATGTATTGACACTGTACCAAGGAATTTATATACAAACTGGAATGCTCACGTGCACTCAAAAAACGTTCCTTAACCCGGGATTGCGTGTCTTTCTACCATAGATTCAAGGCAAAACTCGTAAGAAAGAGACAAAACACCAGTTGTCAACGAAATGCTCGGAACAATTTTTCACTTTACATGTTGGTAAGAAATGTCAACCTTATGACGTTTATTTCAAGGTGCATATTTGAATATACAAGTTTACTAAGTGAGCGTTCTAGTTATGATATAAATTCTTTGCACTGTACTAAGATGTCATGTCGTGTCCAAATATAATGGTAGGTCGCTGTCGAACAGAACTTTTGAACAAGTCTTTAAAGTTTTGACGACGTATTGACGTTTATGACGATTTGATGTTTTAGTACAAGTACAACGTTGGCAAAAAACAATTCTGATTTCAAAAAATCGCCGACCGTTTGTTAAATTTTTCATCAAAACGTTACATAATTTATACCTTGGAAAGTGGGCGTTGGAACGGACAAGTTTAGGAATTTATGGATTTTAGAGAATTCTATCAAAATAAACTTTGATTTATTGTTTAAGCTTTGTCGTTTTTAATCGAAAACTTTGTGATTTTAATCCATCAATCTGTTATATTGTTAACGATTTTCCTTTCATTTCGGTTTACTTAAATGCTTGTTAGAGGTACAAGCGAAAGCGATTTTTTTAATGTTAAGTGAATAGGAAAACTGGCAGACGTTCCACCTGATGGTAAGTGGTTAACGTCGCCCATGAACATAAGCTAGTTTACCTGGAACTAGCCCAGGCAAGTCATTTATGTGTTGCCTATCCAGAGACATAAGGTGTTAAAGTCTCGGTGCTAGTAATTACACTGCCTGTCTTGCCCTTCTCTCCGAAACACAGCAAAGCTGTTTCACGGGAGAAACAAGCAAGATGGTGGTACCCATGCAGCCGGGAGCGCGGCACAGCGCATCCCTCCCACCGGTAAAAAGTCAAATTTGCGGCTTCATCCGTGAACAATTAGTGATAAATATCAAATTAGATAGATTCTTCATCGTAACTTGATTATTGATTTAAGAAAGGTGTTGTCAAAATCCAAGTGGACTGAAAGAGACCGGAAGAAAGAAAAAACGAAAAAAAAAAGACATTGCGGTTCGTTTAATTTTTATCTCTTTTCATTAAAAATAATGATTATTATAAGCTGGATATTTTACTTATTACTTTTCTAGATATAGATGTAGAATTACTTCTTCTTTAATGTAACCTGCCTTGATTAAAACATATATTGAAATTTCTTTATAATTACCAAAGACTGATTGCGTATCAAAAAAAAAAAAAAAAAAAAAAATAGAGCAAAAATAATTTTAATTTAAGACCTAATAGTTTTTTATTTGGGTTCGTTAAAAATGTTTAAAAGACTAAGGTCCTGTTAGTATTTAACAATATTTTCTAGACAACAACGAAGTTGAACGACTAAATTATGAGAGATAGAAAAAAAAACACTTAAAAAGTTTTCCCATTATAATGAATATCTGAAAAGTTATGTAAAAATATCCGTTGAAATTCACAATGCTTACTAACGACTAAAATTTTTTGTAGGCCGATGTCGTTAACGGGATATCGTTGCCGATAAATCAAGTAGAAACGATATTCTTCTGTTTTTTTTTTACGGTCATTTTTTTAATCGTAATGAAGTGTATTAACTGAGATCCTTATCATGACCTTCTTTATTAGGATTGATTAAAAAAAACGTGTACTTTTTAACCTAAATTTATGGTTACTTCTCGACTCTTCTAAATTGTTTTATTAATTAAATATTTAAATTTTATCGTGAGCGTATACTCAAAGGCCAAATAAACCTTTTGCGATTGAAAACTTGGATTAAAAAGATAGATTAGTGTTTTTTTTTATTCAGACACGATGATTACAGTTTTGTAATTTTGAGTAATTGAGTGACGTTTTCATTACTTTCGTAATAAAATTGTTCTTTATGACATCTTACTTTCACTCTATTAAAATTTAATATCAAAGGAGGAATTCTTGGATTCGTTTGAACTAAACTGAACTGAATAAGCCTGTAAACGTCCTACTGTTGGGCAACGGCTTCTTGTCCATATAGGAGAAGGGTGGGAGCTTAATCCACCACGCTGCTTCACTGCGGGTTGGCGGATAATTTTTTCTACTATGAGTACGAGGTCAGGTATGATTATAACAACCGGGATCGACGGCTGGGCGTGACACACAAAGACATACACCCAGACCGGAAACAAATATTTGTACAAATGCAAATAGCTGCCCGAACGGGAATCGAAGCCGCGACCGTCGTTTTTGAGGTCATCATTATTATTATTGTGTTTATCTTTAGTTAAAAACTTATTTCATCTTTTGGGAGCCCCTTTTCTTAATAAGTAAAATAATTTAATCTCCCTCACTATTTATCGAGGTTCAAAAGCAAAATCGCTTTAAACATTGTTTTTGTAAATACAGAACATGAACAATAAACTTAGTGAAATAATAAATAAAACATTAACTCATCCACTAACTAGAGTAAAATTCCACGAAAACATACAAAGGACAGAAAGGTCAGAGGACATGTTAATTAAAATAAACAAGTAAACAACTCGTATTTTACGTCAGTACGAAGTCATCCATGGAATACTTAATGAAAAACTTAGGATATAATTATAATGAAAATTACAATCCATCCATATCTAATAAATATTACGGTATATAATATTAGTACCTGGATGACCGAGCTTTACTCGGTTAAATTATATTTAGATACATTAGATACTGATGAAACATAAATAATATTTTCGATCTTACCGATATAATAGTAAAATAATAGGTTGTGGTTATTTAAATTAAAAATAAAAAGAGCTCTCAATAATCGTTTTTCTCACAAAAGAAGAAACTTGAAAAAAAAAGGAAGTAAAATTGGTCTGTAGACATCTGGATTCGAACCCTGGTTTTCTGATTTCGAATCCGCCCAATTCCCATCCGAGCTATTATAAGTTTATTAATAACAGCGAAATTTACCTTCGTATTCTAATGATATTTTTTAATTGTGTAAAAAACAGGATAAAATAACATTTTCTAAAAATAAATCCTAGCTAGATCGATTTATCGGCCCCGAAACCCCCTGCATATATATATATATATATATATATATATATATATATATATACAAGAATTGCTCGTTTAAAGATATAAGATATAATTAGATATATTTATTTAATATGAATTACCAACAAAGTGACAATCTTATAATTTATCGTATTACATCGAATATAGAACGACACTGATTATATACTCCTCTAAACATGTATCAGCCTGTAAAACAACCCATTGTTGAGCGAAGACCTCTTCTCCATGCTGCTCCACTGCGGGTTAGCGGATAATTTTTCTACTATGAGTAACGATCGTTATCAGGTGTCTATGATAACAACCGGGATCGACGACTTTACGTGCTCTCCGAGGCACGGTGGGGAGATTCACAAGGACATACACCCAGACCGGAAACAAATATTCTGTCCCGAGCGGAAATCAAACCCGTGACCGTCAGCGCGCGGCGTTGAGTTTACTGGCACCACTACACCAGAAAGGTCATCTAAACATGAATACGTAGAATTGCACAAATTTTGAGTGACTATTCACTTTAATATCAATGTGAAAATCGTACCACGCAGAATTAGTGAGTATTCAATGTATGAATATGTGAATATCAGAGTTCGCTGATTTGATCATTGATTATTTGTATATGTATTGGTGAGTATTCATTACTTGTTATTGAAATTCGCTGATATGTAGTGAATACAGTTTTATTAACGTAATTAATGAAAATTTCACTAATTCATGTTTAGATGATACGCGCCCTCAATATTTCAAGCTAGAACGAGAAAAAAATCATAATTAACTACTTTTATTATACAATGTGCAATAAACAAAAATAGGCATATATTTAAAAAACTAAAAAATATATTTTATTATTCAAACACTTTCATTGTTTGAATAACCAACATCTTCACTTTCTGATTTTGTCATTTTCCTTTTATTTATCATCAGAAGAAATATCAGATTTATTTTCTGATTTAGTTGATTCATTGTTTTCCGACAAAATACCACAATCTCATCAATTTTTAAATTAATCTTCCACTAATGAATTCGTAATTTTGTTCCAGGCATTTGATACCCGTTCTACAAGTTTAGATGCGAGTGCTTCTTTAATTTTCCTTGAAGGTGTCGATGTATGCTTGTCCATCCACAACCAGTATATAAGGAGATTCCTCTTTTATCCATTGGATCATTTAATCTTCTCCTTTGTTATATGACTTCTTCATTTACTCGTAATGATCATTTACGATCCGCGTGTCTTATTACATTTTAATGGTGACGAAAAACTTAAGATTTCGCACTTTAATAAAGCCGTTCGTTTATCATACTAATGTATATTTTAAAATAAATTAATGGCTTCTCTTGTTATAAATAATCGTGACATTGTTAAGGCTTGATATTTCTGAGACATTATTTAACTTTGGAAATAATTTATATTTTCTGACAGATAACTTAAGCGAGGAATCTAGGTTCGTGAAATTTTATATAAGAATATTGGTTACTAATGTTACTAATATATATAATATAATAATAATACTAATGTTAATAATTTAATTTAATTAAAAATCGTTAAACTGTAAAGTTTTAAAACAAATAAACGCGATAAAATCCGATTTAGACTTTTAATTAAATGAGTAAAATTCGCGTAAATATAAGAGAACAGTACATTGGTTACTAAATTAAAATAGAAGGGCTGGCTTAAAGACGGTGCGATTTTATTTAAGATTATTAAATTGGATAGGCATTAGATAATCTATAAAATATCATGGTAGGACTCATGAAAGTAGAGCTCTATCTAATTTTTGTCGCTAACAGATTTTAAATATTTTTTGATGATTTTCTCTTCTAAATAAAGATGGAAATTAAACGAAAATAGTGTAGGTATTATTTTACAATTGGGTCTGTCACATAGGTTAAATAGGTAATGAAAGGGTTGATATTTTAGCCAAATATGGATGAATAAATGGTAAAAAAAAAACACGTAAAAGAAAATTTTTCTGACCTTACGTAAATATAAACGCATATGTCATGAAGAATGGAAGAAATAGTATAATATCTTATCTTTATAAATGGGGGTATGGTAAAGAACACAAGACACATAGCTCGTAAAACTGATGGCTGATGTTGTAAAAAAAAAATAACCTAAGCCATTACAAAATAATAATAACATGGAAGTTTGTACCGAGGTTTTCCATTTTTAATATCTTAAGCCTGTTATATAAAAGTCAAGGTCATCCTGAAAACAACCCTGCATTTTTAAAGTGTATCAATATAAAACTAAAATTAAATTTTGTCAACATTTTTGCGACTCTAAGCTTTTGTGCTAAACATAACAAAGACAAATAATTTAACGTCTGGTAAATTATAACTTAATTAAGCTAAAACCATAAAATGTATTAGTTAAATTAATTTCATGGTAAAATATTTTGTAACACAAAAACACGGACTTTAGTTTTCCATTGGGATTTTTAATGGAAGTATTGCGTGTATTAATTGCTGATATAAAACTGGGTATGCTGACGCAGTACAACGAGTACTATCTTGTTCGTTTCGAAACCAAGTGAATCTCTGCGACTCATTTGAGGTCACAAGTCCACTTGGGGATGGATTCTACTATCATATTCATGCAATTGAGGTAGAGAACATACTTTAAAAGGTTTTTGTTGTCAATTTTGGTGTTGTACTACCTATATCGCTTACTACCAACATTCATTATATTATTGTAACATGAAAACAGTTGTTATCAAGAAATTGTATACCATTTATTTAGTTTATTTCTTTCGGATAAAAATAAGTAAAACATTAACTAAAATAAAATCATTTTACTAGCGATTTTTGTACAAGAAAATGTTGTATTAGTCGAATTGGCTCACAGGGGTGTTCAACGGCCACTACCTTCTGTAGCATTGTTCCACCATTGAGAGGCTACTATTTGTTTGCACCGTTTGCGCCCCAATTTAAAAAAAAAATCTCAATGATGAAGAAAAACTTTGTAAGAATTGTACTAATTACCATATATTCTAAATATTTATAAGGAGACATTCGATAAGCGTGGATGTCTAGACGCGAGCCGGAACGAGAGAGGGCGCTTTTCCTCTATGTCCACAGACACGAAAGACGCTGTTCAAGCGCAGATTAGAAGAATGAGAGACTGATGATCTAAATGTAGTAATTCATAAACAATAGATATATAGAGCAAGAATATCGGAAAGTCTCAAAAAAATAATATACGTACATTTGCTGTTTAAATAAATGTTGCGTTAAGCTTAAGATATGTCTAATAAATAAATATGCTCAACATACACACACGGAGGCCTACGTTCAATAGGGGAGGCCTACGTTCAATAGGGGATGCCTACGTTCAACAGTGGACATCCAATGGCTGATATGATGATGATGGCACACACGGTCGTCTGTTCCTAAGGTAATTGACTCAATTCCCGTGTTTTAGGTGAAAACCGACTGATATATATATTAATAAATAGGAATATAATTTATATATAAAAGATATATTACTATGATTTATATGTAAAACGTGATATTTACCACGTTTTGACGTGATAACGTCTTATAAATCGATGAACACCGGCTGCACGCAGGATAAAGCATGACTCATTGTCGCGTTACGCGAATGAGAGCGCGGGAAAAGAGGCACGATCGGCCTAAATATTCGGCTTTTGACGCATATACCTATCTCTTTTCCACTCTATCGGCAGATGACAAACTATTTGAATTAACAAGTGCAAATAAATGTTAATTTATAGAAAAAAGATTAACTTTCTATTAATTTCTTCTTTGTATTGTACAAATTAATGATATTTCAGTGATAATATTTCAATTCAATTCATAAAAGTATGCAATTTTTCATCAATGTTTTCTTATGACGTTATCACGTAAAACTATTGTCCGTAAATCGACTTAATTTTTGTTAGTTATTTGGAATTTCTGATATTTCGGTACCATTGCAAGTACAGTACAGTCATGGGTCACTATACAGTGAAACTCAAAATGGCTAACAATAAACATGATCAGTATCATGTTTCACGTATAAATCATATAGTTAGTGATCATTAAAGTAAAAAAAAAGTTATGTTACACCTAGACTCGGGCCGGGAATCGAACCCACAACCCTGAAACATAAAGCAGGATTACTGCCAACGTTGCCAACGGACTAGTCTAATATTACAAGACATATAGGTATTGAAACGCATACTTCGCTCATGTTTATTTGAGTAGAGTTGAGTATCCTAAAGCAGTCTCTCGAAATTTCCCTAAATGTTTTATCTAATTCAAGTCCAAATTAACTTATTTGTATTCAAAGTACCGTTACCAAGTTACAGTACCAAAATCTTGAAAGGAAATAAAATCGTTTTACGACACCAAATAACTTGTACCTAATCCCGGATGCAAGTGATTTTGACCTTCCTGCGAATAGGATAAGATTTTCCCAGAATTTTCCGAGCTCAATTATCCGCTATACACTATACACTTTCTGTAATGTTTTTCTCCGTTATCGGTTCTTATAAATCGGTTTCTTTAATTCGTTTCATGAAAATACAAAAAACTTTTTTCACTCGTTTATTTATTTAAACTATAAAATTATATGACACTGTAATCATACGCGTCTTGACGACGCGTTGGCACAGTGGTCACAGCAACTAGCTGATGCGCTAGCGGTCGCGGCTTCGATCCCCGCACATGACAAATATTTGTATAGGCCATACAGATGTTAGTCGTGGTTGGGCGTTTGTGCTTGTGTATTGTGTGTGTTTCCGAACCACCGACGCAAGATTCACATCCTACTGGGGACCGTTGAGTATGAAACGTTTATTTATTATAAAAATTACGTAGATCATTGTAACAATCTTTGAAAAATGTACGTGTCGAATTGATAACATTCTCCTTTTTGTTTGTTTTGCTTGAAATCGGTGCGGCTATAACGTAACTTCCAGGAGCTGAACCTCAGTATTGAAATTCGACACCACAGCGATTTCTCGCGATCGGGCAAGTTACGTAATAGTCCACGGGACGAAGAATACACTTGTCCCGATTCATAAAAGGGTATTTAATACTCAAATATTATGCGGACAAAATAAGCTTGGTTGTAAGTTGTTCCTAATTGAAATTGTTATGCATTAGATACTGAGAAGTATTAAAATATTTACAACTAGGATTACTTTGAGAACTCGAAAGAGTTGTATAAAATATGAACGCGGCGTTGGCGTAGATATACGTCAATTCATTTAGCTTTCAACTTATTGTAATATAATCGTCCTAAAAAGGTCGTTTTTAGAAGGTAGTCGTCCCCTGCTGGATATGAGTAACCTGCTGATATCCGGCTCATAATCTGTCGTTTTTGTTAAGCGATGACTATTAAAGTTTCAAAATGCTTCTCAGAACAGAGTTACAATTAATGTATCATAGGTCTCCGATGACCATCAGTTGACCTAACTGTATTAAGCAATAGGTTGTCATGTGATAAAGGTAGCTAAAAAATCGACAAGTGTTAGAAAAACGTTAGTAAATTTCATACACTTAAACTTACCGTATACTTAGGTGTGTCTACATATCGAACGGCTTGTAGTAAAACATAGCTATGTATTATAGGGTAAAACCGGGATAGATGCCGCAGCGGGATAGATGCCTCATATTCTAAAAACCTAACTTCCCGAACTCGTGACTAAGAATTAATTGTATAAGTAGGAGCCGCAGTAATCCCGCACCTTATTTACCCACGGAAAATAGTGCAATGAGGATGTGTTTCGCTCGTGCGTTTAATTATCTCCGCGGCGAAAGTCACGAACACGTCAAAATTTTAAGGGTTAGTATTTTGCGTTGTATAACTTTATAATTAGTAACAAATTCCGTTATATTTTTTATAACGTCAATACACTGGTTCATTGAGTCTGCGTTTAAATGTAAATAGATGCTATTTTGTTTATAATTTGTTTAAAAAATCCTTGGGCATCTATCCCTATCACAAAGGATAGTTGCCCTGATTTTTCGAGGTATAGGTGCCCTTAGGGGCATCTATCCCTCTATAAAAGTGAATAAATAAATAATAATAATAAATATGAAATATATGAAGTAAGTGTATATTTTTAAAATAGTTTAGTGTCCTTTATATTTCTTATGTATTTACATATATTTATATTTGAACTTTTTATTGATTCTAGCAGAAATTTGCCACGAAAAAAAAGAAAGGACTGCGAGCTCGAGTATGTTCTTGGACAACAGAAAACCTACAGTCAGCTTTCGATGAAATGGACAAAAAAACATGGGGATAAACAAAATATCCCGGATTCAATCAAGGACATTACTAAGACGATATGTTGCTAAAATACATTATTATTCGTTAGATTGCCAACCAGAGCTCGTCAATATCTCCAAAAATATAGAATCTTGTGAGTCTATTGCGGTCAAACAAAGAAAAGAAACATCTCTACCTCAGATTTGTGCTTCTGTGGTTTGTCCACTAGAGCTAAACAATCAAAACGAAAACATTTCTCAAAATGAACAAAATAAGATACCACCAAATCCGATACGTACTCCAATTGAGAGAAAAACCTCCCGAATCTCGATCGATTGCGAGATTTTAGAGGATATTAGTATTGTTGACGTTGGTGATTCTACAATCGCAGAGATTTTAGGAAGCGATATAGGACAAAAAACACCTTTAAAAATTCTAATAGAAGCATTACCTATTCCAAAAATTTCTTTAACCATGGCTAAGAGAGCAAAATAATCAGCAGATATCTTTAATTCAAAAGAAAATATAAAACACGAAGTATGTGGCTGAAGGAAAAAAAAACGAATAAAAACTAAGTAAGTCAAGAAAAACTAGACTGAAACTACCAAAGAACTTAAGAAAACAAAGAAAGGAAACATCAATACGAACAAGACAACAAAAATAAAAAATAAAACCAAATTAAACAAATTCTTTTGGTAAAAATGACGATGACAACGCAATGTGTGATAAAGAAAATGATAATTATTTAAAAATACACAAAGATCGAGCATCACTGAAAAGACAAATTATTTACAGTTCAAGCAGCGAAGATGAAGACAATTCACCTAACTGTAAAATTAAATGAAAGAAAACTAAAGGTTTCCTTGTAAAAAAAAAAAAAAAAAAAAAACTAAGAGAGATGGACAGGATAACCCTAAGTAAAGATTTAGAGCATTGAATGTTTTGAAAACTATAAAAACACGAAGTCACAATCCGTCTGGATTCAATGTGTTATGTGTCAGAACTGTCTACATCAAACCTGTACATTTTTTTTAATTATTGCCCCAGATATGAAAAATTAAAAGCACTATCCTAACTTCAATTAAATTTGATAAAATAATGAAGATGTGTTTATTGTGTTATTTTAATATAAAAAAGTATAATTGTGCATGTTGAAACTTAAGAATTTATATTTTAGCTAAACTAACGCTTTAAAAATTTAATTATGGTCATTTGTGTGATATTAGAATTATCTTCTAATGATAATAATTAAAATGTTAAAAAAAGAAACACAAAATGTTTTTCATTACGTTTCTTGGAGACAATAGCTGTTTTAGGAGTAGAACTACAAAACATTCGGTGTGGGTTTTTAATTTACACGGTATAAAGGGCATCTATCCTCTACAGTATTTTCATAGGGGGGCAACTATCCATATAGGTAGGCATCTATCCTCAAAAAAGAGGTTCCACGAAAAGCTAATTTCTGCAAAATCTGAATTTAATAGGTTAAAAAATTATAATAATAATTCAACATAAAGGATTGAGCTAGCTACATAAATAGAAATTATTCGTATAAAATTAATATTTTAAAAATTAGGAGGCTACTTCAAAAAGTGGGGCATCTATCCCGGTTTTACCCTACATTTAAAGATAAGCGACCCTTACAACTCATATTAACGTATCTTTGTTTACGTATAAACCTATTATTACTTAAAAGTTGGTTTGATTATATTATATTCGAACAAAAATAGTAAGTTTTAAATAGGATTTAAAATATATAAGAAAACAAAACGACGTACTTTATAAACTAGTTTAGTAATAATCTATGTCAAATATAGCGAATAAAATATTTAAACTACTTAAAATAATTAATAAAGGTGAAAATTACTACGAGTAGAATTTTGCTTACAAAATAACGCCTCACAATTAATCGCTTTAAAAATGATGCTCAATTCGTTGAAAATAGATATAAATCTGAAGGAAAAGATAAAATTAAATATATACACATATATTGTTTTACAAGAAATTGTCTTGCAGTTGACTTACCGTGAATCTACATAAATACACATTATATACACGCATTCAAATATGTTATATAGTATTTAATAAAATTTTATGATTATTTTTACTTTTTATTAGGTTATAATAATTTTTCGATTTTAATTAGTACGTTTTTTTTTTTAAATTGCCAAATATAAAATTAGGATTATTATACAAGGGCATATAAAGCTTTTTATAAAGTCTTATACTAAAATACTATATTAGTTTAGTTGAAACATGGCTACTTTAAGCATTATTCATTCATAAATACATACATGAACAGTAAAAGTGTTGTTATTTTTTACAAGATGTATAATAAATTATGAACTGCACTTTTATGCAAACGAAATAGAAAATTGTATGAAGTTTTTTATTTTCTTAATATACAAAGTTTTCATGCAAAACATTTCATCTCTTTTTAAAATAATTGACGTAAATATTATCTTTTAACTTATAATATGATGGACGCCATTTTTTTCATAAGAAATTTACTTCTCTCTTTCTTTTTTCTAAAGTCTTGCCATTTGATAAACCATCATCGTTTAGAAAATTAAATTCAAGAAACAAGGACATCAACAATATTATTAAAAAATTAACACCCTTGTATAATATTCATAATTAATTATTAAGTCCAATTACACCAATAATTAAACGTCAACAACAACAAATTAACTATTCTAAAACAACAATTACTTCAAGTAACAATTTAAATAACAAAAAACATTGATAAATTATATATAACAATTTAATACTTACTTTATACCACCGAAAATGTTACATATATACAAAATTTACTTTTCAAAATTACTGTATTAAAATTTTAACATTTTATTTATAAAAAGGACATTGTCAATTTCGGACCAATCAAGAATACGAATTAAAAAAAAAAAAAAAACATGTTTCCAATTATTATTTGTCTTCAAGCCTTCTAATCGGTTCCGTAAATAATGAGGTTGTTGTGTTTAATCAAATAAACAATTCTATTTTATTATACATCTAATTAAATAATATAATTAGTAGGATGAATTTTTGTTTAACTGTTACACTGTAAAATTGTACTCGTTAATCGTCTATTTAAAAATAAACAAAAACATTTTTAAATCTGGTAAATTTACTACGAAAGAAATCTTTTTGTTGCCGGTATATTATTCTCTAATACCTCTACTTTACGCAATAACTACAAGATATTTTTAATTAATTTATTTATTTATAATTCTTTATTGTACACGACTTTTAAACAAAAATTACAGAGATATATGCTTAAATATTATTGTACAATAAGGCGGTTGAGGCGGTAAGATATTGTTCATATTATAGCTGAATGTTCTCACAGAGTGGATAAATTCCTTTTTAATTTCCCAATACTAATGCAAAATTGTGAAACGTTACTTAATTTTGAGCATATTTAATTCTCACACCGTTACTTTCAAACGAAATGCAAATGACAAGGATAGCAGGAGATTTAATAACTGAAATAGTTTCTAATTATGTTTAAACAGTTTATATAGAAAAGACAAATTAATTCAGTCCCTATTCAAAATTTGGCTTATATGTATATATATACTTCACAGGCTTATTGGCTTATATATATTTATATATATTTCAATTTTCGAAAGTCTTAGAATGGTTTTATATCTGTGAATAATATTAAGTAAGTAAATATGTTCATATAGAAGTTTGTTGATTGGTTTGCCACAGGATTATAAAGGTGACATGGTGAATGCTAGCGCGACCCCATCTCGCCCCACCCAGGCGGATGACTGCTCACACGTGGGGTTTTTAGCCCGCGGGAGTCGGGCATAATCACTTCGGTGCCCCCGCGCCGGAGTGGTATCCATAATGGATTTTCCCCACGTAAAAAAAAAGGATTATAAAGGTGACGCTAGAACGTAAAAAGAGAAAACTTATTATTATATCATTTTAATATAATTAGGAAATTTAATTTTAATTTAATTTTTTATTAATTTGGTTGGTTCATGTTTGGTCCGATTAGACAATGTCCTTGATCAATCGTCAAATCTAAAAAAAATATATTTAAAACTGTACTTACGGAAGGATGCGGTGGGTGGTCCTGTCCCTTGACATTTTGTAGTTGCTTGTTGTGAGCGGTTGGTGTCCTTTCTCCTTGGGCTGATGAGGCTCCGGCTGCAGCGCCAGCACTGCTGCTGGCCGGCGACTTCGCTTGGGGTGAGCTTGTTGATGTAGTTCTGCAAATAACAGAACAAACGATATTAAATATTCATACACGACAAAAATACTTCAGAATGTGTAATATTAACTATGTAAGTATAATTGCTCCAAGGCAGTCACTGAAAATCAGCGTTAAAATTTGGGGGTCATTGCATCAGTCCCCCGGGTTTCAACTTAGGCTGAGTGACCTACCTGTTCGTATGGTACACTGCTGAGCAAATATTTTATTTAACTTTTAATTTTTTTTTGTTCTTAAAAATATTTGCATGCTTTTTTATTTTAACGAGAATTATAATATTAATTAATTAAAAAAATAAAAAAAACCGACTGCGTAAAATACTCTTATTATAAACTAAAAAGAATAAAACAATTTACTAGCTTTCAATTGATACCCATATTGCTACAGTAAGAAAAAAAAAAATTCTACCCCCCCCCCATCATTCCGCCTTTTGCGAGCGCCATTTTGAAAGTTTATATAGCCTATGTCACTACTACAATTTAGACAAATCCAACGACACCTCATATACATGTACATACATACATACATACATACATACATACATACATACATACATACATACATACATACATACATACATACATACATACATACATACATACATACATACATACATACATACATACATACATACATACATACATACATACATACATACATACATACATACATACATACATACATACATACATACATACATACATACATACATACATACATACATACATACATACATACATACATACATACATACATACATACATACATACATACATACATACATACATACATACATACATACATACATACATACATACATACATACATACATACATACATACATACATACATACATACATACATACATACATACATACATACATACATACATACATACATACATACATACATACATACATACATACATACATACATACATACATACATACATACATACATACATACATACATACATACATACATACATACATACATACATACATACATACATACATACATACATACATACATACATACATACATACATACATACATACATACATACATACATACATACATACATACATACATACATACATACATACATACATACATACATACATACATACATACATACATACATACATACATACATACATACATACATACATACATACATACATACATACATACATACATACATACATACATACATACATACATACATACATACATACATACATACATACATACATACATACATACATACATACATACATACATACATACATACATACATACATACATACATACATACATACATACATACATACATACATACATACATACATACATACATACATACATACATACATACATACATACATACATACATACATACATACATACATACATACATACATACATACATACATACATACATACATACATACATACATACATACATACATACATACATACATACATACATACATACATACATACATACATACATACATACATACATACATACATACATACATACATACATACATACATACATACATACATACATACATACATACATACATACATACATACATACATACATACATACATACATACATACATACATACATACATACATACATACATACATACATACATACATACATACATACATACATACATACATACATACATACATACATACATACATACATACATACATACATACATACATACATACATACATACATACATACATACATACATACATACATACATACATACATACATACATACATACATACATACATACATACATACATACATACATACATACATACATACATACATACATACATACATACATACATACATACATACATACATACATACATACATACATACATACATACATACATACATACATACATACATACATACATACATACATACATACATACATACATACATACATACACTCGAAAAACATAACCCTCCTTCTGTCGCAGTCGGGTAAAAATATATTTATTCAAATACAAATATTTGCCTCGAGTGGATATCGAAGTCGCCACCGTCGGTGTTAAGACTATACGCACCACTACACCAGTGTTGTTAGAACGGGGTCTGACGCCGAGTTGCACGAAACAAATTTTAAAATTTAAGTGTTTATTAAACTAATTTAATCACAAGAATCGTGATTATCTGTTGCACGAAACCTACATCTGATTAAGTTAACAAAAAAATTTAGTTTAATTAAAGACATATCTAACGGATGATTAATTCCAACAGCTTTAAATTAATCATGAGATCAACTAATTTTAAGATTAATTTCAATTTAACTAACGGGAAATTAGCGACGGTTTCGTGCAACTCGCTTTTAAACTACTAACGTATTCAACAGCATAAACTGCGACTCTTCGGATTGTAGGATATACATAACACAGAATTTCTCCCGAGACATGCATGATTATTTATGCTGTTTTCCTTCACTGTCGAGATGAATTTTAAAAAGAAACTACGTAGAACAATAACATTTAAAATGGATATCAAAAATAATGATTTAGTAGAGATTTTAATTTTTAAAATTGAGATATAAATTCTTATTTCTTAAAAGTAATATATTTCTGATACTCACTCAAGCTGCGCTCTGTGTAGACGGCACATGGAAAAGAAAAGGAAAGGGAATTAGTATAAAAATATCTGGAATAGTCATTAATACTACTTTTTATAAATAAATTATATATTAACTAAAACATGATATACAGATAACACAATATTTTCAGCGAATTAATCATTGACTAAATTCAGTTTTTTTTTTTTGTGAAAATTCCTTGTATTTATAATTAAACTAACATAGATTAATTTATTAGAAGCTGTGTTCCACGGTTTATTGGCATAAATACCAATTCTATGTGAATTTCACGATTAAAAAATATCCATTCCATAAAATATAGGTTATTAACTATTTACGTTTTTAGTATTATGTTATTATCCATTTTCACAAAATTTTATGTTTCTACACCAATTACTGAAATTATTTGAATTAAGTGAACTTAATTATTTAAGCCGTTCAGTAGTGGCATCCAACGGCTGATATGGTGGAGGATTTTTTATTCCACATTCCGATTTTTTTAATAGGTTAACATCAGCAGGCTGGATAAATCAATCAATAAAAATACCGATTACTGATCTTATTTGAATAAAGTCAAATTAATTAATTTAAGATTTTAATATCTAATTTTCAACTACTTGATTCTAACCTTGTGTTAGTAAATCTTGGGCAGACATATATCAAAGTGCAGAGAAGGGATTGGCGCGGATAGCGAAGTGGCTACAGGACAATCAACTGACTTTAAATACAACAAAAACTCAATACGTCTGTTTTAGCATTAACAAAAGAACTCAACCAAAAAATGACTTTGAAATTAAAATACATAGATGCAATCGTGATTCAGAAAGAACAAGTTGCCACTGCCCTACAATTACTAGAGTGAATGAAATAAGATATTTGGGAGTGATGATTGATCAATATTTGTCCTGGTATGCCCTTCTAGAGCGTGTTAGCAGCAGAATCAGAAAAATCAGCTGGATCTTTAAAAATCTGAGAGATGTGGTGCCAAAGCATACAACCGGTAAAAACAAAAGGAACATCATTAATGAAATTTATGTAAGCTTGGTACAGTCGGTTATATTGTACTGTATTCCTATTTGAGGTGGAGCTGGAAAATCTAGATTTATAGAATTAGAACGGACTCAGCGCTCACTTATAAAAGTCATGTACTCAAAAAATAAGAGATTTCCAACCCAAAAACTATTCGAAATAAGTGATCTTCTTTCTGTACGCAAGCTATATATAGTGCAAACTATCTTAAAATTACATAAAAATTTAAGCTTAAACTTTGATACATCGAACAGAAGACTGGTTGCTGTGGCTAGCATACCTCAGACAAAGACTGCTTTTGCTAGTAGGCAATATGAGAAAAGATCGGCCTTAATATACAATAAAATAAATAAAAAGATACAAATATATAGCAAAAATTATCACGACTGTAAAAAAAACTGTAATAAAATGGATCAAAACTCTAACATACGAAGATACGTAAACACTTTTGTACTGAAAACACACATCCACACAACACACACAACACACACACACACACACACACACACACACACACAGACACACACACACACACACACACACACAGACACACACACACACATAGACACACACACCCACACACACACACACACACACACACACACACACAAAGATACACATACACACACTTGCACGCACACACACTTACACACATAATTTTATACCGCATGATTTAATTTGTAAAAAAAAAAAAATGTTTACTGTTATAAGTATGTTTTTCTCATATTTCTTTCTGTACTGTAACTACTAATCATTGGAAGAGCGAAGTCTCCTAATACAGGCATAATGTGCTTAAAGGGAGGCTTCATATACAACTATTTGTACTATGGTGTATGGAAATAAATAAACGATTTTTTTTTAACCGCTTAAATGTTTTTAGATACATGGTGTATGAATTAAAGAAAGTGTAGGCGTTTTTGTATTAAACTTGAAGTTAATTAGTAAGCAGTTTTTAACACGTGCTGATTTATTCTCAATTTTCCACCGTCACAGAGCTTGCGTTGAATTTTAAAGACCAAGGAAAAATCAATGATGCAACAAACATTGTAAAGTATTGTAGCGACATCTGTCTCGCCGCATATGAACTGACGTATCCTACATCGCGCTATCAAAGTTATCAAAGCAATTGAACATGTATACAAGAACCCGACAACAACCATCGGGGCGCAGTAGCCCACCAGACACAACTCCCGTCTGGTCGGAGGATCCTTCCTTTTCAATGGTGGATGAGGTAGGGGTGTTCATCGGGAAAAATTATCTATAATTTTATCATCGATAATTATCGTATTGTGTTATCGATAGTTATCGATAATTATCGGATAAAAAGTTATCGATAGTTGGGGACAGTTATCGATAATTATCGGATTAAAGTTATCGATAGTTGACGATACTTATCGATAATTATCGGTACAATTTTGGGACGACGAAAAAAAAAAAAAATCCGATACCTGAATCAAAATAAAAAAAGTCGGATGACTTTCCTTCCGTATGGACGTTATCTTCTGTAACCTATCCGAATACCTAAAAAAAAAAGTCTTCCGCCGTACCATAATTATCGATACTTATCGAATCCAAAATCAATTATCAATAATTATCGAATACCACAATATTATCGATAATTATCGGATCGCACAAAATTATCGATAATTATCGAATCGCAACAAAATTATCGATAATTATCGAATAAAAACTTATCGATAATTATCGAATCAAAATTATCGAAAAACACTTATCGATAATTATCGAATGAAAAATTATCGAGTAATTATGAATTATCGATAATTATCGCACACCCCTAGAATGAGGAACTTTATGGGGGGGCTGCGCTGACAGTCACGTCGGGGTTACCAGTTTGGAGGTGAGAGAACAGAGTATACACTCTGTTCTCTCACCTCCAAACTGGTAACCCCGACGTGATTGTCAGCGCAGCCCCCCAAAGTATGATACAATCTATCAATCTGATTTAGTTTCATTATCATCTGTGAATAATTACGACAAAAAAATACAATATGTAATATCTATAGAATATACTATACAATTAAAGCACAGAATAATAAAAAGAAAAACCATTAAAACTTTTATTATAGTTGGAAACTTCAATGAGAGCGTATTATACATACGTGTTTAATCTTGGCTTAATGTCTTAGTTCTTTTGAACAGTTCCAGAGAATTCCTTAAAGGAATTGAACTATTAACTAAACTATTAAAGATAACAATCCTAACGAAACTTAACGCAATATTACAATTTGAGCTCAAACCAATGGCGGTATAAATGTAAATATTTTTTATTAAAGAAATATATTTTATGCTGAAAAATTTTCGCTTCTATCTTATTTTCAACTTGTTGAAAAACTGAAAATCATTCGCTCTACTGAACATTGTGGTGTGTTTTAAGAGGAAGCTGGATGCGAAAATATCAGCTATTTTGATATATGTATGTATCGCTTTTTAATAAGTCTCTATAATAAGAAAAAATAACTCTCATAATTATGTCGTGTTTCTTCCTTAAACTTTTTGGGCTACACAAATCGTTTCACCGACTCATTTGAAATATTTCCATAATTTTAATTTTTACTGTTACTATACTCGTAGGTGCGTTAAGCTTTCTATCAAATGTCTCGATTTAAATCGATTCTAAATTGTAGTAGTCGATTTTAAATTGTAACATATCTATATTTTTTTTTAAATGATGAAGTTTTGACCACTTGTGAAATGATTTTTAAAATGATTTTTACAAATTGTTATTAATGAATTAGGCTAAAATATACTTTACTAGCTTTACATTAATTACAATATAAAAATTATACAACGACGACCAAAGTGTTCAATAAAGCTTCCTGGAGTCAATTTTAAATTCAAAATTTAATGACTGATATAAATTAGTTTAGTTGTTAATTTTATTTTACTCAAAAATACACTTAAGATTCAGACAGTAACATCAGTTTCATAGAAACCTTGTCAAAAATTGTTATAAAGCAGGATAAGGATACCCCGCTGTCAAAAATCTGTCAATTATTTTTGCCGCAGAGTGAACACTTAAACGCGAATCTTACACAGCAATAAAAAAGAAATATTTTCTAGAGTAGGTACATATAATAAAAAATATAAATAAAAAATTGCGAATCAACGGTATTATGTATTTTTAAAATAAGAGAATTAAGAGAGAGTAAATGTTACAAAAAATGGGAAAATAATCTTTTTTGAGAGCTTCCATTGCTTCATTATTTTTCTTCTCGAGACATTTTTTAACTACAGTTTCACTTTTAAAGTAAATATAACATCACTCTCTTACTGAGAATAAAAAAAAAACTCAATAGTACATTGAACGACCCAGGAATCAAACCTGAGAACCCTTGCTCGGCAGTAACGCTTGCGACCACTCGACCAACGAGGCGGGTACTTACTCTTAGAGTAATTATTGTTTAAAAATATTTAAGTACGTTTTTCCCTCAAATTAACGCGGGTGAAACCGCGGGTCACAGATAGTATTAGAATACTTTGATGGATAATTCTGATACCGAAACGACTATTCAGGTCCTGTTTATTCAATAAGGTATACAAATAAAATAATGGTTTTATTTTCAATAAAAAGTACTCATAGCAAGTGAACACGTAAGTTGTTTACATGGAGTGCTTGTGGCTACTTTAGTCTATTCGGCAACTATCTTAATGGGCTATAAACGTCTACCAGCTAACAAACTAATAACGACGATTTATATAGATTAAATCGAAATTTACATTAAAAAAGAGTTTACCCGGTGTTCTACGGTGACAAACGCAGAAAGTCTATGCAACGCGACGCGTCACGCGATGTGATGCAAAAATATCAAATAGTCATAATATCCATAAACTCTTCTATCGCGTTGCGTTAATTGAAATCACGTGGAGTCTATCTCTATCTCTGGATCTAGTGGCAGTGAGATCGAATCCACAAATATTAACATAAAGAAATAGATTTAACAAAGCATTTGTTTTTAATACACTAACGCCGAGTTGCACGAAACAAATTTTAAATTTAAGTGTTTATTAAACTAATTTAATCACAAGAATCGTGATTTTCTGTTGCACGAAACCTACATCTGATTAAGTTAACAAAAAAATTTAGTTTAATTAAAGACCTATCTAACGGATGATTAATTCCAACAGCTTTCAATTAATCATAAGATCAACTAATTTTAAGATTAATTGCAACTTAACTAACGGAAAGTTAGCAACGGTTTCGTGCAACTCGCCGTAAAAGCTATAAGAACCAATATTATTAAAAAAAAAAAATAAAAAAAATGGAGATCTTTTAAATATAATTATTTAATACGTGTTTTTATTCTTTTGCTGATTTTATTTTCATATTATCATTGTTATGGATTCCCTTCCGCTGAACGTCTCATTTAATGTGCGGATAAATGACACGTGACTCAATCCCGTATAAAAAGATTGGTTTAGTTTGGCATGATTTGGTATTCTTCACAAAAAATATCGCTTGTCAATTTTTCGATCAAAACACGACAACGTGAACAATCATCGAATTGCAATAAAATCGGTGTTTCTAGGTGAAAGATAAACGCTGTAATATGTAACACGCGCGATACGAAAATATCAAACATTCATAATCATAGGTACCTCTGTTTTAAAATCAAAATGGTTTGCGCTTGTCAATAATCTTCGTCGATGAGTGTCGTTGTGTCGATGAATGAACGATATGTCCTGTTGTCGCGTTAATTCACGTCATGTCTGGTGGATGTATACTATTGTTAGCATGTGAAATTATCCGTCTAATGTAGGGATGTTCATCGGAAAAAATTATCGATAATTTTATTATCGATATTTATCGTACCTTGTTATCGATAATTATCGAATGAACAGTTATCGATGATTATCGGATGAAAAGTTATCGATACTTAGCGACGATTATCGATAATTATCGAAAAAAAAAGGTCATCCGGCCTTCAGTACCGACGTTTACGTCCTGGCCCTATCCGAATACCTAAAAAAAAATGGTCATCCGCCGTCCACTATCGACATTACCCTCAGTACCCTATCTGAATACCAGTGGCGTGCATAAAGTTTTAAGACAGGGTAGGCAGTCAAAAAAAAATATGAACCTAAAGAACATCACATCATTCCAATTTAAGTAATTATGCTATACCTACATTTAAATCAAAAAAGATTAAACATTTTTAATTCACAGAAAAAAAAAGTATAAAAATACATACAATTTTTAAATTGTTAAATTTTTTTGTTTCTCTGAAATATGATCTATACATATAATAAAATGGTAGGAAAGTCAAAACTATACATTGGATATTTTTTTTAAAAGACTACTTGGGGTGTGATCTACAATCAATACCGAACCTAAAAATATAGTTTTTAGAATTTTTGCTTGCAGCTAGTTATTTAATATTATTGTTTTTTTTTTTTTGTATTTGAAATTCTTTTATTGTTTAGAAAAAGTTTTTAATGTTATCATCTATTTCCAAAATAATAAAAGTTGTCTGTATAGTTAAATATATATTTGTATTTTGTTGATACAAAACACAAATATATATTTAAAGTATAATATTCAAAACCTAATTTTTAAAAATATACAATTATATTAATCTCTTTATTCAAATAAGATTGATGATACAAATAATTCCAAACTCAATAAATTTTAAACAAATGATTGCTTTTAATATATGTACTGAATTTAATTACTTTATGTCATGTTATATCATACTGCAATAAATAAATAACTTTAAAAAAATTAATCAAATTATTATTACCATATTTAAAATTATATATACTTATAATATCTCAAAAACTTTGATATAAAGCAAAAACTGATGGAAAGAAATGATGATTTCAATTTATTTATTCTATATAGAATAATTTACCAGCAAAGTTAGTCGAAAAAAAAAGTTAGTCGAAGTAGTTTTTAGCTTTATAAGTGCAAAAATAAAAATGTATTATTATGGACTAGAAAGTTATTATACATATATTGTTTATGGTGTTTGATATGTGTTTTTAAGTAATCAATCTGATTTTGAGAGTTACAAATGTACAATTTGTAAATTTTCTAAATCGACACAGAATTATCGACATTTTTGTTATATTATAAATGGTTGTTCTAATATTTTATATTCATATATAGTTTATTTCTTTAACTTTTTTTTTAAATCTTTAATCTTACATATTTTTCCTAATATTTCAATTTTATTGGGAATAGAGGCTTTTAGATAATTTCAAGAACAGACAAGTAAATTATTAGACACTGTGTAAGTTCATTTATACTAATAACGCAGGCATACACATACAGCAGGACAAAATACATTTAACTATACATACCATGCTTATTGATTGATCCGGCTTTTCTCGGCATGTGATACAAGTCGTGCCAAATCTTTTATAAGCATGAGCCACTTATATATACAGCAACCAAGTACCAACTGATACTTATCAAACAAATCAGTTACTGGTTAGACATAGTGGCCACATAAGGCCGGCACTCTGATAATTTCGTTTGGTCAAACATACGAAATCATTGATAACACTATCAAGGAATTTCTATTAATTAGTTACGAAATTGTATGCTTAATTAAAGTACTTGTTTATTTATTAATAAATTAAAAATTATAACATCATTGTTATTTATAATATGTTAAATCGATACGCCTATCTTTTTTTAAATACGTAATAATCTGTAAAATCGAACGTGTTGAATTTGGATGCACTATTTACTTTATTTACCTTCATCAAACACACATCTCCGTTACATATTTCACAAGTAAACTAGTCCATCACTAATATAATAAATATATTAATATTTTCGTATACCACAAACTAAAAATTAAAAGTGAATTGCAATAACATCTGTCATGGAATGATTCGGAGTTCGGATTGGACGGCGGATGCGATTATGCGACCGTGTCAAAAATCATAATTATTGGTACAAACGGTATCGAATTCAAGACAATTTGATTTGACAGGTTATTTAGGCATTGCCTGCTGGATTGTTAAACCGACCAATGTTAAAAACACAATACTTTGTTCGTATTCCATATGACGCGCGACATTATAAAATTGTAGGATTATAATAATGTCGTTCTGTCAATGCTAACATTTTGTATGCGATTTAAGGCAAAGTTTTATAAAAGGCCCGTCGCGGTCGTCGATTCGCGCGAAGCGCTGATATCGCATATATGATGGCGGGTTTTTTGAAGCGGATTTAAATTGAATTATGGTTTATGTCTTTTTCAAAAATATGTAATGTTCATGTTTTATATATAATTTTTAGTAACATGCCAGGGTAGGCAGTGCCTTTCTGCCTATATGAAATGCACGCTACTGCTGAATACCTAAAAAAAAGAATAGGTCATCCGCCGTATCATAACTATCGAATCACAATTATCAATACTTATCGGATCCAAAACCAATTATCGATAATTATTGGATCACACAAAATTATCGATAATTATCGGATCACACAAAATTATCGATAATTATCGGATCGCACAAAATTATCGATAATTATCGGATCGCACAAAATTATCGATAATTATCGAATGAAAACTTATCGATAGTTATCGATAATTATCGAATGAAAAATTATCAATAATTATCGGATCAAAATTATCGAACAACACTTATCGATAATTATCGATAATAATCGAATGAAAAATTATCGAGTAGTTACGAATTATCGATAATTATCGCACACCCCTAGTCTAATGTTATTATTATAATATTTGATTTTATAAGGCATTGTTATTACTATTATTGTGATTTGTTTTATAGAAATAAAGCACCGGAAGAGTGTAAAGGTGGTGACTTTGTCTTCCGAATGATTACTATTGATTTATGGTAGGTTAGTCGTCATCTTTGTGATCTATCTGGTTGAATTGTTTCCCTATAAAAAAAAGTACAGTTAGTGACTCATTGCCAGTTATTTTTAACTATTATAAGAATTAAGTAGTTATAAGTGGTGTATAAAAGTGCTGAAAGTAATGGCGTTAATTTGTTTATATGTAATTTATTTATGTAATTTTTATTGTAAATAAACAATTTATCTTCTCTCTGAAAAACAATCTTTACCCTATCGCATCTGTCGCAAACTTTCTTCTAACTCCATATTAGTATTCGTCACTCGCCTTGGAAAATTAGTACGACAGGATACAGCTTGAGCCTTTCGTCACAAGTTTTTTTTATCACGCCATAACGATTACTTTCGAGTTTCAAGTGGTGGATATAAACATAAACGTCTCATACTCAACGGCCCACAGTAGGATGCGAATCCTGTCGGGGGTAAAGATATTGGCACATAAGCAACGCCAGACCACGAAAATCTAAAAAAATATTTGTCATGTGTCGGCATCTAACCGGATACCAGTTACTTTAGTCTTTAGTCATCAATATAAAATTAAGTTTTTTGAGGGGTAAATACTATAGACAATTACTCATAAAAAATAACCGTCATCTATGAAGTAGCGAAAAGTGAGAAAAGCCAGGATTTATATCTAATGCTAAGTAAAACAAATAAATTGAACATACACTTAAATGAAAAATGTTCGGAACGTTAATATCAAATAGCACTCGCTGGCTTGCATGGGTAGGTTGTTCTTTTACACGAAAAAGTACAAAAATTGAGCAACTCAGCTTGTTGGAAATAGAGTGAAATTATTTTAATTGCTTTTATTTGAACACTTGTATATTAGTTACTATTATTTTTTTAATATTCTGTGGACTGTAAAACTTTGCTTTTTATTATTTTCTGGATTTATGTAATAAGTAATTTGTCAATATGTGTAATAAACATTATACACATATGTATGTATAAAGCTTATTATATTATTACGCATATATATAAGAACACTTCATGTGTTCTTATATATACATGATATACATGCTGTATATATAAGAACACTTCATGTGTTCTTATATATACAGCATAAGTGTTATAATATATACTAGCGGCCCGCCCCGGCTTCGCACGGGTATTTAACTAAAATTTAAAAAATTATAAATTTATATTTTTTATCACCTACATGTGCCTATCGTATAATGGTAGAATATCGTTTTTATATTTAGTGACATTTAACATAATAGTACCTATATTAATTGAAAATGATGTTTATCTAAAATATTGAAACGATTTCTATTCCTATCCGACATATTTAGTAAACTTTTAAGTTTAACCAAATAATAACTCAAAAATAAGTTTTGTGAGTTTTTAAGATTCGTTAGACCAGATGGCGTCTATGTCGCGTAGGCGTATTTCTATTTTCTTAAATATTTATTTTTAAATTTAATTACAATGAAACAAAAACTAAATTATACTGTGAGTTATGTATAATTTTTATGTATTAAAAGCTATTTACATTGGTTTTGTACTTTTTACGTGATACGTGCAAGAACAAATAATGATAAGAGATGGCGCTGATTGAAATTAAATCGCGCTATTAAAATTTATTCTTGATGATATATAGTGTTAACTAAGAATAGAACTACTAAGACTAAAACGGATGTTTTAACAGATTTATTATTTGTATAGATGAGCTCGCTTTTAATAAAACTTCCAGAACAAAATCGCGGGTACAAGTCATTTAATTATCATAAATTCAAAATGTTTTTTTTTTTCTAAGTGATTTTTAATTACTGGGACAAAAGCTCTCCTAAATTCTAATTCTAGGTTAGTTATTTAAAATTTAACAGACGTTAATCAAATTTAGTTTTAATTAAGTGACTAGCAACCCGCTCCATTTTCGTACGGGGCCAAAAGATTATTCCAATATTTTTTAAGCTACAACACTCATGGTTACCATGGAAACGGTAACCAAGGGTAGGTAGGTCAAGGAATTTATATGAAATGTGCACGTGCACTCAAAAAACGTTCCTAAGAGAGGGATTGCATCTCTTTCTACCATGAATTCAAGGCAACTCATAAGAAAGGGATAAAATACCTGTAGTCAACGAAATTGTCTTAACGATTTTTTCACTTTACACGTTTTAAACAAATGTCAACCTTATATCACTTATTTCAAGGTGCATATTTGAATATAAAATTGTATTAAGTGAGCATTCCAGTTATGATTTAAATTCGGTGGGGTAGGTAGCGTCTGACTGTATGGATTTGTGGAAAATCCGTTTTTAGTGAGCGTCAACATCGTGAAATAAGCGAGTATGTTGAATTTCAAGTAAATCGGAAATTTCTTTCGTTATGTGTCAGACAGCTATTGAGTGTTATTTCACTTGCATATTCTGGTTGTTGTACGCGAATTCGGATGCGGAAATTAAAATGTAATCAAAAACTTTTATTCCAGTAAGCTTTCAAAGCATTTTTACATCTTCATTTTAAAAATTATGTAATATTTTTGAAGTGAAATTTCTTTAGAATCGTTTGATTTGAAACGGGATGCGACGGAAAAGGCGACAGGAGACACAAATACAAAAATGTGTAGGAGAGAATGAGATAGTATGATGTCGCATATCCTAGCAACGCGTAAACAACGCGTAAATAAGTAATAGAATGTTTAACTATTAATATTAATAAATTTTAAATTGAGTTTGCCAAAGATGTTTCATTTCTGACATGTACACACGACATTTTTTTTATTCCAGTAGGCTTTCAAAGCATTTGTACATCGTCATTTTATAAATTATGTAATATTTTTTAATTAATTAATCATAGTTGATGTGATATTACGACTGATTCGTAATGTTGATTATACTGAGAAGAATCGGTAGTCATTTTTTTTTGCGTTTGAGTTGTTGTAATATATGAGTAGTAAATGATTTTTAGATTGATTGTTTTATCTCTTAACGAGTATTATGATGTGGCATAGTAGTTCGTAGAAAAAAGGGATCCAGTCACTTAAAAAAACTGTTTTGAAAAGAAAATAGCGGCAAAGAGTATTGGGAATGAGTTACGTCCGCAACTAATACTTTATCTAGTTCGAGACTCTTAGAACTCATTCAAGCACTTTATTTACTGACATTATCAAATTAATATTATATTCAACTTAGTTTTTTACATACTAGTGGAAAAAATTAATGATAAAAAAAGTCTAGCGATAGATACCGATTTTTTTAGATGGCCTTGTATCTTTGTGAAAAATAATCGTACCGTATCGTATTTAATATTCTGCGAGGTTATGTCGACGTGTTTTGAGTAGTTTTAATCAACGATTTTTTAAGCTCTAAAAAAGTCAGTCTTAAGTCGGTAAAAAAATTAAGTTCTCCGAAAAAAAAAACTTCAGTGAATATTCCTAATACAGTGGTGTAAATTAATATACAATATATTATACTTTACTGTACTATATCAGCCTGTAAGCAACCCACTGCTGAACGAAGGCCTCTTCCCCATATAGAAGAAGGGTTCGAGCTTAAAGCACTACGCTGCTCCACTGCGGGTTATCGGATAATTTTTCCAACATGAGTAACGATCGTTATCAGGTTTATATGATAACAACCGGGATCGACAGCTTTACGTGCTCTCCGAGACACGGTGGGGAGACCCACAAGGACATACACCCCGACTAGAAACAAATATTTGTACAAACACAAATATCTGTCCCGAGCGGTGGTATGGTAAGTAGGTAGTGTAAGTTTTTTATTTTTTTTATTACCTACGCTTTATTATAACAAGAAACTTTATAAGTTTTGAAATTAGCTAAGTTTAAAAATTACAATTTATAAAAACTTTAACAGTAACTTTTTCAAACACTTTACATTCATCGATTTACTTTTTGTTACAAAAAACAACCCTTCAGAAATACTTCGAGAAAAGAAAGATTAATTGTTCAATAAAGTAGAATGGGAATTGCGAAGATATTCGTAACAGATATAAAACCCGCTCGTTAAACATTTTACGGATACTTTTTGTAACATATTAAGTCTCCCGACCTTGCTTCTACGTTTTAATAGGTTTCCACGATTTCATACGCGTTAAATTTTGATTTTTAATATATTTTCGAAAGGTTCGTCTCTTCTGTGCATCTCCCAGAAATAGGCATCTCCCCACTCATCTATCTCCCAGAGTTATACCTTCCTTTCTATGCATCTTTTAGAACAACATTGCCCTTCCATTTATGTTCGAGAGTTATACCTATCAGTCTGGATATATGATATATTTTTCATAATGTAAGAATTTTAACGCAGCTACTATTCCCATACGGTTTCAAAAATTGGTATGCTGGTTTGAAATCGATCTTTTATTACATTATCTCACGCACAGACATAACTGACACACACACTTTTATTAGATATAAAAAGTAATAAAAGTTATAAAATATATTTACTCAGATTTCTTGATATTAGAAGCTAATATAAGTGTAATAAAGCTGAAGTTTTTTTTTGTTTGACAGGCTTATCTCAGGAGCTATCAAATTTTTTATTTTGCTTTAAGAAAGCCTATTTACTTCGATCATTACCTTACTTTAATGTTTTATTAGAACTTGTTAATGTCCAACTCCTAGGCATAGACGTAAAAAGAATGCTTAGAGCTTTCGTACTCTTTTTACGATTTTCGCTACGTGTTGTTGAATATATGGACTGCCTGTAAACTTCCGAAACATTCAGGCTTTATAACGACATTTTCGTTCAAACATTTGATACAAAATTTAGCAATTGAAATTCAAGGACATGTGTCGAGATTTGAAATGAGATTTTTGAAAGGTGTTATCTGGATATTTCAGTAAAATTGCCGAGAACTGCATAACAGACGATTACGGTTTTAAGGAACGCAATGTTAAATCATTGAAACAAACGGCTCGACAGAAGATGCTACTTAAAAAATTTAAGACAACCTGGAATTTAGAACTCAATTACATATCCGTCGGGTACAATTTTAAATCTTAATTATTTAGGGATATACTAAAACACATACGAAACTATTCCATCAAAATCAGTTTGGAGAAGGAGTTTTTTTATATTAGAGGGGGCAACCGGACAGTCGGTTAACCTGGTGGTAAGGAAAGCGACATCCATAGTCATAGAGAGTGATATAAAAAATATATATACATAATAGCAAAATGGTATCGCAATACAATATTGCTATATACTTTTCTATACTGTACTGTATCAGTCTGAAAACAAACCACTGCTGAGCGAAGGCCTCTTCTCCATATAGAAGAAGGGTTGGAGCTTATTCCTCCACACTGCTCCATTAAGGGTTGGGGGATAATTTGCCTACCATAAGTAACGATCGTTATCAGGTATCTATGATAACAACTGGGACCGACGGCTTTACGTGCTCTCTGAGGCACGGTGGGGAGACCCACAAGGATATACACCTAGACCGGAAATAAATATTTGTACAAATGCAAATATCGGCCCCGAGCGGGAATCAAACTCGCGACCGTCGGCGCGCGGCATTATTATTGCTCTATAAATTGTCAAATAAGCCGTGTATATAGCAATAATAACCAAATAAATAAAAGTCTCATATTAAACGCCTGTGATTCTGTGTCGAGAGTCTAGAACTATACACAGCACAAACACAAAACGTTCCAATCAATATAAACATCAGCGTGGCATAAACAAGAACTTTTCATCCGGGAATCGAACTCGACTTATAGTGTAACAGCTAATATCTGTGCCCATTGCGCCAACCCTAGAGTTCACAATTATGTAATTACTAGCGGCCCGCCCCGGCTTCGCACGGGTCTTTAACTAAAATTTTAAAAATTATACATTTATATTTTTTATCACCTACACCTGCGTCGATACTGGAAAATATTTTATAATAGACGGATTGAGTGACAGATTTATTATATCTATATACATACATATATATATATACCTATATATATATAGATTACAACTTAAATAGCTATAACCATCCAACTTTGTACAATCAACAAACAAATAACGACCAAATATTTTAAATTTTAACAACGAACAAACAATCAAGACCGTAGTACCCTAAAGTATTTAATTATATACAAAACAGAAAAACAGATTTTTAAATACGGGCGAGTGTCATTCTTTTGGCCGAAGTTTTGGTCAGCGCGATTCAGAAAATTATCTGCGCCATCTATCGTATAATTGTAGAATATCGTTTTTATATTTAGTGACATTTAACATAATTAATATTTAACATAGTAGTATATTAATTGAAAATGATGTTTATCTAAAATATTAAAACGATTTTTATTCCTATCCGACATATTTAGTAAACTTTTAAGTTTAACAAAATAATAACTCAAATATAAGTTTTGTGAGTTTTAAAGATTCCTTAGACCAGATGGCGTTGGCGGCGTAGGTACCTATTTCTATTTTCTTAAATATTTATTTTTAAATTTAATTACAATGAAACAAAAACTAAATTATACTGTGAGTTATTTCCAATTTTTATGTATTAAAGTTATTAACATTGGTTTTGTACTTTTTACGTGATACGTGATCAGAGAAAAACACGATAAGAGATGGCGCTGATACAAAAAAATACGCGCTATTGAAATTTATTCTTGATGATATATAATAAAACAGAGGTCTTAACAGATTTATTATTTGTATAGATGTTCGTCGAATTCCATTATAATTAATACATTTGACAGAAACCAATGCGGTTATTACCAACCTACTAAAATATTATTTTACTGCAGTTTAATTAATATGTGTTTTATATACATTTGCATACAAATACTTTTATTTATTATTTATTATAACTTTATTGCACAATACAACAAAGAATTGTACAAAAGGCGGGCTTAATGCTAAAAGCATTCCCTACCAGCCAACCTTAGGACGTACAAGAGCGGACGTTTGTAGGTGTGCAAAATTGAGAATTAATAAAATTAACTTTAAGAGAAAAAAAGAAAAGATGGGAAAATAAGATAACGTTAATGACAATTGTTATATTATATACACAATACATACATAAATACATAAACAGATACAAACATACATACATACACATATGCATACATACATAAACAGATAAAAACATACATACATACAAACATACATAATATTTAATACATAATAAGCTGACGATAATAATCAAAACACAATTACACAGCGTTTATTGAGATCACCACATTTTAAATTTTGGCTAAGAAGAACTCCTTAACTTGTCTCTTAAATGATTCACGTGAAGGAGCTCTACGGATAGACTCAGGTAACATGTTCCAGAGACGAACAGCAGAAACAGCAAATGAATCAGACATAGACCCAGACCGATGAATAGGAGTAGAAAGAGATAGATTATTTGAAGAGCGGAGAGATCTTTCATGAGAGTCGGAAAGGAAGGAGAACTTATATTTAAGGTAGGGAGGGGTAGTAGAATGGAATAAAAGAGTGAAGGGTAAGCAAAGGATTCTCGAGTTCCTACGCTCACGGATTGGTAGCCATTTAAGAACTGATCTGTATTTGGAAATATGATCATACTTCCGCAAACCGAAAACAAAACGAATACAGGTGTTGAGCAATCGATCAAGTTTGTTTAAAGAGACTTGGTTGAGGTCCGAACAATACACATCGCCGTAATCAATAATAGGACTCAATAATAAGAATAATAGGATAGACTTTATATGTCCGTTGATGTTTCCCAGAACTTCGTCTTATTATTTTCCCGAATTAAAAGCAGCTTAAGCTTTAAAGAGAAAATTTATTCACTTGCCATAATTATGGTTATTTCTAACAAGATACCATTTCGTGTACTTGAGAATAAATAAAGTCAACATCTCAATATCGTCCCGACATTGACTTTAATCTTGCGATCTCTTATTTCACGGATGATTAAAAACATCATGTTTCTTATACGCTTAGGGATGTCAAACAATAAAAAATATCGACATCGATAATTTTTTTAGTTTTAATATAATATTAAAATCGATAGGTAACATGTATTTAACGGTAAAGATAAAATATTGATATAATAGTATAATTTTAAGATTATTTAATAAAGGAAATATAGTAAATGAAACGTCCCTCTAGGTTTTAATCAATAACTTTTTACTTTCAATAGTGCCGAAATAGCACGAAATATTTCACTAATTTCACATAGAATGGGAAAGATACGATCATTCGTAATTAATCTTATGATTAACTGATCCCGTCGAGATCATAACAGCTTAACTATTAATGTCAGAATTTTCGGAATGAACTCTTCTTCAATAAATGAAAAGTAATAACCTGATCTACCAAGACACCTTCGCTTAGCTGTAAGTTAGAAGATAAGGATAATTATTAAATTTATTCAGTCAGTCAGTGAGTCATAATCACAATTAATCGTAACGCCAGCGATATCTACTGGGGCTTGACAGAGTCTACGTCATGGCAGTCGGCCAGACTCAGCTCATTTACTGCTTGGTCGAACGTACGGTACACTATTAGGAACTGTCTAGCGTTCCGTATTGAGTTTGTGAAGTTAACTATAACATTGTGTAATAAAGTACTGAGTGCTTATTGTTAATTTAAAAAACAATCTTGATTGCTAATTTAATTTATATTTATTAGAACCGTCTTTCCGTATAACGTCCACTATATGAATCTCAATAACACAATAGAAATGAATAGAGAAAATAATGATGCTACAATATATATACGTATACACACACACACACACATATATATACATATATATATATATATATATATATATATATATATATATATATATCCATAATATATCCAAGTGCTCTAAGATATATTCCTTCACACTCCAAACCAAAACAAATTAAGTAAGTAAAAAATTCAGTAGTGCCTGTCTGGATTTCAATTGACCTTCGATCTACACGTTTTATTCAATAGAGTATCTCGTCTCTCGGAAACTTATGTCTTTTTTTATCCATTATTTATCGCAGACAAAATTGACAACTATACATAGCGAATCTTGATATTTGTACTATTGTACAAGTATAGAGGCATATTGATAAACCGAACATATTAGATTTTTGATTCTTATGAAAACAGCAAAGACAAAAAAAAAGAACAGACCGGTTACTAGATATTAAGTGATTTTCTGATAAAGTTTACTGTTCCAATTATACTATACTCACTGTCACTGTCAAATTGTCAATCACTCCGTCGGTAGATAAGTCCGAGTAGAAGAGCAAAAATATTTATTTATTTTCAATTAATTAAATTCAATTAATAAAAGTATGCAATTTTTCATCAATGTCTACTTATGACGTCAGCACGTAAAATTATCGTCCGTGAACCGACTTTACAGACAATTTTTTTTTTTCTAAGATGGTAATTTCAAAGATTTATGTGTTCACAGAAATATACGCGTAACTTGTAAGACAGAAATCTTAATCGAAAAGTTCTGTGTCTAATACCGACACTCGAGAATTGTAGTGGAATAAATTTTATACCCTTCTACTTATTTGAGCAAAAACTATTATATTTAAAAGTTAATATTAAGAAAATTTCGACACTTTCTCTCTCTCTCTCTCTCATCCGTTTCTCTATTTCTAGATCATAATAGTGAAGATTTTTTGAAAATCTATCTAAAAAAAACCAATATGTTTAAATGTTTATTTATATTTATGTTAAAATGTTTATTTTTAAATAGCATTTGTTCAGAATAAGATAGCACATTTTATTAATCTCATTATGAACTTTTATCGACAAACTTCACATCCCTTATTTTTTCAAGTGTGATATAACAGATTATGCTACGTTAATATTTTATGAGGGTTACGACAGTTGACACAATAATTTATGTTCTTGATTATTCAAGTCGACTTAGCGCATTGCTATGTGTATATATGCATGTTTGTGTAAATATAGTATGCGTGTGTGTTAAGAAGATTTTATTAGACATATAAAACTGCATAATTTATATTTTAATTGCTTACTATTATAAATTTGAAAATTTTAAGATAATACAATATTTAAATCAAAATTTTAAGTTATTTTTTCATGTTTACGTGTTTAGATTGTGTGTAGTTTTTTTCAAATACTCGTACTCGCATAACAAAGCAATGACAGCGCGTGTTATTTAGACGATGTTACTGTTACACAAATCATACCTGTTGTGACGTAGTGGAAGATGTGCAACATATTCCTGTGGAGTGCCCCAGCAACGAATACTTAAGAACTAATTTGGTTAACAAAATGAGTGTTGGCTGGTGCAATAGTCTCCTTGCGTCTCCCTTGTCTGAAGAGACTGGGAGAATCTTGGAGGCTGTTCAGTTAGCTATAGTTAAAAAATGATGATATTGTGTACCTATGAGGGTGAAATAATTAGCCATGATAAAACCCTCTTTCAAAATAAAGAAAAAAAATCATACCTGTGTGTTTGTGCATATTTACAGGTACACACATGTGTATAGTTGTGTCTCAATATGACTTGAATGATCAATAATTTTTTGTATTATGTTTGCTCAAGTACAAGACTCTATTGTACTGTTCCGTAGAACTTTCAAAAGTTAAACTTTACAACGAGTTGCGAACCTCGTTTACGTTATTTACGTATGTGAATAACTTTTATCAGATCATTAAGGTTCTACCAAAGAAACGTACGGTTAAGGTGTAAATATACCTATACGTATAAATCTTATAAACATGTAGAATTTATTTGTTTGATTTTACTGGTCCAATATTGTTTTTTTTTTTGCAATAGAGTTTTTTTTGTATATAAAACATCTCATTTCATCTCATTTATTATCATTTTGTATTGCGTGAAGTTGGTCAGTAATCATAAATATATCAAGTTGAGAAGTATTGAATAAAACAACGAGGGTTGCCTAGTTAAATAAGATTAAGATTAATTATTTACACAGTTTATTTTGTGTGCTGTGTGTGCCTGTGTGCGCGAGTCCGTGTGAGTGAGCTTGTGTGCGTCTATAAGAGTATGAGATCAGTGTGCGTGCATGCGAGTTGTGTTTATGAGTGCGTGCATGCATGTGTACACGTGTCAGTGAGTTATAAGAATAATATAGTTCATAGTCAATACCTAGCTCTGTTATTGTGCTGAATTTCAGAAAAAAAAAAATGTGATTAAAAAGGTCAAGGTCTGAATAAGTTTTATTATACGTTCGTAATACCGTGTATTAAGGAATATTGAAGGTAATTTGTGTTAGAATCGGCACATTACTAGACGAGTTTAACGGAATCTAAAAGAGGAATCGTTTAACGAGAAGATATAAAGTCGGAGCTGATAGTGGATTCATAAAAAGCAACAGGCAGTACCTACGTAATGGCTATGAGCGTGTTATTAAAACCTATTGATTTCTAGTTGCTGCCTTTTATACTGAATAGGGATTGGCCTAGTTTTTTCGCGTGACTTGTTAATAAAAAGTATAAAATACATCTAAACACGTGTAAAGTGTTAAATAAAAATATTTACAAAATCGCTAGTTGTTTCAATAATTGTTGTCAAATGTAATTAAAGCTCAGAAATGTAGGAGAATTGTCATAAACTGATTTGGTAAATTCTTTGGAATATTTTGTTTTTCTTTCCTTTAAACAAAATACTAAGCAAGCAGGCCGGTCATCTGATTACGATCTTGTCACAAAAATCTATACTTATAAGAAGAAACAGGGTCCAATACTGTACATTGTAAATATTTCCTCGTGAAAAGTTTAGTTGATATGAATCAAAATATGTAATTTTTAAGTCAAAAATGTAATATTTTTATTTTTTTTCTGTCTTTATTTTAATTAATATTTCATTTTAAAGACTTTATTTGCATACATTTAGTACTGATATATCAATAAAATATATCAATAAAATAAAATCTGATATATCAACAAAAATGCCTATGAGATATTATACCATATTTCCTATGAAAAATATCACTTCGAAAATTCAGCCGTGACACTGCAAATTGAGCAGTTTATTGACAAGCATCGAAAGTTACATGCGACATTTTTATTATTATTTCCTGACTTTGAAAATATATTCCTTACTATATGTGCTGGGGGTGTCGCCCGCACATAAGTCTTACTTTATTTTGCGGTTGTGTAAACGACTGAAAGTACTATACTAATCGCGATTCAGAAAGCGCCGTCAGCGCCATCTATGCACACTCGTACTTTAAGCTTTTGTGCTTGACTCCGATGACCGACTGACGTATCTTTTTTTTTTTATACTTTTACTTATTTTGAATATAAATGTTAATTATTATAAAGTTTCACATTCACGTTCACAAGGATCACATTTAAATGTATTAATCTACTCTTCTTTGATGATGGATCATTTGAAATGCGCGATTCAAATCACAATAAATATTAATAAAGTGATTTTAATGAGTTAAAGACTAAATTGTACTCAATATTTAATTATTATACTTTATCATTAACCTACACTCAGTAATTTAGCTGTAATAAATGTTCAAACAAACAGGCAAACAGACACACAAAATATTTTAAGAATTATAAAAATTTATATTCTTAGACCCCTCAAAATAGCCTGGCGGAGGCCATGCAGGAGGCGTTGGGGAGTATGGCGAAAGTCGTCCAACCCATAAAGCTCGCGGGTGTGCGAATCTCTGGGCTGGACGACTCCGTCTCCTGCGAGATGGTGGCCGCAGCGGTGGCGAAGGTGGGCCGGTGCGATGCCGGCTCGATCAAGACCGGCGCAATCACAGTCGGACCGGGTGGGTTGGGGTGCACAGTCGTGCGATGCCCGATCCCAGCCGCCAAGTCCCTGGCCGAGGCTGGCAGGCTCCTAGTCGGCTGGACCTCGGGCAGAGTGCAGGTCTTAGATCAGCGCCCCATGCGCTGCTTTAAATGCTTGGGAATCGAGCACACTCGCCCGACCTGTCCGGCTGCGTTTGACCGCAGCGGCGCGTGCTTCCGGTGTGGCCTCGAGGGGCACATCGCTCGCAATTGCACCGGGGCACTGCACTGCGCCGTTCGTGCTGCCGCCGGCAAACCGGCGTCGCATTTGATGGGGGGACGGGACTGCCGCCCCCCCAAATCGAGAGGTAGAGCGGCCGCGAAGACCCCGGCCGCTCCCCAAAGTCCAATTCTTCAGGTCACAGAGGAGACTGCGGCGATGTCGTCATGACCTGCCGCAGTTTCCTCCGTTCGCCGGTCCCTGGAGCAGCGGAGATAGAGCGATCACGGTACCCGCGAGTGCTCTGTGACCGAAGGCGGCCCGCGTAGGCGAACTAACCGTCGGAAACGTAAAATACTCTTATTATAAACTAAAAAGAATAAAACAATTTACTAGCTTTCATTTGATACCCATTTTGCTACAGTAAGAAAAAAAATCAACTCCCCCCCCCCCCCCCCCCCTCATTCCGCCATTTGCGGGCGCCATTTTGAAAATTTATATAGCCTATGTCACTACTACAATTTAGACAAATCCAACGACACCTCATATGTCAAAAACCGTCCAGCCGTTTGGGCTGTAGGGCGTGCCAAAGAAATGTACATACATACATACATACATACATACATACATACATACATACATACATACATACATACATACATACATACATACATACATACATACATACATACATACATACATACATACATACATACATACACTCGAAAAACATAACCCTCCTTCTGTCGCAGTCGGGTAAAAATAGCACGCTTGATTTTTCCAATGTCACGAAGAATGGAGAAGGTAATAATGAGATTAATTGGTGCGATCGAGATTTCAATGTTCGTTAAATTTTGAAGAAAGAAGAAAAAGTAGTAATTTAGATAAAAACCCTTAACCAAAAACAACGCTGTGAAGTTAAAAAATAATAAAGAATTATGTTATGCCAAGATGATAATAAGGTGTACTTATAAGTAAGTTTTATTACTTTTAATGTATTGGTATTTACATTAATTCATAACGGTTGTTTTTATCACTTTTGTTTGTTGTTTTACTTTGACAATGACATTCACAACTTTCTATCGAGACGTTAGGTCAAGGTCTTTCTCATGTAGCCGTATAATACTTTACATTTCACTCGTTCAGATAATAATATCGAATAAAATAAACTTAAAAAATAAACTTTTATTAACACTGTAATCAATCCACTGCTGAGCAAAGGCCTCTTCTCCATATAGAAGAAGGGTCGGGGTAATCCACCACGCTGTTCGACTGCATGTTGGTGTATAATATCCCTACCTCGAGTAACGATCGTTATTAGGTGTCTATGATAACAACCGGGACCGACGGCTTTACGTGCTCTCCAAGGCACGGTGGGGAAACCCACAAGGATATACACCCAGACCGGAAACAAATATTTGTACAAATACAAATATCTGCCCCGAGCGGGTATCGACCCCCGACCGCCGGTGTTGAGGCGACTACTCGCACCACTACACCAGAACGGTCATCGGTATTATATTAGTACATAAATATTTTATAACGTTGAACAATATACAAGAAAAACCACATTAACATTTATTTATTTATTAGAAAAGGTATTTTATTAATTTTATATGAAAAAAAGTTTATTAAATTATAATACAAATAATTTTTTATATTATCATTTTTTAAATAAGAGTAGACTCAATTTCATATCGCAATTACATTTTCAGTCTATTCAATAAAAATATCGTTATTTCGATAAAAATGTAAATAGTTAATATTCAATTTAGATATTCAAGTTTATTTTTATTTTTTTCCATTTCCGAGATTCAAATTATATATATATAATCCAGGTGTCTACAGACCAATTTTTTTGTTTCTTCTTTTGTGAGAAAAACGATTATTGAGAGCTCTTTTTATTTTTTATTTAAATAACCAGTTCCTATTATTTTACTATTATGTCGGTAAGATCGAAAATATTATTTATGTTTCATCAGTATCTAATGTATCTAAATATAATTTAACATCATCCAGGTACTTAAAAATTAATCAAACAATTTTACTTTATGGAGTAATTTAAAAAAAATTTGGAAAGTCGGAAATTCAAAGTTACTATAGGTACATATTCTTCTTCAAGTGCAACTCCATTAAACTTCAAAACTTCCAGATTTGTAACCTTGTCCGTCCAACTGATGCGAAGCATGCCACGGTATGACCACATCTCAAAGGCTTCTATCTTTTTACTGAGCTCTGCTTTTATGGTCCACGCTTCACAGGCATATAGAACAACGGGCCATATATAGGATTGAAGGAGCCGGGTTCTTAATTCGATGGAGAGTTGTCGACAGCACAGGACTTTCTGCATGTTTGTAAAAGAAGCACGGGCCACTTCAAATCGAGCACGGATCAATAAAATGTTTTATTTTTTATTTTTATTACAGACATTTAAATTTTTGTTATGTAAATAAGCTATAAAACATTACGCTACGACTAATAGTGACACATCAGTGGTCATATACCAACAATCGCTCGGACGGATTTTTGTTTCGACCGTTATAACATTGTACAAGCGTCTATTATTTTCAGTGTTCCTATTCAAATTTTACTTTAAAGCGTTGAAAAGTCTTAAAATTTTAGGACGACGCTTGAATCTTTAGGGACTTTTGTGTTATATGTAATTTTTTTTATATTTTCACAATTTTTAAAATCATTTAAATTAAGAAAATAATATGTTCGTCATTGCAAAGTTATGTCGATCAGAAAAATTTAAATCTGTCAAAAAAGATCAAGCTAACTTGTACATATTATAATAAATGTCAACGCAGGTGAAATTGCGAGTAATGTCTATGTATATTGCGAGTTTATTTTATTATTATTTTAATAAATGTGTTCTACTATGTGGAACTTAGATATTTGGAACATTGTTTATGTTTAAAAATATTTGGAAATCTTATATATAAAAATAAGTCGGGTTTTCCTTCTTGACGCTATAATTGCAGAACGCACGAACCGATTTCCACGGTTTTGCATTCATTCGCACCGGAAAGGTCTCTGGCCCTGTGAGGTTTATAGCAAACAAAATTCAGGAAAAATTTCAACAGAAAAGCAGGAAAACTGGGAAAATCATTTTTCACATACAACGCCATCTCTGATACATAGCATGTACTACAAACCAATATGGTTTTGCATGGTGGTGGAGCAGATGGCGCCAGTAGGTGGTGTGAGTATCCCTCACGAAAATAAGTTGGTGGCGAAACGGAGTTCGCCGGGTTTGCTAGTTCAATATAATATTTTTCAATTAAATGTTGCGAACAATGTTTAAAATAAAAGATATTCCTTTAAAAGTATTTTTTACAAAGAACAGACACTCGACACCCTGACGGAAGCTTTGAAGCTTTGTTGAAGGCACTTGAAAAGAAACAAGTTTATGAAGTCTTTTTGTAACTGTCTTGTCAAGAGATAAGGTTTGACAAACGTTTGAATAAAAATAGATTTGAATAATGTATGTTGGGTGAGATTTTTTTTTGTATTGATGTATAAATTTGACAGAATCTTTGTATTTCAAAAGAGTATCTATTGCTTTTCTTCGTTCTTTCTGCAGTCGAATCAAGATAAAAAACTAATTATTTTTAAATGATGTAATGAATATTGAATCAGCCTGTAAACGTCCCACTGCTGGGAAAAGGCCTCTTCTTCATTTAGTAGAAGGGTTGGAGCTTAATCCACCACGTTGATTCAGTCCGGGTGGGCGGATAATTGGCACAAATAAAAATATTTGCCCTGAGCGGGAATCGAACCCGTGACGGTAGTGTTGAGGCGACAACTCACACCACTACACCAGAACGGTCATCATGTAACTGTAATGTATTTCAAGGGTGATATTTAACACCGACTTCGGATGAAATAAACTGTTATCAATTCAATCGATAGACAAACAGATATAACATATATAAAATTATACGAGAATAAAATATATATTTAAGCTATAAAATTACAATGTTATATAAAAATTTTGTTCTTGACGAATAAGTTGTTACAATGGACATTTTAATTTACAATATTTTTAAGATTTTTCCGTATCTTCAATAGTCTTTTGTTTTTATTTTTATTTTATAGAAACGAAAAGAAATGAAATGTAATCCGAGTGACAGTTCGTACTGATAGTATTTGCCATTATTAAAAGACCTTTTTTGTATCGAAAACTTAAATATCATTTTAAATATTTCTTTAAAAAAATCATGAAGTAATTTTCGTAACATATATTTTTTTAAATTCTTTATTCAACTTTGAATTTGTTACCATAGACATTAAACTGATATGAAAATAATGTTTATATTATAAAACTGAACTTTATACAATCTATTGCTAGGCAAAGGTCTCTTTTCCATGTAGGAGAAGGGATGGAGTTTAATCCACCACGCTACACCATTGCGGGTTAGCTGATAATTTCCCTACCACGAGTAACAGTTGTAATCATGTGTCTTTGATAACAACCGGGAGTGGCAGCTTTACGTGCTCTCCGAGGCACGGTAGGGAGATCCATAAAAACATACTCCCACAACAGGAACAAATATATTTTGTACAAATACAATTATCTACCCCAAGCGGAAATCGAACACACGACCGTTGGCGTTAAGGCGATTACTCACACCAGTACACCAGAACGGTTGTCTGTTAATGTTTGTACTATATTACTTTTGTAGAAAACACATTTTCAAAATTACATTTAACTAAAAATCAGTCCACAGCGAAACGGTCAGTTAGGACCCAAAAGTCGAGGTCTAAATAATTAAATACCACTATATTCAGGACTCTATGTAATAAAATATCTACTACATTTATTAATGAACTAGTGATCAACTCTAGCTTCGCACGGGTACAGTTTAGATCTAAAAAAATAAACGGATCTGCAAGCTGAAGTGGCAGTGGGCAGGCCACATAGCTCGTGGAACTGACGGCCGATGGAGCAGAAAGGTTCTCGAGTGTTCTCCACGTACCGCAAGCGCAGCGTCGGACGGCAGTCCACGAGATGGACAGACGACTTGAGGAGAAACCTGCCTGCCTGCCTGCTTTGAAACGGACGCTCTGGAGGTCGATGGGGAGGCCTACGTTCAGCGGAAGGCATCCAATGGCTGATGTGATGATAATAATGAAATTAAACGAAAGTGCACTTAAATAAATAAATAAATAAATTGAATGTCACAATTTTTTTATAGCTGTGAAAACAATACATTGCATCAGAAATGCCAAACTGAAAATCATATTTGATCACAGCGTTATCTAAATTTCGGCCGCTTTCGATAGATTTTTTGAAAAATTTACTATTTATAAAAAAATTTTGGTTGCCTGTAAAGTCGGTATACGGGCGAAAGTTTTACGTGACAACGACTTTGAGTGGTAAAATAATTTTAATGTGAATATTCATTCGTATAGTAGGAAGAAGGATGAAATAATAGTAACAATTTAAAACATTTATTTATACAAAGAATTATATTTAAAACACTTTCACTTTTTATGTCTGTCTCTCTCGCTCTTAGGCGGGCTAACCATGCCCGAGTGGCCTCTCACTCGCTCTCATTGTGAGCGCATAACGTGAGCGGAGCGTAACGCAGTTTCTTGAAGTGTCACCCGGCAAACCAATTTATAAGACGTTGTCACGTCAAAACTCGTGTGCGCCTCCGCTGAATTTTGAATAGACATGTACGTTGATAACGAATATAACAGGAAAAAAATACCCGTATATTTCATTTTTGAGGTTTTATCTAGAAAAATAATGCTTTCACGTTTAATATGATAAATATTGATATTTCAGAAAAATATTTTCTACGAAAATTGTAAGCGATGAGAGAATTTTGCGTACTACCTTATAAAATTTACCAAAACATACTATCTAAGATTGAGTTAATAACATCGAAAAAAAACACGTATTCTGTAAAGGAGGTTACACACACACTAATACACACATAACAATAATGTCGAAAAAAATTACAAACATTTGTACTAGGGCAAAACTTATTTATTTAAGAGCGAGTAAGAGTTTCAAATGGAAAAAATCACATAAAAGGTGAACTTTGTGCGTAGACACATAATATGATATGATGATATAATGATATTTTTATATACTAGCGGCCCGCCCCGGCTTCGCACGGGTCTTTAACTAAAATTTTAAAAATTATACATTTATATTTTTTATCACCTACACCTGCGTCGATACTGGAAAATATTTTATAATAGACGGATTGAGTGACAGATTTATTATATCTATATACATACATACATACATACATATATATGTATATAGATAGTACGGATGAAACATTTGAACTGTTTTTTTGATTAATTATTTTCTCATTGATGAATACCATATTTTAATAAGTATTATTCCCGACGAAGACAAATCCAAAAACACAAAAATCATAAAAATCGTTCCACTCGTTCTCGAGTTATAAACGGTATAACTAACACGATTATATATATATATATATATATATATATATATATATATATATATATATATATATATATATATATATATATATATATATATATATAGATTACAACTTAAATTGCTATAACCATCCAACTTTGTTCAATCAACAAACAAAAAATAACGACCAAATATTTTAAATTTTAACAACGAACAAACAATCAAGACCGTAGTACCCTAAAGTATTTAATTATAATTATACAAAAAAGAAAAACAGATTTTTAAATACGGGCGAGTGTCATTCTTTTGGCCGAAGTTTTGGTCAGCGCGATTCAGAAAATTATATTACATATTCAGCGCCATCTATCGTATTGGTAGAATATCGTTTTTATATTTAGTGACATTTAACATAATTAATAATTAACAGTTAAATATTAATTATGTTAAATGTCACTAAATATAAAAACGATATTCTACCAATACGATAGATGGCGCTGAATATGTAATATAATTTTCTGAATCGTATGTTAAATTTTAACATAATAGTATATTAATTGAAAATGATGTTTATCTAAAATATTAAAACGATTTCTATTCCTATCCGACATATTTAGTAAACTTTTAAGTTTAACTAAATAATAACTCAAATATAAGTTTTGTGAGTTTTAAAGATTCCTTAGACCAGATGGCGTTGGCGGCGTAGGTACCTGTTTCTATTTTTTTAAATATTTATTTTTAAATTTAATTACAATGAAACAAAAACTAAATTATACTGTGAGTTATTTCTAATTTTTATGTATTAAAGTTATTAACATTGGTTTTGTACTTTTACGTGATACGTGATCAGAGAAAAACACGATAAGAGATGGCGCTGATACAAAAAAATACGCGCTATTGAAATTTATTCTTGATGATATATAGTGTATTAATAAAACGGAGGTTTTAACAGATTTATTATTTGTATAGATTGAGAGTCTATAATTTTAGGAAGACCACTTACGAGACGTGTGGAAGATATCAGCAAAACGCCTGGTCCGGGCTAGGTTTAAACATCCTAAGATAGTAAATGATTCTTCGGAGACCTTTATCTCCGGGAGGGTTTTTTTCAAACAAACGAAGTAATTATGAAATAAAAATAAAATAAAAAGTTACTAATTACACTAGACAGTATTTTTTATTACTTAACTATTTACATATAATTAACTTACTTAACTATGTACATCTTTTGTCCCAAGGTAAACATACAAAATTTCGTAGTTTGAAAGAAAGCTCGTAGTTTGAATTTGAACTCAAATTATTGTGTTTTAGTTTATTTACATATTATTTTCATTGTTTCCAATTAATTTTGTAGTACTATCTACATAGTTTATATTTGAATGGAGTTGTTTTGTAAATTTGATTATTATTTGTTTGCCTTGTCTTTATGTGTCTGTATATCGATGTATTTATCTGAGTGTGAATAAACGATTATTATTATAATATTAATATTAAATTACGTCATGTTTTATTTAAATTCATTCAGTTATTACAGTTCGATCTGTAGCCAAGATATAAATAGACAGAGATTTTTTTGGCTTTATATCGATTAGGCTTAGAATGCCCTTTTTTCTTTTGCCGCAGAGAAATACCAAGAATCAAAGCTCTAGAATCATCCCATAGCCTAGAGCTTGTTTCAAAAGTCCATAATCAGAGACCACGTCTCAGATCCGTTTTCGTTTAATTTCATTAAATAGTTTTGGCGTGATACACGGCCAAGATACAGGCAGACAGAAATACAAACATACACAAAAATAAATACACTTTTGACATAACTATCAATAATAAAGTGTTCTCCAAACTTTTTTTTTTATAATTATAATTTTAATGTACAGAATTTGACATGTAACGGTTTTATTATAATAAGTGTAGATTATTCGGTTTAAGACATTTATTCTCATAAGAACGGATGTTCACTTACAATGAGATAAACAGATTTACAATATCAAAAAATATTAATATGGCGCAGCGCAGCTGCATACAAATATAAAATATACTAAACAATAACTTTACTATATAAAAACATTATTATAACACTTAAGTCCCCAATTTAAGCTCATAAATATACAAGAAAATAGTAGAATAGTGTAATAATAGGATAACGTTTACTTATGATGTCATTTTTTGCAATAAATAAAAGGAATTTTACGTGAATTTTTTTAATATCTATTACGGTGGATGGACGGATGGACGACGGTCTTAATATACGAATCCGTCAGCATCTTTTGATCACTGAACCTTAAAAATCGACAAAACCGAACAAGCCCGAACCGAACGATCCTTGAAACACGTGGTAAGATTTTATTTATATTACAAATTTAACCTAAACTGTATAAAGAAGTACCGTGTGTACTAATTTTGTTTATTTACAGCGAATAAATTCTTACTTAGGATTGAATTGAATTTACCTGAAATTTCTTTTAATTTTTTAAAATTACTCGGTATAGGTTTGCCGTGCAATAACCAGCACAGAAGAATAGTCCCGACGTCTTTCTTGCCGTGGTGTTATAAAAGGTGACTAAGGCCATAGTAGTGTGAAGAACTGTACACCAACCAGGATAATGATCGGTTATAGCGTCACCATATCCGTTTTTTTTTTTTGTTTTTTTTTTTTTTTTTTTTTTTTGCGGGAAAAAATGTACCTGAATGCACATCCCGTCGCCCGGGGAGACAACGTGATAGTGTGGGGCCCTCACCCACTAAAATAACCCGCCGTGCGCCCTCACCCGCCCTTACAAGGCGGGCCACGGGTACCGCGTACGTTGCTCCGTGGCCCGTAGGCGGCAGCTCCATCGAGCACTCTCTCCTGTGCGACGCCCCGCGCACTTAGGCATCGCACCTTCGCGGTAGGCAATTTTGGCGGACGGTGGGCAAAAGCGTCACCATATCCTGTCACAACACACTGCACTCGCTAACAGGCCAGTCAAGCGTGTCAACTATTGGCAAACCCTCCCAGAGATAATGGTTGATGCCTACGTTCAGCAGTGGTCATACAACGACTGATGTGGTGGTGATAGGAACCGAGATTTATTGGCGATGATGTTAATGATGATGATAATGCTTATAATAAAGTCCCTACCAAGAGTTATTAGGTGTTCATCATAACAATCGGAATCGATGGGTTTACGTGCTCTTCGATACACCGTGAGATACTCGCATTACAAACGCCCAGACAATAAACAAATAATAATATAATTTTTAATACAATACAAATCTATCTACTAATATCTACTCACTAAGATACTAGAATGGTCGTCTGTGGATATATATCTTATTCACCTACCTCAGTCACCTCACTCGGAACTGTACAGTATTTTGGTGTAGTAATCAAATAATTCATTTTGGTAATTTTAATATGAATATTACTAGTCTATAATAGACATATCAATGACTTTTTCATTAATTAATTCATTCATTTTAGTTAGTTTCTTTTTTCTTTTTAAGCACGCAGTTTTTTCTTTTTTTATATTGAGTAGTCTGATTTTAAAACATACTAATATGTATTATATAATATTTATCATCTAATATAATATGTATGAGTTGTTAGAGGGCGCTGACACTACAAACACTATCTCCGCGTTAAATATTGCTAATAAAATAGAACACCGTGTAATAAAGACTTAAAAACTAATACAGTGCGTTTACAAGTGCGCAAGAATAGTGTGAAAACGTTATTCAGACTTCACTCGCGCTTGTGTGTGAATAAACAGAGAAAACATTCACGCAAGGCTTTGGTGCAAACACTGCATAAACACAAGTGCAGACACAAGTATTGGTGGCTATCTGTGAACCAAATTGTTTTTTCCAATACGAAATCAGAGACGATTGGATGTTTTACGTGAATAATAGAGAATTGAATTGTGTAAATTGCGAAATCGATTGCTGGTCATAGTACAGGGTAGTGGTAAATACAGGTGACAATTGAGAAATCACAAGAGCCGCCATACCAATTTCGCGACATCCGTTCATAGACAAGTCAATTGTACCAACCTAAAAAGCTGAAATTGAATGACATAATTATCAGTGTTGTCAGAATATTAAAACCAAAAACTACCAGGAAGTGTTGCACTAAGAACTTTCAATTTTCCCTAAAAAAAAAAAAAAAAAAAAAAAAAAAAAAATACTAATAATAATCCTATAAATAAATAAATAAATAAAATGGAAAAAACTATGGAACTGTGGTTTGCAAAATTAGACGATAAACTGAATCAACAAACTTTAACAATAACGACAACAATCACCGCAAATGTCATGGAAGCCCTAAGTGAAAAAATGGACTCAATCATACAGGAAAATAAAAATTTGAAAACTCAAATAGTAAAACTTGAACAAAAATTAGATCAAATGGAAATGGAGAAAAGAAAGAATAATTTAGTTTTCTTTGGCACTGAAGAGAAGTGGAAAAGGGAAACCGAACTAGTGGACTACATAAAGGCAATCATCGAAGAAGCAGGAATACAAATAGCAAGTCAGGAAATAAGCAATGTTTACAGAATTGGAGCACAATCAAATAAAAACCGACCAGTCGTTGTGTCCTTGACTACGACCTGGAAAAAACATCTGATACTTAAAAACAAATCCCTACTTCCACATGGCATCTATGTAAAAGAGGATTACCCTAAAAATGTTCTTGAAATCCGAAAACAGTTGCAACCTAAAGTACATGAGGAAAGAAAAAAAGGGAACATTGCATTTATAAAGTATGATAAATTAATAGTTAAGAAGCCAAGTGACCCAGGCCGGGAGAAAAGGAAGAGGGAACAGACTGGTTCGCCGAAGTCGCCTACGCAAAAGAAAACAAACGCCGTAATTGCAAAGACACTAACTGTAACTAGTGCTAAGGATGTTATTAAACCGAGTCTACTTAACTCCATGGTGCGAGGGAGATCTTCGTCACTATCAGAAATATCAAAAAACAATTAAGTGCCCTCGACAGCCTAAGTATTCATAATACCAACTCCATACTAAAACTAACACACGAAAATAGCACCCCAAGCCGGCTAGTCACCGTGGGGAAAGCTGACTATTACCCTCCAAATGAAAAAACAGTAAAAACAGAGTTACCCAAAAAATCACGTCACAAGCATATTCTACATATTATTACATACAATACACTTTCGTTAAGAACAAATGAAAAACTATTAGAGCTTATGATGGCGCTGAAAAATATAAAATGGTCCATTATCGGTATGAGCGAAGTAAGACGCCTGGGTGAAAATATTGAAGAATACGGAGAATTTATCCTGTATTATAAAGGGGATACACCAGGAAAATATGGCATAGGATTTTTAATACGTAAAGAACTCAAGGATCACATCAACGAATTTATAGGCATATCAGAGCGTATCGCGATACTTAATATAAAACTACCACCTACGGAAGAAATGTGGTCTATTGTCCAAGTTTACTCCCCAACAGAACAATCAGCTAACACGGACATTGACTCCTTTTATACAACTCTTACAGATGCAATTAAAAATAACACAGGCAAAAACTTGATAGTTATGGGAGATTTCAATGCGCAAACAGGTAATAGAAGAAATGGTGAAGAAACAGTGCTAGGACCTTACAGCTCAGGAAAGCGGACAAGAAATGGAGAGAAAATGATTCAATTGGCGTATGAATTCAACCTTAAAATACTAAATAGCTATTATAAAAAACGCTCTGGAAACCGATGGACATGGGCATCTCCAGATGGAAAATACAAAAACGAGATTGATTATATTCTCTCTAACAGAAGAACAGATTTTAATGACTGTAGAGTAATAAATAATCTCAACTTCAACAGTAATCACAGAGCACTTAGAGCCAAACTAGAACTGAAATCAAGTAAAAGAAGACCGTTTAAAGCTAGACCAAAAAACAAAGATTTGCTCTTAGGAACAAAATTAAAGGAGAAAATGAATGACTTCATCGAAAATACAAAAGGACTCAATACCCAGGTTAAATACAATAAACTGATAGAAGCTCTAACAACAACAACAAAAGGAACATCTGGTGAGCGGGACAAACGATTATCATGGTTATCGGATAAAACAAGGAACCTCCTAGAAGACAGAGCTAAATTACTTATTATGCCTAACAAAACAAAAAATATAAGAAGGAGCATAACTCAAACCAGCAAAGAAATCAACCTAAGCATAAGAAAGGACAGAGAGAAATATAGGCTAGAAAGGCTAGAAAGCTGTATCCATAAAACGGGAGGAGCTAAAAAAGCTCTCAAGCAGTTGACAGAAAAACGAGATTGGATACCTAAGATAAAAACCATAAGTGGAAAAAATTTGACCCAGCGACCAGACATTAACACATTAGCGACCAATTTCTTTAAAAACTTGTATACGAGTCAATGCAATATTCATCCCACATGCCTAGAAGAAGAGGACACGGTACCAGAAATATTGCTTACCGAAGTCGAGAAAGCCATTACATCACAAAAAAAGGATAAAGCCCCTGGATCAGATAACATTACCAACGAATATTTAATAGCAAACAAACATATTATAACACCTATCCTTACATATATATTTAACGACGTAATAGAGAGCGAGCTGATCCCAGAGCAATGGACATCATCAACAATAATCTTACTGCACAAGAAAGGGAGCAAAGACGACATAAACAATTACAGACCTATTAGTCTTATAACCAACATCTACAAGGTATTTGCTAAAGTAATTCTCAACCGAATAACTAATGTGTTAGATGAGAACCAGCCAAGGGAACAGGCAGGATTCAGAAGTGGCTACTCAACTTTAGATCACATCTATGTAGTCAAACAAGTCTTCGAAAAGAGCAAAGAATACAACACCACTTTTTATTGTTGCTTTGTAGACTACAGTAAGGCCTTCGACTCGCTAGAACACGAAGCTATTTGGAAAGCACTAAAGAATCAAGGAGTGGAAAATAAGTACATCAGAATATTGAGAAACATTTATACTAATATTAAAGCAAAAATAAAGCTCGAAAAAGAAGGAAAAGAAATTAAGCTAGGAAGAGGTGTCCGTCAGGGTGACCCTGTTTCACCTAAACTCTTTACGGCAGTTTTGGAAGAGATCTTTCGGCAGCTAAACTGGGAAGAAAATGGTATAAAAAATAAATGGAGAAAATCTGTCGCATTTGCGATTCGCAGACGACATTATAATCTTCTCTCAAACAAAGGAGGATCTTGAGAAAATGCTAAATGACTTGGATAGAGAAAGTCGGAAAGTAGGATTAAATATGAACACTCAGAAAACCAAAGTAATGACAAATGGGACAGAAGAACCTATCTACATCTTGGGCAACGCAATTGAATATGTAGACGAGTATGTATATCTGGGCCAAATTATTTCCATAAAAGACCTAACATCGAAAGAAGTGGAAAGACGCATAGGAAACGCTTGGAAGAGATTCTGGAGCCTTAGGGAAATATTTAAAAATAAGGAAATAAGCATGGCCATAAAGAGAAAACTATTTAACACCTGTATTGTACCAGTACTTACATACGGTTGCCAAGCTTGGTCTCTGACTAAAGCTCAAAGTAAAAAGTTGGAAACTTGCCAGAATGCCATGAATAGAAGCATGATGGGGAAAAAGTTGTCAGACAAAATAAGAACCACAGCAATAAAGAGTTATACAAAAACCATAAATGTTACTGTCATCATTAAGAAACTCAAATGGAAGTGGGCTGGACACACAGTCAGGGGCCAAGAAAAATGGAGCAAAACAATAATGAACTGGTACACAGGTCACATGAAAAGAAAGAGGGGTAGACCTTTCCAACGATGGGTCGATGAAATCAAAGCTGTGGCAGGTAACACGTGGATAAGAAAAGCTTATGACAGACAGATGTGGAGGCAATTGGAGGAGGCCTTTGCCTAAAATAGGCAAACAGACAAGGTTGTCGAGGATAAGAAAAAAAAAAAGAAATTAAAAATATATATACATAAATAAATTAAAAAAAAAAATATCGGTTTATTAGATGTTAAAGTTTATTTATTTTTATTCATAACTAGTTTATTGCAGTTAAGTTTAAGTTTTATGTATAAGTTTAGTTTAGTTTTTTTATACTGTTATAAATTATAATGCTTGAAATGTGCGAAAAATTTAAAAATTTATACCAATAGTTAGTATGTAAATCAAGTCTGAATAAAGGCTCTTTTTATTTTTTTATTTTATTTATAATATGTATATCTCCTAAATTTCCGATTATTCTTAATAGTTAGAGAGCTGGCTTAAAGCTGACAACACATATTTTACGACACCTGAAATTTCGTCTAGTGAATTGATCTCCTCTTGGACTGTTCTAATTTCAAGCCGCCAGGTAGCTAGCCATTCCGTGATGCTGTTTAAAGAGCGCTGGAGCATGTTACTTGCTTGTGCTGGTTCATCATGTGTACTCAGGGCCGCAGTGTCATGAGCAAAAGTACCTATTAAGACGCCATCGTTAGTCGGTAAATCTGCAGTGAAGACTAGGTAAAGGATCGGGCCAAGCAAACTTCCCCATTTGCTACGGCATTACAATGTACATTTTTTCCTTATTATGCACATTTAGAGTAGTAGATGTGTTCGTTTATTTGTATATTTATAAGATGTTTTACATATACTAGTGTAATTTAAATGTTATATAAATTCTACGAATGTGAAAATTCCAACTATGAATACACGTATGCACGGACTGCAGGTAAGGTTTCGCTGTAAACCGGATAGTTACAACCGGACAAAATTGCAGCCATTTTCAATATAAGCTTAAAATAGTTCAATAAATAATATATTAAAATGGCAGACGCCGTAAAATACTTAAAAAAAAAATTTTTTTTTTCGAATTTTGAAAAGTGGCTACCGTGATGTTGCAACCCTTAAAATCAGCAGCCATAGTTATTTTTCAATTTTTCTAGAGGTATATTATAACATATTAAAACGGCAGACGCCGTAAAATACTTTAAAAATTTGCTTAATTTTCAACCTGGCTAACCCGAGGGACTCCAAACCTACCGCGGCCGGGCTTAGCTAGTACCCATTACTTGTTTACTGGGTATACCAGTATCACTAGACGAAATTTCAGGTGTCGTAAAATATGTGTTGTCAGCTTTAAGCCAGCTCTCTAACTATAACCACGTTCATAACATCTCCGACAGATTTTTCATAAAATTTCCTCCATAAGGACCTCGATATGAGACTGTCTCAACAACAAAGAAATCTGCCAATTCGTTCGATTCGTTCTCAATTGATGGCCTTTCATACAGTATAAACACTAAGTCATATACAAACAGTTTTGGTATAAATCATGTCCGCGTGGAATGGTGCCAAGAATACTAGCAGCATTTCCCCGTTGAATCGCAATTCCGATTCTTTGGGCAAAAAATGCACCAGCCCTCTTGTCACCAGTGGATTTAATTATTTTAAGTTTTGAATTGTAAATATGTATAATATTGTAAAATTTCTGTAATAAATATATTTTTAAATATAAGTCATATTATTTATTTTCGTTATAAAGATTTTTTTCCTTTTATTTCTTTTTTAATAAAAAGTTAACATACTCTAAGCATTTTCAAATATTGCAAATAATACATTCAAATATCAACCACAGTATATTTTTATACCACACAGGTTAATGTCAGACGTCGGTATTGTTGTTCAAGTGTCTCCATCGAAACACAATAGCCGTTCTCATTCTGTCAATAAGAGCGGAAATGAATGATACCGAGTTTGTATGAGTGAATGTGTATGTATGGATTTATCGATTGAGTTGTTTATTTTCCTTTACGAATTATTCAATTATAATTTAAAATTGAAATTGAGCTTAATTTTAACATTCATGTGGTTTTATATGGTTACTGCTATGCTCACATACTCGTAAGACCATAGCTTATATTTTATAGTTTAAGTAATTATGAGGTATATTAGCTATCATTATACTAACTTTTTGCATTATATAAATTGATTTTGTAAGTTTTGTTGGTTTTATTCTCCATATTGACTGGCCATTCGATGCTATAATGTGTTGCCAAAATGAATTTCCGATGTCGTGCCCTCCCCTAATAAGTTCTTTACATTTACAAATTTGTGCAATTATAAAAACAGATTGGTATAAGTTTTAAAAAATATTCAATTTACAGATACGCTCGTTATTTCATTGGCCTTTTTTCGACTGACAAAATGTTGTTATTGGTATTGTAGTTAAAACAATGCAATGCTCTGGAAATATGTATTTCCAGAACTTGTAATGAATGCTGCTATGATCGACCCAATTAAAATATTTAAAAACTTTTATAAGATAAATTTTATATATGTTTATTAATTAGCACGGGTGCTAATGGTGGCGCAGTTGGCGGTGAGCCTGTTTTCTCCTCCAGGGTTAGGATTAAATTCTCGCTCTAAGTCTGGGTTTAATATATATTTCTTTATCCATGTATTATTTATATGTATATTTATATATACATATAAATAATACATGTATAATATATCAGTTGGCTGTTACCTAAAACACAGGCATTTAAGTTACCTTATGAACTGACGTGTCTATGTAAAAAAAAGTCAGAAAATGTTAGTGCACTTCAATTAAATTTTTAGATGGAATAATTAAATATCAGTTTGTTCGTATAGATGATGATAATTATTGACATAACATAATACTAGAAAACCCACAAAATTTTACGTGTTTCAGACTTTCAGATAAGAGGGTTTTGTGAAACAAAGAAAATTTAAAAGTATAATAACACTTTTTTTTTGTTAAATTTATATAGACATCAATAAACTACAATTTTTTTTTTATTTATGTGAAATGTTTTTATGAAAATTGCCGTTAGTAAGTCTATAATTTTTTACTAGACTTACTAACGGAAGTTAGTAATTTTATTAAAAAAAAAAAAAAAAAAAAAAAACTAAGTAAGAGGCCCTTTAATTTTATATTAGTTTACATTTAGTCTTAGCCCTATAAGTAAAAAGGTACTATGTATTTAACATAGTACTTACAAAAATTAACCGAAAACCTTCGAATAAGTTGAACCATCAAAAATGTAGATTAGCTACATCTATCTCTTTTGCGCACATATATATTTTATATATAGAGGAAGGAAATGGAAGATTGATCGTTGTAGGCTCAGGTGTGCTTACGTGGCATCTTGAAACACTCGTTATCTCGAAGAATCGGAATTAAGGGTACTTCTCGACTGATTGCTATGCGATATACATTATTTATATGAGTTTTAAAATTAGATATTGCTCGTTAAGGTTCATTAATATCCCACTGGTATTTATCACTTGGCACAGGCCTTTTAAGGAGAATAATATAAGAATGAAGTGCAGGTAAATAAGTTGTGTTTACTGTCTAAGAATTTAGATCAATTGTTATACGTACTATATTACTATTGTCAAGAAAAAAAAATCTACTAAAAGTCGGAATAAGATGGTATAGGATTTAATTTTATAAGCTTTTTTTTACATATTGTACAAATAACTACCCGTATGTTATTTTTATAACTAAATACTATTTTTAAACGTCAGCCATTTGTCGTTTTGTAGGTGTTATCGATCAGGTTCTGCTTGAAAATAAAATTGTTAATATACGAGCTTCTCTGCTTGCATCTACTACATAAAGCCGTCCAACCGTGAATATATAACGTCGATAAATCGGTATATTAATTATAAATCGGTATATTATTCTTTGGTTACTTTATGTAACCAAAGAATTGTGTATTGGAATTATCTATTTTCCTCGTAGAATATTATTCATTTTGGCTCACGCTAGCGCCATTATATTTTCAAGTGGAACGTGATCTATAACACCCAGAGAAACTCCCCATTTGAAGGATGGTGTATAAAAGTCGGACACTGTATATTAAAAAGTTGTAAATATGGTTTTTATAATTTAATTTGATATTGTTTTTAGTGTTAATGTTCTATTGTGAAAATTCATTATTTGATTTATCGTACCGCTTTCTATATCTTAGCTGCATATGTGAAACTGTACATTAAGAGGGTCGACGTGTAATTTATGAAAACATTGCTTTAGGGTTGGATTGGTAGTAGACGATAGATAATATTTGTATTACATATTTCTCTTATCGAGTATATATTTAGACGTATGTATCATAACAATAATGTTGATTCACTAGCAATACCTATGTTGATAGAGTGTGTTTGGTCGCGATTCAGAAAATATCTCAGAAAATATAAATCAGCTGTCTGTTTGCTTTCTTTATATGTTAGTTTCTTTTAGTACTACGGTAAAATTTTATAAAATAGTTTGATATAATACAGAAATATTTATTTATTTATTTATCCAATTAATTACGAAATTTCATTTTTTGACGACATGACAAATGTTGGTACAGGCCATACAAATGTTTGTCGTGATCTGGACATTTGTGTTTTTGAAATGTGTCTTTCCGGACCTTCAACACAGATCCACAACTCACACAATCACACTACGGTTATTGAGTGTGAACTCAAACCTTAGTGGTTTTTCACTGTGCTTTAATTGTATAAAATATGAATATTTTGTAACAATAATAAAGCGAAAAAAAGAGTGTGACGCGTTTATTTATTATTTATTTCTTATTTTATTATTTTAATTATTAACAAACTTAGGTAACTTAATACGAGTATATAGACTATTTTTCTTCTATATACCGTCCTTCAGGTCCAGTTTTATACAATAGACGCAAGTAGAGTAGCTCGTAGACAAATAAAAACTATAAAAAGGCAAGGAATTTTATTTTCATGTGGAATGTTATCTATAATACATACAGAACCCTCTCTTTGACGGACGGTATATAGAAGCAGAACTTATATATTTTATTACTTTCTTTGGAGCATTTTAGATTTTATTATTAATGCTGCTTATGATTCCTGTCATGTTTCACATTGAAGGAAAACATCATGAGCAAATATAAAAATTTTAAAAGATATTTTAACATATAAGATATACTAGCTGTGTCTCGCGATTTTACGTGCATAACTTCCGTCTCGTGAGAACATTGGGAAGAAAAAAAAGTGTTTATATGATGTGTGTAGCAGTTAAGACGACCGTTTTAGTGTAGTGGTGCGAGTAGTTGCCTCAAAGCCGCGCGCCGGGGCAGTCGCGGGTTCGATTCCCGTTCGGGACAGATATTTGTATTTGTACAAATATTTGTTTCCGGTTTGGGTGTATGTACTTGTTAGTCTCCCCACCGTGCCTCGGAGAACACCTAAAGTCGTTGGTGCTGGTTGTTATCATAGACACCTGATAACGATCGTTCCCATTATAAGGAAATTATCCGCCAAACCGCAAACCGAGGAGAAAACCGTAGAGCTGCGTGGTGGATTATGCTCCAACCTTTCTTCTACATGGAGAACAGGTCTTCGCTCAGCAGTGGGTGGTTTACAGGCTGATACAGTAACAGTTAAGGATGTGGACAACACTTGTGTCCGTTAAAGGAGCACTTAAATTAATTAATAGCAAGTAGATTAAAAATATATATAAAAAAAAACTGTTAAAACTATATACAGGAAAAAATTGAACTAAGGGCCCGCCCCGGCTGTGCCCAGGGCATGTATATGTACCAAAACCTTATGAATCACTCTATCTATTGGTGGAAACCGCATGAAAATCAGTGCAGTGGTTTTTGAGTTTATCGCGAACAGACAGACAGCGGCGGACTTTGTTTTATAATATGTAGTGATTACAACATTTTTATAACTTTATCGATTCGAGAACTTTCTGTTTCTTTGAAATAATAAAGTTTGAGTAATTTGGTATTTTTCTTAATTTGTTAGGTAACTCGTTCTTAACAAATATTTTACTATTCTCTTATATTTACGCGAATTTTATTTATTATTCGGACACCCACCACCTCGGTCCCCCGAGACCATGGACGCTGTAAAGGGTCCGAAACGTCGGGAAATAAATTTAAAAAATTGTTGAACTGTAAAGTTTTTAAATGAACGCGAAAAAATCCGGTATAGACTTTTAATTAAACAAATATTTATTTTTATACGTTACAGACGTAGGGAATACATCGCGTAGGTATCAATCGGTATCAATCGAACCGATATGAAATCGCTTTTAAACGTTGCGCATTTTAATTGAAATAAAAAGTCGACGATATACAATTATAACTACAGCCTGAGTTTTATAATCGTTTAAAAATAAAATAAAATATACAACATGGTAAAATATCCAAAGATTCTGATTAAATATGTCACTTTGATATTCATATTTAAAAATAAATTATTTCAATTTTGTTTGTTTATTTAAATTGATCATACCTCAGTGGTTTTCAGTCTTATTTTTAAAAACCATTATTTTACGTTAGATAGTGTGTTTGGAGAGTAAAAAGGCTAAAAAAATTAATATGAAGTGACTCAAAGGAACCACGCTATAACTAATAATATATATATAATTTTATATTGATCTCTGATCAAAACTTTTGGATCTTTCGGAATAACATCGTCAAGGACAAAGAGTGGTGAAAAGTGATGGAGTTTTTCTGGAAAACACTAAGCGTCCCTATGGACATATGGAAAATATCAAGTAGTCTTGAATGGTAGATGTGGCTAATAGGATCACTTTAAAACCAAAAAGATACTTAAGAACTGATTAGAAAAACTATTTATTGTAACTTTAACATTTTGAATTTATTCATGATTAAACGTAATCATTATAAAATTTATATAAAATACAAAAGGTATATCCGATAACTAGACATGTTACTTCTTTTATTGATTTTTACGGAATAAATAAAAATGACATAATTGAATCTGAACAAATAAAACTAACATTCCAAATTTAAACTATTTCAAAACATACTCGTAATACATAAACCAAACAGATCAGAGTTGACATCAAAAGAGTATGTATAATCTGAGATTACTAATCAATACACCCCCTTAATCTCAGATATACACATCATAACACCAATCATAAAACAATATCATAAAACAACAATAACACACACACGCTTCCATTGCGCGAATCTCTATTATTAACAACCCCATACACTAGCACTACCTACACTAAAAGGTTTAGAATTAAAATACTTAAAAGTCTTAATAACGTCTATCACAAGACAATAACACCAATCTCTTTAAAAAACACTTACACAAACTAAGTCACTTAAGTCATTTCCTACCTACACCATCACATCACTAAAACTTGATTACGAAGCCGCAAATATTTAACATTGGTTAGATTTTTCGTTAGTATATCAGCCAATTGTTTATCTGTTGGACAGTATTCAACTTTAAATAGCCGTTCATCAAGCTTTTCTTTCAGAAAATGGTAACGAACATCAATATGTTTACTTCTCCTATTTAAAACTCCGTTCTTCATTAAAGCAATAGCAGACTGATTATCGACCATCAAAGTTGTCTGAGGTACAACGTGTAACAATTCCTTCAATAGATTTTGTATATATAATAATTCTTTACAGCAATCAGCAGCAGCAATATACTCGGCCTCAGTACTAGAGAGCGCAACGATAGGTTGTTTTCTAGATGCCCATGCAATCGGACCTCCTCCAAAACAAATCAAGTACCCAGTGGTACTTCTCCGAGTATCTAAGTCTCCTGCAAAGTCCGCATCACAGAAAGCCACAAGATTACTATCTCCCCTAACATACTCAATACCCAAACCAGATGTACCTTTTATGTATTTTAGAATAGATTTAATATTAGACTTATCATTTTCATTGGGATTATTTTGATGTCTACTACAATAGCCTACATGAAAAGCGATGTCAGGACGAGATTTATTAGCAACATACAGTAAAGAACCCACTGCCTCCCTATACTCCTCAAATAAAGAGTCATCATTTATAACAGGATGTTCACCAGTAAATATAGAGGGCGTAACCGTTGTCTTTACATCTTGCAAATTTAATTTATTAATTAATTTGTTAATGTAGCTAGCCTGAGCTATTTTAATCCCATTATCTGTAATATTAACATCTATACCAATATAATTACTGACACTGTCACAAACACACATTTCAAATTCACTATTAAGTTCTTTTAGAATTTTATCCAGTTCCTCAAAAGAGTTACCAGCGAGCAAACCATCATCTACATATACAGCAAGAAAAACAACATCACCATTCAATTCTTTAATGAAAATACAATGATCAGATTTTAATTGTAAGAATCCCATTTTCTTCAGAACACTGGTAAACCTAATGTTCCACATCAAAGGAGCTTGTTTTAGACCGTAAAGACTCTTCTTCAACCTACAAATCTTCCCCTTCTTCACAACATAACCTTTAGGAACTTGCATAAAAATTTTCTCTTCTAGATTTCCATGTAAAAATGCTGTCTTGATATCGAATTGTCTTAATTTCAAATTCTTCTGAGCTGCTATCGATAAAATAATTCTAAGTGAAGTACTGTTCACCACAGGACTATAGGTTTCCTCATAGTCCACTTTATATTTCTGTTGAAAACCTCTGACTACTAATCTAGCTTTATATCTTCCATCCGACTTCTTAGCGAAGACCCACTTGCTTGTTAAAAGTTTTCTCCCTTCAGCTTCTTTTTCATCAACCAACTCCCATGTGCCATTCTTCTCTAAAGAAAATTTCTCTTCTTCTATAGCTTTCAACCATTTCTCCTTTTCACTAGAGTTAACTGCTTCCTCAAACGTTAAAAGTGCACACTCAGCCAAAAAATCCATAACATAATCTTTATACTTCTCAGGTAAAGACCTATTTCTCGGTGGATTCCTTCTTGGACCCACACTTTCTGCAACAACTTCTGTTTCTTCTTCATTTGTTTCATCAGCATCATTAAAAACATCAACAGCCTCCTCTATTCTATCCTCACTTGCATCCAAAAAAACATCAAAATCTCCTCTATTTTCTATAACTTCTTCATTTAAATTATCAACAAAATTCACGTTCCTCACATCTTCAGTTGTTTCTTCACAAACTACTTCATTTGTATCTGTACTCTCTTCATTTTCAACACTGTCAATTGTTACTTCTTCTTCAACTGTTTCTTTTTCAATTGTTTCCTTTTGAATTCTTCCTTTTTCAATTGTTTGTTTTGAAATTGTTCCTTTTTCAATTGTTTCTTCTTCATCACTAGAAAATTCTTGTAAAAAATCTCTTTCTTCAATATTTAAATCACTAAACAAATCCGCACAAAAATAATTATTAGCCAAACCACCAAAATTTTTACAAATCTCCCCATAATCATTCAGTTTTTCATCAAAAGCGACATCCCTTGAACGTAACGTTTTCCTGACGCGTGGATTCCAAATTATATAGGAATTAGCATCATAACCGACGAGCAAACCCATCTCACAACGTTTATCTAATTTACCTATACGTCTATTTATTTTATAATATGCTTTAGAACCAAAAACCTTTATATTAGATAAGTCCGGCTTCCTACCATGCCATAACTCAAAAGGCGTTTTATTTTTTGTAGACGTACATACTCTATTAAGAAGGTACACAGCTGTAAATAGAGCTTCGCCCCAAAGAAATTTAGGCATCTTAGAATCAAACATAAGAGCTCTTGTTTTCTCCATTAGAGTTCTATTTAGTCTTTCTGCTTTACCATTTAATTGAGGAGTATATGGCACAGTATAATCTAGCGTTATACCCCTATCCTGACACCACTTAACTAACCGGCTACTGCAGTATTCACCTCCATTATCACAACGTAGTTTTTCAATTTTTTGATTAAAATGTCTTTCAGCCCAACTAATAAAGTGTAATATGCAACCTATTGTATCTGATTTATTTCGTAAAAGATAGACCCTTGCGTAGTGCGTAAAATCATCGAGAAACGTTACGAAATATCTCCTACCATCCCATGTCTGACAGTCAATTGGACCACAAATATCAGTATGAATAATTTCTATTGGTCTATTAGCTAAATGCCGTACAGTTTTGAAAGGAAACCTACATAATTTAGCTTGATGACAAACTTCGCAGGACTTTGATACGAAATCGGAACTAGACAGGTTTAAACCTACAACGTTCTTTGCTGTTTCTCTAACATTACTCAAGTGAGCTAACCGTCTGTGCCAAATACTTTCACTTTCAACCAGCAAGGCCGAGACAGTTGGAAAAATTGCATTTAATTTCGTAATATAGAGGCCATTATTGTTCCTATGCGCTACTAGTACTTTTTCCTCATCTTTCTTTACTACTGCAACATTTTTATAGAAAATTATTTTAAAATCTCTGTCTGCTAAGCTACTAATCGAAATAATATTTTTAGCAATCTTAGGGACATATAACACTCCTTCTAAAGTACAGGTGTCAGTAATACAACTACCAATTGCTTCTGCATTAATCATCATATTATCAGCGCAAGATTTAGGTGTATTTAAAGATTTCATATTGTATAAAAGTGAACTATCTTTGAACATATGTGATGTAGCACCAGAATCTAAAACAGCGTCTATACTCACATAATTTGGTTTATGATTATTACTACTTTGATTATTATTTCTTTTAAAACATCTATCTGCAGTATGGCCAGGTCTCTTACAGAAAGAGCAGAAAAAATTTGATGTTTTATTCTTATTGCAATTACAACTGCATTTATATTGCCGTGCGAAATTATTTTTAGGACAAAACTTGGCAATGTGCTCCTTAGACTTACATATGAAGCACTCCCTCTCATTTGCTTTAAAAACAGTAGTAGCTGTATTTGCTTTTCCTAACTTCTCTTCTTTGTAGAGCCTAGAGACAAGATTCTCCACAGTTCTACTGTCAGATGGAGTTGCGTCCCACGCTAATCTAAATGCTTTGTATTCAGCTGGTAATATTGAAATAATTTTCGTTGTTATTTCTACTTTCGATAATTTGTGATCTAAAGAATTCAATTTATTTACTAGAAGCTCAATACGCCCGATAGCCGTCAACATATCCTCCGAATCAAACGTAAAAGTGTAAAACTCATTAAGAAGTTCACTAATTTGCAGGTCTCTGTTTGCTAGAAAAATCTTATCCAGTTTCTTCAACATAGAAAATGTTGTATCTATTGTAATCACGTAATTCTCTAGGTCTGGATCTATTGAGCTTAAAATTAATGACTTACCCCATGCCTCCATTTTATTTATAGATAATAATTCCTCACTTGTCGTCGTGGTTACAGTCTGCTCATTATTTTTTAAAATACTTTCATAACCCGCAGCAGTTATTTTCAAAATAATTTTTTGTTTCCAGCTATGGTAGTTAGAATCTTTTCCTAACAATGGTTTGATGGGCTTGTCCATCTTTGAAAATTTCTTTGCAACTGTCACTTTTGCTCAAAAAACTGGAAAAACACCAACATTTTCAAAAAACAAACAACAACATTTCTATATATATTTCTGGGCCCATAACCTCTTGAATCTTGAAGCGTCTTTCAAATTGGACTTATTACAGTTTTATTATAGGTAATAGATAAAAATATAAATCGTATGTAACCGGCAAAACTACTCGTGGCAAGTGAACACGTAAGTTGTTTACATGGAGTGCTTGTGGCTACTTTAGTCTATTTGGCATCTATATTAATGGGCTATAAACGTCAACCAACTAACAAACTACTAAGAGTAGCATGAATAAGAATAGATTGTATGAGAAAATCGATGCGTACATTCAAGTTCATTTCAGACTACGCTATAATATAATAGCATAGTTCATAGCACAACAATATGGCTCACTATTCATTTATTTAAAACACGTTCATACTTAGCTATAATATATATTATTTGTTGTTATATCTACTCTTTATAATTGAGTGGTAGGCTGTGTTAGGCCCGGACTCCACCAGAGAGGAGATGTGCGGAGATGTGTTTTAAACAACCATTAGAATTTCGTTCAGTGATATCCACGGAAGCGGAGGAGAGACAAGGTGTGTTAATAACGAAATTCTATTGGTTATTTAAACACATCTTCGCGCCGCTCGTCTCGTCTCCTCTTTGGTCGAATCTCGGCTTAGCTTACCTAGTCGCTTACTTAGGATTGGTTTAGGCACAGTCGACAGGTAACTCTAGGTGTCATTAAAGCAAGTAAGTAAGCAGTTTGAAACAAATCCGTCAATTTTCTAATCTAATTCGATCAGATCAATACAAATTGCCGTTTTGATCCCGTAGTAATCTCAGGGATTTTTATCAACCCTTACTTTACGCTTAGTTAGGTAGGGTAATCGAATATAAGTAATTTGTTTTTTCTCTATCCTTTGATATTACTTTTTATTTTTCGTACGAAATACGCTTTTTACAAATAATGTACACAATTTATTTATTTTGATATACATAATAATATTATAATATCGAGACAAAATAATAATAATAAAAAAATAGGGATAATAATGAAAAGAAACAAGAACTGACGACTGTATAATTAGAAAGCCTTAAAAATATGATACTATGTCTGATATGAGCGGTGCCGTAATTATATGTCTTACACAATTTGACACAAAAATATGATGAGGGTAGAACCGCCAAGGACGTCTAGTTCTATAAAAATTATAATTATTTTGCATAAACCTTCAAAACCAATCAACTTCATCCCTCTTTATGGGATTATCGAATAAATTATTTTATGTAATAAAATTATCTTAAGAGTCTTTTGATCTTAAAGCGGGCAATACAATTATCATAATCGGAATCGGAAATTGCGTAAATAACTAAACGATATAAATACAAGTGAATCGCCCGACTTCGTATGGATATTTACTAATAAAAATTTATATCAGTTTTGTGTCTATAAAAAAGTACCGTTCCGTTTAACTATTCTGCTGTTACACGATTTCATAGCAACATATTAGAAATTATTCACAAATAATCTGATTCAATGAGGAAGTTTATCGGACCTGCGACGCAGATAAAAAAAAAAACCCAGCCTTATTATTTAAACTGATTAATTATACAATCACTGTGAAGTACAATAGTGAGTACTCAATATAATTATATGTTTGTGTAGAAAAATAAATGATAAAAACAAAGCATTTACCATTGAATATTTTGAACATTGTTATTGATAATAATTTGCTTTTAAAAATGTAATATTATTTTTCTATTGCTTTAAATTTTCATTTCTGTTGATAGTCCCTATAACTGACCATTGTATTTTTATTTTATTATTTGTTGGTACAGTAGGTGTACTATATTCGGTTAATTTAAATATATTTTTTAAGGAGATACTTGATAAACTCTTGCAATCGTCGAAGTCGGAAACAGAGAGGGCGCTACACAGACGCCTTTCCACAGACTCTCAAAAATGGCGTTTGATCTAAATCAATGAATTTATATCATAACTGGAACACTCACTTAATAAAATTGTATATTCAAATATGCACTAACTGATATAAGGTTGACATTTGTTTCCAACATGTAAAGTGAAAAAATCGTTCCGAGAATTTCGTTGACTGCTGGTTTTTGTCTCTTTCTTACGAGTTGCCTTGAATCCATGGTAGAAAGAGATGTAATCCCTCTCTTAGGAACTTTTTTTGAGTGCACGTGCGCATTCCAGTTTGTATATAAATTCCTTGATATAAATGTAGACAATAATTAACAATAGATATATAAAGAGTATATGTGCCCCACTACGGCGCAGACGGTCGATGGGTTTTAGTGGGTATTCTGGCTTTGCAGCCAGCGAGTCCCACATACCCGTCGCCTGCAGGTGGCGGGATGCGTAAATGCATTTCCCATCGTAAAAAAAAAGAGATTTGATTCTCGATGATGATGAAATTCTCGCTAAGGAACACCGATTCCTATCAAGGATGATTCGCGAGGCTAATGAAATAAAAAATAAAAAAAACATCCTAATTTTAATAGAGAGGATGGATGAAACGTACCACCAGCTTGGAAGTCACAGGAAATAAGAACACAGCACGACTTCCAGACACAATAAGTTCATTCTGCATGAATAGGACCGTTCCTATTCATGCAGAATGAACTTCATTCTGCATGAATAGGAACGGTTAATAGTAATAATTTAAAATTGTATAAAAAACGGGGTATGTAACAATTAATTCATTATTCGGACACCCACCACCTCAGTCCCCCGAGATCATGGACGCTGTAAAGGGTCCGAAACGTCGGGAAATAATTTAAAATATTTTTAAACTGTAAAGTTTTAATAAATGCGATAAAATTCGATATAGAATTTTAATTAAATAAGTAAAATTCGCGTAAATATAAGAGAATAATAAACAGAATAATGTGTATAAAATAAATTTAATCTCTAAAAATGAAAGGTTGTGCATAAACTAGAATATCTAATTTGACGTAAGCGAAGCCACGTTACCAGAACCCTTATAATAAAGTAGTTAATTAGGAAGCAGTACATCTTATTTAAAACACAAATGTTTAATTAAAGTGAAAAGTTCCGACGAATTTTAATTACAATTATACCATTTTATTGTTTCCTTACGTTGGTTTTCTACATAATGGCTTTAGGACTACATAAAACTTGAGTAATTGTAATTTCGATGTTGGCATATAAACTTATACGATTTTTTTAGTATTATTTAATTTACTTGTAAAACGATTTGTTTTAAATTGTAAATTGTGTGCCAAATATATTTGTTTTATTATTACAGTTGTGATCGGATGATATTCTACATAGAAGAAAAATTCAAGCTGGAAGCATTGCTCAAACAAGCTATTAATGTAAATTTTAAAATTTCTCTTTTTATGCTAGGCGGTGAAGCATGAAAGAGTAACCGTACCGTACCGTATCAGCTTGTAAACAGGCCACTGCTGATCGAAAGCCACTTCTTCATATAGGAGAAGGTTTGAGCTTAATCCACCACAGTGGTCCACAGCGGGTTGGCGGATAAATTCCTTACAATAAGTAACGATTGTTATCAGGTGTCTATGATAATAACTGGGACCAACGGCTTTACGTGCTCTCCAAGGCACTACACACGAGGCACACTTTCCACTCTGGGTGTATGTCTTTAGGTCTCCCCACAAGGACATACACCCAAAGTGGAAACAAATATTTGTACAAATACAAATATCTGTCCCGAGCGGGAATCGAACCCACGACCGCCGGCAGCCGGTTTGAGGCGACTACTCGCATCACTACACCAGTACGGTCGTCGAAAGAGGGACAATATCAACTAGCATCCTCAAAATATAGAGAGAATATAGTGCATAGAAAGTAATAACAGTAAAATGCGTGAAAACGTGTTTTATGAGATCTCTTCTACGGATCACATAAGTTATATAGGATCAAAATTGTTTCACAAACCAAATTTATATGATTAAGGACCTTTAGATCTTTAGGGATAAAAATTTCAGCGTTTTCTTACATAAATGGTACTGTTATTTAATGTACGCACAATAAAGCATTTAATTAAATTGAGATCTCTTTGAAATCAAACAGCATTTGGGTTTTTGGTTAAAACGATTAAGTAATATAATTTATCCATTTTCTACTTCCTTATTAAGGCTTATATCTTGTAATAGACGTCTTACGCAATATCACCTGTATTCAGTTTCCTGTTTGTTTGGTATTTATGGTCATTAATAAGTTGTTTTGTTTTAGATCTCAGAATTATTGAATGACCGAAAAAACGTTACTGTACACCAATCATAAAATATAATAAAAAAAAAATAACAAACAAAAGGAAAACACTTAGTATTAAGTCGGTGAATTTATCGCTAGTGTAGAGATTTTTACAAGGCAACTTGGCTTAGCAAAGGACGATATAATAAATAGTTATGATGGATAAGGGTGTGCATATTTTACGGTAAGAGTTTAACATAATATATTGCAACATAACAGAAAAAAAAAGAATGATACATGAGTTAAATACTATATAAAAAGGTTTATCTACTTTTTTATTATTTTTATGAACTAAGCTGAAACAGCTGGTGAATGGTTAGAAGAGTAATATGTCACATTGATTTGTGAATAATTTTGTCACGAGGAATAACGATTGTCACCATATGTTTACGATAACTAGATCTAAGCTTTACGTGCTCTTCGAGGCACGGCGTGGACAAAAACAAATAATTAAAAAATATATTTGTACACACACAATTATCTGCTAAATCCAGTTACACCGTTGCTGTGTTGCGGTTTTGATTTCCGCTTGGCAGATATTTGTATTTGCACAAAAATTTATTTCTTATCTGGGTATATTATGTCCATGTGGGTCTCCCAACCGTACCCCGGAGAGCATGTAAAGAAGCCGGTTCCGGTTGTTTTTATGAACACTTAATAGCAATCGTTACTCATATTAGGAGAATTATGAACCAACCCTTAATGGAGAAGCATGGTGGATTAAGCTCAATCCTAGCTCCTATACGCAGAAGACGTTTTCATCCAGCAGTAGGACGTTTACAGGCTTTTTCAGTTCAGTTTAGTTTCAGGAACACTGCACCAAAACTATTATTTACTATAAGACTATAAGAGTATTTCGACATTATCTACGAATGTCGAGTTCACGAACAAGACATTCGTAGATAATGTCGAAATATCGAGCTCCACTAAATTAAAATAAAAAAACATGGTAAATATCCCGCTTTAAATAATTGATGTTATAAAAATAGCCATGTTAATTTAAAATCTTATGTACCAAAACAGTCGTCCATTATAATAGCAGTAAAGAAACACAAATAACATACTAGAGATACGTTCAGATAACTTGCTATTCAAAAACAATCGCTGTAGTAATTTACCGAATAATACTGTGCTGCTTAATACAATATGCGATACAACAATGGACCTTTTGTTCACCATGGTCTTTATATGTCTTCGTAATTCCATTATGGAAATCTTTATTAAGAAAAATCTGTGCTGATGAAATCTTGTTTAATCAGTACATGAGATAATAATAATGTTTTTTATTTATTAATTTACGCTTTATTGTACACCACATCATACAAATATAGTACAGTAATACAGACAACTTAAGATTGTGTAGTAGAAGAGGCGGTCTTATGGCTAGTTAGCTATTTCTTCCAGACAACCCGAAAAAGTAATGGATATTTATTTGAGTGATCGGGTAGGTGGTGCAGTTATATTATAATAAACTTACATACAAATATCTACACATTAATACTTACAAGCAATAGACATATACACTACTATAATATAATATAATAAACTAATAAATATACCGACAATATCTCATAGCATTTATAGTCAATTACGCCATAAAAATTAAAAAAGTAAATAATAATAAAATAAAAACATTATAAATATAAATAGATTTAATTTGTTTAACTTGGTTTAAAAATAATGTTTTTTTTTTTTAAATTTAAACGAAGGTAAATGATAAATAATATAAAACAAGCGATTTCATACGATAAGTCTCGATAGTTCTTTTGTATAATGGGTTTTTTCTCTGTTGTGTCGTCTAATAGCATTTTATACTCTTCAGGTTTATTAACCAACTTAATTAATATAAGTTATGGAATATCATTCAATTTACGGTATATATACACAGATCGATAGATACTGTTTTTTTTTTTTAATTTTATTTTTTATAAAATAAAAATACATCCACATCTTCTAATTATCCGTGCCTTTTTTTAAACATAGTCTAAGTAATTATATACTAATCCTAAGGTGCTTTATATACATTGGACTACAGATCGGTAATCCTAAACTGCCCAGTGAAGACTCCCAGTCAGTCACTGGGCAGTTTAGGATCCGACATAGTCCGACGCTGACACTATTTTTCAAATAATAATATAAACAAAAAATAATAATCCATGGCTTATGAAATAATGACATAAAAGTCTATTGAATCCAACTCGAATATAAAGATTTTTAATTTAATTATTTATCCAAAATCGAATACTGTTCTGCCTTACGTATTAAGGCCACTTTTTGTAAAATTCATTTATTAGGTGTATTGTATTATACATTAATATGTAAATTAATACGCTTCAACTCATATTAAAATTAGAAACTCTGATAAGGTGTTAAGGTGATAAGGTGATGATATTACTGGTGATAAGATGACTATCGTAAATTAACAATAAATTAAATTTATACTTTACATTCTGTGGTCTTTGACTATCATGACGTGAAGCATAATATATTTAAGATTAATTCTGCGTTATCACACAAAGGTTGGGCGTAGCACTAAGTTTTAATAGCGTTAGCTTAATTAATGACACATCGAGGCTAGGAGCTTCGCAGTTAATAATTGAGCTTCTATTTTAAACCTATAAGTTGTAGAGTAAAAAGTAATTATGTATTTACAGTATTTGTTAATAATTTTAGAGTAACGATTATTATTTTTAATTTTCTTTAAGTCTATAAAAATTAAATTATTAGAGACATGTGTGAAATACTTTTTTTTTTTCATTATGTTTATATTGAAAGAACGATGTTTCTATGAAAAAAAAAAGAAACAACCGACGGAGAAACATTCGGAGGGTAGTTTTATATATAATGAAACGAACACTTTTCATTTTATTCATTTGTTAATTGGAATCGTTCCAAGCCGCGGCAGGTTACTAGTTTCATATAACATTCAACTTGAAAACGATAAACGATATAAATGGAAGAAAAAAAAAATTGCATACATTCTGTGATATTTTAAAATAAACGGATAAATATTTGAAGCAAACAATACTATTGTTGCGGTTATCCTGTTTGCATTTTATTAAAGTAGCGTGTGTATAGATTTATTATATTTTTTATATCTATAATTGTATTTAAATAATAGTAAGTGACCTTGCCGACCTTATTTATTTAGAGTTTCCTTTTTTTATATTTTTAGTTCATAGTTTTTTTTTTCTCCTTTGATTTATATATTACTAGCTTCTGCCCGCGGCTTCGCCCTCGTGATGTCGGTTATCACGACAATATTTTTTTTTAAATTAATATTCTATGTTACTTCTAATACCTTCAAGAATATGTGTACAAACTGTCATCATTTATTTACGCGAATGTTACTCATTTAATTAAAAGTCTAGACCGGATTTTAACGCGTTTATTTACAAAAAAAAAAACTTTACAGTTTTACGATTTTTTAAATTATTTCGTGACGTTTCGGAGCCTTTACAGCGTCCATGGTCTCGGGGGACTGAGTGTGACTGGGTGTGACTTTAAATTAAATATGTTTACAAAGTTTCATGATGATCGGTTTAATAGTTTTAGCGTGAAAGCGTAACAAACAAACTTACATTTCACATTTATAATATTAGGGATGTTATATTATCGCTTCTGAGTGATGTTTTGTAACTTATAATAATCCTCAACTTTTACTATTACGCGTTTTTAAGCTAAATCGATAAGTACTCCGCCACAAATGCGTCGTAGCGCGTTAATTATTAAGTTTGTTACGTTAAAACGTAAACAAGTATGCTTAATTAAAAAAAATCAAAAAACCCGACTGTGTAAAATACTCTTATTATAAACTAAAAAGAATAAAACAATTTACTAGCTTTCATTTGATACCCATATTGCTACAGTAAGAAAAAAAATTGAATTCCCCCCCCCCCTCATTCCGCCATTTGCGGGCGCCATTTTGAAAATTTATATAGCCTATGTCACTACTACAATTTAGACAAATCCAACGACACCTCATATGTCAAAAACCGTCCAGCCGTTTGGGCTGTAAGGCGTGCCAAAGAAATGGACATACATACATACATACATACATACATACATACATACATACATACATACATACATACATACATACATACTTACATACATACACTCGAAAAACATAACCCTCCTTCTGTCGCAGTCGGGTAATAAAACGTAAATAAAGCCGATATTTTAGAGCGTTAATTTCAAGCAAAGTTTTTACTTAGTATATAAAGTATTTTAAAACAATATTGTTTAAATTCTGAACATATATTTTAAGCAATAATTATGTGTCTTCGGAATCGGCGGTAGCGGTGAGTTTGAATTTTAAGCGGTAAGTTTGCTCATTTCGATGCAGCCGATATATAGGGGCAGATGTAATACTAAATGTCACACTCAACAGTTCCTTGTAGGATGTGCATCCTATATGGGGGTCCGGGAATACACGTAATACACAAGCATTAACAACATCTATGTATATATTATATGGCCTATACATTTATCATGTGTGGCCATCGAAACCCTAAACAACCTTATAACTTCAAGCACATCAGCCCACTATGGTCACTGTGCCTATGCGTCGTCAAAAGATTTATATAGTACTCGTAAATGTAATATGAAAATGTTGGTAATATGCACGAAATTAAATGTTAATTTGGTACATTTTATTATATATTTTCTGACTATTCCAGTAGATAATTAAATAAACCTGATTTTATTAATGTGTAATAATCGAATGTAACAAGTATGCTTAATTAAAAAAAAATCAAAAAAACCCGACTGCGTAACTCTTATTATAAACTAAAAAGAATAAAACAATTTACTAGCTTTCATTTGATACCCATATTGCTACAGTAAGAAAAAAAAATTCAACTCCCCCCCCCCCCCTCATTCCACCATTTGCGGGCGCCATTTTGAAAATTTATGTAGCCTATGTCACTACTACAATTTAGACAAATCCAAGGCACCTCATATGTCAAAAACCGTCCAGCCGTTTGGGCTGTAGGGCGTGCCAAAGAAATGGACATACATACATACATACATACACTCGAAAAACATAACCCTCCTTCTGTCGCAGTCGGGTAAAAAAAGAAAGTTTTGATTTGATGGACCAGGTTGAAAGGTAACATAATTGCATAAATACCAAAGATTTTATCACAATGACTTCCTCTACGGCTAGATAAACCTGTAGGGTTTATGACAGGTACAGAAGATGACTAAATTTCATTATGGTCCGACCTTATCCTGCTATTAGAAAAGGAGACGATGCCAAGGCAAATTATCATAATGGGCAGATGGAATTGCATTGATTTGATTTTTTTTATTGATTCAATCTATTGATGTAAATCTATTTAAACTTTTGGAGATGAATGGAAGAATTATCACCACACAGCCACTTTGTCCCAAGCGGGAATCAAAGCCGTGACTATCGACGTTGAGGTGACTACTCGCACCACTACACCAGATCGGTTGTCTGAAGCTTTTATAACATTGATCGATCTACACTGCTGTGGGTACATAGAACTATGTTCTATTCGAAGCCAAAATATTTAATAAAAGATTCCTACGACAATGTAGATGTCAAATGAGACCTTTTTACCCGACTGCGACAGAAGGAGGGTTATGTTTTTCGAGTGTATGTATGTATGTATGTATGTATGTCCATTTCTTTGGCGCGCCTTACAGCCCAAACGGCTGGACGGTTTTTGACATATGAGGTGTCGTTGGATTTGTCTAAATTGTAGTAGTGACATAGGCTATATAAATTTGCAAAATGGCGCCCGCAACTGGCGGAAAGAGAGGGGGTAGTTGAATTTTTTTTTCTTACTGTAGCAATATGGGTATCAAATGAAAGCTAGTAAATTGTTTTATTATTTTTAGTTTATAATAAGAGTATTTTACGCAGTCGGGTTTTATGATTTTTTTAATTAAGCATACTTGTTTCTTTTATTAAAGTAAATTTTTTAAATATTAAAAGAATGTAAATCAAACTTTACGGACTTAAATTTATTGACAAATATTTACAAAGAATTATTGACAGTATTATATAACTGAATTGTTAGCAAATCGATTCAAGACGAAAATAATATAATATATTACATCAAGGGTCAGATATCGGAATGGAAAATGGAAGTAATTCTACGTATTATATTTTATCGGTACCAAAAGAATCAAAATGAGGATAAATTGGGCAACCCTAATCAGGATACTCTTGTGTACCGCGACGCATGTAGCAAAGTAATGCGTAAAGGGGCTTCTTTTCAAGAAAATACCTATAAAGGCAAAATTGCTTTGAAAATAAAAGGGGTAGGTATCAGGTAACATGCCTATACTTGTTCCCTCATTTTATTGTCAAGATTTTACTCTATTTTTATTTTACAATGAAAAGTCCTGTAGCACTACTAGGTAAGGCCTATTCTCTTTATATGAGTAGTAGCAGCTTTGGAGCTTAATCCAACATATTGTTCCATTGTAGATTGGCGGACAGTTTTCTTACCAAGAGTAACGGTCGTCATCAGGTGGTTATGATGACAAAAAAAAAACCCACAGCTTCACGCCCTATTCAAGGTATATATAACACGAAAGGAGAAATACTCATACCAGACACAAGTATTTATATAAATACAAATATTCACTCTGAACGAAAATCGAACTTGATACCATTAACGTAAATGAAACACCAGAACGATCGTTACTCTAGAGCAGGGGTCTCCAAACTTTGAAGCCTTAGGGCCATAACGATTTTTTTCAGTATGTTCCAAGGGCCAAAACAGTTTTAAATTTTTCTGCCCTTAACGTGCTTTTTGTTACACTGTGATTAGTGGGATTCATTTCAATTATTTGTTGGTTTTTAATATGCTTCAATTTAGATACTTAAGTTAATTTTTCTGCATCATCATTTCTGTCGTTAATTTTTATCTTGCAAGTAAATAAAACCAAGTAATTATAATTATGTTTTTTCTTCTTTAACTTATCACAGTAATAGTAACAACAACGGCATTGGCTGTCGCGGGCCATATTGATGACACTGGCGGGCCGGATTTGACCCGCGGGCCGTAGTTGGAGACCCCTGCTCTAGAGCGGCGAAAAATGTGACCTATAAGGTTAACATTGAAGTTTTTTAATATACAACAACATCAACAAAAACTTTCATATTTGTGTTCCGATGATATGAACGAACTCGTATGTAGGTACCTATATATATCGAAATCGGTACAAAATAGGTTCCTCAAAAAAAGGCTATATATTTATTCCAATAATTTAAGGTAAATAGATAAAAAAGGCGAAAAGCTTAAAAAATAAAAAAAATATTTTTTTAATATTGAAAGATTTGTAGTCCACAACGATGAGAATGACTATGAATTTGTCTGAGAGCGAAGTCTATACAAATAATAAATCTGTTAAAACCTCCGTTTTATTAATACACTATATATCATCAAGAATAAATTTTAATAGCGCGTTTTTTTTTTGTATCAGCGCCATCTCTTATCGTTTTTTTCTGTGTTCACGTATCACGTAAAAAGTACAAAACCAATGTAAATAACTTTAATACATAAAAAATAAACATAACTCACAGTATAATTTAGTTTTGTTTCATTGTAATTAAATTTAAAAATAAATATTTAAGAAAATAGAAATAGGTACCTACGCCGCCAACGCCATCTGGTCTAAGGAATCTTAAAAACTCACAAAACTTATTTTTGAGTTATTATTTTGTTAAACTTAAAATTTTACTAAATATGTCGGATAGGAATAGAAATCGTTTTAATATTTTAGATAAACATCATTTTCAATTAATATAGGTACTATTATGTTAAATGTCACTAAATATAAAAACGATATTCTACCATTGTACGACAGATGGCGTATGTAGGTGATAAAATATATAAATTCATAATTTTTAAAATTTGAGTTAAATACCCGTGGGAAGCCGGGGCGGGCCGCTAGTTTTTAATATACATTGTACAGCGACAAAAGAAAACATAACCAGTGAGAGTCAAACCCGCGTCATCATAAATGAACAAATGCACTAGATAGTACAGTCAAAATCAATATCTGTATCTGTATCAGCCTGTAATAGAAGAAGAAGGGTTGGAGATTAATCCACCACGCTACTCCACTGCGGATAATTTCCCTACAATGGGTAACGATCGTTATCAAGTGTCTATGATAACAACTGGGACCGACGGCTTTAGGTGCTCTCGGAGGCATGGTGAGGAGACCCACAAGGACATACACACAGACCGGAAACAAATATTTGTACAAATACAAATATCTGTACCGAGCGGAAATCGAATCCGCGAGCGCCAGCGCGCGGTGTTGAGGCAACTACTCGCACTACTACACCAGAACGGTCGTCATCGAATCAGTAAGTGAAACTAATCCAAGAGGTTTTTATTATTAATTAATAAGTTTGTGCATCTCAACAATAAAAAAATACAAAAAAAAAAATACAAAAGCAGATTTTTTTATAACAATAGAATAAAATTGTAATAAAAAATCTTTTGTTTGAATCATTTTATACATTTTAGATACCTTTTTAAAATAATCCAATTTTGTTGCTAACACCAATAAATCCTTTCCGTAATTGACTGTTTTCAATTGTGATATAAAATTGAATAAATTTATTCCGAAGCGACCGAAACGCGGAGTGCGATCGTTTTGAACAATAAAAATTGTGTCTTTAAATGAACGACCAACGGAAACAAAAATTACTTTAATATGTAGTTTCTAGCGAGCAGTCGACTCAACGCTGCGCGCCGACCGTCGTGGGTTCGATTCTCGCTCGGGACAGATATTTTTTTCACGTAAAGTCGTCGCTCCCGGTTGTTATCATAAACACCTAATAACGATCGTTACTCATGGTAGGGAAATTATCCTCCAACCCGCAGTGGAGCAGCGTGGTGGATTAAGCTCCAGCCCTACTTTTATATAGAGAAAAGGCCTTCGATCAGTATTGGGTTGTTTACAGGCTGATACAGTACAGTATAGTACTTGTACAAAGATACTATATAATATACAATGATATAAACCAGTGACTGACTCTTGAGGTCGGCTGTCCATCTAGTGGAGGGTCTGCATAAAAAGCTCTTTTCGATGCGAGGCCATATTCAATGTCTTGGGTCACTAATGACCATTGGTTGACCGAATAACGGTCATTCGCTATACAGCTTCTTACTTATCAGTGTCGTGATGTTCTCCGATAACCAAGCTCAATGATGTGCCATTCGAGAGACCTATATCCAGTATCAGAAGAGTGCTGATGATGACGATGTTTTTCTTCAAAATATGACCATTACTAAAACAATTACAGCGATATAAGATAAGTATATGGATGAAAATGTAAGATGATGTATGAAGAAAATGTAAACAAAGACATTGTATTAGACACTAAGGTAGAGATAAATTTGATATAAAAATAATGAAAGAAAAATATGAGAAATTTAATAAAAAATAAAAAAAACCTTTCCTTCGAATTCATTACCCTAAAATTAAATTAAATCAAAGTAGTCCTGAGTTAATCGGGAACCCCCACAGAGTTTGAATGGTGTTGTATGAAAGAAAGACCCGGTATTAGGAATGGAAGTACGAGAGGCATAATTGCGAGAACTAGTATGAATGAGTAACAACCAAAATTAAGCTTAACATATCGCTGCTTGAATACAAAAGGGACATAAATGGAAAAAAAGTGAAATCGATTTTATTTAAAAAATGCGATGTTAATCTATAATATAAAAATAAGTCGGGTTTTCCTTCCTGATGCTATAATTCCAGAACGCACGAACCGATTTCCACGATTTTGCATTCGTTGGAAAGGTCTTGGGCTCCGTGAGCTTTATAGCAAACTAAATTCAGGAAAAATTTCAACAGAAAAGCAGGAAAACAGGGAAAATCATAATAATATAATCTTATACTCTCATAATGAACTGAAGTGCATTGAATCAACTTCTAAACAACACATTGCTTGGCAAAGGCCTCTTCTCCATATAGAAGAAGGGTCATCATTGACTCTCATAAAATGATTTAAAAATATAAATTTTGTAATCTATAATAAGTCGGGTTTTCCTTCCTGACGCTATAATTCCAGAACGCACGAACCGATTTCCACGGTTTTGCATTCGTTGGAAAGGTCTCGGGCTCCGTGAGCTTTATTGCAAACTAAATTCAGGAAAATTTTCAACAGAAAAGCAGGAAAACAGGGAAAATCATTTTTCACATACAGCGCCATCTCTTATACATAGCATGTACTACAAAACAATATGGTTTTGCATGGCGGCAGTACGTGGTGTGAGTATCCCTCACGAAAATAAGTTGGTGGCGAAACGGAGTTCGCCGGGTTTGCTAGTAGGTCATATTTTTGTATTTAAAAGAGACTCCCATTGATTTATCATTATAATATATGAAAACAATACTTTCGCCTTTTTAGTATTTTCGAGTTTCGGGGACCAAATATGAGCAAAACTGCCATTTTCTCAGTTGCGACCCGATAATCGAAGCGAACGCATTTTTCTTTTATGATAAACTGCCATATTTCAAAAAATCCTTAACTTGCGTTAGTAATTTTATAAACAAAAGCGCCATATAGTGAAATATGTCCTTTTTGATCTTAAGAAATCACGTAAGTTTATTCCTCTTTCTTTAACAAAAGTGCCATATTTCAAAATTGCCCATTTTGTATTACAGATTTAGAAAAGTATAAAATCACTTTTAAATGAAAAGGGCCTTACTAAGCATAGCGGCCGCTTTGCTTATAATATTTTAGAGGTTGTAATATTATTTGATAAACGTTAGTGCCATATTTTGGAATGCGCTACTTTTGTATTTCTTTAGATGGAAGTAAATTCATTATAATTATAAATTTAATATAAAACTTAAAAGAAAATTAAATATTTTAGTGAATTATTTTTATTTTTTTATGTATATTGTTATTTGATATACGTAATTTATTATAATTAATCACCGTTTTTTGATAATAGAATGAGTAGTAGAGTACAAAGAATATTTGAAATGCTAAAATCCAACAAAAACACGAATAAGGATTAGGAAATTGAACACCACACACCAAGTGAGACAGAAAGATGAGTGCTATAAATTATAACTTTACCGATGACAGTTAATCTCCGATTTGAGGCACAAATTGAAAACCCAACATGGAATGAACCAGCTGCTCTGTTAGATAACTCCTCCAACAGTAATTCCATACCTGATAGTCAACACAATCTGAGTTTATCCCTGTTAGATAATAAAGAATCATGGTTTGAACTACAAAGATCAAAGACCAGACTAAACGTGATTGTTCAGGAAACTGATTATGATAGTGACACTTCTGTGTCTACATGTTTGACAAATTCTAGCTCAGTTTTTTCTTCACACGACAACGTAGCAGATCTAAACTTTATAACTAAAAATGACCTAGAGATGACGGACACAGATTCCGATAATAATAAAGAGTTTAAAGAACAAAATAACGAATTGATAGCATTAGGTACTGTCTCCTGTTGAAATCCAGTCTGAAAAGATTAATTTTCTCGATTTTTCATCTATCCTTGATTCTCGGTGTGACAGTGTTAACACTCAGGTCAGCGTTAGCATTAGTCACATAATTATCGTACAAATCATATAATTTAGCACTTGGTACGATCGAACATAGAGGTGTCGAAATTGTACGATAATCCAACATGCATAACTAATAAATGTCATCGAAATGGAAATTTTAACTACTAAACTGTAGCTTTTTAGATTAGATGTAGTGGACATGTACAGGTGATGACTTCTTTTTTTTATTTCATCTCCACTTCAGAGGCAGGATATATGTATTATTACTGTCGAAAAGTATCTGTGTAAAAAATTTGTATTTGTACGATACATTGGAACGAAACTTTACGGCCAAAAATACATAATACTGTCAGCAAATAATGCTAACACTGACTCAGGTGCCCAGTGTAGTTACTTCGAGTGTTGATACGGCATCTCCGTGTGATGAAAATGAAAGCTATGAAAGAAAAGTTCGCAATAGGAAAGCAAATCCTAATTTATAGAAAAGGAACCTTACAAAATTATTAAAGAACAGTGGTAAGGCATACACATCTTTGTCAAAAACTAAGAAAAATATAGAAGAAAAGAAAATAGGGCCAGTTTGTTCTAAAAAATGCGAGATTCAATGCTGTAAAAAAATTACAACTGAAAAAAGATTACATATTTTTATTACGAGGAGTTTTTTTCTAGCTTATAAACCTGTTATTTAAATAGAAATATGCAGACTAGTTGTTATTGATATATTCACATTCAAAATTTAGCTTTGAAAATATAATTTCTATAGTGTTGTTAGTTCAAGAATGGTTGTGATTTGTTACTGTTTCTAATGACATTTATGTTGTACAATTACATTTTTACACTAGAATATTCTATTTAATTTTTGTTTACTTAGTAGAATTCATATTATATCTATTTCGAGACTGATATTAAGCTAAAAGTCTAGTTTGGTATATTTTTTTATGATGGATAGTTCAATTTTGTAATTAATAAATTAACAAAACCTTATTATTGATGTAAAATGTTTGTAGTAATGAGCCAATTAGTTAAATTTTTTATAAAAATAATTGCTTTTAAGCTTTTAATGATTTTTGAATATTTTTTTTTTCAATTCTTTATTAAGAGGAAGATTTTAATTCTAGTTTTTTTTAAGCAGATTTTTTTATTTTCACTTAAAGAAGTTATTTCATTTATTTTTATAAACTAGAATTACCATTTTAATTTTTATGTCATAATTTTTCTAGATTACCTAAGTCAGTGGAAAAATATTTTGATTAAAACATCAAGTTTTTTGAATTGTGACTAATTATTCTATTTTTTACCATAAAACGAGGGATTTTTTTTTAAACAAAAGGGACTTATGTGCTAATATATCTTTCAAGGCAACACTTGTACTACAATACTACTTATCATTAAATGCAGCTTTGAAATACGCTTTTAGCGGTATATAACATGCATGTAATTAATGAAAGAATAATAAGTTACAGACAAATATAAATTTTCTAAACTTTAAATGGCTCTCCTGTAAAATAGTGTCTGTTTGATTTGTGTCCCTTTTGTATTCAAGCAGCGATATACAAAAAAAAAGGAAAATAATTATAGCGTACATAATAAAGTCAATCCTATTTTAGTGCTAGTGCTAGCACCATTTCAATAACTTCCGAGAAGGGTATACAGCCCATTAGTCAGTGTACCGAGAAGTTGCTAATGAAATTAGTTTTGAATTCTTTTTACTCTATAAACATAATAATGTCAAACTTTATGCCACTACCACATAGCTCAATCTAGATAAGTCTGAAGGACCATTCGAATGGCAGTTATCTTTATTGATACTGTCAAACAATATAATTATATACAATTGTTGTTCTTTCATATTGAACTGATCCAGCTTTATATGGGTAGAACTTAATTTTAACTATATTAGTCGTCGGCACGGCGTCCGCTCTTGATAGGCTAATGCCGAATATGGGCGGCCAGAGTCTAGCGTGCCGACAACTTTACGCCGGGGTGGTCCGGTCTATAGCGCTGTACGGTGCCCCCGTGTGGGCGGAGTCCCTAACTGCCCACAATAGGGCCCGTCTGTGGCGTTCACATGGCGGTCAGGGCTATACGCGACTACTGCACGGTAGGTGTCGAGGCCACGTGCGCATTGGCCGGAAGTCGTAAAAAAATCCTTGGCAATTATAACGTTGACAACTTTATAAAATTAGTCGAGAAAATGCTACTACTATACTACTATACTACTACTACTATACTTTAAGAAAATAGGTTGCAATATAACCACGAAAATTGCACTATATTCATAGTCATACAGACCATTTTTTATATATTTTGGGAGATTTTAGCGTGCGCATTGGCCGGAAGTCGTAAAAAAATCCTTGGCAATTATAACGTTGACAACTTTATAAAATTAGTCGAGAAAATGCTACTACTATACTACTACTACTATACTTTAAGAAAATAGGTTGCAATATAACCACGAAAATTGCACTATATTCATAGTCATACAGACCATTTTTTATATATTTTGGGAGATTTTAGCGAACAGCAAGGAGAACGCTTCCATCAAGATATAAACACAATGAATGATAGCTATCAAGGTTACATTGGACGTTCATTTAATGGCTTATTATTGCTGGGAAATAATGCGCCATTACCCAAAACAATTTTACTCAAGAAAATAATTCAAAAAATAATTTTAGATGTATAATTTTAAAATGAATCGAAATTTCTGAAAAAATAATACTTTTCTTTGTATCTAGTTAACTAGACCTGATATAAAACAATCAGGAGCATTTATCATATCATATAATAAGACGTATTCAGAATTAGGAAAAAAAATGTGGGAGACCTAAATGTGTGTAAGCTAGTATTATCGTCATATTTCAATCAATTCACATATATATAATAAATCTTATGCTGGATTTTATTTAGGCCTACATTTAGCAGGGGATATCCAATGGCTGATATGATGTTGATGATGACACAAAATTTTAACAATTTAATTACCAGCTTCCTCTTGAATTGCGCTGTCTATTGGTGAAAATCCTGCAAAATACGTTCAATAGTTTTTGTGTTTTTCACAAACTGAGAGATAGACGAGTCGGCAGATTTTCTCGTATAATATAGTGGTTACGTGTTTTATATTTTGTTTTTACAATTTTAAATTAAATATAAATAAATATAAATATGTTTAACACACACACAAGTTCGTCTGTTTCTAATGTAGGCTCTCTCTGTAACTCAATGCCTGTGTTTTAGGTAACAGCCGACTGATATACTTTAAAAAAAAAAAAAACATATAAATAATACATATATAAATAAACATATTATATATACATATTATATAAACATATTATATATAAATTACACCCAGACTCGGGGCAGGAATCGAACCCACAACCCTTGGAGCAGAAAACAGTGTCACTCCAAACTGCGCCAACGGGTTAGTCAAATTCCATTATATTATATTTTAAATTCATATAAAATCCATAATTGATGTAATTACACTATTAAACAATTTTAATATTGTATAATAAACATAATACCAATTATTTATATATTCTGATTTGTTGTGATTACCATTTAAATCATTTTATTAAATTTTAACTAATTTATTAATTCATTAATAAAATTCAAGTACTGCTTATTATTTGACGTATTTATTGAACATACCAACAGCGGACCAGACGTAACATCAGTCTCGTCGATTTAAAATGTATCAGAAATACTTTAAGCGTATCTTGTAAAGGTTCTGCTAAAACTAAAATTAAACAAAAATATTTTATTATGAATTCACACGGAATAGACAAAAAAAGTCCGTGAAAGTTTTTTTTTTAAAATTCATTTTATAATTGTGGTGTTTTCTCGTAAAAAAAGATTTGATTTGAATTTCAAATGAGTTCGTTTTGTTCGTAGTAATCTTTACTGATTTTATTGTAGGTTTGAAAGATTTTATGATTGATACAGTTTGAGACCAATCTTAAGGGTTGGACGAGACATGAATATCGCATTATGCTTAAGGGTTTTAGGATTCGATGCTCAAAGGGTGGCATCTACACGGGGAATAAAGGGAATGCTATAACTAAGGCTTGCCTGTCCATTTGTCTGTCTGTCTATCTTTTTGTAATAAGGTAAGCCGCTTTAACGAAAATTAATAATAATTTTATTATAGTATATAAAGTAATAAAATTAAAAATATCCTCATAAAAAATTGTATTATTCCGTTTTTTTTTTCAGTTTGATTTAAAAAGTGTGTAAGTACAAAGACTTATGTTGACTTGAGCTCGCTTTTGCCTGGTTTCAAATTTTTTAGGTCAGATATTTTCGTAACCTATCCTAAAGCCACGAATACTGAGCAAGTCTGTGGTCAGTGAACCATGCGATATCGGCCCTAGATTGTAAGAAATAAGGTAAGGCTAATAAAAGAAAAATTGTTCTTAATTACAAAGATTTTTTTTTAATTTTATTTGTCTTCGCAATTTCTTCTTAAGGTTAAACAGTCAACTTATTATAGCTTTAGGCTATATTAAATCAAGACAATGATTTATGGGAACGGAGCAGTAATCATGAATTACAAAACTTAAATTTAAAATAAATTGAATAAAATTGCTAATATATGTTTGTTATAATAAATATTGTACAATGGACAATGACCGCTACTCGTGGAAGGTGACTCTAGGCGGAAAAATTTTCGGCTAACTTTTCCAACTCTTCTTCAATACGGAGAGTAGGCCTTTGCCCTGTTGTAGTGAAATGTTTTACAGGCTAATCCAGTCCAGTTTAGTTATAATAAAGGTATAACAGTTATCTTACAATATTGCCCATGTAATACGGTAATCCTTAATATTTTTATGAAAAAATATGTCTATCTGACGACTGATATAAAGGTTTATTTTAGTTTAAGGAGAAACAAATCTTTTGGTGTTTCTTTTAGGAAAACCTAACATCCTGGCTATCACTGTGTCCATGTGCACTTCCAGTTTCAATTGTGTGTCCATTATCACGCCAAAATCTCGAATCTCCTTAACCTACTGCAACGTATCGGACTGTAATTTATACAATGATGGCCATTGTAATTTTTTCTTTGTGTACTTAATATGAAACGATTTCTTCGTCTTAATAATCATACCATTCAATTTGCACTACATATTTATCACATCGAGATGAGCTTGGATGAGCTACACATCATTATTTGATCTAACGGTTTTAAATATATTTTAAAATCATCGGCAAATAGTGAGTATTTACAGTGATGTATAGAAAAGGTAAGGTCATTTATAAATACCGAGAAGAGAACAGGGCCCAAACGAGATCCCTGTGATACTCCTGACAGGACTTTTTTTTTGATAATATTTTTCGTTTCGATCACATACGATGTAGAACAAATGAATCTCTTGAACATGTGTTTATAGTTTCCGTTTTCTCGCCATCACGTGGCAACGGTTATCGTATTTTTTGGTAAACAATACTACCCACACTTTCAAATACATTTGTTACACATGCAAAACATTAAAAAACGTGAAAGTTCTTTTAACAACGACAGTCTTAAGTTTGACACCCGCTTGGGATGAACATTTATATTTGTCCAAATATTTGTTTTTAGTCTGGGGTTTGTATTCATGGGTCTTCCCATTATATCTCAAAGATTTACCTCGTAACTATTGTTACTATTGACAGGAAAATTATCCACCAACATGACGTTGTGTACCGTGATGAAGTAACACCAACCGTTCCTCTACAAGAAAGGAGCCCAACAATGGTATATTAATAATTTATTTCAGTTTAGCTAATTAGTGTGCGCTTGTGCACATCACACTTACACAAAGTTAAATTTAACTACGAGTATGAATCAAGAGAGTCTATAACTCTGCGACACCTCAAAAGCTGTTTAAATATAGACTATTAAAATCCAAACATTGTTCAATATGAGTTCTCGTGTAAATGAAGATTTATTTCTGTACTTAACCCTCTAAATAATGAGATATTTCTTAGAACCGCACTGTTAGCTCTACGGATGTTTGTAATGAGTCCTCGTAAATCCTAAATGTTGGACCGAATGAAACGTATTCATGTTTTAGACGTGTTGAAGTTTGAATATATATTAATTTTTAAAAGAAAAGGGTTTTTGTGAACATTATGAAAACTTGTTTTTTCGTGTAGTATTTTTATATGCATGCAATACTTTCTAAACATAAATTAGTGAAATTTCACTAATTAATTTAAGTGACTATTCACATTTTATCAATGCCAGAATCGTTTCAAATAGAATTAGTGACTATTCAATATACGAATATGTGAATATTAGAGTCCACTAATTTGAACATTGTATATTTGTATTTGTGAATATTCACCAAATTGTTATTGAAATTCACTAATGTTTAGTGAATACAGCTTCACTAACGTAATTAATGAAAATTTAACTGTTCCATGCTTAGAGAGTAAAATATCACGTTAGATTGTTAGATGTGGAACAGTAACCACAAATTAATGTAACCATGTGATATTCATACTATAGTTCTTATATTTTTGAAATAATTGTTAAGAATACTAACTTAACTAGTAATATAACTAGTAAATGATAAGTAAAGAACTTGTTCAAAGTTTATAATTTTAATTATTTGAGAGCACGTTTGCTAAATATATAAGAATAAAATAAATATTTAATCAATTTGCAACCATCGATAACATTTATATAGATTGAGATAGATTTAGATTTAAATCCTAGTAACACTAAATTCTGATGCTGGGGCTGTTTAAGATTCACCTCGCGCTTAGCGGTGAAGGTGAGATCGCGAGAAAGCTTTAGATATATCAAAAGCAATTTTCAAATATGTATAAGTAGTAGAGCAGCAATAGAGCAGCTTAATGGATTCGATTGAGTGGTTTTGACAAATAAAATTGGGTAATTCAATTAGATTTCTTTAGCCTAGTCTGGTTTAATTGGTATTTTCATAGTTTTGTTCCTATTAAATAAATAAATAAATATTATTTGTATTGTGCACAGAAATAGACTTGTAAATATAACTTCCTATCTAAAAGAGCGTTTCTGTTTTCTTGGTTCAGACACTTCTAGTCAATTAGAACTTCGGTCTCGTTCTGACAATCGTCTTAAGTTGCCAACCTGTCATACCCGCTACTTTAGCAATTCCTTTACGGTTAAAGCTGTCAACCTTTGGAATTCACTGCCATTTGCTATTCGTCATTCTGAATCAATTGCTATTTTTAAATGTCGCTTGTTTAAGTATTACTTAGCAAGAGTGGAAGAACAATAATAATTGTTTCTATAATAGTGACTGATTAATTATTAATTATTTATATTTAAATATATTTGTTGTATTTATATATGTGTATGTGTATATGTGTGTATGTATGTATTTTAATTCTATGTACTCAGTACATCATATGCATGTATTTATAATGTATATGTGTATCATATTATCAAAGTGCTAGTCCTAGTATCATTATTATTATTTTGCAAACACCTAGGTTTAGGGGACCTAAATTTGCACTACCCAAGCCTGATAAGAAATTTACTTTCATTAAAGGTTGTCTGGTAGAGATTGCTGATAGCAATAAGACCGCCTTTGCACACTTAAATTGTAAATATCTTATCTCTCTTTATCTAATATCCACTGTAAATTTAGTGACTGCAATAAAGCATTTATCTATCTATCTATCTAAAATACACACCGAAAATTCGTGGGTTCAAAACCGGGTTGGTACTTCTGAATTATTAGGTGCTAAATTTATTTAAAATCAATACGTTTGAAAATTCTCGTTGTTTCACGAGGATTTTCCACGTGAAACAACGTGGAAAATCCTCATTCTCTTTAATAGAAAATATGTTTACCCAGCAATTGAAAATTTAAAGTCTGTAATAGTTAGTACATATTGTACATTACAGTTTCAATTTCATCTAAATTTCTACTAAGACAACTAAGAAAACTAGTCTCAATATAACATTTTTTTTTCCAAAAACGAAATCATTTAAGAGCACGATTTACTGAAAAGCTCTTTATTTGCATTAATGTAAAATTATTCTCTCCACTGGTTGACAGTTTTTTGCGGGTTATTTTCGATCGAATGCTTTACGTTCAAAGCCGATTACGCCCGGTTCGGCTTGAATATAATATGTGGCTTTACCGATTTGAAAGTTAAAGCAATCTAGGTTCCTTCAGTTAATTCGAATATATCCATAAATTTTGTTAAGTTTGTTCAAGATATATACATATATAGAAGTAAATACTTAATTTTGTTGTTTGTTTTATTAAAGTAACATATAAATCAGTATAAAACAAAAGTAAGAAGCATTAAAATTATCATTTTATTAAAGGAGAAAAAAATAAAATAAAATATTATGTGTATTTTATTGTAAATTGCTTTAAGTTTGTATTTATTGTATATCAATAATGTTAGACAAAATCCAATTCCACGAATAATATTTTTCGTTCTTACGTCACAAAAATGTTCGACCATTTCCTCTCCTAAAAGGAATTGTCTATAATTTTATAGTATCTTATCGGAGAATGTTCGGAGTGCATTTTCCATTTAAAACGTAGGATTCTTTTTGTTATACGACGCATTGCAGTGAGCATCGCTTCTAAAGAATATTTTTAATAATAAGATGAATAATGATGATGAAAGAGGTGTTAAACGGGTACGCAAAGATATTTTTACAACAGTTCCTTAATATTCAAGAGTTAGGTTATTATTTCTTTGCAACTACACGCGATTGCGCGCTCTCGTGAGAAACAAGAACTGGTTCTTTTAATAAAAATTTTATTAGATACATTTAAAAGTTTATTAAAAACAGTATTTATATATATTTTTAAGTATTACATATATAACGAATGAACTTTAATGCTATATAATGGTATTTAGCCTGTAAACATTCCACTGCTTGGCATAGGCCACTTTTTCTTTGAAGGAGACGGGTTGGAGCTTAATCAGCTATACTGATCGTGTTTGATTTTGTTATGGTATGTTTTTTTTTACCTTCAGCCACTATATAATATAGATAGAATTATACGAGTATATAAATATAGTACATGAAAATCAGCAGTGCTAAATCGGATTTGAACATATGACCGTCTGCTGTTGATGCGCGTATTCTGTACCAGTGGTTAAAAGATAACTTAATGTTCATTGGCAAAGTTATATCAATAAAAACTGTTTTTTTCCTTTTTTATTAATTTTTTTTTTAAATAATTTATGTCCACGGGCTCATTTTGCCCATGCATTTTTTATTCCAATGTGTAATTTTACTTGATATAATTGGAGCTGCTTACAATCTTACATTAGTGGTAACTTAATTAGAACTTAATATGTCTAATGTTGGACGTGAGTCCATCGAACCGAACCGAAAATGTATTCTTAAAATTGTTATGCTTAATAATGTCGTTCTTATTCTTATTTCTGAATTGAATCAGCCTGTGAACAACCTACAGCTGGGCAAAGGCCTCTTCTCCATGCAGAAGAAGTGTGGCAGCTTAATCCACCCCGCTGCTCACCTGCGGGTTTGCGGATATCTTCTACCATAAGTAACGATCGTCATCAGGTCATCAACAATCGGGACCGACAACTTTATGTGCTCTCCGATGCACGGTGGGGAGACCCACAAGGACATACACCCAGACTAGAAACAATTATTTGTACAAATACAAATATCGTAGGAATAGAATCCGTGACCGCTGGCGTTCAGTCGAAAACACACACCACTACACCAGAATGGTTGTTAAATCACTATTACTTCTATCGACAAAAACTACTTAGGTTGTGGATAAAACATATACATGTAGTGATCTTGTAGGGTATGTGTATGTGACGTGCTTGTTGTCCTTAAATAATGGTTCCAACAGGTATCATTAAGGGCTGTTATCAACTACAGGCAGTAGGATGTAAATTTGTCGAGTGTTCAACAGTCACACATAGAGCATTAATAGTAGCCTAGAATATAATAAACATCTCTATTGCCTATATAATACGCATTTGTCATGTGCGTGGATGGAACTTCCGACCGCTATTAGTAAATTTCTGTGACCACTGCGCCCGTCGTCTAAAGGAATTACAGAGGCCTGATATATTTTTTTTAATATGAACAGGCAATAAAGCTCCTGACCTGGTCAGGTCTCTTGTCTAGTAGCTCCAGATGCATACATATCGACGCCCCCGGGGAACAAAGTCGTAATAGAGAAAAGTAAATTTTACAGGAAGAGCAAAAAACCGTTTTTCTGTTATATCGCGTGTCCTAAACGGGCTGTATTGTATTATACATCATTATTTTCAGCATTTTTAACGTAACATGTAGTTATACAAATAAATTAAATATCACGTATACTTTTAAAGTCATTGCCAAAAATGTGTAAATATTGATTTTTATATTTAAGTGTATAATAACTAAGTAACGGCGCATAACCATTTTATTCCCGTGAACTTGTAATGTAATGAAAACTATTTGCATGCATTACGATACTCTTCTACAGTATTTACACGAATAAAATAAAAGTGTAATAAACTAATACAATTTTGTTCTAGTAAAAGTTAGCACCAACTTTTTTAGTATAGCTCTATAACGACTATGTTTAATAAATTAGTAAAATGGTATAAAGGCTTACCAGCTTATTAAGACAGATGTTCGTTCCATATTATATGACTACGATATTATTATGGGTTATAATTGTGATATGATTTCCGGAGAGTAAAAATATAAATTGTTATAACTTCATGGATTTTTAGAAAAAAAATCTAAAAAAAAATCAGAAGATGTATTATGACCTATAGATGCCGAAAATGCAAAAACATTAAAACAGTGGTATAGCACTTTACGACTTTATTCCCCGGATCGTCGATATATGCTTAAAAGAAAAAATAAAAAAAAAATCTTCATTTAACTAAGTTATAATAAATTCGTCATTATTTGCAATTCGACCACAGACATGTTTCGATTTCTCCAATGTTTTTTTTTTTGCTTAGTAAAAGAATCTCTATAAAAATACCCTCCTAAAAGTTTCATTTACGTAGTTTCTTTAAAAGGATAATTAAATTAAATTGAAAGGTTTTTTAAGGAACTTTTACCGGTGGGAGGGATGCGCTGTGCCGCGCTCCCGGCTGCATGGGTACCACCATCTTGCTTATTTCTTCCGTGAAACAGCTTTGCTGTGTTTCGGAAAGAAGGGCAAGACAGGCAGTGTAATTACTGGCACCGAGACTTAACATCATATGTCTCAGGATAGGCAACACATAAATGAGTTGGCTGGGCTAGTTTCAGGTAAACTAGTTTATGTTCATGGGCGACGTCGACCACTTACCATCAGGTGGCACGTCTGCCAGTTTGCCTATTCAACTAACATATAAAAAAAAAAAAAAAAGGAAATTGCCTTTATACCCTACGAAATACGCACTTTTTACAACAATTTTAAGAACCTCATAAATTGGATTATGAAAGGATCGCGTGCAAGTTTCCAAAAAAAGAAAAAGAACGAAAAAAAGGATAAATGGATATAAATCAAAGAAAAAATATAGTATGAGGACGTTAAGAAGATGTCAGAAACGTTCAAGATAAAATAATTTATTGAGAAAGAAGTAAAAAAAACTAAAGTGGGTGAAGTAGATCTAGTACGTTTATAGCCCAAAATTATATACAATAATTATAAGAAGGAGATATAATATATACTTTGTAGAAACGTGTAAATCTTAAGAATCAAAACAGTCAAAACGACAAGAAACTACAAAAACTAAAACATAAATCGAGTAATAATTAATTTTAAAGTGTAATAAGTTTAAATAATTAATATAATAATTCAAGTAATTTAATTAAGTTAATAATTTAAGTATTTTGCTTCTATATTAATTCTATGTACGCATATTTGTTTTAATACATCTTACACTTAGAAACGTCATATGCAATGCCCATTCACTACCACTGTGTCCTGCCACAATACACTGCGTTTGCCAAACCACCTGCCAAGGATGGCAACCTACATACAGCAGTGACATCCAACGGCTGATATGTCGGTGGTGGTAATAAGCATACTCCGAAAGATCTGAGTTATGTATGTTTGCCCCATTGAAACCTCACCCTTCTCCTTAAGAGAAAAGGTTTTTGCTTAACCACGAAACGGTGAACACACACTTGGTACAGTACAGTGTTTTTAGTTTAAAAAAAAATATATAAAATAAAAATAATAAATAAATAAAAAAAATTAAAAATTAAATCTAATTAAAACTACTCATAGTTACCAAAAAAGCCAAAGTAAAGTTTTCCTATTATTTTAGGATACAAAGTTTCAATTTATTTTGATAGTGTAATTTAAATCCATTATCATCTAGGGATTCAGGATTGGATCCTGTTATCAGTGGGATTTTATTACACAAACGAATCTTTGATTTTCTATCGTTTATTCTATTTTCATTTAGAACTGAGAAAATAAATGGTGTTAATTGAACGAAGACATTTTAAAATATTATGTGACAAAAAGGACTAATATAGAAGGGGGAAAAAAATAGTGACGAAAATAGCAATGATGGATCAAAACGTTAGATGGTAAAAAAATATTGTCAGCGTGATATTTTTTACCAATCCAAGAATATAATTCGCAAAAATGTTAACTACCTATCTGTTTGAATATACATAATGATGTTGAATGCTAAATATTAAAAAAAAAAGTGTAGTCACACTAGTTAGCAGAGAGTAAGCTTTAAATAGATGATTTATATATTAAAATTGAACAAACAAACACATAAACATGTTTAGCATACACACACGGTCGTCTGTTCCTAAGTGAGGCAACTGTGTTTTAGGTAACAGTTGACTGATGTACATATTTTTTTAAAATTATATATACATATAAATAATGCATATATAAATAAATACATAATACATCCAGACTCGAGGCGGGAATCGAACCCACAACCCTGGAGCAGATAACAGGGCCACTGCCAACTGCGCCACGGGCCAGTAAAAGTTTTACGTATTTCGTCAAAATATTATAGTCAAACAAATTTCTCAAGATATAAGTACTCTATAAAGTAGCATCGTGTCAAACTTTCATAGTTTTAGTTACTTGGAAACAATTGTAGTAATTTTGTGTTAACGGCAATTTACGTTACTTAATATCACTACTATAACAGAAATAGTAATATTAATTTACAATAAGTCAAAGTCCTCGGTCCCACGTCGGGCGCCATTTTTCTCTTTGCTTACCCGTCTCGAAGTATATTTCAATACTTACCTGAAAAGAATAAATACATATTGATTAGTTTTTGTAAATTGTATAAGTTTATTTATAAGCATAACATTTTAAAAAAAGCACAATTTAATCTATCGATATCGTTTAACTACGTACACTAAACAATAGCATAGTCATGTATTACTGTACTGTACTGTATCATCCTGTAAACAACCCACTGCTGAGCTATAGAAGAAGGGTTGGAGCTTAATCCACCACGCTGCTTCAGTGTGTCTGTATATTCAAATTTTTTTTTGTATGTTTAGAATTTTATTATTGTTTTTATCTCTTTTATTTCATTGTGTAGAAAAAAAAATTCTTATTTTTATTATGAATATATAAATCAGTAATACCAATATATTTAATTTGCATAGGTATGTAGAAATATCTAACGATCGGTTTTTCTCCGTCAGCATCGTAATCGTAAGCATGATACCCTGAAATGGAGATTTAGTCATCATTTTTATGACAGGTAATCAATTTCAAGAATTACGCTATAAGCTCCTGAATATGAACTTAGATCCATAGCGACGCGGTGACGGCTTTGGTTATGGATATTTAAGTTTTTATGTATATGTGGTGTTTCATAGTTTCAGAATCTACATATAATATTTAGTTATAGATCCTGCAAAGTAAGACTGAATGATATAGCAATTATTAAAGTTTTGTAAAAATAGTAAAATATAAGAAGTGGCATTTATATTGTATTTTAATTAGGCTCTATTCATTTATTACGTAAGACGAATTTTGCTAGTTTTCGACCCTCTCTCTTAAGAATCTAAGGGAAAAAAATAATACACATTTTATTATTATTTTTATTATTATTAATTATTCAGGCAAGCAGTTGATCAACTGATAAGTGCCTGTATCCAGCGACATCTATTAGATTTTGCAATACATTTGGTTGGTTTTAATGTTTATTTTTCAAAGTAACAATTTTTAGAAATGTTTATTTGTACTTACAAAGCTACACTAATTTTTATTTTATGATAGTAATAAACTTTGGTTTTAAATATTCGTCTTTTCCATAAGATTTTCAATCCAAGGGCTCAAAACCCACTCGAAAAGGAGATCTGCCACTGGAACATCTCTAATAATATGTACTTATTACTTATACGCATCCGAGTGAACCTCGGCACTCGTGCGGTTGCCCGCGCCTTTTCAACGTATAATTTTAACTTTGCGCACTTTTGTGATCTTACGTAAGAACTATCGAGACTCCCTCCCACCCTCTTGTAAGAGAAAATAAGATATGGTCAATCCCCCTCCCCCGTAAATCGTCTTACGTAATAAATGAATGGCCCCTTAACTAATACAACTAATAGGAATTATAAATGTGAATTAAATAATAAAATATAAAATGTCGATATAACGATAATAGCTGAGTATCAAAAATAACACTTATGCCTTTTATCACCGAACCTATATAAAATTGGAACCGCATCCTTCAGCTTGTATCTGATAAGATACTTGAAACTTTTTTTGATATTTTCATTTATTTTTATGTGTTGGAAAATTAATTTGTCTATCTCTAAAAATGTAGACATAGACAAATGCAAAAAACAAAAACAAAAAAAAAGACTAAGAGGTTAAGCCCATATGCTGTTCATTAAAATCGACAAAAATACAATACACTACCCTACTGGTTGTCTGTGATAGTGACTCTCTTTTTTATAGTCGGTTAATAAAACACATCCCATACGTTATGATTCAAAAACGCGCTAACTTTAATTAAACCCTAGCGGTTTCCGCGCTTTGCACTTCTGACCGATACTAAAGTATCTTAATTAGAATTTCCTAAAAATACTTCATGTGAAAAAACCCTCAGTTTAACCGATTCAGTAATAATTTTAAAACACAAAAGAAATTGTAAAAGGCCCATTTTTAATTCATATAAACATAACAATTTATATTTTATATAATACTTTAATGCACGCATTATTAAAATACAATATTTTAAAAGTTTTATAACAAATGTGCAATGACAACCTTATCACTTAAAGCGAGAGGGGTATATATTTATATAACTCTCTGGAAGTCCGGAGGAACTTCAGTCAGATATAGTCTCGTGATGTTTAATAATCTCTTGAGAGTCTACCTAAGCTTTCGTGTGCTTACGGAAGAATGGAAAGCGATCCTGACTCTATGATTGGAGTTCTGCGAGAAGACGTGTGCAGGAGGTGTTTATCTTAACTAGTGTAGTTACTGTAGTTTTTAATTTATTAGCATTGTTTGTTATCATTTAGTTTAATTAGTTTAATTGGCCAATAGCCTGAGTACTGGTTAAATAAATAAATAAAGGCCTATACTAATTAGTTGGTGCATAATTACTACAGTCTTAGGTCACATTTAATAGTTTGTGTCACACTTAATAGTTTGTTAGTTCGTTTTTTTTTTTGTATGAAAACATTCTATAAATTACCACTTCGACTTAGAAAATTACTTGCCAATCAGATGTCATATTTATTGCCAAAGGTTAAGTATATAACTACTTGTCTCAATGAGGCACTTTTCTTTTCCTACAAAGGAAAACGTTTGGAGCTTAATCTGCTATATTATTGAACTTTTACGGGTATGCCTCAAAATTTATCCTGAACATGCGATATTCCGAAACATTGTTCTCTTTGACCACTGAAGAGGATTTAAAAAAAGGAATAGGTGCTTAAACAACTCAGCGGTACCAAACTGATAATGGATATCAATACTTTCCCCAATGGCCATCTCACTTCTAGATTATGCTTAATGAGGAAAGTTATATGCTGTATAAATCCCACCAATATTCTAAACGTATAAATGCATATCTATACAAATAATAAATCTGTTAAAACCTCCGTTTTATTAATACACTATATATCATCAAGAATAAATTTCAATAGCGCGTATTTTTTCGTATCAGCGCCATCTCTTATCGTGTTTTTCTCTGATCACATATCACGTAAAAAGTACAAAACCAATGTTAATAACTTTAATACATAAAAATTAGAAATAACTCACAGTATAATTTAGTTTTTGTTTCATTGTAATTAAATTTAAAAATAAATATTTAAGCAAATAGAAATAGGTACCTACGCCGCCAACGCCATCTGGTCTAAGGAATCTTTAAAACTCACAAAACTTATATTTGAGTTATTATTTTGTTAAACTTAAAAGTTTACTAAATATGTCGGATAGGAATAGAAATCGTTTTAATATTTTAGATAAACATCATTTTCAATTAATATACTATTATGTTAAATATTAGGTAATAATGTTAAATGTCACTAAATATAAAAACGATATTCTACAATTATACGATAGATGGCGCAGATAATTTTCTGAATCGCGCTGACCAAAACTTCGGCCAAAAGAATGACACTCGCCCGTATTTAAAAATCTGATTTTCTTTTTTGTATATAATTAAATACTTTAGGGTACTACGGTCTTGATTGTTTGTTCGTTGTTAAAATTTAAAATATTTGGTCGTTATTTGTTTGTTGATTGTACAAAGTTGGATGGTTATAGCTATTTAAGTTGTAATCTATATCTATATATATATATATATATATATATATATATATATATATATATATAAAGTCGTGTTAGTTACACCGTTTATAACTCGAGAACGAGTGGAACGATTTTTATGATTTTTGTGTTTTTGGATTTGTCTTCGTCGGGAATAATACTTATTAAAATATGGTATTCATCAATGAGAAAATAATTAATAAAAAAACCGTTCAAATGTTTCATCCGTACTATCTATATACATATGTATGTATGTATGTATATATGTATGTATGTATATAGATATAATAAATCTGTCACTCAATCCGTCTATTATAAAATATTTTCCAGTATCGACGCAGGTGTAGGTGATAAAAAATATAATTGTATAATTTTTAAAATTTTAGTTAAAGACCCGTGCGAAGCCGGGGCGGGCCGCTAGTTATAAATATAAACGTCAAAGAATCTATATTAATCTTTAAAGCGACTGCAATCGAGAGATATAAAAATTTATCCAGAAAAGTGTCAAATTACTTACAATGGGATAAAACATTCGATTAAATCTCAGAGGAATATACTTTATAACCAAAAATTCTGATCAGGTACAAAATTTCAGCTAAAATTAGATTAAAAACCACTTTCAAAGATACAAAATGTCGTTAAATGTATCCAAAAGAGAATCCAAATAAATCAAATCGAAAATCATAAATTTACTAAATTCAAGAAGGCTTAAAGAGCACTTTTGAATCATAATTTTACAATATATTACAGTTAATGTGAACTGCTTAATCTTAACGGTTGATCGTTGATCCTGAAATCAAAAAGTTTTTTGGGAAAAATTAAACTTCCCTTGTGTTTTTACCTGCGTACATATTTATAAATATTCTTTCGCTATATATGGGTCATGGCGTGATGTTAAAGCGTTAATTTTTTTTTTAAATAAAAAAGTAGAAATATATATAATGCGATAGATTCTCGCGTGACCAACAACATTTTGTTACTTTTATGAATTTTGCAAAACACTAACTAGACATTTCTTTCGGTTTCACTTGCGTTTTTATTTATAGCTACTGTTTAGCCATTAATATTCGAAGCGTAATGTGTTATAAATCTCTATTACTATACTTTATTATCTATACTTTTGGATAAGTTACCTTTTTGATTATCAAGAAAACTTTAAAATTAATGATTTGAAAAATTTAAATAATCTTCTAGAACTAAGTTTATCGATTATTATATTAGCACATTATAATGTATACTTATTTGTTAGAGAGATACGCTATCGATCATAATTACACTGTAGATATTTAATAACAAGTTCACATGCACATGCAATTCGATATGATTCAACTAAATTCAACTTAAAAACAACTCAGCTCTACAGTTATAATTGTTTGTATGCAGTTAAATGGTGTTTGTTTCAAACAAGTTGAAAGGAGTAATAAAATGACAAATATGAGAGAACAATATTAAGCAAACACAATTATATTAAATATGGGCAAAGCTTTGTTTGTTTCTGTCGAAAATTCTAGTATTTTCTAGTAATAGCCGTCTATGGACGACCGTTCTGGTGTAGTGATGCGAGTAGTCACCTCAACACCGGTGGTCACGGGTTCAATTCCCGCTCGGGGCAGATATTTGTGTTTGTGCAAATATTTGTTTCCGGTCTGGGTGTATGTCCTCGTGGGTTTCCCTACCGTGCCTTGGAGATCACGTAAAGCCGTCGTTCCCGGTTGTTATCATGAACACCTGGTAATGATCGTTACTCGTGGTAGGGATATTATCCGCCAACCAACAGTAGAGCAGCGTGGTGGATTAAGCTCCAACCCTTCTTCTATAATGGAGAAGAGGCCTTCGCTTAGCAGTGGATTGTTTACAGGCTGATAAGGTACATACTGTATGTATGTACCTTATCAGCACCAGTCCAGACAGACCAGTCCAGCACAGAACCAGTCTATTCGATAACACAATCAAAATATGATAATATGTAAAAGGTTTTATATTAAATAGTCTGAGTCGTATGCTGTGGCTATAATCATTCTTAGTCGTATGGGGTCTAAAACATAACGATACGAGTCACTGACTTCTTATCAATCGGAAAAGTAACCACGACGAAGGTAAAGGTATGTATGACAACCGTTCCAGTGTCGTGGTGGTAATAATCCCGTCCACATTGGAGTCGCGAGTTCGATTCCCACTCGGGGCAGATATTTGTATTTGTACAAATATTTGCTTCGAATCTGGTTTCTTGTGGGTGTCCCCACCGTGCCTTGGAGAATAAGTAAAGCTGTCAGTCCCGATTGTTATTATAGATATATCTGATAGCGTTCGTTACTCATGATAGGGAAAAATATTCGCCAACCTGCAGTGGTGGATTAAGCTCCAACCCCTGGCCCTATGTCGGACTCGGCACTTTGGGAGTGCAATACCTTACTAAACCCCTGCGGGAGCCTTCAGCCGCTTAAATTGGAGGGTCCCGGATCTGCAGGCAACAGGATCCCTCCAGCGACAGGCTGGCATCGGCGAAAAGGCCAGACTTCTCCTCCATGGGGACTGTTCGGCTCACCTCTGAACAGTCCCGATGACGTTGTGTCTAGCAGGACCGGGTTCGCCGCTTCACTGCCCGTGTCACTACTAGTTGACAAGAGTTTATAAACTAACCGCAATAACCGCAAGCGCCCGTGTCAAGTAATGGTCACCCATGGCTATATTGCACATGTCAATTTTTTTCGACACGGGTATTAGTAAGCGAAGTGCACCTGTCAACTACAGGTTGATTAACGAATATTACATTATCACCGGTGGGAAGTTACGTAACAAAACGTGAGACGCCCTTGGCAGTTTTGTGCAGTTTGTAAACTAAAAGGTCATTGCCCGGACACTCAAGCGGTTAGATAATCCAAGAGCAATACAAACAAAAAATGTATTTTTAGAATTTTTGTTTTCGCTTTGTTTGTGCTTAACAGCTTAAATCGCATTTAAGAATTTAACTTTGAAAAGTTTTGAGACGTGAAAAAAGTTTCCATGTTATGCAATGTTAATTTTTTTAATAATGTAAAAAATCGACATAGGTCTAGGACTGCCACATGGGCGTCCTGGATATCATCCATAAATGCATTGCCCTGCGTCACAAAAAAAAGAGCAGTGAAGCGGCTAATTGGTTTGTAATTTCTTAACATTTCTCATCAACAGACATTAGATAACTACAAATTTAAATGTATATGTATTAATATTATACTAGTAAACCCGACTTTGTCTTAAGCAATTCAGGAACCTTCATAAATACACTTTTAATCATTTCTTAAGAACAAATAATCATTCACTTACATGAGATAACTTAGTCTATGATGCAATAACATTTAATGGTGAGCTTAATCACTAATGTAAATAGATTTAGACATAAACATAGTAAAATTGCGATACAATCTTACAACTCACTTAAATAGAATAACACCCAAAATAATAAAAAAAACACGAAGTAGGTATTTTTAAGAACAAAACAAAGCAAAGGAGGCATATTGCTAACGTATAGTGCGTTACACTAGAAGCGATAATTATTGGTAAGTAAAACTTGTCATCTTATATCTTTAAACGAGCAATTCTTGTATATATATATATATATATATATATAATCGGAATATATATAATCGGAATCTCGGAAACGGCTCCAACGATTTTCATGAAATTTAGTATGCAGGGGGTTTCGGGTGCGATAAATCGATCTAGCTAGGATTTATTTTCAGAAAATGTTGTTTTATCCCTTTTTTTACGCAATTAAAAAATACCATTAGAATACGAAGATAAATTTCGCTGTCATTGACAAGCTTCTATTAGCTCGGATAGGAATCGGGCGGATTCGAAACCAGAAAACCTGAGTTCGAATCCAGGATTCTACAGACCAATCTTTTTTTCATTTTTTTTTTGAATTAAGAGCTCTTTTTATTTTTTATTTTAATAACCAGTTCCTATTATTTTACTTTTATGTCGGTAAGATCGAAAATATTATTTATGTTTCATCAATATGTAATGTATCTAAATATAATTTAACCGAGCAAAGCTCGGTCATCCGGGTACTACTACTTAAAATAAATACATGAACGTCTAACACCCAACCATCCCCAGTAGGATGAAATTCTGCATTGGGAATACGCACGCGAACCATGGCAAATTTTTGTCATGAGCAAGATTGAATCGAACACTAGCGTATCAACTGTAGCTACACGTGACCACTCAACCCGTCAAACAATAAAAATGCAGTAGTAGAAAACGTTTTTTATAATCGAAAATTTTAAAACACAAATTTAATTTGTATTATAGTTAATTATAACTCCAGCATTAATCGGAATATATAAGGTAATAAGAGGTTTTACGAGAATTGGGGCTGTAATCCTTAAAATAACGTAGGTACGTAACACGTAAATTTAAATAAATTTGAATATTTTACTATTGGACCTAATATTTATAACGTAGGATATTATAAATTAGGTTACTTTTCGAGCCGTTACAGGACAGTAATTGTAAAATAACATTTTCATACAATAAATCATGCGTTACAAGATTAAATCTTTTTGCAATTTAACGGGAAAACATTGTTCAAGTTAAGCGATTTTTCACGTTATTTTTATACCGTTTTTTTCGGTTTAATATGAAAATATAAGATGATTTATTTATTTATTTATATACTTTATTGCATAAAACATTATTGAATTGTAGAAAAGGTGGGCTTAATATATGCTCAAACTATTATCTGAATAGAAGAAAAGGTGGGCTTAATGCTAAAACTATCTACTAGCCAACCTTGGAGCAAAATCGAAAACTGGGCATATTCATTTTCAAGTAAGGTAAAATAAGATAAGAAGAAGAAAAAAAATAGTAATATACAATATATATTTATATTTTAAATACAAGAGTAACGCATATTACTTATTTTAAATTTGACAAACAATTTAATGTAGTAGTGATGAAAGATTATAATTAATACCCACATTCGCATATTTCGAGCCTGCCTTGCCTTTTGGTTCAGGGTTGTGGGTTCGATTTTCGCTCCGATTGTGAGTGTAATGGATTTATTTCTATATGGATTATTTATATGTATATTTATTTAAAAAAATATGTATATCAGCTGGCTGTTACTTAAAACACAGGCATTTATGTTGCCACCCTTAGTAACAGACGACCGCTTGTGTATATGTATATAAAAAAAAATAATAATAATAAAAATAAGTAATCAGTACACACCGGTGCCGATACTCGAATGCGACGGAGTATCGGCTCTACTGGGACCTGCCTATCGCCATGGACAGGACGATACTGGCGAACAAGCCTGATATCGTGGTGACGAATACACAGTCGAGGGTGTTTTTAGTGGACATTACCATCCCGCATGACGAAAACCTCGTGAAAGTCGAAACAGAGAAAAAACGCGAATATCTGGATCTGGCGCACGAGGTTGTCGACATGTGGGGTATGGAGTCCGCTGACATCATCCCTATTGTGACATCTGCCAATAGTTTGATCCCGGTTATCCTCGCTCACCATCTGAGTCCGCTGTTTTGGCTCAATTCAGTTCTTATACTTTACTGTAAATATCTCCTTAACATGATAAGGCATATTATCCTATTAAAACATTGGGTGATGGATCAGTGCGTATGGTACATAACCATAATTACATGGTGTTTTTACGTAATATGAGCGACTTTTAAAAACAAAAGAAAGTTCAGCGGTGCTGATCAGACAGGGCCTACATACGCGACCTTTGTGATAAAATCCTTGAATACCTTCTTGCTAAATAGATAATTGAAAATAAGTTGAATGGTAGGGAATGAGACATATTCATCGTTCACTCACCATAAACCAATCGCCATTTTTTTTTTTTTTTTATCGCTGGGAATCGCATTTACGCATCCCGCCGCACAAGATGGCGGGTATGTGGGACTCACTGACACGGCAGTACATGCCAGAATACCTCACTAAAACCCAGCGGTGCCCTCATCGTCGTAGTGGAGCGCCACGGGATCGCTTTCGCATGCAACCGTGACGCCCCGACGGTAGGCCCGCCTCTGCGGGCCGCCTTCGCTTATAGAGCGCTCTCGGGCACCTTGAGCGCTCTATTGCCCTGGTGGCGAGTGGAAGGATGTGGTGCCCTCTCCCACTCTATTACAGAGGGTGGAGGAGTGCATATCGGCGTCTCCTCCTCCCCGGTCGTCTACTGCGGAGCGAGCCAGCGTTTGCGGTTGCTTCCCGCTCTCGCTCCGCGGCCTCCTTCAATGCCATGACCTCCTCGCAATATGAGGTCACGGCCGACCAGCACCTCTCGCTGCCAAGCATGCAGCGGACCACACCTGACAGCGAGAGATCTCCGCCTGTCACTGCCACCAGGGCCCTGCGTTGGGACTCCCAAGCGACGCATTCCTCCAGGGTGTGACGCGCCGAGTCGACTGGCGCGCCACACTCGTGGCAAGCAGGGCTTGGCTTCTCTCCTTAAACCGTTAGCCGGTAGCCGAGTTAGCGAGCGCAGTGTGTTGTAGTAAGTTATGGTGATGTGTCACCTCGGCATGGAAAATGTCGGGACTATTCTTCTCTGCCGGTAACCGCACAGAAAATACGATCCAAAATAATTTAAATACCGATTTATAAAGGAAAAATTATTTTGAAAAAAAAAAAAATGTCCACGATGGTGTAAGCTTGGAAATTTTTTCTTTGAGGACCAGAATTACGATTCAATGGGCAAATTTTGTCAACATTCTTGCAATCATTTTATGATATAATTTATATCAATTATCAAGAGACAATTATATATTAAATTTTGCTTTGTAAATATGTATAATACTTACAAAATCCAGATAGCTACTTTATAATGTGTCATCATTGTTTTTTAATTTTAAAGTAAGCTATAAACTCTTTCGCTTGTCTTTTCTTGATAAAGTCATATCTCATTAAAAGAGAGGCATTTTTACTGTAACGAAATAAGTAACTTTTAAATATTCGAATTTCATTCGTTCTTACATCCGTGTCTCGATGTTAAATCCTGTTATCGAAGTGTCGAACACATCCGTTCTAGCGCATTCTTGTACTACCCGTTCGCGCTAAGTTTGCCGTTGGCGATATGATGTCACTCGAAGGGTAGCGTCAGCAAAAAATAAAAAACTATATTTAAAAAAAAAAAAACTATTTATTATTATTAAAAAAAAATGTGTATTTGGGTAAAATTAGACACATTAATTGCGTTTAATCACTATGGTCCATAGATTCAACATCAGCAGTTTATTATATTCCTTATAGCGCAAACCATAAAATCATCAATTTCTAATGTTGGTTTCCTTGCCTTTTTTTTACGTGGTGTCGAAAGTTTAATAACTTCTGTACTCGTATTTGCACCAGCTTCTGATGATAAAGTAAACTTTTTTTACGTTACGCGTTTTCATCAAAATATTTTAAGTCCAACACGGATCTACATCTTTTAATATTTGACACTTACCAGATTTTGCAAGCTAAATTTCACAGTAAAGGCAATGCTCATTAAAAGAATGTAGAAAAAAAAAAACTTTTTATTCCTCAAACTAACACTTCTTTTTTGTCCTGGGAGATTTAAAAAAAATGGTAATTCTATATTATTCGAAAGATTCTCAAACTCAAACTAACTGAAATTATGGTGTCCATGGAAGAGCATACGTCAACATGTACTCAACAATCAAGAAATATTTAACTAAATTTTGTAATAATAAACAAATACGATGTTAAAAATACATATGTGCAACGGGTCTATCGGTTCGCGTAAGGTTGCGTGTAGTTGTCGCATTATCGACAAATTCGCTGAATCAGATGGGCAACGAAGCAGTGCTATAAAGTATGAGCCCCGCAAGATGTGTGTGGATTATTTTCCAGGGCTTTGATGTTTAACAATGTTAATTTTCGGATTTTCATATTCACAACATGACAATGCGATACGAGATCCATTTATATATATATAGAAGAAGGTGGTGAAGATGTGATGGGTGGAACGTAGACTTAAAGCATGTAAGTAATATTTTAAGGAATGGATATAAATAGAAAGTAAGGTACCTTTATTATAATACAATCTAAAAGTATGTAAAAAAAATATTATTTTAAGTTAAGTTTATTATTTAAGTTTTAGTTAAGTTTTATATTTATAGATTAAATAAGTAAATTTGTGGTCAGTGCAAGGACTCGCGATATAGAGATCCTAAGCTTAGTTTAAGTCTCGTTGTCGATAATAATAATAATATTCTAAAAATGTTCATAAAAAAAGGCATGGGCAAATAAAGCCTGTGGATTTACAGTAAAAATAAAAAAATAAATAAAAAAACCATAGTTTTAAAAATATTTATGTTTTAATGACAAGTTAACGCACTGCCAGGGAATATACCTATCATTATATCAAGCAGATTTTGGGAGGCTTTTCAAAAGCATCAGTTTCGTGAATTTTATTAATAGATTCAATTTCATAGTTTTAAATTAAAACTTCATTAACATTAATTTGAATAATAGTTTCAATGTTATAATTTTAAATTAAAACTTCATTAACATTAATTTGATTAAAGTTTATTTCTAAAAAAAAATTGATCATTATAATAATAATGCTTAAATTACCAGCGAGCACTTATCACATGTTGCAAAAAGCAGTAGTACTGACTACATGTAGATTGTAGAAGTAGAGTAAAATTTCTTCAATGTGAGCTCAATCACTGTGGCCAACCACAAACATAAATTATTATATATATTTGTTACATTTCAGTAAAAATAAACAATCAGGTAAATAATAATACTCTTTATTGCACACCACTAAAAAAATAACAATATTTGTAATGAAAAAAAGAAAGATGTACAAAGGTTTTAATTACGCCGTTTATGTACATTTGGCCTTGGCCCATGCCATCAACTTTCCGGCTATCTGAGATTAAATAAGAAACATATAATAATAATAAGTATTAATTATCTATATCTATATGTATTATTGAACAGGTGGAGTAAAGCAGTTAGATAATAATAATATACTTTAATGCATACCAAAACAGAACTAAATTAAGGACACAAAATAACATCATTATAAGTTGTACAACCAGGCGGTCTTATTGCTAAAGAGCAGCATTTCTGGCAGACAACCCGAGTGTGACAGTAATATTGCATTTGCAAATGGGCAGATGGCATAACAATAATAAATAAATATAAATAAATATTAACCAACAATCACACCACGTTAACCTAGCCCCGTGCTAAGTTCGTAAGAACTTGTGTTACAGGTACTAGGAACGGAAATAAATTTAAGATATAAATACATATATAGATAAATACACATCCATGACCCGGTGCAGACATCTATATTCGTCATACAAATTATCTGCACCTGGCGGGATTCGAACCCGCGACCGCTGCGTAAAGTGTCCAGTTGCCTGACCACTCGACCAGCCGGCCGTCATAAATATAAATATCATAATAATAATATACCTATAATAAATATATATTATACAAAATAATGACAATTCAGTGATAATAATTCAATTCCATTCATAAAAGTATGCACTTTTTCATCAATGTTTTCTTATGACGTTATCACGTAAAAATTATCGTCCATAAATCGACTTTACAGACAACCATTTTTTGAATGTAGCCGAGGCCAAGCCTACTGTATATACTCCTTATTATATGTATTACAGTTAAATGTTTATGTGTGACATATATCAGCTACTGAATGTCCACTGCTGAATGCAGGGCTGCTTCATCGATCTCCAGAGCGACTATTTCGAAACAGCCTCTATCCAACATTTAAATATATATTATAATATAAAATACAATGGTCAATGAGCCGCTAGATTGTTATTGATAGTTAGGTAATTTAAACAAGGTCAATTGCTATTCTCATGACAGATAAGATGTTACAAGACATCGCGTACTGTCGGAAAAATCTCTTACAGTTTCTAACGGAAATTTCAAAACTTATCGACGCCCCAGAATGCCAGATGATGGTGTCTGACTACATGCCGTCTTTACAACAATTTCAGTAATATTTAATAATTCTTTTATGAAACTTAAGTATTTGTCTCCCACAAATTAAATCATAATCATAATATAAACATATATTACTCGTAATTATCTATTTTATAATATTTAAGCAAAAAAAAAAAATGTATTAGCTATTCTAATTCTAATATAATATGATCAACTTCTGATCTGTTGACATCCCTATCATGCTTCAGGGAGCACGAAAAGCCATCGGTTTTGGTTGTAGAGAAACTATGCCAAACAGCAGTAGAATAGTGCCACATTTTGCTATACCTATAGAAAAAAGGAAAGAACAGAAAAAAGAAAGGAAACCCAATTAGGGGATTTTCACAGGATGCTTTGCGTAATAAACTTTACCTAATTGAAACTTTGAAACTAACGTAATAAGAGAGTTTCTAACAAACTATCAAAGGTTTCATTGATATCTGGCACACACGCCGTCAATGGCAAGACTTAATTATAGTTAAAACTTCAAACAAAGAGCTGTAACAAAGTTTGAACGCTTTAAAGCTTAAACGGATAACAGATAGGAGTGCACGATATATATCGATATATTGTATTCGATTAATACTGATATATTTCATTAAATATATATCGATATATAGTATTAATATATTTAATCCGATAGGAGGATTAATCGATAGGAGCAATCGATATATTTCGTCCGATGTAGTTATATATATTACAAAAAAAAAAAAAAAAAATGTATATCAGTCGGCTGTTATCTAAAACACAGGCATTAAGTTGCCTAACTTAGGGTCAAACGACCGTGAGTATGTTAAAAAATGGTTGTCTGTAAAGTCGGTTTACGGACGATAATTTCACGTTATACCCGTCATAAATGTCATCTGTCATTTCTACAGTTAACATTGTTTTGAATAAGCTCTGATAATTGAATTAAAATAAGTGGTAAAAACTTGCTTAATACCTGGTATATTGTGTGTGCAAAGAAAAACACAACCTGAAGCCACATTTTGGAGAACAAAAATATCAAAACCACGGTCTACTGGGGTATATTTTTCACATTCATATTTTTTTACAATCAAGGTAGAAATTCGTTATAATATTGAAAAATCATCCTAACAACACATATTTAAGGAACAATTTGGCCAATAGCAGTAAAATTAAGTATCGATTTTTACTGATAAATAGAGATTGGTCGAACAGCTGTCCCTGACATCTGACAAGTGATAACTGACAAGACGTTTCGCATTATTGCCAGTAACGCAAATAGATCATAGACCATAAACAAGAAATTTGTTGTGATTCCTCGCCACCACCTAACAGTTTGAAGTTAGAATATTATAGAGGATCAAAATGTCCTCCAAGTCCCACGTCTGTGCTGGTTGTCATACTAAAATTATACAGCCTGAATATATAAACTGCTGTAAATGTGCTAATATTTATGATTTGGAATGTGCAAATATTGCGCTGAGACAATTCCGTACCAAAATGACTAAAGATCTCAAAAGTACGTGGACCTGTCACGAATGCACTAATAAAGTACCAAAATCTGGGAATATACATACTCCAGTTCGCAATATTAAAGACAACACCTCCCCTAGTAAGTCTGATAGTGATGTGCTGCTTGATACGGACTCCACTAATGTTACAAAACGCAATAGGGGCCATCGACAGGACGATCATAATAAAACTACAGACTCAGCTAAGGACTTCCCAAATGGTGCCGAGTTAATTTCTGCTATAAGAGATGAAGTACTTACGGCTATTAGGCAGGAACTACCTTCAATGCTAACGCAAATCCTTAAAACTGAGCTAACGGCATTAAGGAATGAATTACAAGACCTCCATAATTCAATGGATTTTCTTGGTGCAAAATATGATGAAATTAAAAATACAACTGACAGGCTAATCAATGAAAACGCTAACCTTAAATGCGAAAATGCCACGCTTAAGAATTCAGTTCATGAATTATCAGATCGTTTAAATAACATGGAACAACACCTACGTGAAAACAATTTAGAGCTGCACGGTGTACCAGAATATCGCAATGAGAGTCTGTCTAATCTACTACAACAATGTTCGAATGTCGTTGGACATAAATTAAATGAAGGGGACGTAGTTCATTGCACCAGGGTTGCTAAAGTTAACAAAGAGAGTAAGCAGCCTCGTACGATTGTTGTGAAATTTAAAAGCATAAGATGTCGTGATGAATTCATCTCAGCTATCCATAGATACAATAAAGCTAAATCAAATGAAAAACTCAATACATCTTTACTGGGAATAGCAGGTGACAAGAAACCTGTTTACGTTTCTGAGCACCTTTCTCCTGTGAACAAATCTCTTCATGCTGCCGCAAGACTAAAATCTAAAGAATTCTCTTATAAGTTTGTATGGGTTCGAAATGGTCGTATTTATGTAAGAAAAAACCCCGACTCACCATTTATAATAATCAGAAATAAGGACAGCTTGAATCTAATTCGATAATTTCTTCCACAATTTTGTGTTTGCTTGGTTTAGATGTGACTTTTAACAATTTTTGGTTTTTGGTATTGTAAAACTAAAATAATGGCTATTTCAATTTATTATCAGAACATAAGAGGTATGAAAAGCAAGGTGGTTGATATATATAATGCAATTTTATCTAATAATTATGATGTTATCTGCCTATGTGAAACATGGCTAGATGATACGATCTTGTCCTCTGAGCTATTTGATAGCAGGTATTCAGTTATACGTAGGGATAGGAGTACTCCATTTCTGAAACGTTTCAACAAACACCATGGGGGAGGAGTATTAATAGCAGTCTCTAAAAATCTTGAAATGTTGGTCCGTAGTGACTGGCAGACAGAGTTTTTGAAGGACTTATGGGTGCAGATAAAAATATCTAAAAATACTCATATTAATCTATGTACCGTATATATACCGGATTACATCACGTACGACATTTTCTCAAATTATATCAGGACCTGTAAATTCATTATAAATTGTAAACCCCAGGATAGGACGTGCATAATCGGTGATTTCAATCTGGGCGACATAACATGGTCTGTAGACTCCGGTTGTCCTTTAAACTATTTTTGTGACAAATCTATGATTTTGTATGATTTCATTCACACTACTTCCATGCGTCAAATTAACAATACCTGTAATGTTAACAAAAGAATATTGGATTTAATTATCACAGACTGCCCCGAACAAGTTAAGTTAGTGCAACCAACACCTATCAGCAGGGTGGATGCACAATATTCTCCAATAGAATCTAATCTCATGGGACACCTAACGGCTTCTTTAACTATTAATGCTGTTATTGATAGATTAAATTTTCGCAAGACTGATTATGTAGGATGTAAAAATGATCTTTCACAAATTGAATGGGAATATTATGCTCAAAAGTTTGACTGTGATGAATTTGTTCAATTTTTCTACAACCAACTTTATGTTATTATTGAGAAATACATACCTAAAATGAAAATTAGATCTAACAAATATCCTGTTTGGTTCTCACGGGGTCTTATAAAATTGCTCAAAGAAAAGGAAAAATATCATTCCCGCTACAAAATCAATGCTAACCCTCGTGATTATGACACGTTCTCTATGCTAAGATCACGAGTAAAATCTATGATGGATGTTTGTTTCAAAAATTATATAGCTCGTATTGAGGGTGATTTGAAAACAAATATAAAATCCTTCTGGCGTTATACAAAAAACAAGAGGATCACTAACGATGTACCTAATAAAATGCATTACCATGGTAAATTTGCTGACACGGGTGAATCTATTGTAAATCTTTTTGCCGATTATTTCTCGTCTGTCTAAGACACTGGCACAACAGTTAATTATAGTCCTCAATTTGCACCATCCAACTTCGCCCTATGTAATTTTTATATAGAAACTGAAAGTGTATTAATGAAGCTTAAGCACATTGACCTATCCAAAGGTGCTGGGCCTGATGGTATACCGCCAATTTTCATTCGACTCTGTGCGACTACTCTAGCATTTCCACTATCAATCATATACAACAAATCTATCCATGAGGGTAGGTTCCCATCGTTGTGGAAGATTGCTAAAATTACACCTATATACAAGTCGGGGGATAGGAGTGACGTCTCAAATTACCGGCTTATCAGTATACTAAACTGGTTCGCTAGAGTTTTCGAGGGTTTTGTTTACGATCAAATATTTAGTCATTTTAAACATCTTTTGAGCCCAAAACAACACGGTTTTGTATCCGGAAGATCAACAAACTCAAACTTACTCACTTACACGGCATTCATATGTAACTCTTTTAATAACAGAATACAAACTGATTCAATTTATACAGATTTTTCTAAAGCATTTGACCGTGTCAATCACTCCATATTGTTACTAAAAGCGTACCATCAGGGGATACATGGGAGCCTTCATCGATGGCTCACCACATACCTTAATAATCGATCACAGTTGGTTGCTTTGAGTGGTTATGACTCAGTCCCGTTTTTAGCAACGTCAGGTGTTCCCCAAGGTTCCAATTTAGGTTCTCTGTTATTCATTATGTTTATCAACGACCTCCTGATAAGCATTGATAGTGAATGTCTAGCTTATGCAGATGACATAAAAATTTTCCGCCGAATACGCCATATTGAAGACTGCAGAGCTCTTCAGAATGACATAAATAAAATTGTATACTGGTGTTCAGAAAATCGCATGGTTCTTAATAGTGGAAAATGTCAAGTAATATCCTTTACCAAAAATAAAAATAAATTAGTGTACAGGTATACTGTGGCCAATACTCCTATAATGCGCGTAGAAACAATTCGAGATTTGGGCGTTATTTTTGATTCGACACTGTCTTTCAATACCCATTATGACCAGATTTGCAGCAAGGCTAACAAGATGTTGTCTTTTGTAATCCGGACTGCCAAGCCATTTAAGGATACAGCAACTTGGATCACATTGTATATGACTCTAGTTAGGAGTGTAATTGAATATTGCTCATCCGTTTGGTCTCCTATATACAATAACCACATAGACAGAATAGAGGCAATCCAGCGACGATTTTTAAGGTCGCTATGCTCTAGATTCGGCTTGAGAAGAAAAATACATGATTATAACGAGCGTTTGTGTAAGTTCAACATGATTAGTCTAGAAATTCGCAGAGTAATATTGGACTTGTGTACACTTCACAAAATTGTTAATGGTACTATGAATGCCTCAATAGTGGAGCAGCTATCGATCAAGGTTCCTAGTAGGTCTGTACGTATTCAAAAACTGTTTGATATACCGCATGCCTTAAACAACGTTTCGAAAAATAATCCATTACATAGAATGTGTCGACTATATAATATGATATGCTCCGATTTTGATGTGTTTAACTGTACCCATCAGTCCTTCAAGGTGGCTCTTATTAAACATAACTTGTCGCGTGTTCTGGATGTTACCATTAGTGACTTACGGAACAGTGATGATTGAATAATTAATTATTATTGGTTAATTATTATTATCGATTAATTATTATTATTATGATGTATGAAACAATGATTTGTTATCTTCAACATGAAAAGTCTTCTTTTTTTTTGTTTTTTTGTCAAATCTAATGAAAACTTCAATGATATTTTAGTCAGTGCTTAATGTATTTATTTTTATATTCTATTCAATTTCATGTTTAATATTTGTTATTGTTATTGTTATTAAGATTCCTGTTTAATTTTCAATTCCTGTTTAATTTTATCAAATCAATTTCATTTTATCTAATTATTATATTCATTCATATCATTCTATTTAATTTTTTATATCAATTCAATTGTTGACTGTAAAAAACACCATAATGAGTTGTATTTGTAAGTAATGTTGTGTTTAGTTATAATAGGGCTTCAGTGTTAAATAAGATTCTACCATTTATATTTTATTATGCATGCTTATCTATCTGTGGCCTGTAACTATTCCTATTGAATAAAAATAAAATAAAATAAAATAACTGGTTGAGTGTCCTGGCTTACCTTTTAGTTTACCAAATGCACAAAACTGCCCAAAGCCTCTCGTTTTGTTACGTAATTTCCCGCCGGTGGTTTTGTAATATACGTTAGTCAACCTGTAGTTGACAGGTGCACTTCGCGTATTAACGTCCGTGTCGAAAAGCAGTTGACATGGCCAATATAGCCATGGCGACCATTACTTGACATGGGCGCTTGCAGTTATTACGGTTAGTTTGTAAACTCTTGTCAAATAGTAGTAGACATGGGCAGCTGAGCGGATAAGAAAACATTGAAAAAAAAAAAATACTTCTATGAATTGAATTGAATTATTATCACTGAGCTATCATTATTTTGTATAATACAAAGAATGAGTTAATTCAATTAATTACATATTTTTTTTTGATAAATTAACATTTATTTGCACTCGTTAATTCAAATATTTTATTATTTAAATTATACCGATTAATTACAAATAACAATGTGCTATTAACAATTTATTTACAACTTATATACATATGTGATATTTAAGATCCTCCAATCTGCGTTATTGTTTTTCATTTACAGGACGAACGCTTAGCCCGATCGTGCCTCTCTATCGCTTGTTCCGCGCTCTCGCTCGCGACACGTGACACTTCTTCGTGCGTGCACCCGCCCTTCATCGATTTATAAGACGTTATCACGTCAAAAAATATTTAAATAAACAAATAAACCCACGTTAATTATGTATATGCTCATACTGTGCCTTCTCTTACTTAGGGTTATCTTGTGATTACACAGTTTACGGATGATTCAACTCCAATAACACAGATGTGGTTAAACCCTCAGTCATTACACCTACAAGCTCTGCCTTTAGATTGTTCCATGTTATATTAAATAGCTCAGTTTGCTCTACTTGCTCAACTTACTCAATTAGTTTTGGTAATTGCTTTCGTTACACGTGTTTCCGAAGGTAGATTATCGATTCTATCTTTGAGCGATTTGTATAATATAATGATAAGATTTTTAATTAATTTTTATAAATCGTTCTATATCTTCGAAAATTGTAAACCATTTAAATGATTCTTAGTGCATACAGAAAACAGTTCTTTTTTGTATTATTAAACTAATTTCGATTACTAATATTTATTTTTGTAAGTAAATTGTGAAATAATGTTGCTGATCTCTCGAAAACATTTGTTACAGAATGCTACCTAACCTTATGCAACATGCCATCTTTTTATTTTTCTAGAAGTATACGTCCATTGTCTGCAGAGTATATAAAGCGCAAGATAGCTTCTTTTTAAACCTTATTCTTTGTTATATTTTGTTAATTAATGTAACATAATGTAAAGAAACATGCGGACGCTAAAAGACGGACTGGATAATATAGATTGTCTTAACAGTATATGTAGTCTATGCTTATAATTATAAAATACTAGGGAAGTACGATCATCACGCTAATACGACGAGTTCACAACGCCTAACAATACATATATACTTGTATTTGTTATGTCCTAAATAAAAAAAAAAAATAAAAAAAAAAAAAATATATATATATATATATATAAATTGATAACCCATTTCTTGTGTAGGAAATCCTTTTAATGTTAAACTTTATTTTATTTTTATTATCTGTTAATAGAGGCTATATTAATACGTATTCTGTAGTAACACTGGAAGTATCTGCCTATTTACGGTTCAAATGCAAGATTAATAGACTGATAAATAGTGGAATCGCAGTAATAGTGTTCCATTGGAACCCTTAGGGCAAGAAGCCCTAAAATGTATTAAACTGTAAGCCATCGCCCCAGAAGCTGTAAGAACAAACTTCAAACAATAAAACATGTACTGAAGTAACTGTACGGAAATAAACATTACCGTACGATAATTTTTTTTTAAAAATAATTCCTTAGTTTACGGAAAAATCATCAAAATCGGTTTATTGCTTACATAAGATACTCTTTATTGTACACCAAAAATAACCAATAGTACAAAAAAATAGGAAATAAGTACAAAAGCCGGCCTTATTGCTAAAGAGCGATCTCTTCTAGGCAACGTTAGGGTACAGGAATAGGAATAGGAATTACATAGATGGTATATTTGTACAGTAGAGAAATAACAAAATTGTAATATTATAAAATAAAAGTAAATAGATATAAAACGTATTATGTAATATACAGCAATATAAATACTATAAATGTAAATATTGATGAGGAATAATGTGATTAATAATGACAAAAGGACATAATTACATAGCTTAGTCCGAAAGTACAGACAGATATATGAACTCAATTTTGCAGTCACTTCTCGTTGTTTAAATTAAAAAAATGTCCTTTTCCACGAAATTATAGCACTCATCTCGGCTAAATTACGTTTAATGGCTAAGTAATAAAATTGTGAATTTCATTTACGTAAATTACGAGTGAAATTTCGAATTGACTTAGAAGCGAATTTGTTTTTAACCGACTACAAAAATGATTTAGGTATGTACTAGGTAGTAACATATGATTTAAGTTATTGTATGCCTGATCCACCTATGAGTATATATATATTTATTCTGAAATTTTACAATGTTATACGTATTTACAACGCAGATTTCAAAAACTAATTATTTACGTTTTTTAATAAATAATTTCCGCGTGGAATGGTGCCAAGAATTTCCACGTTGAATCTAAATTCCAATTATCTGGGCAATAAATGCACCATCCCTCCTATCAGCAGTGGAGGCTATGAGATGTGGGTAAATTATTTTAACATTTTTTTGCACTGCTTCTTCAAGGTACAAGCGTTTCGATTGCAAACGGTACAAATACATAATTTAAGATAAGTGATGAATATTTGTGACGTTTAGTCATTTCTGCTTTTTTCGCAGCGGCTTTCGCTCTTAAAGGTGTCTATCTGAAATGAGATGGAACTAATGTATCGATATAGGTTATAAATTGTTATTATACTATAAAAAAAATCATATTTTGAAACTTCCGTATGAATTTCAATATCTGATTGAAACCATTCATTTATGGGCCAAGACAACTATGACAATTGCAAAAATACAATTTTTTCGACATAATGATTCAAATAGTAGAATACCAAAACTCAAAAAACCACTATCGTGTCAATGTCTGATCCAATAATATGACATGATAGCAATGGTAGTCTTAGGTGCCTGTTGCAAGAACGAAGACGTCGTCGATGTGAATTATTCAAAACATCTTGACACGCGGCTATGTCTGTGCTTATTAATACACAACAATCGCTTATGTGACAGTGATGCGGCAGTCATCATTCGAGCAACGCTTTGTTGTGTGGCATTTTGAGGGCAAATTATGTATTATTTAAAAATTGGAATAAAAAAATAAAAAAGGATTTTTAAATACAAAATACAATAATAAATATTTTCGTTTTTATTCATATCATTTTACATTATTTTTATCTAGGTTTAGCTACAAAAAAAAAATCTCAGGTAAAATGAGAGATGTACCTATACACGAGTATAAAGAAATGTAAACAAATATCTTGAAAGAAATGAAAAAAAAAAAAGAGACGAATGAGAATTAATAAGATAAGACAGTTTGTAAGATAACACTCGAGGCAGTACAATAGGGAATGATTTTAGCATTAAAAAAACACAATTTATCGTTTACTTTGTACAGAAAATATGTAGTATCTGACAAAAACTGTTCTAAATAAACTACCCACGAAAATATTTTCCACCAGCACGTTTTGCAGTAATAATTCATGAGGGTGTAGCCTCAACTTCCGTTCTGTATATGCCTTGGTTTCACCGTTTCCGGTATTTAATATTTAATTGCCCCTTTTTATTAAGAGTAGATATTATATAGTTACAAGGTTCTGCACTTTTCTTTATTTCTGTTTATAAAGAAAGTAAATATTTTGAGTTAAGATCAAGGAATGTTTTTTCTTCTCTAATATTTGATTATTTTAAAAATGTAATTACGCTTAGTACAGAAAATGTATGATCATTTATTTATTTGTATGTAATCAAGTTTTCAGAATATATTTTGCATTATTTAACATTTATGTTTTCAATTTTCCTTTTTTTTCTTTCTGTAATTGAATGTGAAAAGAAGAATATTTTAGCTATAAATTCTGATGCCGTTGGTTCAGATTACATTAGCTGTAATATGATCATCCACTGTCTATTATTGGGCTCCTGTCATAAGATCTATTTGAAATAATTCTATTACGACTAGTACTTTACCTTCTCCCTGGAAAGACGCTCAAAGTATTTCGTAACCGATAAAAAAAAGAAAGAAAAAAAAAAGAAAAACAATTCTACATCTCTTGGTGATTATCGCCCCTTTCAATTATCCCTTTCAAAAGTGTTGGAGCGTCCTCTTTATCAGCTAATACATACTTCCTTTCCTCAAATGACCTTTGGAGTGTTTTGTTTCAATCTGAGATTAGACCTGGTTATAGTAAAGCTACTGCTTTGTCTAAAATTACTGAATACAGCAGAACCGCTATAGATAACCAAGAACTCACAGTATTGAAATTGCTAAATTTTAGTAATGCATTCAATAGTTTAGATCACACTATCTTACTGGCTGTCTTAAATTCTATTAATATATCTTCATCAGTAATTTACTGGTTTCATAGTTATTAATACGGTCGTTATCATCGTATACAAGTACAAGACTCTTACTCTAAATGGCTGACGGTGAGTGTCGGTGTACTTCAAGGAGGCTTGCTATCACCTCTACTTTTTTTCTGGTTTAATAAATACTATAACTCAAAATATCTCCTCTCTCTACCAGTTGTATGCTTACAACCTCCAGAATTATTCTCACTTCAAATTAGCTAACATTAAAGAAACTATACATTCAATAAACTGCGAACTTAAGCAAAATTGTTAACTGGAGTAATTTTTTTGGACTAAAAAGTAACCCTGTAAAAAGCCCGTTTATCATTATTGGAAGTTATAAGTTAATTTATCGGTTAGATGTTTAGGTATCAGCTACCCGTTATTTTTAATAATCCTTCAGTTAGAAACAAAGTTAAAAGCTAAGGCATGTTTATGGACAAAAATTTATGTTGGACATCATAGATAAATTTAGTTAGTCGTAAAATGTTTTTACAATTACGTAGTTCTAATCGCAGTTTACCTAATTTATTATCGATCTCCTCTAAGATTGCTTTAGCACAAATAATCCTTTTACCCATACTGGATTATGCCAATACTTGTTATCTCGATCTCAGGGACCAATTAAGTACACTCGAGTGAATTCATAATCTACGTATTCGGTTTTTATTTGGACTTAGATAATATGACTATTTTTCTGACTTTCATAAAAAGCATATAATGTTAGTATTCCTACAAATTCAGATTAGGATCCACCCGACTTGTAGGAATACACGCCTTACTTACACTTACTACTACATCTTACTATCTGAAAGAACGATTTCAATTTCTAAGCGTTCACACGAACGCAATCTACGTTATCTAGAAAATCTTGATATAAAAACTCCTTCTCATTTTACCTCTTTTTATGGTAAATCATTTTCTGTTGAAGCAGTTCGTCTCTAGGATTCTCTGCCAGTAGGTATAAGGTGTGCTCCAAATATGGGGTATTTTTAATTATATATATATGTAATTATTATTAAGAAAGTTAATATCCCGTAATAAAATTATATTTTTATTTACAAATAAATACACTTTTATTAAAGATAATTCATTATATGTTCTTAAACTAAACTGAACTGAGTCAGCCTATAGACGTCGCGCTACTAAAGGTGTGAGGAGGGGATATGGTCAAAGATTTATTCTGTATATAGAAGGGTTAGAGCTAAATCTACCACGTTGCTCCGCTGCGAGTTGGAGGATAATTTTCCTACCAAGAATAACGATCGCTACCAGGTGTCAATGATAACAATCGGTACCAACTGCCTTACGTGCTTTGCGAGGTATGGTGTGGAGGCCCACAAGCACATACATCTAAACCAGAAACAAATATTTGTACAAACACAAATCTCTTCCCCGTGCAGAAAACCAACCACCAGCGTTAAGGACTACACGCACCCCTAAACCATACCGGTTGTTTATTATTAAACATGACATTATGAGAGTTGAAATGGACTGTAACAGTTGTAATTTCTCTTGCCCACGGGAGTTGCTGATTTCCTACTAGGCGGGTCTCCGGGAGAAGGATAGGGGGTACACCACTTGTCACTCACCACGAGAGGTTGGGGTCTTTGGGCCCCCATGGACTAAAACCAGCAGCAGTGGGCGCGAAATAGCAGGAGGGAGGATGGAGGGAGATCGAGGGTACTCTCTCCCTACACTTCGGTAGTTGGGTCGCTTCAGGTACTTCTCTGAATTCAAACGTAGAGTGGACCGGTCGAGTGGCTCCAACTACATGCGGCGGGGCACGTAGGCGCGGTGTCGCGGCGTCACGGTTGTATGCCTTTGCGATACCGTGGCATCCCATTGCTACGCAGGTAGCCGATGGGTTTAAGTGGGTATTCTTTTGGGGCAGTCAGCGAGTCCCACATACCATCGACTTCGGGCGGCGGGATGTGTAAATGCATTTCCCATCGTTAAAAAAAAGTTGTGATTAAAAGCCTTTAACCTCTTGTCAAAGGTTAAAGGCTGCTTATCTAATCTTATCTTAGGGTTCTCTTAAATAATTTTGACTTATATCAAATATCATAATGAGTACAACTACAGAGATTTTGACGGAGATATTAACGTAGTTGTTGTCCACGTCACGAGGCAGGAGTGAGAGGGAGAGATCACAGACAAAAGGGAAATACAGCTTATATTCTGAGACTGATCTCTACAAAATAAAAATGTCTTTATTCAAAAGCCCTTTTGAATAATTTTACAAATTAGATTTGTCTTTTTTAAATTAATTAAATATAGTTAATTTGAAGCTACCGTCGATTTCAAATGTAGAATGGGCAAAAAAGTTTTAAATATATAAAAAAGTTAATATCTGTATATTAAGAACAAATTTTGAGCGATTTTTTCTATTAAGAGATTAAATCGAAGATCAATCTAAATGTAGACATTCAAAGAAAATAAGTAGATAAAGCAGAATTAATAATTATTGTGCCATGCGTCACGTTATAAATGATAAATAAGTATCGATTAGGTTATTAAATATTAAAACACGGGTGTAACATCGCGCCACTGTCGATATTCATCATATGTATATCTATACTTAAGCCAAATTAGATATGGAATGTTTACCAGCAAATCGTTGCTAAGCAACTAACCATAGGCAGATGCTAACAACATATTGGAAAATAATTATAATAATCATATTGCTTAACCCGGCGTCATTGAGGTTGGGTCAAAATTACCCGGCTTGATTTGAATTACGAATATTTACGAAAATTCGCGTGTGACGTTGCCGTTCTGTGCAGTAGCTGGAGACAATAGTGTGTTCTAAACGTTTTTGACGAGAAATCAGTTAAGCGGCGACCACGCTAGGAGTAATACGCGTTTAATTTTCAAAAAGGTAATTTTGACCCATCCTCACAGTTAACGTTGCCATTTTGAGCCATTCTTAACTAATTATTTTTATTGGTGTTTATTGATTTTTGGTGTATATAAATAAATATTTTTCTACTTTTTGCTTTGTATGTTTCTATTTTATCAAAAGGTACTTAATTAAAATTAAAATGTATCGACAGGAGAGAGAAAACTGACGAATAATGTCATTTTTAGAGGAATCTGATTCGGAGGATGGCTTGTCTGGCAATGAGGAAGAAGTCGAAGAAGAGGATCATGTTTGTGAACGTAGTGAACCAAGTGATACAGAGCAGGAATATTCGGATACAAGTTCAGACAGTAGTGAGCCGTAACTCCAAAAAGTGGCCTCTGACTGTTTTTTTTGCAATGTAAAACATATCCGCAATCAATGGGCTTATAATTCATCGCATAAATAATAACAAACTAACTGAAAAACGGCGCTGTTATTTGAAAAATCTCGGTCTTGCTCTTGTTAGTAAGCATTTGCAAGTTTGCCAAAATATGAATCGCTTGCCACGAGAAATGCGCCAAAAAATCAAGAATGTTGTTGGTGAATCACCAGAAGAGCCTCCTGCAATAATACCCAATGTCCGCAAACGGTGTTAAGTGTGTCCTGCAAAAAGAGACCGCAAAACAAAACACACATATGTCAAGCTTGTCAAATATATTTGTCCGGAACACATCATATCTTTTTGTAGTGACTGCATCTCTAACGAAGATTCTAATTAGTTCTTTTTTTTTTTTTTAATAAACATATTATAAATGTGCCATAAGTAACCAAATAGACTTATCATTATAATAAGAATATCCCAAAAGCTTAAGAGATTTCTGTTTTGTTACGTTTTTATGAATTTATGTAAAAGTTGATTAAAAGTAATTAAACGTTTTTGAACAATTCTTTTTATTTTTTATTTTCAACAGCTTAATACCCTAATAATTGTATAATAACACAGTTTACGAAAATACTCAGTAACTAGAGAAATATCACGATTTTAATATACGGGTTATATTGACCCACCTCAACGCCCATGTACCTATTTCCTACCACAATGACGCCGGGTTAATATTTATACACAGTAGTACACAAGACCGGCCTAAGGCGAAAATTGCAAGTGTGCAAGACTCACATCTTACGTCCCTATGACAACATTATCGAGTTTTATTATCCATAATTATCCTGTGTAGGAAGTGTACACAAAAACAAAAGCCGCCAGGCTATGCATATTCCTAAAAAAAGGTTGTCCGACATCTACCATCGATGTTTACCCTTGTAGCCTATCCAAATTCCTAAAAAAAGGTCGTCCGAGATCAACCATCGACTGTAGCCTATCCGAATACCTAAAAAATATGCCCTCCCAAAAAGCTCGAGTGTGCGGCTACATACTTCGCACATCCCTTAGGCCAACCCTGGTAATACAAGCTATGTAGAACTTGAAAAAAATTAGTCAGGGGGTTAGATATATTTATATATTATCTATAATTATCTGTTATAGATGTTAAATTTAATTGTTTACACAGGTATAACTAATTTTTTACTTATTTATTTCTAAATATTTTCATAAATATGTATATGCCTATATTAAAAATAGCGACACTATCCCTGAATAGCACTCAAAAAAAAAAAAAAATTGTTATAAAATGGATTATTAAAAATCTATGTTCTCACACTCTCTTTATTTATTATTATTTTACTTTACTAACGTTTAATAAATATAATAATTATAATATTAAAATTTGTGCATAAAATCGATTTCAATTTACCTTTAACAATACTCAAGACAGATTTAAAAAAAATCTAAATGTTACTTATCTGCGAAATTTTCACATCAGTGCTAAAATTTAGGATTGTTGATGTACATTAATAATTAATTAAGAAATTATTAATTTTTGTTATAAGCTAATTTACTTGCGTATTATCTATTTGGCGCTTAATTTAAGTTCTAGGAAACGGTGTTAAAGTAATTTTTTTTATGTATAATTAGGAAATTGTTTATAAATTACAAGTTTTTAATAATAAAAGTGTGACAGCCCTACACAATGACTTTTGGTTTGTTTACAAAAATTCCATATCGACTTATCGAAAGTCTTAAGTATAGTTTATATTTTATTAATGTCTTTCAAAACGGGCCTTGAAACGGTTTAATAAGCTATTATAATAAATTAATACGTACAACTGAGTACTATAAATGTATTTTCATTTTCCCTTTTAAGTTTTAGGGCGTTTGTGCACTATACTTAATTTTACCGTCCGAAATTTTACGTTTCCCCATTCATTTATCTCATTTTCATCAAATTTTTTCATGCCACATCAAACCGTAAAAAATCGGACTGCCGGACAGTAAAATTCCTTGTAGTGCACAACCGCACTTACAAGTGAAATTACTCTTACTACTGTGAATTAATGTTAATTGTGTCTCACGTAATCGTTGTTGTCTATGCATTTTTATTTTGTAATTATTTACCTAAATAAAATCTTGAAGAAACAAATTTAATAAATTAATAAATAATAGTTGATTAGTGATTGTGATTTTGATTTTATAGTAAATTGTTGAAAATTTTGTTGTTAATTGTTCTTATAAAAGTTGTAAATAGTTATTACTGGAATCTAAATTGGTCTATGTTTTATTTTATATTATATATTGTTTTTACATTATTTTTGTGTTATATCATTGTTTGTTACACAAATAAAATGAAATTAAAAACTAAATAAAACAATTTAACTATGTATGTGTAGCAGTTTATTTTGCGCTTAATTTCAATACCTTTTCAATTGGTTACTTTTATATTTACTCGACTTTTGCAAACCGTGATGCAACGTTAACAGTCTTTAATCTTTCCCAATAAACAGAAATAACTGGAAAAAAGTGAAGTTACCATTCTAATACATAATAATATACCACGTACATTTTCAAGGCTGTTGAGAAAGTAGGTTTTTTTACACAATTATATTTAGTTTGAAGGGTTTCGTTGACCGAAATTGAAAAATTGAAAAACTAAAAAAGCCGACTGCGTGTCTGTGCTATTTGGAAATTAAATTAATTTGGCACCAAAAATTCGCCATTGTGTTTTTTTAATTTTTTTTTAAATATATAACCAGTGTCACTCTCACAGTAAATACGAATCTAATGACACCTCTTAAGCTTAAATTCATCGAGCGGTTCAGGCCAGATAGCGTGCCAAACAACTATACATACATACTCTCGAAAAACATTACCCTCCTTCTGGTGCAGTCGGGTAGCAAAACCGTTGAAGGATCAATCGTGCGTCTACCAGATCCTTTGTCACTGCTAATTTGTTTCGAATGTGTTGGAAATATTCATTGAAGGAAATAAGTGATAATTGAAGAAGGAAATCATTAATAAGAACAACATGTAACAATTATAGATTAGAAAAAATGTTTAAAGTAAAATTAAAAAAAAAAAAGTCTAGGCGCAGTTGTTGAGTAATTTTAAATTTTTAAAAGGCATAATGACAAACATTGTTTTTATAACATTTAATTAACTTCGTTATTTTAAAATGTCATTAATGATATTGTATGTGTGTCTGTAATAAAATTTCACAAACAGTACTAAATTTGACAATACAGGTATTTAATTTCTATAAACTTGTTTTCTGTTTCTGTACGTACATTAAAAATTCTTACTATTCCAAATTTTATTTAAATAAATGAGCAATTATTAAGTTATTTTTTCTCAGCAAATTAACCTACAACGACGTGGAGTTGACATGACAGACGACGACTTGCTTGCTTGTTTCTCCCGTGAAACAGCTTTGCTGTGTTTCGGAGAGAAGGGCAAGACAGGCAGTGTAATTACTGGCACCGAGGCTTTAACACCTTATGTCTCTGGATAGGCAACACATAGATGAGTTGACTGGGCTAGTTCCAGGTAAACTAGTTTATGTTCATGGGCGACGTCAACCACTTACCATCAGGTAGAGCGTCTGCCAGTTTGCCTATCCAACTAACATAAAAAAAAAACGTGACGATTCAAAATGGTTTACATAAGCATACCTTAAAAAAAATGAGTCTGAGTGTAACTTCTCTAGTTGTAGTTTATTTTTTCTTAAATTGTTTTAATAAGTGGAAGTCAGTTTAATATGAGTATAAACTTTTATTTTAACGGAATTACAATTATAGTTACTCAAACTCGTAGTGTCACAGAATAGAGAACATAGATAAAACATATTATAAAATATGGAGAAACCAGTGACACAGTCTAGTAAACTAGGAAATTACATAGAAGGCGTAAAATGTAGACTAACATCAATATTTTTAAAAGTAAAAACAGGTAAATACCACGATATAGTTTTTTGACGATTTTGTCGATATAAAAAATAAACAATGTTTTAAAAACCGTGAGCGACTAAGTTTAAAAAGATCAATTCTCTTGTTGTATAATTTTAAATTGAAGGAACTAACTATGGCGATTAAAATAAGTATATTTAATTACCACAGATAGTTCTATAACGATAGGACTAATTATACACTGCACTGTCGGCTGAGGCTTAATTAAAAATACCGGAAGCAAATAAAATAAGTAGAATTGAGTGAACTGGGTCGCGCTCATTGTTAAATTTTTACCTGTCCCGGTATTTTAACTGTTATATCAAATTGCAGGGGTTAATGAATTAATTCAAGGTATAAGATAGGAAGGGTGCAGTTTAGGTGCAGGAAGTGAGTAGTTTATTTGAATACTATCATGGGTAACTCAACCAGCTTTTAGGGTTCTTGATATATCAACGTAACCCTATTTTATTTTAAGGGATATAATTAACGGAAATCATCGTGTGTGGGTCAAACTCGTACTTTTCTGGCTTTTTTATACAATTTTATTGCAAAATTCAGTCCTGTCTTCGATAATTTTCGGACCCTTCATGTTTATGCGCGTATATTTAATATCCTGATGTTTTATAGCCTATAATCTTTTAGATAAACGGACATTAAAATTCCGAGATAAGAAACTAAAAAGTGGAACAGAACGGAACGGAAACTGTCTGTAAATATCCCACGGCTGGGCAAAGGCCTCTTCTCGATGTCTGAGAAGTGTTGGAGCCTGATCCACGACGCTGCTCCACCGAGAGCTGGCCGATAATTTGCCTACCATGATTAACGATCTTTATCAGATGTCTATGATAACAACCGGGACCGCCGGCTTTACGTGCTCTTCGAGGCACGATGGGAGAACCCTCAAAAACATACACCTAGACCGGTAACAAATATACAATACAAATAAAAATATCTGCCCCGAGCAGGAATCGAACGAGGCAAGGCAAATACTCGTCGTATTTAACTAAAAAGTGGTTTTATAATTACTATATTATAATATAATTTCAATGAAATTATTCAATTTCAGTATCGCTTATTAATTTTGTTTCACAATTATTAACTGCTTGATATGCTTAATAGGTTATTTATTAATTAATAATTTATGTTTAAAGCATTGAGATATCTTTTCTATAAATTATTGTATATACCTGCCCATGAACGTTATTTAAAATAGGAAAACTTAGTTAAGTTTTCAGTGAATTAAATAAATAAATAATAAATAAATAAATATGTTTAACACACACACGATCGTCTGTTCCTAAGATAGGCAACTTAATGTCTGTGTTTTAGGTAACAGTCGACTGATATACATTATTTTAAAATAAATATAACTATATATATATATATATATATATATATAAATAAACATATATTACACCCAGAACCGGGGCGGAAATCGAACCCACAACCCTTGGAGCAGAAAACAGGGTCACTGCAAACTGCGCCAACGGGTCAGTCAATTAAAATTATTACTCGTGTACAAATTTCATTGTGTTATAAATACTGTTTCTTTTCAAATTAAAAATAAAATAAAATAAAAACCATAAAATAAAATATAAACACGAGTAAGTTCAGGCATATCGTCTATTTAGAACAGACATAACAGCTTACATGAGTTTCTTTAATGAGACGTTACATACTCGTCAACTTCCGAAGTTAAGTTACATCGTTATGATAGTTGTAATGATCTTCAAGTACTTTGTATCTATTAACGGAAATTTATAACATAGTAGAAGTACATGTACCCTCATTATGACTTCATAATTTCAAATATTAAGTTACAAACTAGGTGACATGTGATGTCACATATATACCGGCGTAAGATATATGTCAATTTATCTTACGCCGTGTTCCCACTACGCTGGACCGGCGAAATCGCCGGAAACCGGAATGAGGTGTTCACATTACACCGGATCGGCAAAAACACCTCACAAAATACAGGATCCGGTGTTTCGCCGGAACCGGATAAATTTGAACAGCTTCATTTAAAATGTATGGCCACTAGCCTTTCCGGCAGTTTCACCAATCCGAGGGGGGAACGAGGCCTTATTCTATGTTCTATTAATATATGTGTGTATGTCTTTCGAATGTGCCTCAGAGAGCAGTTGTCACAAACAATTATTAACAATTATTCTTTTGATAGAGAAATTATCTGCTGAATACAGTGGAGCAGCTTGACAGATAAAGCTCCAATCCGTCCAGGCATTTGAGGTCCAAAATTGGTTCTTTTACAGGCTATTTTATTTCAGGACATATATTATAAAATACATAGTACAGCAGTAAATATAAAAGTGAACTAATCTTAGGAGTATCGAAAATCAGTACAAGTGAAACCGCAAGAGACGCCTTTTCGAAACTATATATGTATTTTTTTTTTGTTTTGGTGTACAATAAAGAAATTTTGTATTTATAAATATAAATTTAATGAAATCGGTAAACCTAAATTTGTTTCAATCAACGGATTCAATTGGTTTAGAATAATGTTTTTCAAATAGCATACGATATAATTTTAGGTCTTATTCTATTTTCCTCTATTTCCAATCGTTTTTGAATTGGGCATAATAACCCACTTGAAAATAAATAAACGTCTCACACTCAACGGGCCCCAGTAGGATGTGAATCCTGTGTCGGGGTCCGGAAACACAATACACAAGCACAAATGCCCAGACCACGACAAGCATCTGTATGGTCTATACAAATATTTGTCATGTGCGGGGATCGAACCCGCGACCGCCAGCGCATCAGCCAGTTGCTGTGACCACTGCGGCAACGCGTCGTCAAAATTTTTGTATTACAAGAAATTAAAACTGGGTGAGAGCTCTTGTAAATATTTAAATGTAAAAGTCAGTATAATAATATGATTTATTACATTACATAATAAAGTATGTTCTTTCGGTGAATTTTTGAGAATCCGTTGGGAAATGTTTCATTCGCGATAAAATGTATTTCATGTTTCGAAACAGGATACAAACTTTTCAAAGTCGAGTTCTTTTCCAGCGACATAAACTTATTACGGACAGATACGGGACAGTTTTAATTTTTGTTTTCTTGCTTATCATTTTTATTTACGTTAACGACCGTTCTGGTATAGTAGTGTGAGTAGTTGCTTCAACGCTGGCGGTCGCGGGTTCGATTCCTGCTCGGGGCAGATATTTGTATTTGTACACATATTTGTTTCCGATCTGGGTGTATGACCTTGTGGGTCTTCCCACTGTGCATCGGAGAGCAAGTGAAGCCGTCGGTCACGGTTGTTATAATAAAAACCTGATAGCGATCGTTACTCGTGATAGGGAAAAATTATTTGCCAACTCGCAAGGGAACAGCGTGGCGGAATACGCTCCAGCCCTTTTCCTATATGGAGACGAGACCTTCGCCCAGCAGTGCGACGTCCAGAGGCTGATTCAGTTCAGTGCAATACATATATCTGCTGCTACTTGATATAAACTTGGGCTTTGGTTACAAAATACCTATACGCATTTTTTTAAATGACAGTGTAGTTTATATTAAAGTAAAATGTACGTTAACGTTCATTTTTTATCATAATAAGTATACGACGACTCGTTGGCGCAGTGGGCACAGCAACGGCTGATGCGCTAGCGGTCGCGGGTTCGATCCCCGCATATGACAAATATGTGAATAGACCATACAGATGTTTGTCGTGGTCTGGGCGTTTGTGCTTGTGTATTGTGTTGTTCCCGGACCCCCGACACAGGATTCAACTCCTACTGGGGACCGTTGAGTGTGAGACGTTCATTTATTCATTTATTTATTTATAATTAGAAAAGTGTATCTACTTAGACATAATGTATACTATAAGGCAAAAAAAAATCTCATATGTACTCTAAAAAAACAAAAACCTAAAAGATATATATGTATATAACATATTCTGTGAAAAATACTCTTCCGTACTTAAAGGAATCCGTTATTTTTCTTGGTTCTGATGTCCCTAGTACGCTAAGCCTTCGTTCCCAAGCCGATAACAAATTGAAATTTTCTGTATGCCATAGTCAATGCTACAGTAAATCTTTTAATGTTAAAGCTGTAAAACTGTGGATTGCCCTCCCACGAGATATTCGCCAAGCGCAGTCTATACATATTTTTAAGCAAAGTGTCAAAATGCATTATTTATCTGCATATCGTTAATTATTTATATGATTTTAATATATATTTTCAGATTTTTGTAATATTTTAGAAACCAAGTGATTAGTAGAATATATCGTCTGTATATTTTTTTTAATAATTATTTTCTTAACAACGTTGATAGAGAAGATTAAATCATGTCTAAAACTATCATGCGCGTTTTTCAGAAAGAATTCATTTAAGCGTATATTAGAAGTATTATTTACAAAACACCCAAAATGTGGCAATATAATAAAGCAAAAGAGTTTATTCATTTATTTTAATGAACTAATTAATATTAGGACCTATAAGAATTTGAAAAAAAAATCGCATTTAACTGTCTTTAAATTGGTGGAGATTATTGCTACATCTTATAGAAGTAAAGTTGTAACTTGAAATGTCAACCAACTGGCTAACATCTCTCTCCCACTTCTCATCTATCCCTCTTTATTTCTTTACGCAGACACGCATTTGCCACTTTTTCTATGCCAGAGGTATTTGCAGGCATCGATAATAACATAACATCAAGTTAACCAAACGGCGCTATTTGTCGTTACTTAAAAAAAAACAATATATATTGAAACTCAACACGGATTAAATCGCTCGGAATGCTCGACATGCCAATATAATGTCAAACTAAGGGAACCAAATTCGTTAATTCTAATAAATTCCAGTAAACGAATTAATGCAACTCTATTGAAAGTCACATAAAGTTTGAGGTCGTGTTCCCATCAGAGATGATCGGTCAACTGGAAAACTAAATGTGCCCATAAAACTAGCAAGTCGGATTTATTCATGTAATATTTTCCGGGTTTTATACATTGTTAGATATTTTATTCCTTTTAAAAGTAGAACACGCATTAAGGAAGATCATGAAAAAATAATTTCATTAAAAAAATCTAATAGATAAAAATATTGTACATGTAACTGCCATGTATCTGCCTGTAACGTGTCTGTCTTTTGTTAAAATGAAAGGTGAATTTGCGGGTGAATATGTCTTACATTAAAATAATATAAAATGAAAAGTAAGCCTTATAAAAAAGACACATTATAGAGCTTTTTGCCGGTCCTACCTAAATTGTTGGGATATGACGGAAATTTTAATTTATGTAATATTGCGTAATGAAAAGCAAAGATAACTTGGGCAACAAACATGAATGCTGAGAGGGATAACAAAGCTTTTTTGCTGTTCGCGTCAGAAGCGTGGATGTCAAACGTTTCATTTTCGTTCACATCAAACCATTCAGGGTTGTGATGAGCATAAGGATGCTACTATTTATAGGCTATCTTGTCGCTGTATTTGCTAACTTAATATTGTATAATAAATACATGTAAAGATGAAGAAAAACACACAATAATCTATAAATGGATAGCCTTGCATCGGTGTTTTAAGCTAAGTAATTGCACTCATGATAGCAGTTGAAGAGATATATACGTATATAGAGTGCACAACCGAGTCTAATGCATGGAAATGGTTTCTTGGCGGAGCAATTAAAAGGAAGATTGTAAACCATATTAATACGAATCTAAAATCTAACGGAAAGTTTATATATAAGTTTATAACTTATATGATAACTTGTTTTTGAATTTTCTGTAAACTTGAACTGAATCAGGTTATAAGCGTCCCATTGCTGAGCAAATGCCTCTTCGCCATATACGAGAAGGGTAAGCCGAGGAGTCAAAATGTGTATTTTATGTTGCAACTATGAACCTGCTTTAACAGGTTTATTATGTAAGGTAGAGTTGTTTGTTACAAATTAACAAAAGACTCGAAACTTTTTTTTTTATTTTTATTCTTTATTATTTATGGAGGGTTTCGTCAGTATGACGATGCCACCCTCATAGGTTTTACAAAAAAACTTAATACTATCTACGCTTAACAGCTACTTTCACAATTTTATACAGCATTCTGGCTTCCTCAGATAGCGGGTAAGCCAGAATACAGTTACACCTGCCAACCTCATACAGATCCACTTGCAAAACTGATCTTTCGACTCGAAACTTTGAATCCTAACAATGTAAATAAAGTGTTTACATTTCATACGATATGTGCGGTTGAAATGAATATTGTTTTAGATCCGAAAGAGAAAAAAGTAAAACCGGAAGACGCTGATACGTTAAGCCACACAGGCATACGACCAGCGACAAAACAACCATAAAAGGACTGAGTACTTTTATTAAATTATATAGGAGTAATGTCAGCTTCGGCGCGGGGTAAGACAGGGCGATGTCATATCACCGAAACTGTTTACCACTGCGCTGGAGGACGTCTTTAAAACCCTGGACTGGGGGGGACGAGGCATCAACGTCAACGGCGACTACATCTCTCACCTTCGTTTCGCTGACGATATCGTCATCTTTGCGGAGACGTTGGAGGAGCTAGGCCAAATGTTGAGCAGCCTAAATGAGTCTTCCCGACGAGTCGGTCTTGGTATGAATCTTGATAAAACGAAAGTTATGTTTAACAAGCATGTCATACCGAGACCGGTATCGGTTGATGGTATCCTCCTCGAAGTTGTTCAGGATTATATCTACCTAGGCCATACCATCCAACTGGGCCGAAACAACTTCGAGAAGGAAGCCGAGAGGAGGATTCAGTTGGGCTGGGCGGCATTTGGCGGGCTTCGTCGGGTCTTCACTTCGAAGATTCCGCAAAGCTTGAAGACGAAAGTCTTCGAGCAATGCGTCCTACCTGTGTTGACATACGGTGCTGAAACGTGGACACTGACGAAGGGACTGGTCCACCGATTTAAAGTCGCTCAACGTGCCATGGAACGGGCTATGCTCGGCGTTTCTCTCAAAGATAGGATCAGAAATGAGACTATCCGCGAGAGAACCAAAGTGACCGACGTAGCCCAGAGGATTAGCACGCTGAAGTGGCAGTGGGCTGGTCACCTGTGTCGTAGGACCGATGGCCGTTGGAGCAGACGTGTCCTGAAGTGGAGACCACGTATTGGCAAACGCAGTGTGGGACGCCCTCCGACCCGCTGGACCGACGATCTTCGCAGGATTGCCGGTGTTGGCTGGATGAGGATTGCGGAAAGCCGGGATGTCTGGCGCGAGCTTGGGGAGGCCTACGTCCAGCAGTGGACTGCTATAGGCTGATGAGATGAGATGAGAGAATGTCAGCTATAAAAATTAAACTTAAAGTGAAGAAACGTAAAGTGAAGTGCAAAATAGAAGATCTTAACAAAGTCACTCCACATGAAGATCGTGAATAATATCTGAGTCATTTCAACAGTTATAACATATTATTTATTAGGTGCAAAAGGCGTCTCAGTCTATCGAGAGTCCGATTCTTTGCAGAGGCATCGCGTTATCCAAATCATTTAACTCGTTTCTTAACGCATTATATACATAAAAGAGAAAAAAGTAATCGAATTTCTTGGGAGAAGTTGACAACTTTTTGGAACCAATCTTTGGTTTTTGGGACAACAATAAGCCGTTATCTTTTGGCACAATTTTATATACTTTGAATGGTCTTTTTTGTAAACCTTTAAACAAATATTGTATAAATACAAATATTGGAACGAAATTCTTTATGGGACAACGGGGTACCCTAACTGGCAAAAAACGTAGGATTATTTCGTCTAAAAAATTCTTTAATAAAATTCTTCAAAAGAAACATTCGAAACTTAAATTTAAAATATTTAATTCAATATTTATTCTTAATTATAATTATTTAAAAACCAATTTATTAAATATATAATTTACTAATTAATTTTTATAAAAGTTACCAATTTAGTAGTTTTATTTCTGAAATGGTATATTCTTAAAATGAGTTGATGCTACGAGTATATAGTGATGATCCCAAAACCTACGCAGGAATAAGCTATTGCTTATTGCTGCGCAGAATTGGTCACTAAATGCTTATTGCTCACTAGGTAGCGTTTTTTATATATTTTTATGAATCATTGTAAATAAAATAAAAGTGTTAAGATAATTTTGTAAAGTAGTTTTTATTTTATTTTTACCGATAAATATTATAATAAAAAATGTATACACGAATAACTATTTTCTTTTCACCTCGACTTGAACTTGAAATATTAATACTCTAAATTTAGGTAATAAAGAACTTCGTTCCTATCTGGTGTCTCACGACATCACTCTTTTTTATTTTAATTTATTTCTTTTATATAACAGTAACACAAGAATATCATAGGATATATTGAATACTAAGATTTAGATATTACGTATTGAGGTCAAGAAACTAAACTAAATACTCTAAATATATAAATAATATATGGTTTCACGTCTTCTTTTTTCTGTATGAACTGAACCAGCCTGTAAGCATATCACTGCTGGGCAAAAACCTCTTCTACGTATAGGAGGTGACTTTTCTTCTATATATAATTTCCTGGAAAGAAGGCCATTATCTAGTAATGGGACGTTTATAGGCTTAGTTCAGTATAAAAAATATACTGTTCTCTTATAATGTTTCGTTATTCGGACACCCACCACCTCAGTTCCCCGAGACCATGGACGCTGTAAAGGGTCCGTAACGTCGGGAAATAAAATTTTAAAAATTGTTAAACTCTAAAGTTTTTAAATAAACGCGAAAAAATCCGGTATAGACTTTTAATTAAATTAAAAATAGAATTTGTATTTTAAATTTGATTTTTATTTAAATCGTATTATTTTTTTACTAGCGGCCCGCCCCGGCTTCGCACGGGTCTTTGACTAAAATTTTAAAAATTATACATTTATATTTTTTATCACCTACACCTGCGTCGATACTGGAAAATATTTTATAATAGACGGATTGAGTGACAGATTTATTATATCTATATACATACATACATACATACATACATACATACATACATACATACATACATACATACATACATACATACATACATACATACATATATATGTATATAGATAGTACGGATGAAACATTTGAACTGTTTTTTTTATTAATTATTTTCTCATTGATGAATACCATATTTTAATAAGTATTATTCCCGACGAAGACAAATCCAAAAACACAAAAATCATAAAAATCGTTCCACTCGTTCTCGAGTTATAAACGGTGTAACTAACACGACTTTATATATATATAGGTTACAACTTAAATAGCTATAACCATCCAACTTTGTACAATCAACAAACGAAAAAATATTTTAAATTTTAACAACGAACAAACAATCAAGACCGTAGTACCCTAAAGTATTTAATTATATACAAAAAAGAAAAACAGATTTTTAAATACGGGCGAGTGTCATTCTTTTGGCCGAAGTTTTGGTCAGCGCGATTCAGAAAATTATATGCGCCATCTATCGTATAATTGTAGAATATCGTTTTTATATTTAGTGACATTTAACATAATTAATATTTAACATAATAGTATATTAATTGAAAATGATGTTTATCTAAAATATTAAAACGATTTCTATTCCTATCCGACATATTTAGTAAACTTTTAAGTTTAACAAAATAATAACTCAAATATAAGTTTTGTGAGTTTTAAAGATTCCTTAGACCAGATGGCGTTGGCGGCGTAGGTACCTATTTCTATTTATTTTTAAATTTAATTACAATGAAACAAAAACTAAATTATACTGTGAGTTATTTCCAATTTTTATGTATTAAAGTTATTAACATTGGTTTTGTACTTTTTACGTGATACGTGATCAGAGAAAAACACGATAAGAGATGGCGCTGATACAAAAAAATACGCGCTATTGAAATTTATTCTTGATGATATATAGTGTATTAATAAAACGGAGGTTTTAACAGATTTATTATTTGTATAGATGTAGTAGCTTGTATATATCCCACTGAACGAATTATCTCCTATTAATTTCCTTAGGAAGGAAAATTTGAGTTTAATTCGTATGTTCCATTGTGGATGTTTTTGTACAAAGCGAAATTAATTATAAACTTCAAAACAGCTAAAAACTCGGTGTTTGTATCTAAATTTGAATTAGTGATTGTGAGTTTCATATTTACAGAACGGACCTAGAATAACAATTAATAAAACTTACCAGTTGAAATGAAATCAGTATCAAATTAATAATACTATCCAAATATTATATATATACATTATTAATTAACACTAAACCTACCTTTTACCTTTCTTTTTTATGTTTTCGGGTTTCTTTAGTAACTATATTACTTATAGTAAAAGTCTTACAGTAAGTTTAAAAAGCTCTGGTAGTTCTTGTGTTAAATTCAATTTATTACGATTTAAAGTTGAAACTGTGTATACACTTAATTATCTATCTAGTCCTTTAGTTATAGAGGCTTGGTAATATTTCATTTCAACCATAACAAGACAGTTATTGATGGTTAAGAGATTAGACACGTACATTTCAGTAATACGGCTTCATTGGTAAGGAATAGTTGATCCGAAGTGTTGAGAAACATATTTGTAATTATACGTTATAGTATATATATATTATGTACTGAGTTATATTAAAACGATTCAACTATGTACACTAATCATATAATTCCAAGCAGGTGGCTAGAAGATTTTTAAAGAATTTTTGATTAATTAGGAAACCTAAGACTTGTAGTGAATTGTAGTAATTAGAAAATTCAGAAAATTTTAAATTACGATAGCAAAATACAATTATTTATATTAAAATAATAAAGACGAAAATTATATTTGTGTTTTTGAAAGCGCTAATTGGTTGATTTTTTGGTCTCTGCTCAGCTAGTATTTATAGGTTGATGAAATACCCTGCCGACTGAAAGAAGAAAAGGAATCATTATAAGCATCAATAGGACAAATAAAAAAATTACTTTTAAACTTTTAATTCCAATTTTTAATTGAATAACTTTATCTTCTATGAATTTTGTTCTAACTTCAACTTCTAATAGGTTTTGAAATACTTTTTAAAATTAAAATTAAAACTCTCTCTAAGGCAATCTTTAAATGTTCCACAGATGGTATTAATGTCTTACTTATGTATACTTAGGTTAGGTTTGAAACTCAAGGTTTTGTTGAAATCGTTTCAACCAGGCTCTAAATTTTACTTTATAATTATTATTGTTATTTTTATTTATTTTTGTGTAATTTGCCTATTATAATTTGATTTAATATATTATTTTTACCCGACTGCGACAGAACGAGGGTTATGTTTTTCGAGTGTATGTATGTATGTATGTCCATTTCTTTGGCACACCCTACAGCCCAAACGGCTGGACGGTTTTTGACATATGAGGTGTCGTTGGATTTGTCTAAATTGTGGTAGTGACATAGGCTATATAAATTTTCAAAATGGCGCTCGCAAATGGCGGAATGAGGGGGGGGGGGGTTGAATTTTTTTTTCTTACTGTAGCAATATGGGTATCAATTGAAAGCTAGTAAATTGTTTTATTCTTTTTAGTTTATAAAAAGAGTATTTTACGCAGTCGGGTTTTTGATTTTTTTTTTAATTAAGCATACTTTTTATCAAATAAGGTATACTCAAAACTCAGATATAAATAAAGGATTATAATAATAATAAAGAACTTTATTTGATAATGGCAGAGCTACATAAATCAGTAGTTAAAATAACTTGGAACCTGCAGTAAAATTTATATCATCATCTAACTATAAACATTACATTAATATTATCAACATAAAATTATCAAAAATATAGATCGAATTCGACGACTGATCTTTTTTATTAAAGTCTAATAAGTCTCTGATAAGTCATTATTACTGATAAACAGTTTGTCTAGGAGTCGGTAGTAGTAAGTAGGAGTAGATAGAAGAAGTGTGTTTTGGAATGCAGATGAAGTAAATTCATCACTGCATATTATAAAACAAACTCCTTCGCCGCGTCTGTCTGTCTGTATGTAACTACTACACGAAATAGATACAGTAATTCTTAAAGAAGGTTTAGGTACATATACACATACCAAAGGCGCAGCCGGGGCGGGCCGCTAGTGATTTTATACAATTGTGACACTAAATTTGTTGAGGTGGACATATGTGAAGTAAAGTCAATTGTCTATAGCGCAGATTATTTATAACCTACTGGGTTCTCTAGATACCTTAGGACAATAAGGCCGTAATTATTTATCAGAGCCATCAAGTATTGTTTGATTTTGCATTATAGACATGTATGTCAGTAGTATCTGTTATTGGATGCTGATCTTCTGGAAGCTAGGTGCCCTCACTGTACACGGGGTCATGGACACTGACTTAAAGTAGTAAATTAACGAAGAAATTGAATAGGACTATAACAAGTACCCAAATTCACATTTTGTATTTATAAACCCATGTTGACCTTATTTTATTTATTTATTTATATATATTTTATTGTACACCACTTTATACACAGATAACTTAAATACGAGTATATAAAGTACCTATTTAAACATGAACAAAGGCGGTCTTATCGCTAAAACTGGAAGTAGCGATTTCTTTCAGACAACCCGGACTATACGAAATATGTAAGGAAATAAGGAAAAGGTAGGTGGTGTACCATATATATATATATATATATATATATATATATATATATATATATATATATATATATATATATATATATATATATATATATATATATATACTTTCTTAATTACTAAGTACATTTTTTGTATACCAATTGGAAATTTCGTAATTGGCTCGTCAATTGGCCTCATCCTTTAGTCAATATTTGTGTAATTTATCAAATGGCTCTTATCTATGTATATCAATTATGTGACAAATTACAGTAAAATTACTTAATTCATCCGATGATTGATATCGTTATTAAGAGCAGTCAGAAAACTTTTATTTACGTTCGATGGCTCGATGGTACCATCGGTTGTTTTGCTAACGAACGTCGCTTCAAACCTCTACCTATATCTTTACGTAACGATATAATCTTGTCCAATTGTCTGATACTTTATTAGATTTTGGTCTAAAAGTCAAGTAATTGAGATAATTGAAGTAAGTAGTAACCGCTAGTGAAGGTAAGCTATATTGAATTTTGTACTAAAACACAGTTTATATATTATTTTCAAAAGAGTAACTGCGGAGTTTCTTGCCGATTCTTCTCTGCAGAATCTACATTCCGAATCGGTGGTAGCTTTACTTTTACAAAAAATAATAATAATCACTACAATATTAATTTTGTAAAATGACGATTCTAAAGTGCTCGTAGGGCCTATTTGAATAAAGTTATTTTTGATTTTGATTTTGATTTGAATAATTTGGCCTATAATTTAATCAAAGCTCTGGTGTGGACCTTTTACTGAATCAGCCTGTAAACGTCACATTGCTGGCCAAATAAGGCGAATAATTTGGCTACCAGGAGTAACGATCGTTATCAGGTGTCTGTGTTAACAACCAGGACCGACGGCTTTACGTGCTCTCCGAGGTACAGTGGGGAGATCCACAAGGATCCCGAGACCAGAAAAAAATATATATTGCTGTTGAGTCAGTTAAATCACGCTATTTTGTAACCTCTAAGATTCCTATTTTTTTATTATTATTCTATGAGTTATGGAATAAGAGCACTTAAGCAAATGAACCAACATACTCTTTTATTTTATCATTTTAATGTAGATACCAAATCACAATAATTGCATAATATTTGCTTACATCAGAATACTGATAAATATTGCACCAATTTATCAGCTAACAGCAATGATTTTTTTTACAATATCTATAATAATTTAAAATGATATTTTGTTCGAGCTTTTGTCTGATTTCCAAATTCTTTTATTTAACAGTATTTATTTAAATAAAGGTAAGGTTAATAAGGGTTCAAAACAAAGCGACTTAAAAAAAAAAAACAATATATATATATATATATATATATATATATATATATATATATATATATATATATATATATATATATATATATATATATATATATATATATATATATATATATATATTGTTTTTTTGATGTCTGGCGCGAGCTTGGGGAGGCCTACGTCCAGCAGTGGACTGCTATAGGCTGATGAGATGAGATGAGATATATATATATATATATATATATATATATATATATATATCTATAAAACGAAGCAGTAACCATATCTTAACCAATCTATCAGGTTTCGTAACTATGCAGGTAAAACCACGAGATACCTCTACTATATATAATTTAATAGAAGCTTTTATCGTGATAGATTTCATGACCGGTCGAACATTCGACGCACCTCTAATGCTTAGACAGACATATATTGCCCTAAAGATTTAATGTAAACGAAGGTAAGAATCAAATTAATGAATTGAATTAATTAATCGTATACCAAAAAGGTTTCGTGCCAGCTTGGACGTTTAAAACCAAATTTTAATAAATCATTCTATATTTTAACTGGTTTTGCTAAAACACCCCTTGTTGTACGATGGACGATGGTGAATTCTTACTTAATAAATATAAATATGAAAATAATTCATATACAACATATATATTACATCCACATTTGCATACTTGTCTTTTTACCCGACTGCGCAGAAGGAGGGTTATGTTTTTCGAGTGTATGTATGTATGTATGTATGTATGTGCATTTCTTTGGCACGCCCAAACGGCTGGACGGTTTTTGACATATGAGATGTCGTTGGATTTGTCTAAATTGTAGTAGTCACATAGACTATATAAATTTTCAAAATGGCGCTCGCAAATGGCGGAATGAGGGGGGGGGGAGTTGAATTTTTTTTTTCTTACTGTAGCAATATTGGTATCAAATGAAAGCTAGTAAATTGTTTTATTCTTTTTAGTTTATAATAAGAGTATTTTACGCAGTCGGGTTTTTTGATTTTTTAATTAAGCACACTTGTTATTATTTTATTTTAATCGACTAAAAATATTTTTATCAGATTTGTATTAGTTAGTTATTCGAATTAGAATATCCAAAAGGTTGCTATTTTATACTAATTTGTCCATATCTTTAAGATGGTAGTAGGTAGACACAAAGCTAAATAATAAAATGGGTTACAATATTAGCAACATGTTTTGTTGACATTTTTAAGTCTTATCGATTTTTTTTTTTTTGCATTTTTGACAACAGTTTTCTAAAACAGTTCGTAATTTGCAATTTAGCAAAGAAATGTTACCAGCATTCTCGCCACCATTCCACGTCTTTTATCAAAGCTATTAATTACTTCAAAATTTTCATTCCCACAAATTTTATTAAAGTTTCATTAGTATTTTTAAGATTTCTAAATTGTCACGGTGATTATATATTTTCAGATTATTTAAATTACTTGAAAAGACAATAGGGATTAAGTTTTGCATCGTAAATATGTATGCATATACTGTAATTATATAGTCTAGTGCAATCATTGCATCAAATACATAAACTCTTATGTGTATAAGAAAAATGTTACATAATAACATATTTTTATAAAAAATTTAAGCTAAACTTCTAAGCGAAATAAGCAGTAAGATATAAGTTGGCTTGAAGAGTGTTATATTGTAAGTAACTACTAAATTACGGTAGTCTACACATGTTCAAGACGGTGAAAGCTCATCTCATTCAAGACGGAGCAAAAGCACTTCTACTGGTCATTTTATTTAAGGGTTTTTTCACTTACGTTAGAAATATATTTTTTCGTATCGTATTTGGTTTAAAACTATCAATATAAAATCCGTTCTAATATATTGTTAATTTGTTATCAGTACTTAAGATAGCTTTCTATTAGTTTTGGTATCGATTGTAGATTTTTTAAGATACATGTTTGTTATAGATTATATTATATACAAAATATCTTTAAAATAGGTACAACGGTCAAGTTACTATTGTTTTGGTGTAGGTGTGTTAGCTAGTGGTGACGAATGTTCCATTAACCCAAATCGATTTCCGTACGAACGATACATTTCTATTTACCTAATTTCAGGTGTGGGTATTTATTCTCTTGAAGCTCTATACTTTACCTATCTCATAGAGCATGTAAAGTCGTAAGACTGGGTTGTTATAAATAAGCATCTGATAACGACCGCTACTTTTAAAAGATTAACATTTTTTTTTAATACACTTTATTACATACACACAGTTAAGATGAACATTCGAATAGTATTATGTATATATATATATATATATATATATATATATATATATATATATATATATATATATATATATATAGAGAGAGAGAGAGAGAGAGAGAGAGAATAAAGAGTAGAAAGATATACTGACTGCATGCAAAGGCGGTATTATTGCTCTAAGCAATCTCTTCCAGACAACCCCAGAGTTTTTACTATATAATCTCAATTAAGAGAGGTAACAAATATCAACATTATTTTTTTTTTTCAATATAAAATAGAAATATAATATAATAAATAAAAATAATATAGAAGTAAGTCATAAGTTACACGATGTAATAGTACAGTACATACACACAACGATAGTTATAAGTGTCGTCATTAGAGTATTACATGACCTTCCAAAATAATCACACATTCAGCCCCTGGGGCACACGATGTAATATTTCCTCGACGTGGAGGACACGAATTGGGGCATGAAAATCATTGGAAGAAATATTTAATGTTGATTTATTTATTTCAGGATTTAAATATATAAAACGATACGAAACTGTTGTTTATTTATTTGTTTAAACGTAAGATTATCCGATTTGAAGTTAAAAAATCAACAACGACAAGGTGTTCTTTTCAGTTTTATTTAAAGATTATGGTCTCTGCATTGCCAATAGTTTTTGATACTAGGAAATAAAATATTAAATTAAAAATCAAATTTACTACTTCAGTAGTTTACAAATTAAGACCTCTATACATAAGCCGAAGATCGGCAGAAGCCACGCGGTGATAGGTAAAGAAAAATAGTCCTAACATCTCTTACCGAGGTGTTGTAAAAGGCCATAATTATTATACTACGAGCCATAGAAGAGTTAATGTCAACCAAATTAAATAAATTGAATCCAATTTAAGTAAAAATGCGTGAGATATGAAATACGAAAGAAAAAAAAAGGCTAAAAATTAATTTATATAATTATATTCAATAATATATATAAAAAGTATGTTTTCGTTTACATAACAACAACAACGTTTGTCTGTTACCGCATCGTATGAAAACTACATTAAACAAAAGCATGCCTTTCTCTACAGTAAACTGAACAATATCTTAATGAGGACAAGAGAAGCGGATGCTCTATAAGGCCTCTTTGAAAGATACCGTAATAACTTTTGTAAAAAAAAAAAAAATTACACTACTTTCTTTATGTTACTTTATTATTTTATTATGAACTTTATTCTACAAAATTCTTCAATAGATAATATCTGTTTATGAATCAATTTGTTTCTAAATAATTACTAAAATGTTATCAGTTACGTTTAGAATTTAAATTTTGTCATTCTAATTTAATTATATGCTATTTTTCATAACAAAATATTAAAACAGATCTCATAATTATGTGATAAACAAATATTATATCGCATTTACTATCGGATACATATTGAACATTTTTCTAGATATCGTCTATTCAGTAAATCTACTTGCTTGGCTTGCTTAAATTGTAATTACACTCATGTCTCTGAAAAATTTCGCAGATAAGCAACATTTGGCCTTTCTTGACCAGTCATTATATTGTTAAGGGCCTGTTTCACCAGTAGCTATTAAGTTCCGGATAACCCAACTGGCACCTTTTTTGACAGATAACCCATACAATTACCTGTCAAAAAAGTGCCAGTTAGGTTAGCCAAGTTCTGGCTAACCTAATAGCAAGTGGTGAAACTGGGTCTAAAAGTAAATTCTTATAAATTTTTATCCACAACTTTAAATATTATAATTATTATCTTTATTCAACTTAAGTAAAGTAAAATAAATAATAAAAGAGAATGAGTGTCTGAATATAGATTTTTAATCATAATAAATCCATTTTAAAATAAATGTTGTTTTATTTTGAATGCTATTCAAGGACAGTGTAGCTATTTTACAATATTTAATATAGGCAATAGGCATATACATATCTATGAAAATATTTAGAAATCATTCAATCGGAATTTAGTTATACCCACGTTAAGTATTTACCTCTATAACAGATAATTATAGATAGTATATAAATATATCTTACTCCCTGACTTAATTATTTCAAGTTTTATATAGCTTGTACTACTGTGTGTGTTACTATTAAAAATATAATTACTCATACTACAATTATTTATTTATCTGCCTATTGTTGGTTGCGAAGCAACGGTTTGTTGGTAAACACCCCATATCGAATTTGGCTTAAGTATAGTGCAAAATATTTTTATAATAAAATTAATGCAATGAGAAGGCTATTTATCATCATAATCCGACTTTTCGAAAGCAGCATCCACACAGACAATCAATCTTAGAAATATCTAACACCCGGACAGGAATTGCAACAATTTTTACAAAGATCTCAATTGCTGGTTTCTCTCTTATTATCAAATACACTTTATGCTTGAAATTATCTTCAAATATAATGTTAATTAGAAATTGCTCAATTCTTGCTATCGCTCGGCTTACGCAATAGTCCAAATGGTCCTCAAATAATATAAAGAGAATGAAATATTTTAATAATTGAGTTTATTTCTTCTCGAGGCTTTCACGTTCAAAGGAACATCTCAAAGATCCAATAGAAGTCAGTTGACAATTTTTCTTGCATTTCGTATTTACCATTTTAGGGTTCCGGAACCAAAGATAGTTAAACCAAAAAGTGGAGTTTTGTCACTAAGACTTCGCTGCATGTCTAAATTTTCACCTAGACTGTATATTTAGAATTATAATTAAATAAAACTTTGGTTTAAATTTCGGAATAAATATGATATAATGCCGCTATAACGATAAATTTATAAAAATAAAATTAAGTAAAATAATTAAGCAGGTGGCTACTTACCATAAATGTAATTGTAACAAAAAATAGTATTAAATATTGTACAGAACTACAGAACCCAATACGATTCCAACTCGAACTTGGCCGGTTCTATAATTCACACTTAATTACTTTTCATTCCAACTCACTCACAAAACTTATTTTTGAGTTATTATTTTGTTAAACTTAAAAGTTTAATAAATATGTCGGATAGGAATAGAAATCGTTTTAATATTTTAGATAAACATCATTTTCAATCAATATAGGTACTATTATATTAAATGTCACTAAATATAAAAACGATATTCTACCATTATACGATAGATGGTGCATGTAGGTGATAAAAAATATAAATTTATAATTTTTAAAATTTTAGTTAAATACCCGTGTGAAGCCGGGGCGGGCCGCTAGTAATAAATAAATATAAAATTTAGATTACTGTATTTTTCTAAAGACTAATAAAAAAAATTATTGTCATATCGGACATAATTTTCGGTTAGTATTTCGTTAAGTAAAGCGAGCTTCGCAACAATCGAAACTGAGTATTAATATTTTCGATTTTCATGGTCTTTGGAAGTTTCTACCAAGATGTGCGGTTACCCGACGTTGCTTATTATTTGTCAGTTTGACTTTTCATAGATCGGATTAAATGGACCTTTGGTAAATATTTTTGAGTGGTAAAATTTAAAGCATTAAAACCGAAGGTGTATTTAAATATAAATTCTAGAATGGTCACACGTTTTTTTGAAAATTTGGTGCATAAATAGACCGACCCGTTGGCGCAGTTGGCAGTGGCCCTGTTTTCTGCTTCAAGGGTTGTGGGTTCGATTCCCGCCCCGAGTCTGGGTGTAATATATATTTATTTATATATGTATTATTTATATGTATATTTATTTTAAAAAATATATATCAGTCGGCTGTTACCTAAAACACAGGCATTAAGTTGCCTACCTTAGGAACAGACGACCTTGTATGTGTGTTAAAACATATTTATTTATTTATTATTTTATATTTATAAATTTAACCGGGATAAGCAGAGTAGGCCGTGGAGTAATTAGACACTTTGATAGCCGCTCCGTATCCATTTGGGCAGTATTACTTCCCAAGATTAGAGGAATATTAATTGTCTTAAAGTTTTTCCTCTTTTTTTCTGTTTTATTTCTCAGCCTCTCTGGACAAAAATGTTGCCATATTCCGGGCTTAGCAACGCATAATTAAATTCAAGCTAAAATATCAGCGGTGCTATTTATTATTATTATTATTTTTTTTTTTGTTTTAACCAGTGCATACACGTCACGTGATCGTTACGTGATTGATTGCTTGCAATTTTGTAACAAAAACTACTAATAATCACTGATTGCTTACCACAGATTGCAATATCGTATGCTTGGCGATCGCATTTGCATAGCAAATTGATAGTAATATTATTGCTATGGTTTGATATTCTATTGTAAGTTACGTAATGGGCTGGCTGTTCGTGTTACATATACTTATTAATAAACTTTCGACGTACATTCTTCTCTTGGGCGATTTATATAGCATTCAGAAAATAAAGGAGGACTTCGAACAATAGGATTAATTATCTATGATATATGCCTCTGACGCCTTCGTGCGACACTTTTATGAAAAATATCCGTCATTGCGAGAACAATAGGTTTTGTTACTATAGAAAAAGGTATTATTTTTTAAAATATTTTTTTAGGCTTCTTCGTAAAAAATTTCTAGCGTTTTGTCAAGATTTGATAATTTCTCATTCAGATTTGATAAGGTAATAAATATTGATAATGTTGCTTAGGGTAATTGTGGTTTGCCTGCAGATTCGGGACCCTCCAATTAAAGCGGCTGAAGGCTCCCGCAGGGGTTTAGTACGGTATTGCACTCCCAAAGTGCTGAGTCCGATATAGGTTTAGGACTGCCACCCAGGCGTCTTGGATATCATCCGTAAATGGATTCCCCTGCGACAAAAGAAAGGGTAATTGCGGTTTCATTTTCGCTGCCCTTGAAGCCAATCAATATATAATAATATGGAATTACTAAAAGTATAAAAGTGTGTATAAAATGCAGTGGACGTTTCCATTATAATGCAAAAGTTAAATATTTTCTCGAAAATACTTTTCTTAATACTACTTTTTTTTTATTCTTCACAATCAAAATGAATTAAGTGAACAATTTCATTACAAAAGACGTGTTCCAGGATTTCAAGGATATCAAGAAGTGCATTGGCAGTAATATTATCGGTTAAGTGCCAATCTCTACGAGAAAACGTGACCTCTCGCCATTTATTCACTCCACATTTCTGCACCCATTGTTAAACGTAACACTATGTTGTACATTTAAATAAAATTCAATTTCTTATCAACAGTTACATACATAATTACTATTTTTCTTTTATTAATATACATTATTTTGTTGATAACACTTCTAGATATATCCTGTAGTGGTTTTTGATTTTTATGGAAGATAGAAGAGTGGGGAAAACGCATAAAAGGCAGCGCCAACACCCAGCGCGCCCTCTTTGTTGTTCAGCTGTCAACGGGTCAACATGTCGGCAACGTCATTCTATCCGTTAGGTTTTGGTTATCTTGTTACGAAATTGTATAAGAGATCTTACATTTTTGGTTTTCGTTTAATTTTGGTTTGTTAAATTTAATTGTTTTCAAAGTAGATTCGTTTTTGTGAATTGTATTATTTAGGGTAGAAATAAATTTGTTTAAAAAAAATAACTTCTGGTCTTATTTGTAAGAATATACAGTCCACTTCAGGACTGAATATATGGAATAGATATTGAATCCTCAGAATAGAAATCATAAACGATATTTTTTGTAATTTCAACACCTCATAATCGCTACGAAGCAAGCCTCGATTTTCAATTTTCAAACAAAATATTCTGTGTGAAAGTAATTGACGTTTTGCGGGATCTAATCCGTTCGACCGTTCTAGTGTAGTGGTGCAAGTAGTCGTCCTAAGGTTGGCGTTCACGTGTTCGATTCCCACTCGGGGCAAACATTTGTATTTGTGCAAAAATTTGTTTCCAGTCTAGGTGTGTGTCCTTGTTGGTTTCCCCACCACGAGCACGTAAAGCCGTCGGTCCTGTTGTTATCATAGACAACTGGAAACGATCGTTAGTCATAGTAGGGATATTATTCGCCAATTCGCAGTGGAGCAGTGTGGTGGATTAAGCTCCAACCCTGCAACAAGACGAGGCCTTTGCCCAACAGTGGGACGTTTACAGGCTGATTCAGCTTAGTTCAGTTCACGGATGGAACCCACGACTATAACCATAACAACTAGTTGCTGCCACAACATCACCGTGTTGTTAGCATAATTGAAGTCCTTTACAATAATTCTCATATTAAATTTGTAAATAAGGTTAAAAAAATATTAATATATAGTTTTTCTAATATAAAAGTTTTTATTTTTAATTGATATTAATATCTTTATATTATTTTAGATAAACAGATGCCAATAATTGGGTGAATTTCAACTCGTGGAACGTTTAATTAAGCTTTAAGTAGTATAAGATAAGTATTGATTAATCAAATCATATCGACTAACTAATTCAACTTTATCGATATTAAATATCCGCACTATTAATATAGACGGATCCGGTTCGTACCGGTTATAACCGATTAACCGGCCACCCGTCATCGCACGGGTCACGGCTAATGGATTATCGATATCGGTAACACATGAACGCACAACACTTTATATGTGTCTTTAAAGGTGTTAGAAATAATGAAGTTATTTTAAATAATATGTTAGAATTAATATGACGTCATTTAAATAATATTACGCAGATATAGTCCATTGAAAAGTTACATTTGGGGTTGCGTTTTTTAGAGGACGCAATTTTATTTTTTTGATGTGTAGGGAGGCTCAGTGTAAAGCTAAAACCAAGTTTGTGGGGTCGCCACCCTTGTCCCACGGCCGCCATCTTGAAAATAGGGGTTGAAATGGTTTTTACGATATATCTCTTAAACTATTTATCTGATAAAAAAAGTTCTTGACATTTTTTGTTGCAAATTAAATTATCTACAACTTTGGTCCAGTAATTTTTTGTCGTAGAACTATAAATAAAAAAGTTATAAGCGAAAATGTTCAGAAATTCGAGAAAAAAATTTAAATATTTCGATATAACTTTTTTTTTATCATTTTACGAAAATGATATCAGACCATTTTTGTAGATCGTTTTTTGAGGAACAACTTTTTAATAAAACATTTTTTCATTAAGTCAATAGCTAAGGTTTTACAGCGCTCCGAAGTGAGTATTATTTTTCTTAACTATACATATATTATACGTGTGTACTAACAATGTGTAGAGTCTGGAGGCGCGTTTTTGCTTTTACGTGGTATCCCCAATAGGCATAATTCCACGGTGATTTTCTATATTACAACTACTCCGTCCTCAGTCTTTTCGATGGACCAGGCTGCGGCTCAGCATCTGATCGGCTTTATGAATTAAATATCAGTGGGAGAACTGGAGAAGGAAGGGGTGTTAATGTCGGCGGTTCATCATCAAAGTCATCTTCATTTATTAATTCTGAGAGCCCCATTACGTTGCTGCAAGTCTCTCCAGAACAATGGAAGCACACTGCAGAACATTTCAGCCCTGCTTTTCGACATCCACACATCGCTCCACAGTTTCCTTTGCAGTTGCAAAATATCAATTTTAGAAGCTCAGGGGGTGCTGGAGGTTTAGAGTTCTGCACTGGCATCAATAATTTTCCACATTTTTTCCAGTCCCAGTCTTCAGGATCAATATTATTACCAAGCCACGACTGGACCTGATGGTAGACTCGGAAAGTATGAAAGCGAGCTGTGTCTTGTGTTGGAGGAAGTGAAGATAAATTAAATGTACTTTTTGTCACTGACGGCGAATTGTTTGTATCTTAGGTTGTCAAGAAAATTATCATCTTTATTACCACCGTATACAGAGATAAAAAAACGTTCACCAATTACAGTGAGCAAAGCAGGGTCAACTCTCTTGTTAAGAAACAAGGCCGTTCTACTTGCAAACTCTTAAGTGTTTTTCCAGGGTTTTCACAAATTTCATTTTACCGATATTGTAAGGAGCTGAAGTTGTGTCACATCCTGAAAAGGCATGAAGAAACAGCAAGTTATCCGTAATTACATCTCCGTACATAAAAACTGAAGCACTATATAATAGTTCTGCTGTTCGTCCTTTTGATGGTTTAAAAAAAAATACATTTGCTTGTTTTCTACCAAGTGCTGTGAGCAATATCAGTATATCAATATCTTCAGCTACAATAGTAACGGTATTGAATAATGGAGATGCAGCAAGAGCAGAGCGAACGATAAGAGTGTCTGCATCTGATTCTGCTTGGTCAACAGTGAAACCTGCTTCCGAGAATACAGTTTTAAGAAGTATAAATAAAGTTAGATTTGTAATTGTATCGACTGGTGTTTTTTCGTGCGGCGCAAACGCTAATAATTATTAATAATTAATTATTAATAAAATTGCAAAATTAATAATTAAAAAAATTATAACAAAAAAAGAAAAAAAAAACAATAACTGATGACACATTGTTAGTAGGTACACACGTATAATATATGTATAGTTAAGACTACTGAAAAATAATACTCACTTCGGAGCGCTGTAAAACCTTAGCTATTGACTTAATGAAAAAATGTTTTATTAAAAAGTTGTTCCTCAAAAAACGATCTACAAAAATGGTCTGATATCATTTTCGTAAAATGATAAAAAAAAAGTTATATCGAAATATTTAAATTTTTTTCTCGAATTTCTGAACATTTTCGCTTATAACTTTTTTATTTATAGTTCTACGACAAAAAGTTACTGGACCAAAGTTGTAGATAATTTAATTTGCAACAAAAAATGTCAAGAACTTTTTTTATCAGATAAATAGTTTAAGAGATATATCGTAAAAACCATTTCAACCCCTATTTTCAAGATGGCGGCCGTGGGACAAGGGTGGCGACCCCACAAACTTGGTTTTAGCTTTACACTGAGCCTCCCTACACATCAAAAAAATAAAATTTCGTCCTCTAAAAAACGCAAGGTAAGGCCTAAAAAATGTAACATTTCAATGGACTAATAACCTCGTGGTTAGATATATTGAATTTTAAATAATAGGTTATGGATAAAATTTGGGTTATCACTGGGTTTTTTTTATTTATCTCATTCTTCTCGAAGAAGACAAACAGAGTGAATAAATTTGTATGTCTCAGGACAAATCATGAGAAGTTTTCGTCAAGTAGGTAGGTACAGTAGTTAGAACATTTTAAGCATCAAAATAAAACTAAAAAAGTATTGCTCAGTCTATTACTTCTTGAACAATGTTTTAATAAACAAATACTAACAAGTTAATATATAATATTAATTTTACAACTAAAAAAAGAGAAAACACAACTTAAATAAAACTAAAACATAACTGTTGTAATTTATGGAAATATAATCTTGATTACTAAAAATATACACGCAATACTAAAAATACTGTCATGGCATTCTTTTAGAAGTTTGGAAGTTTCCAGATGACAAACATATAAATTTACTTTATTAATAAAAACTCCCCATCCCAACAATAAGTGCAAAAAAGGGGGTGGCCCTTTTTTGCACTCGGTTAGAAAATAAATAAGAAATTAACAGCTAACTCTTTCGTATTTGCTTCAAGCATAGTGAGAGCTGTTTTCAAGTGCAAAAATAAAGTTTTCAAATTTTAATACATTACTCCTCTACGACATAAATAGGATAAAACGGAGAGTGGAAAACAAGAACATTAGCGTTAGGTACTGCAGTTGTAACGTTAGTTTAGCATTACTGCAGTCGTAACGTTAGTGTTAATAATAAAATGCGTAAATAAGTAGCTAAGGTGAGTTTGCCGAACAAAAATATAATTTGATTCCCGTGTTGATATTTTTCTAAGAAAAATTAATTTGAACTGGTTGTAAAATAATGATAAATATTGATAAATAAATCTCTCTATATTGATATTTAGTAATTTATGGATATAATTAATAACTTATTAAAAATATAGACTACAGACTTTCTACGTTATTTATATTATTTTGTTATATTTACTGAGCTTGTAAATGACAAAGGAGATTTTAAATTTAAGGTTTGACATCTCAAAAGGACACTGGTTTCATTTAAAGTATGTTTAAACGCCCACTCACGCTGTCAATGTTCAATGTCTGAAAATAATGTGGAATGGCAAAATGATTTATTTTTTGACCGACATTGTATATCATAATTATACTCTTTTCTTTAAAAATACTAGAAATATTTGGATTTTTGTTAATTATGTATGTAACTAGTCTTCGCCTGCCGCTTCGGTTGTATTGACTATCCGTATCAAATTCTTACAACACCTCGATTACAAAGACTCTCATACAAAAAACGTTCTTCCACGCTCACAGAGTGCACAGTAATAAATACTCCCAGTCGTCACTTTAGTGAATTAATATTTTCGGTATTAGAGAAAAATGTCTTAAAATATTTGCCTCTTATTGATTGTCTATAAGTCACTGTAAACGATACAAAGCCTTATTGACCACTTCTTCTCTGTTTAGTGGCGTTACGCAAGAATGAATTTTAGGTCCATTTTGTTTTTAAGTATATTATGTGAATGGTATTCGTAATATCGTATTATAGAATATCGAATGTATCATTATACTCATATGTTCTAGTTGGTATTGATAATCAATAGGAATAAAAGTAAGTTTAACAAAGTAAATAGTATACGGCGTTAGTACAAATAGTTTTACTTTTATAATTTAGTATAGGAAAAAAAAAATGTTTAGAATTTCTTAACACAGGGTAAAGAAAAAAGGTTGGTTCTATTATCAAATAACCTTCTTAATTTTATTGATAGCACTGCATGGAAAATGCTCTGTACAACTTTAGACTTAAATTTTTTTTGAAATCCTAATTTGTCATATTTAGGAGAAAGGATATTAGTGTCCTTAAGTTATTTGCATATTACAATGTTTAATAGCATAAAGGCTTGTCACAATGCCGTAGATTATCATTAAATCGATATTACCGATTAATCTCCTACGTATATTCTCCATTTTAGGTGAAATTGGCAAAATCGTCTACTATTTTGTCCTCATTGAAAGCCATTAAGCCAAATGAATGAACGGATGAATAAAGCGATATTACGAAATTATAGATAAAACAAACTGTTCAGAATACGAGTATTTAAGACATAAGTTTTAATAAAAAAATACATGTAATTTTATAGTAGTGTCGTAATATGTTTAAATCATTTTTATGCATAATTCTAAAATAAAATCTCAATTGCTTTGCTGAAAATAATGACGGATTGCGTAGATATGAAAAAAAAGAAAAGAAAAGAAAAAAAAACTTGTGACAGTGCATACTCGTCTTTCTAAAATGAAGAAATCATTATCAGGGTCTGATGTTCACATGTATAAGAAAATCGTACTTATAGTTTTATAGTTTTTATTTAGCAAATTAAAAGCTTATGTGTAAAATGTGAAAGGATCATTTTTATGGCATCATACTTGAGGCTGTTTTTCGTTGGTTATTTAGCAAGATTTCAGGTTGAAACGGATATTTAAAAAGAGTAACCATTGAGTTTATTACTAAATATTTTAAGTGGTAAGCATTCGGATTCGGTTTCAGAATATCTTGAAATAAAATATTTTTAATGACGATCCATATAATACTTAAGCTTACTGGGTTAAATAACCTTTAAAATATCCTTTATCCGTTGCCAGCGTATATATTTATATACCAAATTACGAAAAAAAATTACATGATTTATTACAACACACGCCGCGCGTACGTGAAATAATTACATGCAGCTATAAAGGCATGCTAGCGCGTTTAAATATGATTTTTCTGTCCGTCACATACAAACGCAATTATTGTACATAAAAGCAACTGGTGATTGAACTTACATATATTAATATATAAATATTATTAACGTTATTTATAATTCATGCTAAACGCCTATGAACAATAGCGTAGCTATGTAACCAAAGGCCCTGGTGCAAAAAATAAACTAGGGCCCCAACTAAACTGTTTTAAGTTTTATCAATACAAGCCAAAATATAAATAATTACACCGGCACACAAAAATAAAAAAGTTGTCAGTACTTTTGACGGGACCCATATATCACTATGTATTTCGACCCGCTGAATCCGAATCTGAGGTCAGTTTGACCCATACACCGTCAAATTTTCGAGAAAACTTTGAAAAACCGAAAAAAATGACGAAAATCGGCAATTTAGGCGATTTTTTTTCAAAGTTTTTTCAAAGTTTTTCAAAGTTTTCTCGAAAATTTGACAGTGTACGGGTCAAACTGACCTCGAATTCGGATTCAGCGGGTCGAAATACATAGAGATATATGGGTCCCGTCAAAAGTACTGACAACTTTTTTATTTTTGTGTGCCGGTGTTATATGTAACTATTTTAAAGTTGGAAAGCTACTTTATCATCTGCTCCTTATCATGCAGAGCAGAGCCCGTCCAGGTTCTACATGCAAGCAAAATTTCACTAGTTCAATTTATAGTTTGTTGGTCAGGTCCTGAGGGCCCCCTGAGTTTGGGAGCCCCGGTACAAGGCACCGTCTAGCCCTCCGGTAGTTACGCCACTGCCTATGACTTTGTAACTGAACATTTTTTACAATAAAAAACCAGATGAATTTATTTCATAACATACTCGTAGGTACTTAGACTATATTAAAAACACTATGAAAAATATGAGGACATATTTTTTTTAGTTTATTCATAAAAGCAGCCCAATTTGTGGCTGTATATGTAGGTGTTAATGTGTATGTGTTTCCTTGAACTGAACTGAATCAGCTTGTAAAATCCCACTGCTGGACAAAAGCTTCTTCTCTATGCAGGAGAAGGGTTGGAGCTTAATCCACCATGCTGCTCCATTGCGGGTTGGCGGATAATTTTCCTACCGTGAGTAATGTTATCAGATAGATCAGTGAGTTATCAGATGTCTATGATAACAACCGGGACACCCGGCTTTACTTGCTCTCCGAGTCACGATGAGGAGACCCACACGGACATATACCCAGACCGGAAACAAATATTTGTACAAATATCTGCTCCGAGCGGGAATCGAACCCGCGACCTCCGGTGTTGATACCAGAACGGTCGTCATGTGTTTTCTAATGGCTCATGAAATACCTCTTAATAATGTAGCTATTAAGTACTTAAATTCAATGTATTCGGCAATAAATCTACGTGTTTACAACATTTAAGTGAACTTTCGTCGAAATCATAAATTGCATTTGTGACGTCATTTCCTATCCAGGTCAATTGTGGGCTATCATTTTAGTAACTAAACTGCGAAAATATCAGATTTAGATTCTAGATATTAATTTACACAGTGAATTAGAAAATTTATCACTTTAACTTTAGCGAGCTTTTAAATGTACATTAATTTATTTTATTAGTACTCAATCTAAGACTGAAAATATTATATTTTTAAATATAAAAGTACATATAAATAGATCGTAATCGATTGGGTGTGAATATTGCATGCTTTTGTGTAAATGTAAACATGACATGTTATTAAATAAATCCAAATAAAATAATTAATTTATATTACATAATATAAATTAATTATGTTAACAAACTATAGAAATAAATAAGATTAATCAATAGCAGCTAGTTCACAATTTTTGAAATCGATTTTTAATAACGGTCAAGTAAGATAATAATATATTACAATTGTAAAGCGGTGACCGGTAGAGAAGATTAGTCCCGACTTATTTCTTGCCGAGTTGTCGCATAAGGCGACTAAGGCCATAGTGATGCGAGTATACCGACGAAGATGTTAATGGGCAGGAACTTTACCATATCCTTATTTTTGGCGGAAAAAATGTACCTGAACACACACCCTGTGGTTCGGGGAGACAACGGGATAGTGTGGGGCCCTCGTCCACTAAAATAACCCGCTGTGCGCCCTGATCCGCCCTTACAAGGCGGACCAGGGGTACCGCCTACGTTGCTCCGTGATCCGCAGGCGGCAGCCCCACCGGGCACTCTCTCCGTGGGACGCCCTATGTACCTGGGCATCGCACCTTCGCGGTAGGCTGTTTCCGGGGACGGTGGGCAATTAAATTCACCATATCCTGCCACAACACACTGTGCTAGCTTATCCGCCTGCCAAGCGTGGTGAGTTAGAAAACCACCCCAGAGATGATGAGGGAGGCCCTACGTTCAGCAGTAGACATCCAACGGCTCATATGGTAGTGAATTTTCCATTTTACCTTCAAAGGGTTAAAATTACATCAGCAGGATATACAAATCAATCACTCAATAAAAAAAAAGTATCACAATTACTTCTTGAAACGGTAATTTTGGAACAAATGCGAAAATAAATTACGCATTGGAAGAAATCTAAAGTTTCCCTGGTTTGAAATTTACACCCCAAAAAACTGAGGTAAATACGCTTCACTAGTCTTGCGTTTTTTACAAAAGGTTCATCAAAATGTCTAGTTGTTTTGTGTATCACCCGAAAGATGGAATTGAAGAAACTTATAGGTATATAAACCAAGCGAAAATTTAACCAATCGTAAAATATTGAAACATGACGCTGGTGAAACCGCGAAGAAAGTCTAGTTATTCCTATAATTTATACGAATCTATAATACACATGAGTGGACTTGAAAATACAGCTATACATATATACTATCTTTAAGATAAAAAACTTGAGGATTTTTTAGAATATAAATTTTAAGACCACATAAAAATAAAAAACTTTGTAGAAAAATCAACAGCCTACTTATAAGCAAGTAATAAAATTTCACATTTTTTTGTTTCTTTTTTTTGTAATAATATTCATTTTTGAAGTGTAGGCTTTAAATTGGAAGGTCTAAGGTTTATTATTGAGTACCATATCGTCTTGAGGAAAATCGTTTCCTGCTTAGTGAAGTTATAAAAAATGTATGAATAATCGTTGGGGTTAAACACTGTAGATTGCCATTATTCACGAATTTTCTTCATAAAATTGCTGTTAATATTTTTAAGTGTTCTCTTCGGCACTGTTGAAAGATTTGAAATAATTTCAAAAAGAAATGTGTATACTAATATTAAACAAGAGAGTTAACATAGAATGAGTCGGCATCTCGTATATTATATGGCAGATTGCTCCGCTCTATTTAAAAGGGTAAATAGTTCGTATAATTCATCTTATGCATGGAAGGTATCGATATATCCCTTATATCTATATAATCTTTCTGAGGACACCTGCATATCTATCTTGAGGATGTCTCGAGAGATCCTTTGTGGCATGCATGAGAATATATCATTTGTAAAAATCTACGATAGATAGCAAGTTAATTGAAAACGATTCCAGACTATATATAATCGTGCTGTCTCATATGGAAAACAACAACCTAGAAAAAAAAATGTAATACTGATATTTTTCCCGGTTTTTAAATTCAATAGGTACATTGCGTAACTAAATGGCATTGCATCTTTTTAGATCCAATAACGCGTATTCTCGGAAAATTTTTCGCCAAAATATTTATTTCGGAAGTCCTAATTTCACTCCGGAAAACAGTGCTTGTAAAACTGCCAGAGACTTCTAGCGTATTTATTACAGTTAAAATAATTTTTAATTACAACGTATTTATACTAGTTATAACTAGTTTATACTAAAGGATCATTTTATTGTTTATTATCAAGGTGTTCTGTGCTTACTGGTATTCGTGTTTCTTCGATAAAACTAATTTTAAGCAGATAAAACAAGTTTGCGTGAATAATGAAATGAATCAAAACCAATGTAAAGAATAAGTTTTGATAACTATTAAGATGCTTATGGTATTTAATGGAATATGAAGCGAAACAAGTATGTAAGGATCGTAGCAAGTCGAAAGAAGTGGTCTTTGCCTACCCCTACGGGAAAGAGGCGTGATTATGTATGTACTCATATGTATGTATGCTATTTGCGTTTCTGTAGTAGCAATTGTAGGTACTGACTACGAAACAATTTAATCACCTACCAATAGGCTATCAGAGACTTTATCAGCAGGGCGTAAAACAGGCCTTTAAGGTATTTTTACCCAATGAATAAACTACAACTTTTATTTTCAAAGGTGGCGAATTGCAATATATATCAGATAAAATAGACTTTGATGGTAAACAGACCAAACATATTAGAAACTTTTACCTCTTGACTACCGTAATATGTCACATTACAATCTGTAACATTATCAGCAACGGATGGAATTGGCCCTAAATCTTATAAATGGCTAGTTTACCGAGGTTGTACCATGCTCTTACAGAAAATCGATGACTGTGATTATTTATCATCAACCTAAACTAGATGCCTATTTCTTTAGATTTCGTATTTAAAAAAAAATCGGTTGTCTATAAAGTCAGTGATACAAAGAATGAGTTAACTCAATTAATTACAATATTTTTCGATAAATTAACATTTATTTGCACTCGTTTATTCAAATATTTTATTACTTAAATTATACAGATTAATTACAAGTAAAAATATGCTATTAACGATTTATTTACAACTTATATACATGTGTGATATTTAAGATCCTCCAACCTGCGTTATTGTATTTCACAAGCTGTACGCTTAGGCCGATCGTGCCTCTCTATCGCTTATTCCACGCTCTCGCTCGCGACACGTGACACTTCTTCGTGAGTGCAGCCGGCATTTATCGATTTACAAGACGTTATCACGTCAAAAAAAAAATGAGAATTTGCTGTCCCGATGGTAGTCATTCTGTATAAATTTTAAAGAAAAACCTATCTGTATCTATAGAAAGAGTTTATGGATTAAAAATGGTTCCCGACTGGTTTCAATTCTTCTTAAAATTATCTGCTTGTCAGTTGTCTAAAACTTTTAAGTTTGTAATATACTTTGAATTAATTTTCAGGATCTCGTATCTAATGTTCTATAACCATATTATTAAAACTCCACTGCTCAGCTATTCGTTTTTTTTAACGAACTGTATGATAAATTATTTCTTTTTAAGTTTTTGGGTTGGATCTTACAAAATATTATGTAGTGTGAATAATATTTCCCTCTTCGTTTGGAAGTCCGTCTCACGCTTAGACGTGTTTTATTTTCTGCTATTAATTCTAGTTTCAGTCGATTAAGGCTTATTATTATTAACCCTACTTATTATAGATATAGAGAAACTCAGAGGTACACACTAGATCTCGAATTTGTTTTATTTCAGTTTTATCCAGTTAAAACTAGTTTTATTTCAAATTCAAATTTTAGTCGTAAAACACGTTCTCACTTAGAACTGATTTTAATCAAATAATAATTTAACTGGTCTGCTTCAACAAGTTTTATCATAATTTTTACTACTCAAAACTTCCTGAAAAAAGACTTACTTCCAAATAATTCTAAACCTCAAAATAAGAGCGTCCGGATTCACTAACTAACTCATCGGGCGCTTGTGCACTACACGGAATTTTACTGACCGGCGGTCCGATTTTTTACGGTCCGACATGGCACGCCATATAAATGTATAGAGCGTTTGTGCACTATCCGTAATTTTACCGTCCGACATTTTACTTTTCCCTATTCCGGACCGTTTTTTTTTGAGTCTTAAAAAATAAATAATAATAAAATACAAAATATTTAAGTATTATATATAAGGAACATTTATTAATAAATTGATTGTATTTTATTAGTTAATATTCGAATAAATTAATAAACATGTACATATTTTATACGTACTTATATATATATTTTCATAACTACGATTAGTCTATCAACTTTAGTTTCAATGATATTTACCAAAACGTTCTAAATCCTAGTTTATTTACATATTTATGCACAGTTAAGTCTTTATACAAATATTTTATTATTATTTACATTATAATCTTAAAGGAAATAACTTCTAAGCGCTATCTCGTTTGAGCGTGATTAGTTATTGATTGGTTTGAGTCTTAAACAATAAATAATAATAAAATACAAAATAAATAAGTATTATATATAAGGAACATTTATCAATAAATTGATTGTGTTTTATTAGTTAATATTCGAATAAATAAATAAACATGTACATATATATATTTTCATAACTACGATTTGTCTATTATAATGTTATTTACCAAAACGTTCTAAATCCTAGTTTATTTACATATTTATGCACAGTTAAGTCTTTATACAAATATTTTATTATTATTTACATTATAATCTTAAAGGAAATCACTTCTAAGCGCCATCTCGTTTGAGCGTGATTAGTTATTGATTCAAAACTACCGGTATCTTATTGATATACAAGATGGCGCTATACGTATCTGCAGTTTTTTTATTTTAATTAAACTATAAAATAATTGTTTAATAAACTCTATTCTATCACAGAACACTATATTAGAATAATTATGTTAAATAACTAATCTAAAATCTCTTATCTTTTCAGTGATATAAAATTCGCAACGTTACTACCGAACAGTAAAATTCCGTGTAGTGCACAAACGCTTATCCGTTTTTTTCATTGCCAAATCGGACCGTAAAAAATCGGACTGCCGGGCAGTAAAATTCCGTGTAGTGCACAAGCGCCCATCAGCTTTATAATATTAGTAACAGCTTCTATATGTAATATTTAATATTATATTTTAGAATATTTTTACAGTACATACACTTATTTCTTTTTATACAAAAAATATTCTTATATTTGTTAAAGATGTCATTATTATTTGTGCACTGTTTGTAAAATAAAATTGATGGATAATTTTTTCTTGATGTTCAGCTTTTCTATATGAGCGAAAAAATACTCTTTTGAAAATCAAATCCAGCCGAGCATAAATCGATAAGCAGTACAAAACCAGGTTATTAATTATCCGGGATATACAGGTGAGGTTGATTTATACCATAATCCGGGTAAATTTATGACTGGGTAAGAAAAATGGTAAAGCTTTTCTTTAGAAGACGGATATGACGATATTAGGTTTAATATGACGGGTTTATTATTTGAATAAATGAAATATTTATTAAAGAATATTATTAGGAAGAGAAAAAGTGTGATACTTTATTTTATTGTAATTCTCCCGCCCGACTTTGCTCAGTTACGATTTACATAACAGGTAAGTCACTGCACGTGCCGACCAACTGTTTCACTATAAGTATTTGGTTGTTTTCGTGCAAAAACTGAAATAAGCATATCTTCTAAAGTCTTCATTTAAGTGAAATATTGTAAAGGAAAACTTTACTGGCCATTAAATCCTCCAAATAACTAACATATTTATCTCAACAGTTGAGATATAATAGTTACTATTATTTGTAATACTAAATTTGTGACCATAGCTTTGCATGTAATATTGTAGAATTAAAATTGCTATATATATATATATATATATATATATATATATATATATATATATATATATATATATATATATATATATATGTGCTTGGAGACAGTAGTATGGCCATTATTAAGCAGTAAAAGCAGAGAACATTTAGCCCTTAAATGTCTCACATTGGAGAATAGCTTCATTATTACTGACAAAATAGAGAAGAGTATATTTTCCGAATGGAAATACGTATTTTACGTAAAAAGTACTTTAGTAAAATCCCATCAGCTTTTTCAATCACTCCAGAATAGTAAAAGAAAGCATTAGTAATATAAAAGAAGGAATCAAATTAGATTATATCGATAGAAGATAGTAAATGATCTCATAAAGATTTTGTTTACCAGGTACGTAGGTACCTTCTATCAGAGACACGAATTTTTAGTCTGTGCTAACTTGTGACAAAAAAAAGTAGAATACTGGCTTTATACTCGTAATAATTGTATTAACATTTAGATATTCTATGATAACTAAACCACTCACGATTGACATTCAAATACTTTTCAAACAAAACAAATACCTACTCTTTATTGTACACAACCCGTAACTTGAAACTATCGTAAATGAAAAGAACAAATGTACAAGAGGTGACCTTATCGCAAAACAACGATCTTTAACAAACTAGAGGTAGGTAGAGAAAAAACTACATTCAGAACTTTAATTGACATTAATATTTTAAAAATTATATAGATCTGTTTGTGAATCATTTTAATGTGTCTATATTTGAAATTATTTTTTAAGATTAAAATCTGTCTAATTTTGGGATAGGTATTTTGATTAATTTACATTATATCCAGCATATTGAAAAAAATATCATGTTTTGGATATCAAATATGAGCATAAAATAAAAATTTAGATCAAATTTATATATCATTTAATCAAAATAAATAAATATCAATACCAAAATTAAAGAATATAGTTAAATTAATTGAAGGCGAATTAGCAACAGAGTTGTGAAAAAAGATAAAAGACTATTGAAGTGACACTACGATGGCTCAAAGTGTCATATTACAGGATTTTTCCAGTTCTATACTAATACTGTACAATAGCTACATAATATCATAAACAATATGCACCTCAGCTCAGTTGATGGGAAAACAACTTACCCAAGAAGGAAAAATAGAAAATCAGTATCTTGTTAAAACTCAGCATTGATTGTGTTAAAACAAGAGTTTTCTGAGTGAGCACAGTAAAGTTGATTAATTTATATGGATTAGTCACCTTAATGTTCCGAAAAAGTATGTCAATGCTATTCATTTAAATCTATTCCAATAATGATAAGACTATTTAGGTCACGTAACTTCGATTTGGGCTTGTTTGAATTAGCCTTCGATTATGAATTATTTATCACCATACTCCTTATCGCTTTTAAAAGAACGGTGCAAATGAATTGCTTTAATGGCGAATATATTCTTGAATTAAAATAATAGATTTTATTTTCTGTCCAGGATCTCGGTAATTTCATACCTGGTGCAAAAAATATTTTTTAATGTCGAAACGTTCTATCCTCTTCTTAAACAATACCACCTCATGTTATGACCGCCTGACCGAATTACTATTACCGTGTCTAAACTATCTATGTATATCATAAATATATAACTGAAGATAGTTTTGAATAGATAAGAAAATAACGTCTTTTTATAATGTCAGGAATTTCACAAGGTTTATTTTAGGTCCCTTCTTTTTCTTGTTTTTATTAATGACATTAACAAATGTGTCAAATATCACGGGTTTCTGCTGTTCAATAATGATCGAGAAAATATTATATCATCGTTAAAAATACGACCAACTAACATGCATATATATACACAAGAAGAAGAAAATTGATTATACTCCTACTGCTTAAATTACGATATCACACTAGTAGAAGATAAATGCCGCAACATAAAGAGTACAAAAAAATGTCACTTAGCATACTACATATAGCAGCCTATTTGGGATTCATTTATAATCCAAAAAAAGAATTTTTCTTTGCACCGACGATTATGTTCCCTTCATTTTCCCTAAGAGAATATGTTAAATATATACAAGTTTTACGACATTCGTTCTAGTGTAGGGGTGCTAGCGCGATAAATTCTTGTTTTCGGTCTGGGTGTACGTCCTTTTGTGTCTCCTCACCATGCCCCGGAGAGCATGTAAAGCCTTCGGTCCCATTTCTCAACATAAATACCTGATAGCGATAGTTATTTATGGTAGGGAAATTAGCTGCCAACCCACAGTGGAGCAGGGTAGTGAATGAAACTCCAATTATTCTCCTATATGAAGAATAGGTCTTTGCTCAGAATTTGCAATATGGTGGTTAATACAACGTACTTCTAGTGAAAATAGTAACTTAAAAGTTAATCGTATCACAGCATACACAGGTTCCCAGACCTTATTAAACCAATCAAATCATGCATCTTATCAGAAGCATTCTAGTTCGCCTCTATTGTTCTCATACTCTACGTTCTACGATCGCATTTGTTAGTAAATAGGTGATCTCATGCTTCTTTTAAAATATTTTATATAGTAAATATGACAAGAGTTTCCCATTTGTACCGCTTGTTACGAACTATCAAATAAGAAAATAAAGAATCCACTTAGCAGTACTTGATTCCAATTGGAAAAACACATTTGATCAAATAGCTACAAATTATTTTGTTTTCCTTGTAATCTCATAAATCAACACAAAATGGCTTTTTTTTCATGTTGTTAACGCATAATATTACTATAAAGCCTCCTGTGGTTTTTTGTTTGTTGTTTATTTATGTTTTACTTATAAGAAATTTCAAAGAAAGCACGTTTTATTTGTATTGAAAATAGCTGTAATTTTTTTAATCATATATTCCTGCTGTCTGTCATTTCTACAAATATACGAAAAATTTGGTCAGTGTGTTTTTTTTTACAATTTGCTCATCTTAATAGGAAAGTCTATGAAAGCTTTAAAGATAATATATATCGGTTTTTTTCCGACCGATTAAAAATATTTGTACAAATACAAAGCGGAAATCGAAGCCGCGACCGCTGACGTTGAGCCGACTACTCGAAAAACTACACCAGAACGGTCGTGAGTCTTCACATCAGTTATTCAGTCAGTCAATAATATCTTAATCATATTCGTTACTGAAAGCAAAATAAAATACTAAAAATTATTAATTTTTCCATAAATCTTTCTTAAAGTATTAATAATTGATTAAATTTTTTCTTTAATTTAACTATTAAATAAACTAAATATGAGTGAAAAATTTCTGCTTCCTTTTCTTAAATCAACAAGAACGATGCCTCTGGATTGTTTGTGGAAAATTATAATCTTAGAACTAAAACAACTTTCTATATTATTCTTGTTAGATTTGCTATAAAAATTAGAAGTAAGTGATGTTAAATATATTTTAACATGCTTATTTACTTTGATCTAATTTTGGAAGATACTTTAGTAAATCTCTAAACTTCGTTTTATCTTAGGTTTTGTAAAAGTCGCAATAATTAGAGGAGAAATGAGATTTTTAACTGCTTTTTAAACCTGCTATTATTATCATAATTAAGAAAGAAAATTTTTATCATTATTATTAATACTAGATATCTTTCGCATTTTCACATTAATAAAGTTTCAGTAAAATCCAGGTTATTTGTAGTTCTTTAAATATAGCTCTCACCATTGCTAGCAGTGCAACTTGGAGGTTGTTTGAAAGGCCCAGAGTCAGAGACCACGTCTCAGATCCGTATGTCTTCACTAGTAACACACACTGGTCGAAGGCTTTCGACTTCAGACACTGAGGTTAACAACACGTAAAAATTTTTTAATACATAAAATATTTATTCGTAAATGTTTCTACGCTTAAGATTACGTATAATTTAAATTCAAATAAATTTATTTCAAATTATTTCAAAGTCAAAGATTTTTTTACGTAACTTGTATGACAATAAAATGTACCTGGTATTGATTTCAGAGATCTCGAGAAACAGACGTGAAACTTGTAAAGTTAGTGCTCGTAAAAAAGTTTTTAGGACCCAATGCTGCGTACAGATTGTTGTAATAAAATAGTTTAGATATGTCGCATCAGTATTGTGAAGACTCTCACGTATTCTAATACTACCAATACTCCGTAGCAAAGTGTCTAATGACAAGGACTTTTCTAATGAAAAACCTGTGACATGAAGTATTAATGCCAGCTTAAGATGAGCTGTACGTTTAAGGGTTCCTTTACATTTTGAGTTTATTCAAGTTATTTTTTGACCTATTACTATGAGTTACGATGTTTATAATTTATGAACTGTAAATCCAAAAACTTATGAAAATAATATATTATGGAAATATTTAAAATATATGCACTCTAATAAAAAAAAAATCGAACTACGGCTTAATAAATTATAACTAAATACACACTTTTACTTTAGTCCCCTCTCCCAAGAGAACTGTGCTGAATTTCAAGATAAAAATGTTTTAGCTTGTAGTGAGAACTCAAATCATGCCCAGTTTTATTTCAATTCATTTTATACTTTTGGCAAGATATGCGGCCAAAATACCGACAGAGAGACAAAATATTATGTACTTTATTATAGAGTAAGTACCTACCCTTTAAAAACAAATTTCAAAACATCATCAATATACAGCTATTGATCTGAACTGAACGGAATAAGCCTGTAAACAATCTAATGCTGGAAAAAGGTCTCGTCTCCATATAGAAGAAGGTTGGAGCATAATCCGCCACGCTGCTCCACTGTGGGTTGACGGATTATTTTCCTACAAAGAGTAACGGTCGCTATGAGATATCTATGATAACGACCAGGACCGACGGTTATACGTGCTCTCAGATTCAAGGTGGGGAGACCCACAAAGTCTTACACCCAGACCAGAAACAAATATTTACGACCTCTGGCGTTAAAGCGACTATACGCACCACTACACCAGAACGGTCATCGGATCTGTTGCAGTTTATTACAAGTATAGACTTTCTAATATAAATCTACATTCTAAATAATAAAAAATAAAAAGAAGCGGAATAAAATACTCTATATTTAATAATACTAGTACTAATAATAAAACTAGTACTTGTTTTTTTTAGCGCGTTAGTCTTACAAATTATTAAAGTGGTTTCATCTAACTGTAACACTAATGGACGCAAGTTTGATCTTTTTGTATATAGTATTGGGGGCAAACGAGCAGTTGGAGCCTTTGGTGACTACGCTAATGCAAGTCCGGAACGTTTATTTATTTTTGTTTTATTATTATATTATTGATGGAAGTCGCAGGTCATCACACTACGTTTCATAGAAGTTGAGCAGTGACCAAAATATTAATCAATATAATAACAACAACTTAAAATTAATAATACTTCGACTAATCAGATTTTCCATCGGTGATATTTGGGAAACTATCGAAAATAACGAATTTCCGTTTACGTTTTCAGACTCAAGAGGATTTGGTCGGAACAACTTATCCAAAATAAATAAATTGAATTTTAATAATGAAGTTAAAAATAAGTAAACCAATTATTGATTATTATTATAATAGCGTATATTCTGTTATGTGAACTTCTAGCATCTATACGAGTATTAAAACAATGGTTCACATATTCTAGCAAATTAAAGAGTCTAAAAACTGTTTCATTCTCTTTCTCCCATATATTACTTTGAGGGAAGTTTGTTTTCATACATTTGCATGTAAGTTTATTATATAATGCAAAGAATACTAATAAGAGATAGCATTTTTAATACGCAATAGCATATATAATATATATACAATGTATATATATATATATATATAGAAACCGTTACATAGATACCTATGTAACGGTTTCCTGAATGTGATTTTTACCCCCTTTAAAACGTCAAAAATTAAATTAACAGTGTGATTAACAAAACGAAATAGTGTGAATAATTTTTATAATTGACGACGCGTTGGCGCAGTGGTCACAGCAACTGGCTGATGCGCTAATGGTCGCGGTTTCGATCCCCGCACATGACAAATATTTATATAGGCCATACAGATGTTTGTCGTGGTCTGGGCGTTTTTGCTTGTGTATTGTGTGTGTTTCCGGACCCCCGACAGGATTCACATCCTACTGGGGGCCGTTGAGTGTGAGACGTTTATTTTTATTTTTTTATAATATTTTATTGACAAATATTGGTAAAAGTAAAGTCAGTATGGAAACATCTTAAAAAAACACCTCACATTTTTTTTACAATAAAATAAATCAAACCATTCTTAATTTAAATTTATAGAAAATTATTTCCTGTACTGTATCCGCCTGTAACTACAACTGTAACACTGCAGAGCGAAGTCCTCTTCTCCATATAGAAGAAGGGTTGGACTTTAATCCATCACGCTGCTCCACTTCGGCTTGGCGAATTTTATTATTTCCCTATCATAAGTAACGATCGTTATCAGTACGTCTACCTCTATTACTCGTCTATGAGTTTCCGAGACGATACACGTTAGCGAGTGTAGTAGACAATTTGTATGGAAAGTTGAGCAGCGCCTCTAACGGATACTATCATTACTATTGCGTTTCTATAGTTTACTACTGTAGTTATGTCATGTGCGCTTGTAACAAAAACTCATGGGAGACGTACAGGTGTCTACGATAACAATCGGGACCGACGGCGTTACGTGCTCTCTGATGCACGGTGGGGAGACCCACAAGGACATACGCTTACGGAAATAAATATTTATACAAATACAAATATCTGTCCCGAGCGGGAATCAAACCCTTGACCGCTGGCGCACACATAATTTGGGGAATAGGTACAAAAAAAAGTGCTATTCGGCTTATAGCTTATTTCAGTCTCTTTCAGGCAACAATTGTTATATAACTTTGAAGTACAATGTCGGCAATACTGTAAACTACTAACAATATATAAAATATTGGCTATGTAATAAATAAATTTATAATTTTGGCCCCTTAATTCTGGTCGACGTTTCCACTTTCCACATTTCCGCAAAAAAAGGCTAAAAAGGTAGCCCCGCTATTTCCTTTTACCCGACATTAAAAGCCTCATAGTATGCCATTAATGTATTTTATAGCAAGGGTTAAACCCGACAATGAAGGATGTACTTGACATTTCAAACCCTACGTCATTTTCCACTACACCTGTGGGAATAGCGACCCCAAGTTTGAACATATGTCTCATACATACACATACATTTCATTTATTGTAATGAAAGCATTATTGTATAAATGAATACAATATTGTTTCGAATGAACGTATTAAATGTTTTAGCGTTTGCTTTAATATAATGTAAGAAAATTGATTATCTGATAACCTTATCACATTAACAATTAATTAATAATAATTGTTTTTTTATAATGTAATAGACTTCAATTCCTTTAAATATATATATTATAATATATGCAAGTTTATTAAGATACAATCTATTCGTTGATAAAAGTAGGACTATTATTAAAACCGCTTTAATTCGGCGAAAATATATAGAGTTAACTTATTCATTAATATATTATAATATGTGGCTAATAATTACTTCTAGGATATTTGTAATGAAAATTTTGAGTAGTACGTACAATATTAACTAGAATGTAATAATAATGATAAATACTATTAAATAGTTCGTAGATAATTTCCTCAGTTATAAGAATATCGTACATTATTTTCTAAATAAAAAATATAAATAAAAAATAAAAATTATTCTTAAAAAATATAGTCCTTTGAAGCCTTTGTCTTCCCACTTGTTAGAAAAAAATTAGAACCACTTAGAATCATGTTAATTTTACACAAATTCAGTAGAACTATAAGAGCCTTAATTCAAATTTTCATTATAAATGTGGTAAAAAATCCAGCTTTCATATACTTAGATAAGCGATTTTTTTTAATGGTACTATACATCTATAGGCTTACATGCGCCTATATCTTTTTCATTTAATTTATTCGATTGTTACATAGACAGGCATTTTTACTTAGCAAGTTTAAAAAAATAAGTACTTAGAAACTAGACTTAGTATCTCTAGTCCCTATGACGAAAGTCCAAACTGACCGCTTATATTCTAATATATATATACACAATTTTTTATGCTACATACATAAGTATGTATGTACTGTGTATGTGTTTATATTTAAAAAAATAGTACATACTTTTATTTTCATTCAATCGATTTATAACATACATATTAACGACACAAATAGACTGAAAGATAATTCAAAACCGTTTTTAAATCGTCATTTTACAAAAACACATTATACTGAAGCTATCACCGGATTCAGAATATATACCGAGTAGAACCGGTAACAAATTTTCAACAATTACTATTTAAATAATTAAAGGTTTAAAAAACAAAAAGCGGCCTCAGGATTATACCCACATGTACAAACTTTTTTTTTGTTTTTGTTGATTTCCTTAAAAAGCGCTAAATTTATTCCGATAAAACTTCTATGAGACCACCTCTGAATTATGACCTACTGACTAAAAAAAATAAACATCAAAATCGATTCATGATTGACGGAATAATCGCGTAACAAACATACCTACAAAAAAAAATTGGTCGAATTGAGAACCTTCTCCTCCTTTTTTGAAGTCGCTTAAAAATTGATAATACATACTTCATTTTAATAATAATAAATTTAGTAATAATATCCTGCATAAAAGTCAGAGTTACTTAACCCACACATCTTCGTCATTAGTCTGTAATACACATAAACAAATATGATTTTTGTCGTACTTACCTCTGTGCGTAATATTCAAAGAATGCCACCAGAATTTCAATGGATCTAGTCATTGCTGCCCACATTTCATGCGTTTTGCATTTTGACAGTGACGACATAGGCAGTCTCGACTGACCGTCAGACATTACACATTATAATTAATCACTTTAAAAATTCACATTTAATTTATTCAATAAAAAAGTTTCAATTCTGTTATCATTGTTAAAGTAGAATATTAAATAAAGAGCATCAAGGCTCTTCGCGATAGCGTAATCGTAAAAAGACGTATCTACGTTACTATAACGCCTACGCTTTTGTCTGTAGTAGCACTGTGCAACAGGTAACAATTATTTACATAGACAACACTCTTAGTGTATGATTTTTTTTTATTTTTTATAATTGGAAATAAAATTGACACGTTATTCAAATTCGTATCATCACATTCGATTTTTGAATTCGATTTGACATTAAATTTTATTCTTTTCTGCTTCTGACGAACGTACGCTTGTATCGGCCAGCGTTGTTGGACTGAGGAAGAATCGGATAGCGCATGCCCTGGTGAAATACCCAACCAATTTATTCGACCTTCCCGTCCCCTCTATACTGGATGTATTGTTGGTACTCAGGGGTGTTTGTTTACAAGCTTACAGGTCTAGGTATGTTGGATGGATTGGAGAAAATTATACATAGCAGTAGACGCTTTGTAAAAGAGAATCCACAGTTGGTTTGACTTTAGATACCAATTTATAAAAGTCTTTTTACTTTGATACTCTATACTAGACATGATAAAGTATCAAGTTTTAACGCGTTAATCTTAGGATCAATCTTTTTTTTTTTAGTTTTTCATAGAAAGCCTCTTTTTTGTTAACAATTTAACGTCACGTTAGGACTTTTAGAAAGAAAGCAATAAATGTCGAGCAATTTGACATGTAACGAAGCTTATTACCAGAGAAACCATTGAGTATATCTAATATTCTTTAAATAAGCTCTATTAATAAAAGGTTTTTTTTAATAATAAATTATATACATTGTTAAAACAGGCTGGTTATACAATTTTGTTAAAAAAAATGCAATTTCACTGCCTTTCCGTCTGAAATTAATTTAAATAGAACGTGATAAAAATTCGTCACTTTATTTTTGAATAAATTATACTTTGTTATGAAGGAAATTAAAAAGTTTTCTAGGAAAAGTGTCGCAGGTGTAATTTTAATAAATGGTTATTTGAAGTACGATATTCTGTTGAATTTCTTTAAATTCTTTGGATCTTATCATATTGTCACCGGTGTGAGGGATGCGCTGTGCCGCGCTCCCTGTTTGCATCAGACTTTAACACCTTATGTCTCTGGATAGGCAACACATAAATGGGTTGCCTGGGCTAGTTCCAGGTAAACTGGTTTATTTTCATGGGCGACGTTAACCACTTACCATCAGGTGGAACGTCTGCCAGTTTGTCTATTCACTTAACATAAAAAAAAATATCGTTTCGAAATTACCAATATATTTTTCTGTCAATATAACATAATAGGATATTATCAAATTGTTTGACAATTTTCATAAAATTTGTATAGTGCCCGTGCTAACTTTGTCAATATCACAAAATAATATAATTCTGAAAAGCTCTATAGCTAATAAGTGAATCTTCTAAGAATTTCCACCTTCATATGCGTGTTTCACGCCAATTTTGATTTGGGTCGATTTAAGTTTACCGTCAGATAAAAATTGGTCTGGTTATGTGAGATTGATAAATGAACCATCTTACACTTAACGGCTCATAGTAAAATGAGAATTCTGCATCGAAGTTCCAGAAACGTACAACAGAGATAAACGCCCAGACCTTGTCAGACATCAGTATGGCATAGGCAAGTATAGTTTTTATAGTACAAACATTTGTCATTAGTGGAGATCGAACCCGTGGCTTTAGCACAAGAGCCAACAGCTGTGACCCCTGCTCCAATCCGTCGTCAAGTTAGTGACTGGATGTGACCGATACTAAACTTTCCAGCGATATGAATAATCTCATTGTTACTTAAATGATAATAGTTTACCGGACATTGACCTATTACGTAACTAGCGCGATCGCGATAAATCGCTGTGGTACTGAATACAACTAGCTGAGCTTCAATTAGTATTGAAATTCGACATCACAGCGATTTCTCGCTATCGCGCAAGTTACGTAATATCCCATGGAATGTGATCGGCAATGTAGAGTGAATCTGTTGTTATTGAATGAATAATAAATTCAAAACCATTGATAAATCATTCTTGTCTTTAGGGATATAAAACGATTTGAGTGAGAGACGATAACTTTAGAACTTATTGGATAATTTTAAATGACAAGTTGGACACTGGAACAGCTCGCTTCGCTTTTGTTCAGAAAAATATTTTTCAAATATTTTTCTTCTTTCAAATTAAAAACAACTAAAGAGTTGACTTTTTAGTGGTCGTTAATTTCTGTTAAAACTGTCACAGGCTACTTCTTCAATACTCTTTTGCAACAGCCGGTTAATATCTCACTGCTGGGCAAAAATTTCCTCTTTTACTGTATTTTACTGCTGTACTGTATCAGCTTGTATACAACCCACTGCTGAGCGAAGGCCTCTTCTGCATATAGAAGAAGGGTTGGAGCTTAATCCACCACGCTGCTCCACTGCGGTTTGGCGGATAATATCCTTATCATGAGTAGCGATCATTACCAGGTGTCTATAATAACAACCGGGACTGACGGCTTTACGTTCTCTCCGGGGCACGGTGGGAAAAGGACCATACCATACATAAGGACATATACCCAGACCGGAAACAAAAATTCGCACAAATACAAATATCTGCCCCGAGTGGGAATCGAACCCGCGATCGCTGGTGTTGAGACGACTACTGGGACAACCATGTAACAGAACGTTCGTAGTATTTCTTTTGTTATTCAAAAAATAATAAATAGTGTCCCCTCTCTGACTCAAATTATCTATGAAAACAACGTTAATCGAAAATGTCAATGATTAGTAAATAAATATAGATATTTTACGTATAGGTAGATATAATAGAGAATAGAAACGTTATATTTGTATTGCAAATAATAAATTATTAAGATATTGCACTTATGGACTTACATGGTTATTTACCACTTTTAGCTTAAAAAAACGTGTATTATGATCTCACTTTTCTCTTTTATTTATTTTCTATTTGCTGCTAAACTACACACTGCACAGCAGGTTGGCTTATATTTTCTACTGTACTTTTGTTTGTATAATCAACTTGAAAACCCACGCGTCCTCAATTGCATTGATGTTTATAGACGACGCAAAGATGACGCTACAGATAACGCTTCTGTACCTATGAGTGTGCTGTATATTTACTATTCATAATCTTTATCAATTCATTTAAGCCAGTCTACCTAATAAAAACATATTTTAAAAAAGGAATATCATGTCGTCAGGGTATCTTAAAAAAACATACTTAACGCATTTTACGCACGACACTATAAACAAGTATGCTTAATTAAAAAATCAAAAGCCGGACTGCATAAAATACTCTTATTATAAACTAAAAAGAATAAAACAATTTACTATCTTTCATTTGATACCCATATTGCTACAGTAAGAAAAAAAATTCAACTCCCCCACTCATTCCACCATTTGCGGGCGCCATTTTGAAAATTTATATAGCCTATGTCACTACTACAATTTAGACAAATCCAACGACACCTCATATGTCAAAAACCGTCCAGCCGTTTGGTCTGTAGGGCGTGCCAATGAAATGGACATACATACATACATACATACATACATACATACATACATACATACATACATACATACATACATACATACATACATACATACATACAAACATACATACATACACTCGAAAAACATAACCCTCCTTCTGTCGCAGTCGGGTAAAAAATCATAAACGATACAGTACACGGATTGAAGCGTGACGACAATAATAACTTTATTTCGTATAAAAATTTGTAACAATATAAATTACAAAGGATCTTAATTAGTGAACATTCCATGTATTGTTTTTTATTGCCTGAAAAATTATTTGATTTCTAATCCTATTTGTGTTATTGAAATAACCTGTGCTAAGAATAATTAGCCTGTTTCCCTATAATATAAAATAATGTTATAATAAATCCGTGTGAGTGGAAATATTTTGGAAAGACACTTAAACACTTTGATTGAACAATTTAATTAGTAGGTATTTTATAGGAACAGTTATTTAACCAAATTCTTAAAGTTCAGTCAGAAAAAGAGACCATTTTATGTGTTTTAACTTAGTTATATTAGTTAATACCGTCCTATATCAATCCTGCCTATCTTATCCAAGGTCATCGAATCACTGGTTCACGACCAACTTTACTCCTATCTGTCTCAAAATAACCTTCTCTGTCCTTATCAGTCCGGTTTTCGTGCCTCTCATAGCACGGTTGGGGCACTGCTGAATATCACGGAGGATATCCGTGGTGCAATGGATAACACCAAGCCTACCGCGATGGTCCTGCTTGACTTTAGCAGTGCTTTCAACTCGGTTGACCTTGATATCCTTATTGGTACTCTCCGCGCGGTCAACATTTCTCCTACTGTTATAGACTGGTTTCACTCTTACCTCTTCGGACGCCAGCAGTGCGTGAAAACTAACGATACATCATCAGATTGGTTGGATCTCGTTGCTGGTGTACCTCAAGGCGGCGTACTATCCCCTTTGCTGTTTTCTATATTTATTAATAACATATCAAAAGTCATTTCTTCTCCCTTCCATCTGTATGCAGATGACTTACAATTATATCGACACTTTGAGCTGACTGAGTTGAATGAGGCTATTAATATCTTAAACTCGGACCTTGTTGAAGTCCAGTCGTGGGCAGAATCTTTTGGCCTGCTTGTGAATCCTAGAAAATCTCAATGTATAATTTTTGGTAGCAGTAGACTGAGGAGCAAAATCGACTGGAACTCAACACCTATGGTTCATTTTTCTAGCGTCCCAATCCCATACTGCGATAAGGTGAAAAACTTGGGCCTAATTATGGACTGTAACTTGACCTGGGTAGCTCATGTCAACGAGGTCAGCAAACGAATGCATCATACCTTTCACTCTCTCAAGCGTCTCCAATTTTTTCTCCCTTTCAGAACCAAGATTATGCTTGCTCAATCGCTCCTTCTCCCCATACTTGATTACGCCGATGTGTGCTATTTAGATGTGACTGAGGAGCAAATCAACAAATTAGAGCGTCTTCAAAATCTCGCTATTCGCTTTATTTTTGGCTTACGTAAGTATGACCATATTTCAAACTTTCGTGCTCAACTTAAGTGGCTCCCAATCCGCCTTCGCCGTGATATGCACATCCTTTCGTTCCTTTTCAAAATACTTAATGACCCTAACTCTCCTTCATATCTCCGTTCACGTTTCCAAATTCTTCCTACTCCCTCACGTTCCAGGCGGCCTTGCATCACTACAATGCTCGATATACCTAAAAGCAATACAAAGTTTCTTTTTCGCTCTTTTTCTGTATATAGTGCACGGCTTTGGAACAAACTTCCTAAAGACATCCAACTTAGTCCCTCAGCTAATTGTTTCAAAAATAAACTGAAACAACACCTTCTTACTCAAATTATTCCGAAATCGTCATAATTTCTATGTATATATAGATATAATATTTATGTATGTTTATAAAAGTATTTATGTAAATAGTAGTATGTACCTATGTATATAGATAATTATCTATAATACTATCTAATATATATTGTATGAAATTTTATATATAATATTTAATTAAATAATAATGTTTAAGTATCTGTGTATTATTTATAATATGTCTACAGCACGTTTTTTTTAGCCTGCTTATAACACTTTCTCACTACCGCAGGTTGGCTGGAAGAGATCTCTTTTAGAGATAAGTCCGCCTTTGCACACAAAAATTGTAACCATTTTGTTTACTGTTGTCTCTTAGTGCAATAAAGAATATATATATATTTCAATACTTGTCAAAATTGTTCAGTCAATTCTAATCGATGTCATGAAGCACGATAATAATCGCTTACTTATAACAACAATTGCTATAAGTCTAAAAGTTTGTTCTCTCAAATTTGAGATGTCAAGCACCTGTCACTGTATACAAAATAGTATATTACGTCACTAGGGAGGGAAGTGTTACATTGCAACCCGCATCTTTGTTCCCCAAGCTGAAGGCGAAGGGAATTAAATTCGGGGTTGCGATGTATCACTTCCCTCCCGTGTAAAGTATACAATTTTTTATAACGATAGGATCGAATGTTCGGTTGTAATTAAAATAGATAAAATAGTATTTGATTAAAAGTCTATACCGGATTTTATCGCATTTATTCAATTTTTTTTGAATAATAATGTATTGAATAAACGCGATAAAATCCGGTATAGACTTTTAATCAAATGAGTAAAATTCTCGTAAATATAAGAGAACAGTAAGATAAAATAGTAACTGTTAGGTTTTTTAATTAATTTACTCATACATTTGATATTCTTGATGAGTCGCGTATCCTAGCAACGCGTAGTTATAACACCAGTATGAGCATATGAAATTAATTAAGTGAAAAATAAAATTAAATAATGAAATGTAAAATAATAAGAGATTAGTGTTATGCTGTGTCACATACGAATTATTACAGGAAAATTGTGAGATTAAACTATGCGATCTGTCATAGCTTTGACATTTGAGACAATATATTTGCATCGGGACGAAAATTAACGCATGCCCTCTAAAAATTATTCATCACTTGGCCGGGTGACAATGTGGCACTTTCGTCCCTAAAATTACAATCAAAAATCGAACTTTCGATCCAGGTGTTATAAAAAATATTTGTTTTCAAATCATAAATATATATATATAGTATATAGTACATATAAAATTTTACATTAACCAGTATGGAAATAGGGCAAAGAGTTGTACATCATCAATTCACCTACCACATATCGATAAGGCTTCAGTTCAATCAAACTCGAATGTTATGTAAATTATACAGTACTCTACATACACTCTACGTTTGCTTTTCAATTTAATTTTATTTAAAATACTAGACGTTCCACGTGGTTTTATTGATATTTCCCAAATGGTTGACATTTATTATTAGTTAGGTCTGTCAATTAATAGCATGAAATTTTACAGTCAACCTAGTGGAATGTGTCTTTCTTACGTTCTACATCTACGTAACTGTCCTTTTCCTTGCTCGTAATGATCTTGACTCTTAGATAAGACTAGATAGCTTCAAACCCTTCTGCTTAGTAAAAATATTTGGAATAGTTACGCAACAACAATATTAATTAATGGATTTGCAGGCTGAAGTGGCAACGAGTAGGGCACATAGCTCGCAGAACTGACGGCCGATTGAGCAGACAGGTTCTCGAGTGTAGACCACGTACCGGCAAGCGCAGCGTCGGACGGCCGTCCGCGATGTGGACTGATTAGAGCTGCGTTGATCGATCATTCGTGGCGACCCGAGTCGATCGCGACCCATAGGCATAGTGATCGAGTCACAAAGACTCGATCACTTCGATCACTCGATCATTCGAGACTCAATATTGTATTATATCTCTTAGGTACTTCACGAATATATATAGGGTTAGGTAGGTATCTAGAATCTACAGTAGACATACCTGATACGTAGTTATAGTTAGATGTAGGACAAATAACTTTTTTTTTTTAAGGAAGAAAGTTCCGATATAGTTATAAAACTTAAAAACTAATTTATATCCAATAACCACAAAAATAATTTATACACACACGTTATTACTTTATAATTGTACTTGAAGGCATTAAATGATATTACTTAAACCGCCTCCAAATTTAAAGAAAAATAACACAAAAATATTATACATACGGTAAATTACGCGTGAGCGACACGTCTTCGCGACCCACGACCCACGACCTACCGCGAACCAGTGCGGCGCGCGGCGGCGGTGGGCGACCCGTCGATCACAAAATGATCGAGTCGTTTCTACGGTCATGATCGAGTCACTCGCTCGCGGGTTGTGATCGAATCAAAGTGATTCGATCGATCGCGATTGACACAGGTCTAGGACTGATGACTTGAGGAAAGTCACCGGAAGCCGAACCGAAGCAGAACCGATCGCTCTGGAGGTCGATGGGAAGGCTTAGGTTCAACAGTGGACATCCAATGGCTGATATGACGATGATGATGATGAATATTAAGTTGCTGACATAAATATTGTTAAAAATTTTATAAGTTGCTATAAAAAATCTAATCCTGACTGTTCTACAACAAATTAAATTTTAAATTGATTCCTTAATGTATCGTATGGAGCAATTTTTAGCAATGTTCACTGCGGTAGCGTAGTCGTGACTTCCGTATAATACAGAAATGTATATAAAGTTGGTAAGCTAATGTTTCAACACGTTATGAGCCCGCGGCGGGCGCGGTACAACAAAAAGGTTTTAAAATATATTTAAAAATTCATCTCATGTTCGAAACGAGAGATAATATCCTGATGAAAAATGTTTCGGAAAATTTTGTCTGACATGCATATCCTCACTAGGTTGTGGATGAAGCTACAATATTAACAAAATCTATACCATAACAGAAGACAATATTACCCAACAGGAAGGAAATTTACTGTTACATCAATCATTATACAATAAAAGGACGTTTGACTACAGAATATCCAGCAATGTAAAATATATTACTTGGCGACATAAAGCCTAGTGGCTTATTGATACGACTGTTACTAGAGCTTTCACAACTTTCTTTCTGATTCCTCAGCGTCGCTTCGAGAAAATCTTACACTTGAAAACAGATAAAATAAATTTAACAGCAAGAAAACTTAGAGATTTGCTAGTGATTGGTTTTGTTTGTTATTTCTTCATTTCCCGTAAACTAAAGTATAGTACTAAGTATATCTTATGCAGTTTTGAAGCTTACTAAGGTTAGACTCAAAACTGTTTGATAGGCTAAGGTCTACCATACAACGTAAAAAATTAACAAAACCGATAATATCGTCAAGCAAAAAGCCAATAACAACGTGCAGACATGTGTGGGAACAGTTTAAGACAATGTTCATACCTAAAACTAATAACAAAGCTTAAAGACTGGTTTTTTATATATTAAAATTTCCACTAGTTTATATTTTTGCCTTTTTATTTTTTATATTATACATATATCGTTTGATGTACAGTAACGAGTATTATTGGCCCGGTACTGTATTTCATAGTAGTTAAATTTTAAAATATAACTACATTCAAGCAATAAAGACAAGAGACAAACGAGAAACATCCGGCTTGAAGGACCAGTGGCAACTTAACTGAATTACATTCAGGCACAACACGTCCCAGAAATATAACTCCTAAGATTTGTTTTATTTCCTAAAGACTTACATTACGTATTGGACTTGTTAGGTCTACTTAGTAACAAAGCGCTCGATACCTTCCTATACTACATACAATTACAATAAAATAAGCATATAAATAATTCAATAGTTTGCATAGAGCCTTCTTACTTGAGGAAAAATGCGGGATTATATCACCTAACTTCAATAAAGCTAATACAAAAGTCTGATTTTATCTGAAAGACATTTTCTTAAGAATCAGTAATTTTTAATATAAAAGTACTTAGAAATATAATAGTGTTGGCTCGGTTTCACAACAGTTACCGAAGGTTAAGTAAAAGGTTAAATAATATAAATAATATATCGAAATTATTTCAAGTGTATTAGTAAAAATTTCTAGTAAGTAGTAGTAGTCAATGTGATGAATTTCGATATATGATTAGGGTAGGCTCATCCATTCCTAAACACGGCCAAAATACACTCAGGCACTAAATACGGCCTAGTGAAACGCTTTTCGGTGAAAAGCGTCTTCTTTTCCTTGTAAACGGTTGATTGTCTCCTGTCTCCCTCTGCTGTATATAAGGATAACCTAATGCATGGAACTCTACCCTTAGCGATCTTGATTCGCATAAGAATAGCTTTGCAATTGAAATTAAACACACATTCATAAAATTAAAAATAAAAAGGAAACTTTTAACAAAATATGTACAAATAATATCAAACAAAATCCTATAAAAGCTATACAAGGAACAAGTCTAAACTAGATTTACTAGTTGCTAGAACAAAGTATGAAATTGAAAATTGAATTCGAAACACAATTGTATAAAAGTTTACCTAAAGATGTAACTAGCTTTAAGTTCTTTAAAGTTATTAAATTATATATCACAGCTGTTTTTGATTATTCAGTTATTTTACTCTATCACTGTCGTTTATGTGTATGAACATTATATTAATCCAGCAGTATCGCGAAGGTTACAATAATTTTACAGCCATCGAATCAATTTGTCTAAGTTTAATTTTTGTTTAGATTTTTCCATTTTTTTTTTTGTGACGCAGGGGAATCCATTTACGGATGATATCCAGGAAGCCCGGGTCGGCAGTCCTAGACCTATGTCGAACTCGACAGTTTGGGAGTGCAATACCGTACTAAACCCCTGCAGGAACCTTCAGCCGCTTTAATTGGAGGGTCCCGGATCTGCAGGCAACAGGATCCCTCCAGCGACAGGCTGACCTCGGCGAAAAGGCCAGACTTCTCCTCCATGGGGACTGTCCGGTTCACCTCTGAACAGTACAAACGACGCCAACACAACAACACGACGCCGTGTCTAGCAGCAGCCGAGCTAGCAGGTTCCCATCCCGGCCCGATGTTTAGATTTTTCCATAGTCAATGATAAGTAGCCAAAATTATAAATCGTATGTGCGTTCTTCATTATATTATTCAATATAGCTTTTTACTGAGATTTTCTAAGTATACTGGGTATACTAAGAAAAGTGAATCTTTTTTATTTATATATTTTGTAAGCAATCAGTTTTTTTAAATATTATTTGTAACTGTTTAAGCAATGAGTTATGCTAATTTTGTTTATATTTACATGTGTTATTTAGGTAATATATTTATATTTATTATAAATAAACTATTTTCATATATCGTTACATAATTTTATTTCTAAAAGCAAATAAACAGGTGTAAGTTGCAATTTTCAAGGTGACTTAAAAAGGAATATGAATATGATATTTCAAATAGATTCGTCTCTTCTTATAACGAGTAATTGGATAAGTTTTTTAGGGATCTATTTGAAATGTTAATGTAATCTTATAACAATCACACTAAATTTTCTTAGGCTCAAATCCTTAAATTTATGTGAAAGTAAATGACTTCGAAGTTTCATAATGGAATGAAAGGTAATGTAACATCTAATTTTTTGTCAATTTTTTTTAGTATATACCTAATACATAACACAATACATAAGTGTTGAAAAACAATTGAATCAATACCGTTACAGGTTCAAATCAGGACACGCCCTGACGACTTTTCCGAGTGTTACGTTTGTCTTTAATATTCACGTTGTGTTCATCATCGGTAAGGTCAAATATGCTAAAAAACCTGCAGAAAAAAAAAAACATTTGGAGGAAATACTGAGGCGCATATATCTTCCAACTTGCAGTTGAGGAATGTGATAGATAAAGCTCCAACACTTCTGTCTTTCTCTTTCATACCTTATGAGGCAGTTCTGCAGTGGGACATTTAGAAAGTGTTACAAAAAAAAAAAAAACGGTATAAGTAAACTTACTTCCTTCAGTATATGTTTTTGTTTTACTCTACTGTCTTACAAACTTTTGTTTCTTGTTCCGTTTTCCATGTTGTTGTTATTTTCCATTCGATAAATTTTTCCAATACCCTGAGATTTGAAGTTTGAGTTTTCGAAGTTTTCGCATAGTCTTTTGTTCAGCTTCTTTTTTAAATTAACAGTTTGGCTTTATTACGTCAAAAGTAATTATGATGATGATGACGACGATACACATGTAGACCATAAGTAAATTAAGACGTGTTATTCTTTTAGTTTTATTTGAGCGATTCTTTTAAATATTTTCTATACATTTATAAAATATGACTAGTGAGCCGCCCTGGCTGCATATATATATATATATATATATATATATATATATATATATATGTACGGGGTATATATATGTACTTAAACCTTCCTCATGAATCACTCTATTTATTGGTAAAAACCGTTTGAAAGTCCGTGCAGAAGTTTTTGAGTTTATCGCGAACAGACAGACAGATAGACAGACAGACGCGGCGGAGGACTTTGTTTTATAATATGTAGTGATAGTGATAGTGAAGTGATGGCTTATGAAACACATTGATCTTGTCAGTAAGACTATTGTGACTATAGTTTTAACTCCACAAAGCTATGTCCAGTGCCAGATTTAGAGTAGTGGAGGCCCGGGGCAACGGAGGAGTGGAGGTCCCTTGATCTGAAATTGATTTTTTTTTTTTTGTAGAAAAAATATGACGACGAAAAAAAAGTCGTCGCGATCTCACATCAATATAATGTTATCGCTGCCGGGTGGACATATACGTAAAAAAAAAGATCGTCATCGATAAAAAAAAGGTCATCACCTATTCCTATTCTTAAAAAAAAGGTCGTCACCGATAAAGCAAAAAGGTCATCACCTATTCCTTATCGTAAAAAAAACTCCGGACCGCTCCGAGTTCGGTTGGCTCTATTGTGGATGTGGACGCCCCTCTTTTGTGTATGAGGGGGCACCTCTTATATGAGGGTCAAGGTTGTTCCGCTTGCCCTACCCTAAAGTCTGCCCTGGCTATGTCCGTAAAAAATTCCATTATAAGTCGTCTCTAAACAAAATTTCCAAATCAAGACAAATGATCCAAGAACCGTGCTATTAGAGTGACGAAGAACTTAGCTATTAGTAATTTAGTACAGTACGTACATACATTTATTGCTAACTTAACCGAGGTAGTACAATATTCTCACAGAAAATCATCGTGAAGTAGTTTTTATAGCTGTATTTCGAACGGTGAGCGTGAGTCTTAATCCAAGATCCTCCATTCTTGGTTACCTGTTTTTTCATTTACTTAGCTCTTGTAGAGCTGCAAATATTCATTCACTAAACAAGCCAAGCAGTCCAGTCAAGCCAAGTTGTCATTTCATTAAAAAAAATCGTACTCTTATTCTTATAAAAATGTGAAATAGAAAGCGAATTTAATGCCTGTTCTTCTCAGAAGTATCTACATGTGTTAGCTTCACATTAACTATAGTTAATTACTCAAAAATGTTATATAATCTGTAAAATGACGATTAAAAGTGCTTTTAAAGTGTACTTGAATTAATAAATTTTTGGTTTGATTTGATTTTGAATGTTGTTCCGTTTTTCGTATCAAAAAAAAAAAAAAAAAAAAAAAAAAAGAACATTGAAATTCAAACCAAAGTAGCATTTTTCTTGTCATTTCGACGATTATAATATATTCAAAGCACACACAAAGGTAGTTAGGTATGAAATACTTTGTATACAGCCACTGTGGGAATGTTAAACTTTGTTGATTATATCAACATGTTGGTTTTGTCTTTAATTTAACTTACCTACAAACATTGTTTCCTAAATATGACAGGTAATTTTGCAGAAATTAACAAATAAATATATAAAATTTAGGCTTATTAGTATTAAACGATTTATTACAGACAACGTCAGGTGAGAGTCTCATATCTCTAGTATCGGACAGTGCGACATAAAGTAAATAGACAGAATGTAAGTATATATACCAATTGCTCTAACGGGCCATTCCAGTTGTGCTTACTGGCTGTAAATAGTGGATATAAAAAACATTTTTTTTTTATAAAATTTGAAGTTAGAATAGTAAGACTAAACCAATTTCGTTACCAGCTTATCATGAAACTTTTTTGACTCCAAAATTGTATGAACATAAATAAAAGTGTACAGGTCGGATTTTTTAAATCTCCTTTTACGTAATAATCTTTTGTGGGAACACAAAAACCTTGCGAAGTAATGACAATAAGGCGTAACAATTTGATTTAATTTTGCTAACATCCATTGAGCAGTTCTGTACAACTTTTTTTGGGACCACCTAGATAGTACCTATATTCTTTCAAAGAAACAAAAAACTACCGAAATAGTCCAAGAAACCGGTGAGCGCTAAAGACTAAAGCAATGTGTTATTTTTCAGGAGCTCCTTCGAATTCCATGAAATTCCATCATCCTTATTTATTGAACCTGGGATCACCTTGATAAGCATATAAAAATTCACACAGGCGCACAGATAAAAAAATTTAAGTCGGAAAAATAAGTTTTCGAATAAAACAATAACATTAATATTATGGCAACACAAATCACACTTGTTACATTGGCCTGTACGTTGTCATGGTAACTTCATCGATTGACGCCTTATACCCCTCTCTTTTTCCCCATACATTAGTATATACGTCTATCTCTCTCGCACAGTTATTATACAACTTCTAGTGGCTTTGTGTATTTGTGACAATTTTTTAAAATAATTATTTGGTATTTACTGATTATATTATAAGAGAATACTTTTTTTATTCAGACATATAACAAAAAGAACAAAAGCTTCACTCTCAACGACTCCCAGTAAGTACAAATCCTTTGTTCGGGGTCCGGAAATACAACATAAACACAAACTCCTAGATCACAACACTGGCCTATACAAGTATTTATCAGGAGCGAGGATTGAACTTGTGACAGCTAGTACAGCAGCCAGTGCTGTGACCACTGCGCCAATCTGTCGTCATGGTCGTTATCGAGATAAAGGTGTTCAAACAAATAAACAAATTTTCCAGAATTATTATATTACTAGCTGCTACCCATGACTTACTTGCGTCTGTTTCTAATTTATTCGACGACCGCTCTGGTGTAGTGGTGCGAGTAGTCGCTTCAACGCCTCGATCGCGGGTTTGATTCCCGTTCGGGACAGATATTTGTATTTGTATAAATATTTGTTTCCGGTTTGAGTGCATGTCCTTGTGGGTACCCCTCCTCTCCCTCCGTGCCTCGCAGAGCACGGAAAGCCGTCGATCCTGGTTTTTATCATAGACACCTGATAACGATCGTTACTCACGGTAGGAAAATTATCAACCAACCCGCAGTTTCCTTCTTCCATATGGAGAAGAGGCCTTCACTCAGCAGTGGGTTGTTACAGGCTGATACTACTGTATCGGCCTGTAAAAAACACAGTACAGTTTTTAATTTAATGAAGTATGAAGTAAGAAAAAATTAAGAGTGATTAGAATAATAACGCGGACGAAAAATTTAAAAATATATTTCGTCCTAAGTAGCTTATTTGCATAAAATATATTAAGCGCCTCACGCTTAACGACCCCTTAAATACTAAATGAAAAACAATAAAAATGAATTACAATACAACCACAAATGACCAGGCCATAGCTAGACTTTGTATGACATATACAATCATTTATTTTGAGCGTGGTTTGAACCCGCAACCGGAGTGCAACAGCCTGTTGCTCTAACTGCGTCAACCCGCCATCATCATTATTCATTTATAAGTATTTCATAATAATAATGATAATAATAATAAACTGTTATTTTTACGTTTATGATAGACGTTTCTATCAGGCGACCGTTCCGGTGTAGTGGTGCGAGTAGTCACCTCAATACCGCGCGCCGACGGTCGCGGCTTCGATTCCCACTCGGGACAATTATTTGTATTTGTACAAATATTTGTTTCCGTTCTGGGTGCATGTCTTTGTGTCCCTACCGTGTCTCGAACAGCTTGTAAAGCCGTCGGTCCCGGTTGTTATCATAGACACCTGATAACGATCGTTACTTATGATAGGGAAATTATCCGCTAACCCGCAGTGGATCAGCGTGGTGGATCAAGCTCAAACCCTTCTTCTATATGGAGAAGAGGCCATCGCTCAGTAGTGGGATATATTTACAGGCTGATACAGTACAGTACAGATAGACATTTCATTGTTATTTAATTGTGTTGAATTAAATTGGATTACTCTAAAAGGTAATAATTTTATAGGCTTGTCTGTTCGTTTGTCTGTAATTACATAGAAATATTATTCCAGAAATGTGCAGTTTATAAGCACAAAAATTGCAAATTATTTCCCTTAATTATAAACGCATGGAATTTTCCACCCATAGCGTTTCGTTTAAATTAAAGTATGACAAGATTTATGATAATTTATTTGATCGTTAAAGTTTTAAGTAATATTCGAGCCCAATTTGAACAATCTTGGCTCAGAAGCAGAGGAGATAACTGAAACGATGTTATTAGTCAATCTTTATTGATATAATGAAACTTTACATTTAATGAATTACTTCTTGTTTGCTTAAAAATTGCGTGTCTGTAAAGTCGTTTACGAACGATAATTTTACGTGATAACGTCATATGCAATTTTTAGCAAATTGTGCTCCTCTATCGCTTATTCCGTGCTCTCACTTGCATGTTCGGCTCAGGCGGAACGTGACAATGAGACATGTTTTTTCGTGCGTGTAGCCGTCGTTAAACGATTTATAAGACGTTATCACGTCAAAAACTTCTTTCGTTCAAAATACAACTGTATTTATTGAGGAAGAATCTATAAAAGTCACTCTATGAAGCATAAAACAAGTGCGGTAAATATAAATGACAATTAATTTAACATTTTAAAACTTAAGGGTAATTTCATATCAGCGAGGTGTGGCTTTGATCGAGTCGTGGTTTCAATTTCAGAACCATTAACTACAAATCTAGGCTTGTTTAATGAAAATAGAACGCGTTTTATTAAATGTCCATTAAACCGGCTGGCTGCGACATAAATATAATTTTATATTGGCATAAATACGTATAAATATACATTTATTTATAGATCATTATTAATTTTGAAAATTAGTTTTATGTTTTGTAGATCAACAAGCAACTGCGCTCTGTGTCTTTTATCATCAGGTTAGCAACATGAAATAATGTCTCTCAGACTTGTCTCAAACTCGGATATTCGAAAGGAATAATAAATACACTCGGAACCTATAAATGTTGAGATATTATATTCTCATTATTCATGAGATTGAATCATCTGACCCTGATTTAGTGTATCTCCTCTCCTCGATCTCCTGCTATGCTACGTTATTGTAAAAAAATAGTTTTCTGTAATCGGTTCCAGACTGACGAAGAGATTGGTTAACATAGGTAAACAAAACACGAAAATCTTTTTTTTTATATTAGTTGGATAGACAAACTGGCAGACGTGCCACCTGATGGTAAGTGGTCGACGTCGCCTATGAACATAAACTAGTTAACCTGGAACTAGATCAGCCAACTCATTTATGTGTTGCTTATCCTGAGACATATGATGTTAAGTCTCGGTGCCAGTAATTACACTGCCTGTCTTGCCCTTCTCTCTGAAACACAGCAAAGCTGTTTCACGGGAGAAACAAGCAAGATGGTGGTAACCATGCAGCCGGGAGCGCAGCACAGCGCATCCCTCCCACCGGTAAGCAATCTAACTAGACAATAATTATCGACGAGTTCAAAAGCAAAGTGAAGACGCTACAAACAAGTACAAGTAGCAACCATATTATGTGTCACATCACAAAGACACTTAAATTAGACACAAAGGAATAATTACTGGGTAAACTTACTGTTTAACAGTAAGGGACATGGGGTCTATCTGAATACTTAGAACATTTGTGTAATAGTTTCGCATTTCTGAAGCCTGTATAAATGTATACTATACGAGTATGTTCATTCTTTTTAATACCTGTTGCATAATATATCTAATATAACAAAATATATCATTCAAAAATAAGTAATATATATCGTTATTTTGAAATATTTTTTATTGTTTATAGTAATTTCAATAGTTTCAATGCTTCCAAAGTAAAAAACTCCCATCTCATAATTTCAGTTTTTATATTGTCAATACGTCGTTGAGATATTTAAATGGCTACAAGTGCAACAAATGCAAAGATTATGTCGTAGCCTTAAGTAATACGTTTTATAGAGATAAGTAGGAAAATATTAGGTAGGTACTGTTTTTATTAGAGGAACCAGAGTAACATTCCTAACTAAGAGAATGAAAGGAGTCGAAGAAATAAGAGTTAGAGATGTGGAAAAATAGATTTTTCAGTTGCTGTTATCAATAGATTTTGAAGATTTTTTTTTCAATTTTCAGAAGATCTTTTCTGATAAAGGTCTATAAGATAAACTATTAAAAAGGTTTAAAGAAAAAAAACTATTCAGTAATGCTGACAATATTTACTCGTTAAGTCACAATACTAAACTCTGCGAAAAAAATGCACCAAACTTCTTGTTTTTCAATAGAGACTATGAGGTTATTATTGTTTTGTTTTACATTTTACATAAACACATCGATAATTATTATGTAAGTTTGTAGCGTGCGTGTATGTAAATGTTTTGTGTGTCAGATCACATTACGATATAAGATAATAATATTTTATTTGCTTTCAACACGCCATGACACGGAAATAGTTATTAGTATTGAGTTACTAGTTCCATAATAACTTTCAATGAAATAATAATGTTACATTAGTATTTTCAGCGGGTACATCAAAAAGATTAGAATCAACGATATATTTAATATAAGAAAGTTTTTTTAAGATCTTTTTATTATTTTACGTTTTTTTTTTCTTTTATTGAATTATTTATATTTTGAAAGAGCGAAACCAAAGGCGAGGAATATGGTTATGTTTTTAATAAGAAATATAATTAATTAAAAAAATTGTTCGGAATAAACTATAATTTACTAATACTAAAGATGGAAATTCCCTTTCCCTTTTGTCGATAAATATAATTTATATGATATTTTTTTCTTATAAAAGACCCAAAAGGTGAACCCTTAATTGCATAAATGTGTGCAATAAAAACATTATTATTTATTTTATTTTATTTTATTTATTTTTTTAGGTGAATTTACAGTTACAATTACACAATTAGAGTTTAAACATATTAAAAAATTACAAGAACCAATCAAAAATTCACACAGATAGACATAGACATGAAGTAATAATTAAAGCATAAGTTGAGCTCGCAATAGAAACAGTTTATACACAATTGATATTAATGGTAGATATAGTAAATATTTATGTAATACACTTATAATACTACTAGCATGGTTTTATTCTAGTTCAAAATAAATGTTTGAAAGCTTGCGTCTAACAGAAATATGACTTACATTGAACAGATCAATATCAACAGTCACAATAACAACATTATTGTTGTAAACGACGAGAATGATCATCATTATCATCATCATAATCATCATCATCATATCAGCCATTGGATGTCCACCGCTGAACTTAGGCCTCCCCTATCAACCTCCAAAGCGACCGGTTCAAAGCAGCCTCCATCGAACGACTTCCGACGACTTTCCTCAAGTCGTCCGCCCATTTCGCTGACGGCCGTCCGACGCTACGCTTGCCGTTACGTAGTCTCCACTCGAGAACCTTTCTGCTCCATCGGCCGTCAGTTCTGCGAGCTATGTGTCCCGCCCACTGTCACTTCAGATTGCAAATCCGTTGGGCTATATCGGCAACCTTCGTTCGTCTGCGGATCTCATCATTTCTGATTCGATCTCGCAGAGAAATACCAAGCATAGCCCTATTCATTGCACACTGTGCGACTTAGAGCTTGTTTAAAAGGCCCACAGTCAGAGACCACGTCTCAGATCCGTATGTCATTACTGGTGACACACACTGGTCGAAGACAAACAATACATACACATAAAATATATACAACTAATTTGACCTCTTTCTGTTCACTTTTTCACTAGTATATTCCTAATGAATTAAAAAAATATATTGTATTGTTTATAAATAAATTTGCTACAACTCAAAATTAATTATAAGTTAAAATTTTAATGAAAATTGAAAGAAATATAGTAATACTATAAAAGTAACAAAGATACGAGCCAAACCAAAGTATATCATATATATGTAATATACATGTGAAAATATGTACATTCATCCTTGACAGAAATAAACATTAAAAGTTAAATTACGGTTAACATAAAACTCCCATTTGAGAGGTAGCTTAATGAACGAACATACAAACTGTAATAGTTATAATTGTGTATCCTAAATGGTCAGGAAGTACATCGTTGTGGATAATAATATAATCGTTGTGATATTACGATATTTCACTACAAAGTCACTTTTATAGAGTTCCATAACTAGAGGTTGCCTATTACTGAGATATGTTTTATACTAGCTTCCACCCGCGACTTCGCCCGCGTGTTTGTATTGACAAAAAGTAGCCTATGTCTTTTCCTAGACTTCAGACTATCCGTATCAAATTCTTACAATAGCTCGGTAACAAAGACTCTCATATAAAAAAAAAACGTTCCTCCATGCTCGCTGACTGCACAGTAATAAGTGCCCCCAGTCGAAAATTTTGTGACTTTTTGCGAAAAGAAAGTCGTAAGCGTCGTGGTATAGACGTTACTTACGCGTTTTCGCGTGATAATATTAAAACTATGTTATAATATAGCCAAAGTCGGTACACAAAATCTTTATAAATTGTAGCCTATGCAGACCAGTGCAGAAGTCTTTAAAAATGTTAAAAAATGAAAAAAAAAATAATAGGATGAAACCAATTGGAAAAGGAAGAGAATATAACAAATATGCAGGAAAAAATAATTTTTTTTTTTTGGTTTCAAAAATTATCGGCACTGGTCTAATGTGTTATTCCGATGTATAAGCTGTAAGTATATTACTGTAAAGTTTCGTTTAAACCCGTTCATTAGTTTTTGCGTGAAAGAATAACAAACATACAAACAAGCTTTCGCATATATAATACTAATAATAGGATATAAATGTCTGTCTGTTTGTTTGATCCTCAGACTACATATATGAAATTGTAATACAATTAATTTAAATTTTCACACAATATGTATACTATTATTATAACGTGAAAATAATATGTAGCAGTTTCATTATATCCTATATAATATTCCAAGACGACGAGTTGACGCAGCAGTTACAGAAACTGACTGCTGTTCTAGCGGTCGCCAGTTCGCTCTCTGCTCATGATAAATGTTTAACAGGCCATAGAAACGTTTCACGTTCGGGGCATTTGTTTTTATGTTTCCGGACTCCCATAAAATTTTTTAGCCTGTTATTGTTAGTCGTTGAGTTTGAAGCCTATATTTATAATTTAAAGAAAATATTTTTCTATACTTAAATAGTTGTGTTGTAATTTCATAGTTATTATATATACCCATATATATTTTATTAAAGCGACAGATACAACAACGCACAATAAACTATCACTTTAGTTCGATATATTTATATATATATATATATATATTTTTTTACGAGAAAAAGGGATTGTCTAGACTTGATGTTATGAAAATTCCTGGGATAATACATCGCTAAAAAGAATTTTCCTAACTATAAGTTCTAGAAAGATCGATTTGTAGACTGAAGAAAGCTCCTGTTTTAGTACTGTTTTCTTATATTACTATTATACTCCTGTTTTAGGTTGATTTTGCTATCTACATAAATAATTATCTCACAACATTTGTTATTACATAACACACAACACACACAATTACTCAATATTTAAAGTAAAGCAAAAATACCAACGCCATCTTATGCATTTTTAAATACAGGAATGAAGATTTCAAACAAAATTAACATACGACATCTAGTGAATAAAGTCGTAACTATTAAAAATATATATCTGTAAAGCGCCATCTATACTAGTTTGGAAAGTTACCAGTTTCAAGAGCAGATGGCGCTGTAATATTAAGTATAACTTGGATATTTTAGTACTGCGACATTTCACTAGATGACTCTGTGACTGAAAATGTGACAATTATTTAAAACTAGAATGCTAGTTAATAGAAGATGATGCCGAAAATAGTTTATAATTAATTTTGAAGGCAACGGCCTTCTACCTAAGAAGAACAGGAACCCGTCTTCGAACCCGGAATTCGTCTTGTGTACCAATATATTTTTTATAAAATATATATATCGTCGTCAATTTTTCTATGGTGAACAAAGATAATTCTAGAGTTGTTATACAATCACGGTTGCATGCGCTAGCGATCCCGTGGTGTCCTAGTGCGACGTTGAAGCACCGCTGGGCTTTAGTGGGTATTCTGGCTTCGCAGTCAGTGATTCCCACGTACCCGTCACCTTCAAGCGGCGGGATACGTAAACATATTTCTCAGCGTAATAAAAGGGTGGATGATACAGATTATTTCTCTTATAAGCTACGCCCATTAAATCTTATAAAACAAAACTTGAGAATCTTTTGGTATTTCAATCTGTTAACATTTCCGTTACTTTTATCACAGTTACAATTTACAATTCAAATAGCAGGTTTATATCTGAATGTAAATTAAAGCAATTTTTCGAGGCGGCCGCTACTTTAAATAGGTATTAACCACCGAATTTTGTTCAGTTTAATAGTAATACCGTGGTTAGGCTTCAACAGAATTTAGATTAGTATCATTAAACAGACGCAAACTGTAAACCGCTTAATATTGATGAACTTGCAGTTACTTGTAGAACTTCGTGTTGTTCTCGTTATCTCGCGTTACACTTTGATTAAATCTTTCAAACTGGTACAAACTATATACTATCTAGCCAGGTCGGTACTCATACTGTAGCGGTTATCAGAAAATGCAGGTTACAGAGAAAATACTTATCTTTTATTTATTTATAAATATTAGGTACATTACACATACGTTACTAAAATTTTGTTCTCGCCAAGTTTTTATGCTTAACGGTGAATTATGAATTGTGTCGTTTTTTGTATGTAATCGATAAACTCTGAAACGATTCAAGAAAATTTGATTATTCTTTTTAAAAGTTAATTTAGCTAAGAATAACACAAGCTCTCAAACTTCGCGCTTTGCTCACCGATGATGTGTATTGTTTGGTGTGACCACCCCCGCGCTGCAACCCTCGCTGTCCTCCATAATTGCTATATGAGGTTGTATTTAAAGAAATATTTTAGTTTGTTTTTAAGTAGATATATACATTTTTATGCACATAATAATTTACATAAAAGTCAAGACATATGTTACCTTAAATATAATTCACATATTCGACGTAACAAGTTGAGATAGAGAGATATGCTTTATTAACCATGCGAAGTTGGGGCGTGTCGCTAGTTAGGAATAAAATTAAAAAATAAAATTTTAAGGCTAAATACAATATTTTCACTGCCAACGGTGACACTTACCTGAAACAATAAAAATATAATTATTATTACTTTTTATTAAATTAATTTGAAGAACAAATTTTTCAATGAAGCGACAACGTTTTTCTATGAAGCTATACCCTGACATGTACAGAAAATTGATATTTTTAGGAAGGTAATTTTTTTTTCATTTAATTATAAACCGCCGCTTTGATCACTTCTAGACTATTAAAAATTTCAAAATCTATATAATATCTAGTTCCAATTAATAAAGGATACTTTAAAATATCAAATTTCCTTTTGAGACGAAAATATTAAGAATATAATGATTACATAGGTAATGTAAATCTAATAAAACTCTGCAGATTTTTGTTTTTGGTTTAGAAAAAATGTAGGTAGGTTCAAAACTATATGAGCTACAGGAAAATAATTTAGTAAGGACATGTGTTTAAAAATGCATTAGGGATAACTCTATCTTTAGTTATACTGAATTGTACCTCTGAATGAAAATTGGAACTTTATAGGATCACTCGTGTCTGTCTGGACCAAGGAATTTATATACAAACTGGAATGCGCACGTTCACTCAAAAAACGTTCCTAAGAGAGGGATTGCATCTCTTTCTACCATTGATTTAAGGTAAATCGTCAGAAAGAGACAAAATACCAGTAGTCAACGAAATGCTCGGAAAGCTTTTTTCAGCGTTCCAGCTTCATATATTGAGCCAATTATCATCCAACCCTACTGGTTTGATTCAATTTAAAATTTGTGAATTTACTAACATTTTTGTCCAAAAACAGTCAAGAGTAACGTATTTTGAAGGTAATAAAAAACTTTCGCTAACTGTTTTGTGTGCCATATAAAATATTATTTTATGATGTAGTCTTTCATGAAAAGCTTAATAATCTAATTACTGATATAATAATTATATTATTGGCTATCTAATCTCAGACAAGAATTAATATCAAGAAGAATCAATCTCGTATCGCTTCATCTCCTGCAATGGGGTTGTTAAGTGATATCTATTAAGACATCGTTAGGGCGCCACGGGTTTGAGGAGAGGTAATTTATTTTATGAAATATATACCAGCTGTTATTAAAATTATCTTCTAACTATTTAAAAAAAAATAATGTTTTCAATTTTTATGTAGACAAAATGTAGATTATAGAAGCAATAATCCTGCAGAAAATTATGCATTATATATAGGAATATATTTATTATTGAGCTAATGTGATGATGATGGTTATGATGACAACAGCTGGTATATTATTTATTATATTTTGTCAACATTTTGTAACGAATACTTTTTTTCTTAAACTAAAATTATTTAGGAAATTGTTTGTTGGCCCAGTTGATAGTTCACCGGGCTATTTGGTTAACCATGGTATAGTGAAGGAATTCTACTTATCAATTTAAAAACTTTCCGGTTGGTTGTAGATAGGCTTAAGTAGTCGATTACGACCCAAGGGGTCGGTATCGACTCCTTTGGGAATCCCTGATATCGTGGATCCGGGCTAGCACCGCCGAGTTTTCTTAATACTTAATTTGACGTAAAAAATTGTCTCAAACATAGCAGTGAATAACAAATAGTAAGAAATGCAGTGAGATTTGGAAGAAATTCTGAAAAATTTATACTAACTAGTGTAGATTGTTTTTGATTTGGTAAGCCAGCCAAGAGCCTATTTATTTCTAACTGTAGAATATTTAAAGACTAGTAGTTTTAGAAGACAAAGTATCAATTACATTTTATATCAACGCTTAAAAAAATCACGAAAGATGTTCCCGCGTGTAATCAAAATGACATCAATATAAAAACGAACTACACGTAATATATATCGAAACATTTTACGCTATCTTGGATACCGTATTGAGGAAATGTGTCGCTTTTCCTGACAATATCCAAAGCGAGATTAGGCTCCTTAGTAAAAGCATAAAAGGAATACTTTGGAAAACTTTTTTTGGCACGTTCACTCCAAATGATAGCTAAGTGAAAAGACTTAATCAGATTTAAAAATCCTTTCAAAAGCGTTCTCTACTGAACCGCAATGATTATGACATCCATTAAACAACGATTTAGGCATGAAAATGAGGTAGGTAAAATATAAAACTTAGTACTTATATTTTTACAAAAATGAAACAAAAAGATTTCAAATGAATTTTTTAAATATTCTTAAGATGATGAATATGAGATAAGAGATATAATTATAACATAAGAGACATATGAGATAAAAGCGATATGAGATTGACAGAGTTCGAACGGCATTGTGATAGAACACTTTGAATTTACCAAAAGATTGTGGGTCTAATTAATGACACTTGAGTTTCAATGGCTAAATTTGATTTCAACTCGTTTTTGCTTGGTAAAAATAAATCTTTTGACACAGATGTCCATGCAGAAAGGAAATTGATTATTTTGGTCTACACGACTTTTCTTGAAATAAGAGTTTAGGTAAGTTTTCCCGCCATGATTCCCTGAATGAAATCATTAAAAGAGCTCTTACAACTGGTGGGCTTTAAAATGAAGATGGACAAGATGAAAACCATATCGAATGTCCATGTCGTGCCCACCACGATTACAGTTGGAAATTCGACTCTCGAAGTTGTTGACGAGTATATCTAGGATAAAAGGTCCAACTTGGTTGATCCAACTTCGAGAGAGAGGTCAATCGTCGAATTCAGCTAGGACGGGCAGCGTTCGGGAAGTTTAAAAACATTTTTTTATCCTGTGATGTGGTATCTGATTATGGGCCTTTTAAAAAAGCTCCAAGTCGTACAGTTTGCAATGTAGAAGGCTATGCTTAGTATTTATCTGAGAGATCAAACCAAAAAAGATGAGATCCGCAGATGAACGAAAGTTGCCGACATAACCCAATGGATTTGCAAGCTGAAGTGGCAGTGAGCAGGGCACATAGTTGATAGAGCTGACGGCCGATGGAACAGAAGGGTTTCGAGTGGAGGCCATGACCGTCAAGCGAAACGTCGGGAGGCTGTCCACGAGATGGTCAGACGACTTGAGGAGAATCGCCGGAAGCCGTCGGATGGAGGCTGCTTCGAACCGGTCACTCTGGTGGTCGATGGAGGAGGCCTACATTCAGCAGTGAACATCTAATGACTGATATGATGATGATGATGATTATATTATAATAAATTGGTTTAAAAAAAATTATGTTCATTTAAGTCTGGTGATCATCTCAATTCCTTAGCATATATTTCGTTTTGTGTATACAGACGAATTAAATTGCTACGTAATTTCAAACATGTTCGGAATAATTTACGCAAGTAATTTCTGAATAACAAATAGGCTTTTCATCTCAACAAATTAAATTTAAATGATTTGAGCTAGTAATTACTGGTGGATTTCGATCGTCGATGCATGTTTATTTCTGAATTTATAATATTTTTGTACAATTAAAATTCACATTGTGATTTTATATTTTTTGATCATCTGTTTGATACCGGCTCTACAATATAGTATATTACGAGTATTCTGAAGATACTCTTTAACATGGTGCCAACGTCACATTTTCACCATCGCACCCTTTGTCGTTTGTGCTATTATCATCGACACTACTGGCTTTACTATATTTTTTTCACGTACGTATAAGCAGTGTACTATACTTTTTCCTAAAGGCTAGCAACGAGAAGAGTTCATGGGTGATAGTAATCAATGAGTTAAAGTGTCGATTAATCGACGAAATTGTTTTTCTTATGTATTCGGATTCGTGGAGAGGCAGCTCCCTATGAATGATGTAAAGCCGAAAAAGTAGCTTGATGAACTTTACAGATTTGGTTTGTTGATCGCCATTGAGGATCGCGATTGTTGAAAATGAAAGTGATGTAAGGAAAGTGGTATAAGGTTTATTTTTTAGCAGTAGTTATAAAATCGGTATTGCTAATTTATTTATAAGAACCGAAAGAATGAGAGAGTGAAAAGTTTTAAAAATTAATCTGTACCTACACATTATTTGTATTTAAAAAAATAATCACTGATAATTAATTATAAATATAAATTAGAACAATTAATATGTTCTATTATTATTCGTTCTATGCTAATAAAATACGTTAATCTATTTTAATTTATGTTATTATAGCAGCCCAAGCAATTCACATTCCGTGTCATGTGGCTGCATATTACCGTACAATAGATAATAAATAACCTTGAGATAGAAGGACGAAGAGATATACAGATACCAGAGACTTAGTAATAGACTTCTGTTGACAGTATTAAAAAAAAGAACAATAAGCCTAAAAATGTCTTAATACAGAGAGTTTTCTTCTATAGGTATAGCATAATGGTTAAAGTTTAAGCCACTACACTGCTCAATTCTAGATTTACGGATAGTAATCGGGAACTATACTTTTACGTACTTTCCTATTTCCAACCCAAAGAAAAAAATGGTTGTCAATAGAGAAACAACAATTTAATTGATTTAATCAATCATCAAGCAACAAACAATAAGCAACCTTATTGAGGATCTCTTTATTGACATCGGTATCCAAAATATGGAAAGCAGATACTTCGCTTGATATTATTTTCTGTTATACCTCTAAAGCCTTTGAAGTCACTTATACTACTGTATATAATCGGTATACAAGTAAGTTAAATAGATTTTCATATTTCTGGAACGAAAATGATAAACATTTTTATTTATTATTTTATATAGAAGACTTCGAAAGATCATTAATTGTAAATGAATGTTAAGTGAGATGGAAATTGTTTTGGCTCCATTGATAGGTCTGAAAATTGTTTTTTTTTTATCTGATAAAAAAATATTTAAGGTCTCATATTGAACTCAGACCTTGATAGATAGATAGATAGATAAACACTTTATTGCACTCACATCAAAGTATACAGAAAATAATGAAATACACAGTGATAAACAAGAAAATGGTTCAAGGGCGGCCTCATCACTAAAAGTAATCTCTTACAGGCAACCTTATGAATGGATTAAAATGAAAATTGGAAAGGTGGAAACGGTGCATAAAATCTATTTTTCGATTTGTGATTTATATAAATGCGCAAACATATACATACATACATACATGCATACCCACATACATAAATACATACATACATACATACATACATACAAAAATACAAACATACATATACTATTTAAGTTTCATATAAAACATATGTAAGCTTAAATATGAACTTTTCTTATTTGTTCAAATAGTAGTGTTTGACACGATTTTTAAAAATGCCAACTGATTTAGATTGCCGTATGTACCTGGGTAAAGCGTTCCATAGTTTAACCGATTTGACTGTAAAGGACTCACTGTAACATTGAGAGACACAGAAAGGAATCTCGAAGAAGTTATCATTTTGAGACCGAAGATTCATTGCGGAACTTAAGTTTGTACTAAGAAATGTAAAACGTTCTTTAAGGTATAGAGGAGTGTTGGCATGATAGGGGATAGAATGAAGAAGAGTTAGAGAGTGAAAATTGTGGCGATACTGCATAGGAAGCCACTGAAGCTTTTTGCGGTGCTGTGAAATATGGTCGAACTTTCTTAACCCATATATAAATTAATATATAATTCTTTTCGGCGCGAACCTCATTGCTCTCACGAAAAAGGACGGAGGGGTGAGACCAATTGCTGTTGGTTCAACAATACGACGTCTGGCCTCAAAAATTGCTGTTCGACATATTTTACCTAAATTAAATTTGGAATTTGAACCCGTACAGTTAGGCTTCGGTGTAAAAGGAGGGTGTGAGGCAGCAGTCCATGCCTTACGCTCTTTCCTAACTTACGGACAGCCTGACGTGTTGCTCAAAATTGATGTCAAAAATGCATTCAATTCGGTAAATAGGGATACCCTGCTGACGGAAATAAAACAACATATACCGGAAATATACAACTATCTTCTTCTCAGTTACGCTGAACCAACAAAATTGATATATCGTTCTAATGAACTATCCTCGGAAGTAGGTTGTCAACAGGGTGATCCCCTTGGGCCTGCAATTTTTAGTTTGGCCATAAATCCGATAATCAAAAATTTAAATTCTAAATTCAACGTTTGGTATTTGGACGACGGAACCCTAGGAGGTGATGTGGATACTGTGTTTTCAGACCTTTTTTTAATCAAAAATAAATTTGAAGCCATTGGTTTGGAGCTTAATTTTATAAATAACAGTGATTTAAATTTAAATGACGTAAAACAAAAATTTAATATTTTGGCTCCAAATATTAAAATCGTTAACAGTAATTCCCTTTACCTTTTAGGTTCTCCAATTTTTGATGAATCTATTTCTGAATATATTAATAATTCAATTACTGAATTTCAAATATATTCTGACCGTCTCTTTGAAATTAGTCCACATTATGCACTTAGCATCTTAAAATTCTGTCTTTTCGTCCCAAAATCTTTATATGTGCTCCGTTGCTGCTCCTTTTGGAATCACCCAGATCTTTTGACACAAGTAGACGACTTAATCAAAATAACTTTAGAATCAATACTTAATATGCAGCTCAACGAGCAATCTTGGACCAAAGCATCCCTACCCATCCGTTATGGTGGTTTAGGGATTCGCAAAATTTCCAGTGTCGCTTTGCCAGCCTTCCTATCTTCTGTCCATAGTTCAGCAAATCTCATAAGTAAAATTTTAAGGGCATCCCCTTCAAACTTTGAAATTGCTGGCTTGGAAGAAGCTAGAAACGCTTTCTTAATTGCATGCCCAGGTCAAAATTTTCCATTTGATCCAAATTCACAGAGGAGCTGGGACGACATAAACTCTAAGTTGACTTATAACAATCTTTTGAGCCTTAGTACAGGTTCGGCACGTGCTAGGCTTTTGGCCGTGGATACACATGAGGCCGGCTACTGGCTTCACGCGTACCCTTCTTCAAATACAGGAACATTTCTCGAGCCTGACACGCTCCGAATCGTAACCTGTCTACGGCTTGGGGTTCCGGTCTGCACTCCGCATAAATGTCCCTGTGGCAGTGATGTCGACAAACTAGGGCATCACGGACTATCACGCCAAAAAAGTGCAAGCCGCTTCTCGAGACATGCCGCACTTAACGATATCATTCGCCGATCCCTTGCCACCGTCAACGTGCCAAGCCTACTCGAGCCGATTGGTATTGCAAGAGACGATGGCAAGAGACCGGACGGTATGAGTTTGATTCCATGGAAGATGGGCAGGGTGCTGGTATGGGATGCAACATGTTCAGACACATTGGCACCTTCCCATCTACATGAAACCAGCAACAGAGTTGGTGCGGCTTGTGAAGCGGCTGAAAAAGCTGAAATTTGCAAATACAGGGGTCTAGGCTCCGAATACGTTTTTGTCCCATTCGGTGTCGAGACCCTTGGTCCGTGGGGTCCTAGTGCTATAATGCTTTTTAAGGAAATAGCAAAAAGGTTAGTCGACATTACAGGAGACCGAAGAGCTGGCAGCTACCTCGGACAAAGAATTAGTCTAGCTATTCATAGGGGGAACGCTTCCAGTATCTTCGGAACCTTGCCTAAAGGGACTCCTTTTAATAATATATTTTAGTCTTTAGGTATATTATATTTTTAAGGCTTTTTTTTTGTTTTAATATTTTTAGTTATATATGATAATAATAATGTTAATAGTCTGTTAAAGTAAATTATATTTTTATACAATTCTTCGTAAATATTACATAGATTACTGTGTACATAACAAAGTAAAAAGACTATGTTTACTTAAATATTTGTAGCTTTTGGTAGGAGGCATTTTATTAATGATACATTAAATCGAATTATCAAATTTGCAGTTGATCGAGCTTACCAAGTAACTGCTGTGACAGGTCTAAGTAGCAGCAGTCTGCATAGTCGAGAAGTGGAAGAAGAAGGGATTGAGCTAAGGCTACTTTGGTTTTGATAGGCAAAAGATTTTTCCATTTTTTCAACCTACCAATAGCACTGAATATTTTCCGGCTTATCTCGGCCACTTGTGGACCCCAGGAGAGCGTACTATCCATTAAAAGACCTAGATTTTTTAAGGTGCTTGTATGTTCAATTTTAAATCCATTAAGAATTATAGGAGACAAGTCGGGCACATTTATCTTTGATAGTTGACTACGACTGCCAAAGACAGAAAACTGATTTGCTTGGATTAATATTTAATCCATAAGATTTGCACGAAGCGGCAACTGTGCTTAGATTTGAATTAAAAAGTTCAATAGTTTTATCAATGTCTTCAACAGTCGTAGCTGCATATATTTGTAGGTCGTCAGCATATAGATGAAAAGATATAGTCAGATGTTGAGTTAGCGAATTTATAAAAATAGAGGAAAGTAAGGGTGAGAGAATACCTTCCTGTGGCACACCAGCACAGATATGACAATATGATGAAATTTTCTCATCACAACAAATACGTTGTTCACGACCACATAGGTAGGAACTAAACCAATCCAAAGCATTAGAAGAGATTTTTATAGACTTTAAAATTGCAAGGAGGATATCATAGTCTACAGAGTTAAATGAGTTGGAGAAATCAAGAAGGATAACAATAGTAACTTGCTGTTGGTCAATTCCTTTTCTAATGTCATCGCAAACTTTAGTAAGGGCTGTTGCGGTGCTGTGCCAAGAGCGAAATCCAGACTGAAAAGGACATAAAATATTATTTACAGATAGGTATAAGGAAAATTGTTAGTGTACTATACGCTCAAGTATCTTGGATAGGAAAGGAAGAATAGAAATACTTCGGTAGTGAGATAGAGATGAAGGATTTTGGGAAGAGGGATTACAGATGCAAATCGCCAAATTGTACCTTGGTAACTTCCACAGGCAAAAGTTCCAAAGGCAAAAGGCAAAAGTTGCAAGAGTTCAAGAGTAAGAACCTACAATCAAGCTATGTTAGCTTTTTCCTTCAGCTGGAAATTTCTATTTAACAGTCGGGCTACATTTGTCAAGGTACTCGTGAATGTAATCGTAAACACCGAAAATCTTCAGTTTGGTTGAAGGCTCTTCTGATGAAACCACTGGTCAGGATTTTAATAACCTTGCAGCTATTATCTGTCTTAGGATAAAGAGCAGCAGCTCGGTCCATTTTTTACTTTAATGGAAGCAAGATATCTTTCCTGATAATAACACTCTGTTGTTAAGCTTCAACGACTCCTTGGGTGTGAAACATTTAACTCACTGCTATGACTTAGAAACGTACTTTTAGTTTTGGATCAGAGACCCAGGAATGCAGTCGTAGCTTCTTAATTTATACTGATAAAATATTAAGGCTATCACGTACAGGAAATTCCATCGAGATATTGCTTGTTTGAATAAATGTCATTTATAAATGCCATAGGAACATACTAGAAATTGTGGAATGGCTTTGAAATATCATGTACTCATTGTTTACTCCATAACTGTTACAATATGGACATCAATATGTACACAATATGGTTTATGTGCTATGCGGTCGAGCTGTATAAGCTGGAAGTACCAGTTTCAGACTATTTAGACCTTACGATATGTCGTAAGAATCAAATGTCGCGTTTATGTAACGTTTAAATATTTTAAATATGCCACAAATTCATGATACAGATATGTTTAAATATTTATTTAAGTTCATTAGGTTTGTGTTATTAAGTTTATTTTTATTGAGATCGCGGGTTCGATTCCCGATCGGGGAAAATATTTTGTATTTAAAGATTTATTTTTTTATCTGGTCTGTGTGTATTTTCTTTTTTTCTTTTCTTTTCTTTTCTTTTTCTTTAAGTCACGACTAACTTAACTTATCGATGCGTAAACATAAATATTGTGCTAATGAAAATGACTAATCGGTTGAGTAATTGCAAAATCACTCCTTGGAATTTAAATAGAAAAATAATGAATACATTTTGATTGAATTCATAGGTAACCACAGTTTTGACGAACAGTTTGATTGACCACTAAGGATATCAATATTCCTCATTATATATGTACTGTACTGTATTCGCCTGTAAACAACCCACTGCTGAGCAAAGGCCTCTTCTCCATATAGAAGAAGGGTGGAGCTTAATCCACCACGCTGCTCCACGGCGGCTTGGCGGATAATTTCCCTACCACGAGTAATGATCGTTATCATATGTATGATAACAACCGGGACCGACGGCTTTACGTGCTCTCCGAGGCACGGTGGGGAGACCAACAATATATATATATATATATATATATATATATATATATATATATATATATATATATATATATATATATATATATATATATATAATATAATTGTATAGGCCATACATATACGTCTGTCACGGTCTGGGCTGCATATGGAGCAGAAAGGTTCTCGGGTGGAGATCATGTACCGGCAAGCGCAGCGTCGGACGGCCGTCCACGAGATGGACACACGACTTGAGGAGAGTCGCCGGAAGCCGTTGGATGAAGGCTGCTTTGAACCGGTCGCTCTGGAGGTCGATGAGGAAGGTCTACGCTCAGCAGTGGACATCCAATGGCTGACATGCTGATGTTGATTTTTATCTCTTAATTCCATTACAATTCTACTAATTGTATTACAACATATAAATAATTTAATTTTACGTTCTGCCCCAATAAATTTTACAACTCTATCCGGACCAATGAAAAAGCGTATAAAGTTTTTACGCCCTTTAAGTAACCGCTTTATGGTCACCATTAAACTTTGTCCGGTAAACTTTGCTAAGATGGTTCTAACTTTCTTATTTTATTGTCGTTAAGAGAATATGACCTCAAAAATAAATATAGGACTTCCTGTTTGTTTTTTTTAACGTTAAATAAGAAAAAAGTATTTATCAGTAATCTAATCACCTCCATAATATTCTGCAAAAGAAAAAACCAATGTGAATCGTACCAAAATTCATCACTCATAGTATCCTATACTATTAAACAATGAATATGTGAGTTATATATTTATTAATTGATATCAATGAAGCAATCTCATATCTGGGAAAATTCGTTTTCTCCGTATTTTAAATCGAGCAGAGCTCGTTTGCCAGTCTACTTATAATTTTATACGATCATGAATTGTTAGAGTAGAAATCTTGAAGTTTTTATACCACAAGCTATGTATAGCTATATGTATAAATATATGTTTAATGTATTAAACACTCGGACACAATTCGATGGAGTTTATGTCAAAATTAAGTATTTATTTATTAGGTATTTATTAATACTTTATTGCACAACACAATATTGAATTGTACAAAGGCGGGCTTAATACTAAAAGTATTCTCTACCAGCCAATCTTAGGACGTACAAGAGTGGACATTTTTTTTTTTTTGTGTGGAAACCGGAAATTGAGAATATTAATTTTCAAGAAAGGCAAAATAAGATAGTAAAATTAGTAACAATCTTTATATTAAATACACGATAAGTAATATAAGAACAACACATTTATACGTGTACATATATACATATATATACATACATAATACTTATGTATCTATTCGTATTAATCAAAATAACATATAGGTAGCTTAAAAACGGATGTAAGTTACCCTGATCAATAAGAGGTATCAATAAAATAAAACCCTACTCAAAGTCCACCATCAAAAGTTGGAATGTTCATTTAAATCATATCTGCATTTCTTTTTGGTAATTGTCTAAGATTCACTAATGTATTCGTTGTCAAGTCGTGACATTACTTAAATATTTAAATGGTTTCGTAATCGTAATAAACAATATTAATATATATCACTTTATTAAATGATGTCAACGCAAGTTACTTTTAAAATTTAAAGAATTGTAATTTTAAAGAAGGAACTTTTAAGAACGACTATTTCGAGATCTCTTATCATATTAAAAAATTCTGATTTTTTCAAATAAAACTAAAGTAATTTATAGTAACGTAATTTAACATCGTAACCCGTATAATTTTTTGGAACGAAGTTCGTTATGGGACGACGGGGTACCCTAACTGGCATAAAATTTCCGCCTCAGTAAGATCATTTCGTCTAAAAACCTCCTAAATAGAATTCTGCAAAAGATATTCGAAAATAAAAATCAAAATATTCACTTCAATATTTATTCTTAATTGTAATTATTTTAAAAACAAATAATCATTATTTAATTTACCAATAATTTTTTATAAAAGTTAATAATTTAGTGGGGTTATTTCTGAGCTTGTAAACTAGTTAGCGCCATCAAGTGAAGATCCCAAAACCTATGCAGCAATGTTATTGCTTATTGCTGCGCAGGCCACGCTCACTAGATGGCGTTTTTATATATTTTTATGAAACATTGTGAATAAATAAGTGTTAGGAAAATTTTGTGAAGTAGTTTTTGATTTTTAGATAAAAGAAATCATAATAAAAAATTTATACCCGAATAATTATTTTCTTTTTACCTCGACTAGAACTTGAAATACTAATACTCGTATTTATGTAATAAGGAACTTCGTTCCAACTGGTGTCCCACAACACTACTCATTTTTTTTTAATTTTAATTTTAATAAGATATTGGATATGTGTACGACATCGACAACCATTCTGGTGTGTAATGTATTAGCGCGTGTAGTCGCTTTAGCGTCAGTGGTTGCGCTCTAGGCAGATATATGTATATACAGAAAAGAGACTGGCTCTCTACCCACTATCTCCCCACCGTGCCTCGAGGAGAACGTAAAGCCGTCGGTCTCGGTCGTTTATCATAGACATCTGATAGCAAGTGTTACTCATGGTGGGTAAATTATCTGCAAACCCGTGGTGGATTAAGCTCCAACTCTTCTTCTATATTTAACAGAGGCCATTGCTCAGGAGTGGTTTGTGCACAGGCTGTTTCAGTACAGTTCAATATGTGTATGTATGTCTATATTTTTCTATGTAATGTATGTACCTATATACACATGTGTGTGCTTTATTTGCACTAAATTATATATAAGGATTAATTGATCTTGTTTACGTAGTTTATTCACTTATTTCACTAACAAATTCTCTATCCCTGTGGTTTTCTGAAAGAGATTACTATAAAGCGATAATACCCCTAGTGCTATATATGCTTATATTTATTGTGACAATTTCAATTCTTAAAAATGACGAAAACTAATTTACAAAAAAAAAAGTCATTAAGGTCATTAGGGATTAAATCGTTCTTCAACTTCGTAATGTTAAAATACTAAACTTCCAGAAGGCTAATGTATTTTCTTTTGGTATAAATCAAAACCCACATAAGCGGTTATGCGAGCAAAAACTTATATTAGGAGGAAGACGAATCACATAAAGGGATTATTGAAATTCTATCCAGTTGATTGTTGGATAGATGCCTTCGAAGTTCAAGTGCGAAAGGCTTCCGAATAAATTCCCTTTATATCGAAGAAATATCGAAGTTATTTTGTCAATTTTTTTTTTTCGTTATTTCATGAACATTTCTTTAGACATAATTGTTTTCTGTACTAAAATATAGTGATTATTTTTGTTTATACGTGAGGTTTTCAAACCGACCGTTTTGGTGTTGTGGTGCGAGTAATCGCCTCAACGCCAGCGGTCGCGGGTTCGATTCCCGCTCGGGACAGATATTTGCATGTGTACAAATATTAATTTTTTACACATGCAAATCGAGTTGCTGCGACCACTACAACAATGCATCGTCAACCAAAGTAGCGACAAAAACCTGTATATGACGTTGTTGGGATTAAATATTTATTTGGTTATTTTATTCCTTACCACCACAAACATATTACAGATCATAGTTACAAATTTGTTAAGTAAGTACAACAGGCGGTCTTATGACTAATTAGCCATTTTTTCCAGACAACCCAAAGGGATAAGGAGACTTCAGAAACGGGTAGATTGTGCAGTTGTATAATAAACTTACGTACTAATGTCTAAATACAAATACTTATACAAGACAGTAGACACATAGCATATATAGATGGAAATATATCAAATAGACTTTAATAATATATATTTATAGTAAATATTTTTTTAGAAGATATATGTTATTAATGCATGTGTGACTGATTGGTGTGATGTATTTTTATCATAAGAGATGAAAAGATATACAAAGGAATGTACAGAAGGTATTTTATCATGTATACAGATTCAAAGCAAAATGCATCATCCAGCTTTACTACGTGTCAGATGCAGATGAAACAGAATTTATTTTGAGACAACAGCGCATACGAAATATAAGAATTTTGTACATAAAGTTTCAGAGACACATGTAGATACAGGGCCGGATTTAGAGCTGCGGGGGCCCGGGCCCGGCCCAAAATGAATTGTTATTTTTTTTCTTGCAGAAAAAAATGACGCAAAAAAAACAAAAAAGAAAAAAAAAGGTCGTCGCGATCTCACGCCAATATATTGTCGTTGCCGGGTGGAAATATTCCTAAAAAAAAAAAATCGTCGCGATCTCGCGCCCATATATTATCGTTACCGAGTCAAAAAAAAACGTATTACATATATACATATATACATATCACGTATTCCTATTCCTAAAAAAAAGGTCATCCTAACTCTGGACTGCTCTCGGTTGGCTCTATTGTGGAAGCCGCTCTTTTGTAAATGTGGGGGCTCCTCTTATGTGGGTGCCCGGGGCAGTTGCCCCGGTTGCCCTCCCCTAAATTCAGCCCTGTGTAGATATGTTATTTTTCTATTATTTATCAGGGTAAAATCCTAAATGTATGTCAGAAAGCTATTTTGGGATATATTTGGGCTGCACGTTGAACAGATGAGAAGGGTTACGTCAGAATAATCTTCAAATCAAAAGAATAAATATATCGATGAAATAAATATGTATTTTTCTTCTATTATATTTAAATATTGAATAATGTACTTCAATACTTACTTAAGTTATTACCTTAAGTTAGTACTAAGTTATTTTATGTTCAAAATTGTTAATTTTTAAAATTATGGGTCAGTCAAAATAAACTTTGATACGTAAATATATCCCTACTGAATATTATTCAAATTATTCCAGTCTTTTCGAACTTTTTCAAGTCAAAATTTAGCGCGAAGACGTATAACTAATTACACACAGAGAGGTTTTTAGCCGCCATTTTTATTTGCCATTTTTAAATGTTGATATGTAACGTATGTAAAATTGACTAATAGTGTTTTAATTCGTAATAGAGCAGCGTGGTGTTACGTATCGTTTACCTCCTCGACAGGTTTTCGTTTTTCAGTAGTTTATTTATTAATTATAGGCCTTAAATATATAAAGTGGTAGGGCGTTAAAATGTTGAAACAGGTAATAGATTATAAAAGAACAAAATTAAGTGAATTGGTTTGGAAATCTATGCATAAAATAAAACTGCCATAGGTCCAACTATATACATTGCACATATTTAAAAAAAAATGTTTTTGGTTAAAAATATTATTTATACCTACACTAAAGTAAATTTTTTTTTGTTTCTTTCTGTGTCTGTAACTTTTCCGCGAATCACGCTAAAACTATTACATGAATTTAAATTGAAATATGTACAATTTGAATTCATACTGTGACACCGAATATTTTTCATCCCGAAATTAATTACGGTTTCCTTCCGGAGAGATGGGATCAAAATCAAAATGTTTCAATTCATTAACGCATCTTCCAGTTTCATTCATCTTCATTCATTCAAAATAGTTTTTTCAAATTATTTTTTCTAGTTTAGAGATTTTTTTTTTAAATATTCAGTTTTGAATTATCACTATCGTGCTATCTATTTTAATAAAAAAATTAACAATCTTTAAGAAAAGAAAAAAAAACAACGGCCATGAATTACCTCCTCATAAATATAACTGTAATAAAAGTTACGAAACGTTTTACATAGCTAGTTTTCTAACCTATAAATAAGTCATACACCACTTTTCTCTAAAAGCAAAGGGTCCAAGTAATTGGCGAATAAGTATTCTTCGCAACTTTTTACATTACGTAAAAGTTTAGCGGCTTCAAAATCGACGTGGGATTTTAGTTTTGTTGGAATAATACTAAAAAAAAAGAAATATATAGGGGTCATTCCATATCAAATCGACAAATTTTTTACCTGACCCCCTTTGATTTCGCTGAAAATTTTCTATCTTTTTCTACCCCCGAAAGTTATTTTTCAGAATTGTTTCAAATTTTTTTTCCCGACTCAAAAAATGTTATGAATTTTTGAAAAAAACCGCTCTTTTATTTTTAAATTGCCAGAACTTTTTCAAAAATTGACCGTTTGGGAACTTTTTTTTTCAAAATTTTTGTTTTTAAATGTAGTTTTCGAGAAAAAATATGAAAAAATTCTCAGAATCCCAGATATATGAAATATTTTAGTTTTTTTGAAAAAACCTTAATTTTCTCAAAGTCCGATCGTTTTTATTTTTTTTATTTTTTGCTCTAAAAATACTTCAACTAATTCTGCAATGATCCCCGTTAATCAAAAGATGTGACGACAATCGCTTCTAATTTTTTTTCTTGATTATAAAAAAAAAATTGTTGAATTTTTGCTGATTTTATATAACTTTGTTATGAAATTTTTTTTATTTCCTCGTGAAACCTCAAAAGTTGAAAAATAAAATTTTATTGGAGAATTTCAAGTGATTATCGTCCAAGAAATTGTTATTTTTTTCAAAAAAGTAAAAAAAAGGACTTTTCATTCTAGGTAATAATAAAATAATAGGTACTTTATTTAGCAATAGTAAGTCTACGTGACACGATGAACACAACGGCAATGTAATTATTCTGAAAACATAACCTCCATATTATTTAAATGAAATGTAGATGATATCTTATTTACCGACAATCGATAGCTCTTAAATTATCACATTGTATCAACTGGAGGTAACTTTAAACCCATTGTATTTTTGAAGTTGTCATATTTCAGTACCAAAAAAAAAAAAACGTCCATAAGAGTAAAAAAAATAACGTCAATGAGAGAATTTTTTTTTTAAAAAATAACAATTTCTTGGACGATAATCACTTGAAATTCTCCAATAAAATTTTATTTTTCAACTTTTGAGGTTTCACGAGGGAATAAAAAAAAATTTCATAACAAAGTTATATAAAATCAGCAAAAATTCAACATTTTTTTTTATAATCAAGAAAAAAAATTAGGAGCGATTGTCGTCACATCTTTTTATTAACGGGGATCATTGCAGAATTAGTCGAAGTATTTTTAGAGCAAAAAATAAAAAAAATAAAAACGGTCGGACTTTGAGAAAATTACGGTTTTTTCAAAAAAACTAAAATATTTCATATATCTGGGATTCTGAAAAATTTTTCATATTTTTTTTCGAAAACTACATTTAAAAACAAAAATTTTGAAAAAAAAAAGTTCCCAAACGGTCAAATTTTGAAAAAGTTCTGGCAATTTAAAAATAAAAGAGCGGTTTTTTTCAAAATTCATAACTTTTTTTAAGTCGGGAAAAAAAATTTGGAAAAATTCTGAAAAATAACTTTCGGGGGGTAGAAAAAGATAGAAAATTTTCAGCGAAATCAAAGGGGGTCAGGTAAAAAATTTGTCGATTTGACATGGAATGACCCATAGGTATACCTAATATTATAGTAATTGCAATAACATTAATATCCAAAATTAAGTAAAATATAAAAAATATAAATAAATAAAATAAAATATAATATTTTTGACGTGATAACGTCTAGTAAATTGATGAAGGGGTGCCCGTTCGAAGAAGATGACGTCATCATTGTCACAATTAGTGAGCGAGAGCGCAGAACAAGCGATAGAGAGGCACGATTAGCCTAAGCGTTCTGTCTTACACTCCATCGGACCGCGTTCGAGTAAAAGAGACAGTGGCGCCACGCAATCTACACGCGAACTGTTTTGTAGGGATGTTCATCGGAAAATAATATCGATAATTTTACTATCGATAATTATCGAATCGTTTTATCGATAGTTATCGATAATTATGGAATGAATAGTTATCGATAATTATCGGAGGAAAAGTTATCGATAGTTGGCGACAGTTATCGATAATTATCGGATAAAAATTGTCGATAGTTGACGAAAGTTATCGATAATATTCGTTCGATAATTATCGAATTAAAAATTATCGATAATTATCGGATCAAAATTATCAAATAACACTTATCGATAATTATCGATAATTATCGAATGGAAAATTATCGAATAGTTACGAATTATCGATAATTATCGCACACCCCTACTGTTTTGTGATTTGTCAATTGTTTGGTAGGAGTAGGGATGTTCATCGATAAAAAATATCGAAAATTTTACTATCGTTGATTATCGAATCGTTTTATCGATAGTTATCGATAATTATCGTATGAACAGTTATCGATAATTATTGAAGGAAAAGTTATCGATAGTTGGCAACAGTTATCGGATAAAAATTATCGATAGTTGACGAAAATTATCGATAATTATCGGTCGATAGTTATCGATATTTATGGAATGAAAAATTATCTGATCAAAATTATCGAATAACACTTATCGATAATTATCGAATGGAAAATTATCGAGTATTTACGAATTATCGATAATTATCGCACACCCTTACTGTTTTGTGATTTGTCAATTGTTTGGTAGAGAGTACCACTTGAAACACTACCCTTGATTTCCTACTTTTCCTATCATCTTCCTATCCTTAACAAAATAACTCAGATTGGAAAATCTTGAATATCACACTATCATAGATATATATATATATATATATATATATATATATATATATATATATATATATATATATATATATATAAAGTACTACACTATCATATATATGTAAAGTAATACACACTATCATATTATATGTATATGTGATAATAATTCAATTCGATTCATAAAAGTATACAATTCTGCATCTATGTTTTCTTATGACGTTATCACGTAAAAATTATCGTCTGTAAACCGACTTTACAGACAACCATTTTTTTTTTAAATATATAAAATAAGTAAACATACTGTGTACTGTATCAGCCTGTAAACCACCCACTGCTGAGCAAAGGCCTCTTCTCCATATAGAAGAAGGGTTGGAGCTTAATCCACCACGCTGCTCCACTGCCAACCCGGCGGATAATCTCTTTACCCTTAGCATCCGAGGCACAATGGGTGACCCAAAAAGTCATACACCCAGACTGGAAACAAATATTTGTACAAATAAGGGGTTTGGGTCCCGGGACGTCTCGTGTCTCGAAGTCCCGGGAATTTTCGTAATTTTAGTTGCCTCGTAATTTTAGTCCCGGGACTTTCGGGTCGAGACTCGAGACGAGACAAGATTGTCGAAATTGTTATGTAATCCTTTTTATTTTCAAATAATTGGAGGAGCCTAGCGCCATCTATTAGTTTAATGAATAATTACTTGGTCTGCTATGTAACTGCTGACTACACAACACAATAAATGCGTTGCCCAAACGTAATGAAAACCCTAGCGAGATGATTTTATGCATGAACCACGCAATTCATCTAGGAATGGTAGATACATTTTATAAAAAGAAAGAGGCTCCTACCCAGTCATACACAGTCTCTAGCTGCGAAGATAGTGAGGATGAATTCATGGAGAACTCTACTGATGACGAAACGGACAACGAAACAAACTACCAATTAATAGATGACATTAAAAAGTGCTTGATGAAAAGTTTTTAGTGAAATTATTTCGAAAATGTCTACTGAAAAACAGCCAATTACAGAATTATTTGAAATCAGAATTTGGGAAAGAACTCAGTTTACTACTGGATGTTAAGAAAAGATGGAATTCCATCATTTTGATGACGAAAAGGTTTCTGAAGCTCAAAAATTGCATGAAAAAAGCGTTGATTGATTTAAACATGTCAGACAAGTGGAATGAAGACAATCTTCTTCTTTTGCAGTCAATTGTTGATTTGTTGTAGCCTGTCAAGATAGTTGTAGAAGCTTTAGAAGCTGACAAAAAGCTTCAATACAGCCGAAACAACAATTGACGTGTTGCTCAAAAATATTCAATCAACAACAACTAATAATCATTTGGCGATTTTATTAAGATTTTCTGTTTAAAAAAAATGTTGATTTTTACAAAAAATTAGCTTTTTTTAATACGTTTTCGTGTCACCAGAAATTAACTGAATTATAATTCTTCAAAAAGGCTTACCCTCGAAAAAAAAAGGGATTTTTTTTCTTAAGTCTCGAAGTCCCGGGAATTCCCGGGACTTTCATTGTAGGCTGTCTCGTGTCCCAGGATTTTGAAATTGTCGGGAATTCCCAAATCATAGTACAAATATAAATATCTGTCCCGAGCGGGAATCGAATTCGCGACTTGAGGCGACTACTCCCACCACTACACCAGTACTTCTGTTTCTGGTCTGAGTGTATGTTCTTGTGGGTCTCCCCACCGTGCCTCGGAGAGCACGTGAAGCCGTCGGTCCCGGTTGTTAACATAGACACCAGATAACGATCGTTACTCATGTTAGGGAAATTATCTGTCAACCCACAGTGGAGCAGCGTGGTGGATTAAGCTCCAACCCTTCTCCTATATGGAAAAGAGGCATTTGTCCAGCAGTGGTTGTTTACAGGTTGATTTGTTTAAGTTCAGTTCAGGTCATTTTAAGCTGTCGTATATATTTTATATTATATGCTGAGTAAAAGGAATGGCAAAAGTGAACGAAGTCGTATAGTCGTATAGTATAGTCTAGTTCAGGGGTGGGCAAATATTTTGATAGTCTCGGGCCACATTGCAGATGAAAATTTGACCCCGGGCCAAACAGTTATTTTTCTAATTTTTTTTTTAAATTATGCATACTGTAATTCTATAATTATCATAATTATATTTTCGAATAGGAAGCGCTGAAAAGAGCGGTTGTACGGGAGAAAATTTTGACTCCCACCGGCCCTGATAATGTGTATAAGTATTGCTTAATATTTTATCTAAAATTTTTTATGCACCAATTTATGTTAGACAAAAACTAATATATACAATGCTTCAGGGGCCAGACAAAATTCTACCGTGGGCCGGATTCGGCCCGCGGGCCGCCATTTGCCCAGGTCTGGTCTAGTTAGATATAACATTAACGTCAAGATAATATGCTGTTAAAATTATGTAAATTCGAGCATCTTTACATAATATTATGTAAGACATGCGTTAAGTAGTCACTTCATTAAAATATGATGTAATATCATATTCAAAAGCTCCTATGACAGCTAAAACATAATGTAATTAATTACAAGCGTAGTAGATAAACGACAAAATCTCATTATACAGAGGGCGAGAACCCCACGTTGGAGGGGATCCTACGGGTGCGTCGGATAGGGCAGGAAGCGCTACTGCGGAGGTGGGAGGAGGAGCTGGCGGCGCAGCTATGGCACACGCGTAACGGCTGCCATTCGCCCGGTCCTTGAGCGGTGGATGCGTCGAAAACGCAAGCCCCCCACCTTCCGTCTGCTTGGTGCGGTTGCTTTGGTGATTATCTCTGTCGGACGGCCCAGAGGGAGCCGACGACTGTCATGCTGTCATCTTTGTGGCGCGGCGGTGGACTCTGCCCAGCACACCCTCGAGGTGTGCCCGAGATGGGCGGCGCTGCGTCAGGGTCTGACGTCGGTCCTCGGAGGGGACTTGTCGCTCCCGAGCATCATCACCGCGATGCTCGGCGACGATGAGTCCTGGAAGGCGATGGTCTCCTTCTGCGAGACAGTAATGTCCCAGAAGGAGGCCAACGAGCGGGCAAGAGAGGAGGCCGCCGACGTGGCCTCCATCCGCGGGCGACGAATGGGGATGCGTTAGAGGCGCTACTTAATGCGCCTCCAGTAACGCCCCTGTGCCCGTGTCGGGCCGGGATGGGAACCCGGTCCTGCTAGACACGGCGTTGTCGGGACTGTTCAGAGGTAAGCCGGACAGTCCCCATGGAGGAGAAGTCTGGCCGTTTTACCGAGGCCAGCCTGTCGCTTGAGGGATCCTGTTGCCTGCAGATCCGGGACCCTCCAATAAAAGCGGCTGAAGGCAGGGTTTTGGTGCGGTATTGCACTCCCAAAGTGCCGAGTCCGACATAGGTCTAAGACTGCCTATCCAGGCGTCCTGGATATCATCGGTAAAAGGATTCCCCTGCGACACACACACACAAAAAAAAGATAAGATCTCATAAAAACAGCTGAATATCTAGTCGTTTTTATAAGATCTGATCCGAAGTTACAAAGGTTACTTAACAAAATGACGACAGTCTCTGTCAATATTCTGATATTTTTTAAGAAGTTGGCATAAGTTTATTCATCATATGAAAAAAAAAAAGACAAAAAAAAAAAATCTTTAAATATTTCAGAGAGTATATGTTATTGGGCATTTTTTTCAAATTTTTTTCAGTAAAATATTATTTTGCCTAGAAAGTACAAAATATTGATAAAAAGCATTCGTTCTCGAGTACGCTTAGTGAGGAATAGTATCTATTTTTTTAGCAGTTATCAGTACAGTCCTGCCTTCTGCTTCAGGACTGTTGGTTCGACTCAAAATCCAAGTCTTGGTACATACAAAAATAATATTAATATATAAACATATATGTGTATTTTAAACATATTATTTAAAATGTTATAAAAAGATAATATACAACTTTCTGTTTGTTAGACAATATAGATTATTCTTATCATGATAGAATCAGAGTGAGGGCATGATTTAAATCGTCCTTTTAGCTAATCAGAATACAATGACTTATTAAATAAAATTATGGTAATGTAATTTTGTTATGCCGCTTGGTGACTACTACGCCACTACGCTTTCCAAACCGCCTGTCAAGCGTGGCGAGTATTAGCAACCCCCAAGAGATGGTGGGGGACATCTACGTTCAGCAGCGGACATCCACCGGCTGAGGTGTTGGTAATTTTGTTTGAAATGATAGCTGCTTGTAAATATAGCAAAAACCAATTCTCCTATCAACAACATTGTTCCACAGCGGATTGGCGTACATTTGAGATTATATTTGCTAATTTTTTTACAGGTATCTCTGTCTACATACAACACACGGACAACCGTGTACTAGGGTAGAGTTCTTAATAATATTTATTTTTATATATATTTATTAGGGATGGTAAGCAGCACAGAAACAGTTATAAAACAAAAAAATAATTTTTAAGGCCAACATACATATACAATTATGAAGGCCAATTACGACCATCCATCTGTTTAAAATTAAATAAAGTATATAGAACAAGCGTGCAAATAAAAAAGGAAAAATAAAAAACAAACAATATGATAAAACCAAAAAAAAAAACTTATTATCATATTAAACTAATTAATACCAAAAAATAATAAATAATAATAATATATCATCGCTGTATTAGCCATAAGGCCGCCTGTTGCAACTGATGAAAGTTGATTTTTTTAAATTCTATGTATCGTTCTTTTTTGTATTGGTGTGCAAAAAGAGTAAATATCAACAATAAAAAAATATCAACAGTAAAAAAATGAAAATGAAAACCTTCTTTCTTGTATTAATATAGAATGTTACTATTTTTTTGTCCTTGTGGTTCTGGAATGCGACAACATGGCGTCTATCTATCGATGTTTGTTTCTATAATTATCTAATAGTAGTTCCTTCCTTGTCAATAAGAACTTGACCTTCAACCTTACTACATCTGACCTTGTGAATAATTGGACAGTTCACGAATTTCTAAATTATTGTTCTTACTTTGTTTATTTTTATTATTTTCATTTTTGTTTTTACTATAGTAGCAGCTGTAAATGGTTCTAGGTTTTATTACTAGGAATAAAAAAACTACTCTGACGTAAAACATTCTTTACTAGCTGTTGCCCGCGACGTCGTCTGCGTGAACGCCATTAGATTACACGTTGTTACAGAATGCGTTAAAGAAATAAAGGTTCACTGCTCGTTCCTCGTAGGTGGTAGCGTGATAATATGTAGCCTATAATATGTTGACCCAACTCTTTAATAATATTCGTGCCAAATTTGAAGTAAATCCATGCAGTTGTTTTTGAGTTTATCCCGGACATACATATAGACAAACAGACAAAAATTCTCAAAACTATATTTTTGGCTTCGGTATCGATTGTAGATCACACCCCAAATATTCTTTCCTACCATTTTATTATATGTATATAGATAACATTCGAGTATGAGGCAAATGACTGAAATACTATTAATTAATTATTATTAACTAGCTGTACTCGCGAATTTGTTCGCAATTAGTATCTATTAAAAATATTAAGTATAAGCACTACTTTATAATGAATCGTACGTTTAAAATTTCCATGCTTTCCAAGTTTTAAGTTATTTGGATGGCTAAAAAATAATATAAATATAATAAATCGTGAAGTATGTACCTAATAATCTCTAAAATATCTCCCTTGTAACAGATTTTGAGACAGTTTGACAGTTGACAGTGATGATTTACAGACAGTTTTGTGTACAAATCGTGTCCGCGTGGAATTGTGCTGAGAACACTGCCAGCATTTCCCCGTTGAATCGCAATTCCGATTTTCTATTTATTTAAATAAGTAATACTTACATAGTACTCGTAATGATATTACGAAGATGAAGTAACTTACCTGAAACAAAAATAAACAATCAGATATTATAGGCTTGAGTGTCCGGGCAATGACCTTTTAGTTTACTAACTGTAGAAAACTGCCCAAGTCCTCTCACGTTTTGTTACGTAATTTCCCACCGGTGATAATGTTATATAAGCTAATCAACCTGTAGTGGTCAGGTGCACTTCACGTACTAATGCCCGTGTTCAAAAAAAGTTGACATGGACAATAGGGTGGTGCGAAAAAATTCAATTTTGGACTTCATAGTTCCTATAGTGCGGAGAAATAGGAGAAATATGCCAGCCATGTTCAAAGGGTAAAACCATTAGGGACTTTATCACTCCTACTTTGAACTTCGAAGCGTCAGACTAAACAGAGATGATTGATTGGAGTAACACAAGAATTTTTTCTCCTCCTCTTCTTCGAAATGTACCCGATGACGAAATATTATTGTTAATTCAGACTGGTGTTATTCCAGATTGGGATATCAAAAGATTCCCCTGTCACACGCAAGCCGTCGAAAGGTGCGTTAAGCTGGTAACAGAAGCGTCACTAAAGGTGTGTGGGGCCCAATCAAGAGACGGTTACATTAGAGCTACACTAGAGTCTAGATCAATAATGCCAGTTTTGAAAGCAAATCACAGTACAGAGTTTCTTCTAAACCAAGCACAAGTAAACAGTAAACAAGGTGTAATAAAATAAATCTAAGCAGTAAGACTAAACCAAAGTAAATACCTAACATGCAATGTAAGTAATGTGAATAATATAAATAGTAAACACACACTCTTCATATTGGTTGGATGGTTGGGAAGGGTGTGGGTGGAACTCGAAGTGCAGCCACCTCCTCGTGGTGAGTTCTGGGTTGTTTTTATATTATTATTAATATACAAACTTGCGAAGAGCTGCACAAACGGCTTTAACTAAAATTTAACACTTTTTTGTCCTCATATTGCTATTTTCCAAACAAATTCAATATGACCAAAAATGGCGATTTCGTTATATTTCTATAGACTTGCGCGATCGGAATATATACTCCTAGTGGAAAAAAAAAATTATTACTGATTTTCAATGCTTGAAGAATGAGAATTTTGCTATAGTAACTTAAAATAACGATAAAAAAATTACAAAAAAAATTAAGGAAGATTACGATTTTCACTAATTTTATGAAACTTTCGGCTGATTGCGCGATCGGAAGATAAAGTCCGATTTAAAAAAAAAAAATTGTTTTTCTTCTATATACATATCGCAACTTTTCCGCACTATAAGAACTATGAATTCAAAACTTGAATTTTTCCGCACCACCCTAATGGACAATATAGCCATGGCGATGATTATTTGACACAAACTCTAGTCAACTAGTATTTGACACGGGCAGTGGAGCGGCTAACTTGCTAAACAAACTTAACCCATTTCAATCAAAGAAATATCAATAATATATATAACTATATTTCTCTTATTATTAAAATTCCTTTACAATATTTATTTATAAAACTGCCTTATTTATTATAATTGACTAAATCTAATGTCGAAGTTAATTCAGTGAACGCCTTTAAGTTGTGACTCAACAACGTCAAAAGTCTAGAAAATGTCTAACCGTGTTACATGTCTGGAACGTTATTAGATTTTCACAAGTTCAACTTTAAAATTTACTAAACATAATTTTATATAAAGCTATTTTATTTTACTCTGCCGTAGTATAATAACCTTTTTAGCTTAAATTTAACTTTTACGAGTATTCATTGTTGTACATATTTTATTTAATTTTACCATATCATTGAATTGTTTTATTCTCCAACTCGAAGTACATTCTTTGCAAAAATACAGAACATAAAAATAAAATAAAATAAGACTTTGCCGTATTATATTAGCCGTATTATATTATATTGCCGTAGAATATTGTTCGAAGTTAAGCTTCTTTAGGTGCGACTACGAAGTAACTGAATGCTTTACAAAACGACGAAAATGCAACGGAAATGCGTTACAGCGATGACGCGTTTTTGTAGCATTCGGTTTTAAAAATTTAAAGTATAATGAATTTATTAGATGTATAATGCTCGATATAAATAAGTAATAATATTAATGTTGTTATATTATCAATATATACTTTTTAAATTTTAATATGACTTTTTATTTTTTTATTTAAATTTTACTTGAAGTAAATGTAAAGTGTAACATGTAAAGGTTACACGGACTAATTAATTAAGATTAATTTTTTTTTAGTTAATAATAATTTAATTCGCGTTGACTTTATATACCCTTCTTCTATATGTATAAGCGGCCTTTGCCCAGCTGTGGGTTGTTTATGGGCTGATTCAGTTATATATTTTGTAAAAATAATTTAAAAAAAAAAAAAAACATATTCTTAAATAAAATTGCGGTTAATATAGAATTTAATATACCTAGTTCCGGTTTCTATGGATGTGTTACAAGTTTTCTGCCTCTTCAATTTAACGAAACTAGACGTTTTTTGCGGTTTCACCCGTGTTAAGCTTTGATACCTATTATATACGATAGGTTGAAATTTCATAATTGCTTTGCTTTTGTGTCGTATTGAGTTATTTTATAGCCTGTATTAGTTTTTGATATTGTACATACATGCGGTTATTTCAGCTCATGTCTTACGAACGGACGAACAACGCGACGGATAGACATATGGACAGAGAAACAAATAAATAATAAATAAATGAACGCCTCACACTCAAAGACCATACGGTGAAGAAATAAACACAATACAAACACAAAATTCCATACGACGATAAACCTATATAGCTATACTTATGAGATTTTGTTATCAACAGGAAGCGGACCCGCAATAGCTTACCCAACAACCAGTTACTGTAACCACTGCGCGAACATTTTGTCAATCTCTTTTTCACTGTAAAAATAAAGATAATATTAAAAATCATATTTTCACAAGACGGAACCATTGTTACGATCCTGTTGACTATTCTAATATATAAAATTACGGAGATACTAATGTCATTTCAAATAAGTAAGGTTCTTGATCAGGGTTAAGTCTACTTTGGCGTTATTCTATTCCAAGGACGTCCCTTAAAATAGGATGAAATGTAAGATCGTTCTCCCATACGCGTTGAGGTAATCTGCGTGATATTTCTAGTCATAAGGCTTTGTTTGATAAAGGGCATTTTTTGTTAAAATTATCTCTATTAGAAAAAAAAAGGTTTATTGTAGAAATTGTTTAAAGAAATTATCTATATATTAATACTTTATACCCCTTCTTACGAAAATTACGCGGGCGGAGAAGTATGAAATTTGGCACAGTTAAAGTTTATATTTATTTATTTATTTATTTGTAATAGAACTACCAACAAAATTACATGTTCCTTAATAAAAAAAATCCCTTAAAAATCCCTTTCCTTAATAAATTAGACATTTAGGACCTTAGAGTACAATTTACATATAATTTCAATTATAGGTAGTCAATGTAGTATATCGAGAAGAAGTGCAGAATGCTAATATTTTTTACAATAATGTTCAAAAAATACATTAAATTAATAAATAAAATATAAAAAAAGAAACAACACTACACACACTACGGCACACACATATTATGTATAATACAATGTACATATTATACACAACTTTTGTTTATTGTCAAAGCTTGTTGTCAACACTGTCTTAAATACAGGTCTTGCAACGAATTTTTTTAACAATTTTTTTTTATCAAAGATCAGGTCAATAACTGCTTCATATGTCGCTCACGATGATTGACAATGCTGTCAATTATAGGTAAGGTCGAATTTCGACCACTGGGCGACCACTAGTTATTATAAACACAGGAAATTATTATAAAAATGGGGAAATCGAATAAATTCACATTAAAAAATATAAAAAAGCGCGAATGTTTTAATACAATGCAAGCACTATAGACATAAACACAGAACACACGCATACATGCACATAAACATATTTATAATTAAATATATTAATCGTGAATCTAAAGGTACTCAATTATTATATGAATAAGTCTTTGTATAGTCTGTGAAAAGTTACATAATATAAGATATTCGCTACAAAATTCAATGTTGAACTAAAAGGTATGGAAGTACTCATACGATCATACATTACAGAAACTCCTGTCTGTTTCTAAGTGATAAGAGAAAATATGATTTTACATAAAATTTCATATTCGTGGATATGTTTGCGAATTTGAATAACATCTTGGAATTATGCTAACGTCCATTACTATGAACTGTAGTATGTTAGAATCTTCGTTTGAATGAATAGTATGGTTAAGATAGTGTTTTCTCTTCAGATAGATAGAGAGGGAGAGAGAGAGAGAGAGAGAGATAATTTAAATAATCCTTACCTATTTTAAAATATAGTGTTATTATTGCTAAGATATATATATATATATATATATATATATATATATATATATATATATATATATATATATATATATATATATATAAACGTGTGTGTGTACTTATGTACGTACCTTAGAAGTTATACTTCTTTGGCGTAACAGAACAAAATACACAATTCTTTGTTTGTAAAAGGATGATAAACTAATAAAAAATACCGACAATTAACCTCAAATATATAAATGCACTTCAATAGTTTTTTTTTAAAGATAAAATCATTTTTATCATAAATATAATGCTCTATCATCCACAACTATATATAATTTAAAAAATTAAACAAGTGCGAGTGGGACCATCGCCCATGAAGGGTTCCGTAGCAGCAAATAACATCATATAAGTTCTTGTCGTTTGTTATAACTTTGATCGAGGTTTTAGTAATAGTGTATTTTTTAATAATAATAAAAAAACTACTTATTAGATCTCATTGAAACCAATTTTCGGTAGAAGTTTTCATGGTAATGTACATCTTAAATTTTTTTTTAGTATTATCATTTTCTTATTTTAGAAGTTACATGGGGGAACACATTTTACCAATTTGTAAGTGTTTCTCGCGCAAACAATTCATTTTAGAAAAAAAATGATATTAGAAACCTCAATATCATTTTTGAAGACCTATCCATAGATAGGTTGAAGACCTATCCATAGATAGATTAGGGACACATATGGGTTTGATGAAAAAAAAATTTTGTGTTTCAGTATGGGGAACCCCCAAATTTATTGAATTTTTCTATTTTCGTGTGAAATTCTAAAAGAGGTTCACAGAATACATCTACTTACCAAGTTTCAACAGTATAGTTCTTATAGTTTCGGAAAAAAGCGGCTGTGACATACGGACGGACAGACAGGCAGACATGACGAATCCATAAGGGTTCCGTTTTTGCCATTTGGCTATGGAACCCTAAAAACCACATAAACACATGTATATTTATGAATAGATATATTCTTTATAAAATATTTATTTGGAAATTTTACATTTTGTGACTGTGGAAAAAGCTTATTTTGCAGTCGAAACACTTGAACCCGCAATGCAGCAGCATGGTGGATTAAGCTTCTTCTATATGGAGAAGAAGCGGTGGGACGTCTACAGGCTGAATTAGTTGAGTTCAGCTCAGTATATAATTTTAAATAAAAGGATTTGTTTTGAAGTTCTCTTCAAATCTGACATAATAAGCGGGACTTAATTGTTTCCAAGTGTTTGTGAAGGAAATGAACTGAGAGGAAGTCACTTTTTAGGGTTACATACCCAAAGGGTAAAACGGCACCCTATTACTAAAACTCCGCTGCCCGCACGTTCGTCCATCCGTATGTCACCAGGTTGTATCTCATGAACAGTGATAGCTAGCATTTGATATTTTCACAGATGATGTATTTCTGTTGCCGATATAACAAGAAATACTAAAAAATATTCAACAAATGTGATTTTTTGCTCGTTTTCACTCTATATTGATAACGGCAACAGATAAACGCTTGAAATAATTACAGAATATTTAGTTATATATTCACTTTAAAAATAAACTATTAAATTAAAATAAAATAAACATTTAAGGGGGCTCCCATACAAGAAACGTAATTTTTTTGCTCGTTTTTGCTCGATATTGATAACGGTAACAGGTAGACACTAGAAATATTCAAAGAGTATTTAGTTATATATCTACTTTAACAATAAATAATGAAATTATTATAATATTTTACAGGGGCTCGCATACAATAAACGTGATTTTTTTGGCCGTTTTTATTGATAATGCTACGGAATCCATCGTGCGCGAGTCCGACTTGCACTTGGCCGATTTTTTTATAACATAACTACACAGGAAGACTTCTAAATGTAAAAATAATGAGTAACATATTATACAATAATTGTATTGTTAATATTACATTGATAAATAAATAACGAAAATGAAATATAATATAATCTTTAAAGAAAAAAATATCACCTCATAATTTTCAAGAGTCATTTCGTTTGAAAATTAAATAAAGGAATGTTTTTCAAATAGATAAGTTTCCACCCCCATATTTTCCTCGAGTCTCCTAAGAAAATTTATTTTTCCGTTTGAAAATATAATTGTTAGTAGGCCTCGAGGTTCCACTCCATATTTTTCTTGGACACAAATCTTTAAAGCGAAAAAAAAAAACATACATATAAGATTTTTCTCAATAATACTACTGGCCGAAGAACCGCCAAATTATCGCTATTTTTTGGTTGAAATGGAAGAAATGAGTTGGAACATAATGACGTAGGGCAATATGCTCCTCTGAACAGATAAATGGGAACATATAACGAAATATCGTTCAAGGGCGATTATATGTACGTATATTTATTACTGTAAAAATTGTCTCGAATTTGTATTATTCTCGACTTTGTGTTGTTGTTTTGTAATTTTTTGATTTAACACTCTTTTATTATTGTCTCTTTTATACCCTATTTTTTGCTTGTTGTATTCTAATAATAAAGTCACAAGTCATTTTAGCTTGTACTGTAAATGTATATAAGAAACATCATATTTTAATTGCACACACACGTTTGTAACAAAAATGTTGTGTACACCTGTAAAGACGAATCATACCGAATTATACCTATGTATACATGCTGTGTCATGTTATATGTGTTTATGATGATCGAAGATATGCGGTGGTAGTAATCTATTAAATAAATAAATTAACATCCAGAAATATAGTGTAGGTATAAATATAGTATGTACATAGGTATAAATAATATAGTATGTAGGTATAAAATTTCAAACTACAACATATGTCAACGTGATAAAGAAACCGTGAAGGACGTTTAATTTACAACAATAATAACATTCCAATATTTTATTTTTAATATTTTTAGATATAAAGGATTTTTGGAGTACTTATTTGTTACTTTTCTCTTATTTTCTAATATATTCTTTTCAACTGTACACCTTTTTATATTATTGCTAATGTTCTTGACTAATTTGATATATTATTTATATTAGGTATTATTTAATAAGTTTGTGTACTGCAAATATTACTATGCGATTTATCGTACCATACGCTCAGTTTGAAACAATAATAACAATCTCATTACTACAACAATCTCGTTACTAGGGATGGCTTATTACTTCCCAGAAAGATTATTCATAAAGCATGATTAAACAATTCTTAATTAATTCAAAAATGTTCTAATTTTGTTTGGTTTGAGGCGTTTGTTTTATTTTTTATATCGAAGATCTAACAAGACACATCTCATACAAAAAATATCTTTTTATTTTATTTTTTACGAAGCTTTCAAACTTTTACCGATAAAATTACTGTAACGGAACTGACTGTAAATTAAGAAGTGTAGTTTTTAAAAGTTGGCGAAAGTAGCATCTTATTTAAAATGAAAATTGATATTATTCTACTTTTATTTATGACAGGAATTTCAAAATTTTTTGAACTGTATAAAAAAAGTGTATAATTTATCATTCTATAAAAATTCTTCCGTAAAACTTCCCAAGAGTTATCTTTAAGGTGTGTATGATCTTTAGAGTGATTTTTCAAGTAAAAAGAAAAGAGCGAAGTGACGAATACCCTGAAGCTTAAGCCACGTTATGATCCTTTCAAGAAAAGTCATTTGGTCGTTATAAATATCACATAAGCGTAGCTATTTTATTTTTATCGGCAGTAGTAAGCGATAACCTTTTATTGTATGTGCTAATGTGCAAACAGTTTTATGATATTCTATAAGTAGGCGATAAAACTTCAATGCAGTTATAAGTTATGCTCTCGTATATTATCAACAAAAATAAAGTTGAAATTTGCGATTCGGTGGGATTGTTGATAGAAAATTGAATTTTTTAGTTTTTTCATTAAGTCAACAGATTTCCTGTAAAGCCTACAGCTAAGTTTAACCAAATGAGCTGAACTGTTCCACGACGAGGTAAAATTCAAAAATAAATTATAATTTTCTTCGATCTTTAAGCTCTTTGAAGCAAAAAGATTTTTAAATTGAACCGCAGCATTATGGGATTATTTTGCCGTTCCAACAAACAATCTCATCACCTTTAAAATATTAACAGATATTTATACCTTTTCACTTATAATAATGAAAATAAATCTATTTATATCGAAATTGTGAGACTTCAACAAATTCAAAATAAAAGTTAAACTAAGTTAGGTTTTCAGAACTTATTGAGATGAAATGAAAATATTTATTTCACCTTAAGGTGATTTCATACACTTAACAAATGTAAAAAAAACTACATTTAAAATAAATAGGTCATGGTAGCAAAAACACTTACAATATAGAAATAACAAAAATTTTTAATTGCAGACATGAATCGACGAATTGGAACAATATTGAAGTTCAATTGTGTATGACCGTTAAGTAAAAATATTATCCGCTGGGCTGCTCCTGTCGCCTACTAGTCGACAAGATTTTACCCCTAAAATGGCACGTCGACTACTAGTTGACAAGATCGAAGCGGTCCAGATGTTCTCGAACAAAGTTATATAATAACCACCTTTGTGGCGCTAAGGCCGATTTGTGTTATTTGTCTCGCTTCTTCGTAAAATTTGCTATTTATATATTCATAGTCACGTATCATAAGCAAAAGAAGAGACGAGCAATAAGGCAAAAAACGGCGGGACACTTTAGCCAACAAGGCTTGAGAGGCCCGGACATAGGAGCGGTTATATTAATTTCACTTAATGATATACTGGCGCAGTGTTTTCAGAAATCGACTTCTCCTCTAACGGTTGCGGGCTCCCCCACCCTATGAGAGACTGTGGAAGGATATAAGAAAGATAAAGTATAAGGAATGAAAGTGCGAGAATCATGAAAGCGAGGACTAGTATGAAAAAAAAATGATTGCAGGTTCCATCTAGCTCGTGACCTATGTTTATAAAGATCATAAAGATGTTTGTAGTGATTTGGGTGCTTAAGTTATATATATTCTAATTCTACTTAGGTTGAGATCTTAAAAAAAATACTAAAAGCTGAGGGTCGAGTATAAATTGAAATCTTTTTTCATTATAATATTTTATATATCAGTGTCATTTATAATAATTTATATATCAGTGTCAGCTAGGAGTGCTGGCTTACGCTCTTAATGATGTCTTAATAATTACGAGTAAAATTCTATAATAAGTGATGTAATATTTAATAAGAAAGCCAATATAAGATTTATGAAAGAACTACTAGTGTGAGGATATAAATAAATAAACAAAATAGCTGTACCTCTATACTACCCGTTAATCAAACCATACCTGTGATTAAAAAGTTTTTTTTTTTTTGTGAAACGGTGATATATTCACAAAATTTCACATTTATAATGCTAATAAGATTATATTCAAGAAAAATAATGTTCAGCATTTTCTAGTTATAGTATTTGAACAAAATAGTGAACTACAAATTATATTTTCCATTCGATTTTGACATCTAAAGTTGTATTGGTCTACGAGAAAGAAAAGTCGTAGCTAAAATGAAGACGTTAAATCATTAGAAAGAGCTATTAAGCGAGTGACTGCGTTTGACGTGAAATTAATTAAGAACTAATTAAAATTGCGAATTGATCACAGACAAGCGAAGCGAAAATGGCATGAACATGTGTCAACGTCAGTAAATCATTTGACAAATGTTTATTGGAACTGTAATTATGTGGCTTGATTTGAAACATTTACTAAGAATTATAATTGAGGTTATCTTTATGAGGATTTTTTTCTTTATGATTCTTAAATCACTCAGTTTTTTATTATAAATATTTAAGAATTTTTATGGTTACATCAATCACATCACTTTTCTATTTTGTGATAGTTTATTTTTTCATGATTATAAAAATAATACATACTTAAGTAAAATATGTTTAATTAAATTTTCTAATTTACTTTTATTAAAATAGACATTTTCCAGTTACATTCATTTAAATTATTAATAAAGTACTTTTATATGTAACAAATTAAATAAATTAATATCTTTGAGAGTTTGATTCCCCATGTACTCTCTGTTCTGACAGACAGTACCTATAATTTATGATTTTATCTTGACTAAATTAAATTATCTTATTAGTAGTAAACATGGGTAAATATTATCATGATATATATTATTTCATTAATAGAATGAAAGATAATTAGGGATATTTTGTTGTATTTGATACATTAAATTATTTTTAGATGCTACAAACGTATTTATCTAAAAAAATAGTAAGGAAACTAAAATCATTTAATTTACTAAATAAGACATTCCAAAAGTAGACGAGTCCAAAATAAGTTGCTTTCAGGTGGTAATTATTTGATGAATTAATACTATAGGAATCAAAAATATATTAAATAATGTTTAACCACGTTTAAACTTCTGTAAATCAACTGTCACTGATCACACACTAATCACTATAGGCTTTTTTCATGTATGTATGTTTGTATGAACAACAAAAATCACAACGCGTACACTTAATGTTTTATAAAACAATTACTGACTAACCCGTTGGCGCAGTTTGCAGTGACCCTGTTTTCTGCTCCAAGGGTTGTGGGTTCGATTCCCGTCCGAGTCTGGGTGTAATATAAGTTTATTTATATATGTATGTATTATTTATATTTATATTTATTTAAAAAAGTAAGTCAGTCGGCTGTTACCTAAAACACAGGCATTAAGGTAGGCAACCTTAGGGACAAACGACCTTGTGCGTGTGTTAAACATATTTAAAAAAATGTTTAAATTAAATGGCTTATAATAATTATGAATGGTTGTTTAATCATAGTCTGATTTACAAATTATTATTATAATAAAACAACGTAACTATAGTACAATTATGTTGCCGTGCGGTGACAGACAGAGAAGAATAGTCCCGACCTCTTTCTTGCCGAGGTGTCGTAAAAGGCGACTAAGGTCATAATGGTGCAAATAAATGTACACTAACCAGGATGGTCATGACGCTGCGTCATCATATCCTGTCACAATACACTGCACGCCAACCCGCCTGACATGCATGGCCAGTATAGGTAAAACCCCAGAGATACTGGGAGGCCTACGTTCAGCAGTGGATATCCAATGGCTGATGTGATGGTGGATTTTTTCATTCTACGTTCAAATGTTTAAATACATTTACATCAGCAGGCTCAATCAATCAATCAATCAATTAATATAACTATATTGTAATATAGTCAATCAATTAATATAACTATATTGTAGTATAGGTGGGTTAATCTACTACAGCTAACATTTCAAACAAAATTTTATTCAAAAACCCTGTAAATTATATTTAAAACTAATTATAAATCCTGCAAATTATATTTTAAGCTGAATTTGTTTTTATAATTCAACAACAATATTAATATACGCCGATATTCTACTATCCCAATGTCGTCACAAAAGTATGGTGTTTTTTAAGAGACTTATTATATACTATGTAGTATATATGTGCGACAGATTTATTTTATTTTATTGGGTATTGTCTTAAACTTAATCGGTCAGATTACTTCTGCCTGATTTTGTGTCAACTTTTTCACTCAATATTATCGACTCATGTGTTTGTAAAAGTAGAACAAAAGATAGCTACTTTATCTCTAAGACTATAAAAGCTTTTTTATATATTCAATACCCAAACACCAAGTTAATTAATTAATTAAATGTTATTTTGTTATTTATTTATAAAATATACAAAAATAAATTCATCAAATAATTAATTAGATTTTGTGGTAAAATTTACTTTTATATCAATTTTTTTTTTCAATTGGGTAGAAAAAAATTATAGGATCATTACAATTTTATTAATTATAATCAACAAACAACAAATTCTATTTAAAATCCGCGTATCCATCATCAGGCAGTAGATCAGAGTGTTGGATTAAGCATTAACCTTTTTCGTATATGGTAGCTCGCCTTTGTCCAGCAGTAGAACGCTTACAAGCCGATTCAGTATTGAAAATATTCTCATGATCGTACAAATTTGATAAAAGGCTATCCAGTTATAGCCAAGGTTTTGACCTTGATCCCTAAAGTTTTATGATTGGTTTTCATAGAAATTTTACACATTTCTTAGGGTTAATATATAAGATTCTATCATGTCACATATCGTCAGAAGGGGAAGTCGGTTATGTATTTGGCGTGAAGAGGCTGCCATTGAAGAGGAAGGATCCTTCGACCAGACAGTGTTGCGTCTGGTGGGCTACGCGCCACTTAACGTTTGTTGTCGGGCTCTTGTATATATATTAGATCGCTTTGAAAACTTCGATAGCGCGATGTAGGATATGTCTGTTTCTTCTAGTTCGTATATGGCGAGATAGATGTTGCTACATGTAAATCATTGCTAATGTGCCATTAAAGTAAGAAGTATCCGAACGAAATGATTTGTCGTATTTTGAAGACCACCATTTTTAGAGGATATAACGAATGTAATCTTTAATTATTAAAACCCTAAAAATAATTAAAATTCGTTTAAAATCATCGAAAATTCATCATTCACGAAATAATTAGTAAATGTAGAGTCGAATTAAGAATTTTCGTTTTTTTAAGTAATTGAAAAATTAATACGGAGTTGTATACATCCATCCATCAATCATAATTTTAGTCAATACACACACTTTTTAATTAATTTAAATCAGTAATAGTGAAACATTACAATATATCTCATTAGTTAAGTACTTACTTAAGTTATCAATTTTGACAGCTATCATGTAGCTCACAATTTTTTTTTTGAATACTACAGAGTCACTGCAGACTGACCCGTTGGCACAGTCTGCAGTGATCCTGTTTTCTGCTCCAAGGGTTATGGGTTCGATTCCCACCCCGAGTCTGGGTGTAATACATGTTTATTTATATATGTATTATTTATATGTATATTTATTTTAAAAAAAAGTATATCAGTCGGCTGTTAACTAAAACACAGGTATTAAGTTGCCTACCTTAGGAACAGACGACCTTGTGTGTGTGTTAAACATATTTATTTATTTTATAAATATTTGTAGAGTAATGTTCAAGGAATTTATATACAAACTGGAATGCGCACGTGCACTCCAAAAACGTTCCTAAGAGAGGGATTTATCATCTCTTTCTACCATGGATTCAAGACAACTCGTAAGAAAGAGACAAAATACCAGTAGTCAAAGAAATGCTTGGAAAGAAATGTCAACCTTATGTCAATTATTTCAAGGTGCATATTTGAATATACAATTTTATTAAGTGAGCATTCCAGTTATGATATAAATTCCTTGTGTTCAAGTCTAATTAACATATGTTGCTGTATGATAAGCAGTGAATACCGTAGCAATTAGTCGGATCGGTAACATCTGATAATCTTAATGCCGAGATTGAAGATCATACACCGATCACGGCTTATAATAATTTAATTTTATTGGTACTTTGCATTCAAAGAGTCTTTTCACACGAACACATTTAAAATACACTGCAAACAAAAACCAATGATATAAAATTCCTTAGTTAAATCTATAATCTTGATTGACTTAAACTTACAATGTTCAGGTTGCAAATGCTTATCACTGAATATTGATATCTTGAAAATTGCCCCATAGAAAGAAGCTTGTAAACAAAGTATTAATAATTTTTTTATTTTATTTATAATTCTTTATTGTACACCACCTTTGAAACAAAAATTACAGAGATATATGCTTAAATATTATTGCACAATAAGGCGGTCTTATTGCTAATAAGCAATCTCTTCAAGACAACCTTACGTTGTGAGGAATTGAAACATAGCCGGAGTAAAATGGAGGGCGGTGCATAAATATACCAAATAACACAAAAGAAATATAATTAAAAATAATAATAAAAATAAGAATATACGATATAATAAAAATATATACTGTAATTCAGTTTTACTTTGAACTAAAATATAGTTACTAATAAACAATAAAATAGTTAATATAGGTATATATACACATTAACAGAGCAATCGAACAAAAGAAAGATACCGCACAGTTAATCTGCATTAGTTGAGTTTGAGGTGTCTGAGATTCTCTTATGCGTAAAGGTAATGAATTCCATAATAAGATGGAGTAAATAATATATACTCGCAGAATATGAATGTTTTAGATCCCCATAATATTCGCAGTCTATGTGTTCCTTGTAGCGTATTTAGCAATATAATTTTTCCAAGCAGTTAAACTTTGTTATAAACATACTGTCAAAATTTGTAATCAACCTAAACGCTATCGCTAAACAATGACGATGAAGGAAAAAGATAAGAGTGCTATACACCGGGTTGCTATTATACAGACATTTGGTTTTATATTTTACAGAATTTCTTACGAAATATGTAGCTTTTCTTACTTTGTTTTCCTCAATAACCGTGCACGAGATGAATTTAATTTTACGAAGAAATAGTGTAATCAAAATTAAATTATCTTACGACGATACTTTGTAAATGAGAAAATATCTTTTATTTTAAACTGCTAGCTGAATGGCGTATCGTATCCTTTTATTAATGTTATTAGAGTAAGATCCCAGGGCCGCCAGACGTCACGTATTTTCTGACGGATGAAATGTGGACGATTGAGTAGTGTTAGTATGTACTATGATCGTATGCCTACCTGCTAGCTTGGTCAAACGGCCAATTTCCAGGTATCAGGCAATCAAGGTACATAAAAACATTACTTACTTCACGTAAATTGTCATGGCTGATTTTCATATATATTTCCGAGTGTATACTTAAAAATAAATTGTCAATACTCCCAGACACTTTCCGTCGGCCATATTGCTTGGCAGACGCTTTAAGGGTCTCAAAATATAATAATTAGTTAACTTCAGGTAAATTCTAACGCTCCATTTTTATATATGTTCATCCGACAACTATTTTAAAACCTTTGACAAGAAAACAGACCGATCCAAGGGGCCAATCATCCCCTAAACTACATTTTAATATCTCTGTGAGTGGGAGCGCGAGAGCATTATCTACGCGCATGAGACTGACAATGAGTGAGACCGACTGCGCTGTTAACGCTATGAAAATTACTTGAACAAATATTTTATAATTTTTAGAACTTTTGTTGACAAGCAATTTTTTTAAATTAATTATTTATTGGAAATTTGGAAACAAAGTAGAAAAATATTATTACTTCAATATTTCTTAACAGTGGCTTTTAATTTTCATTATCATCATCGTTGAAATTAGATAATTCATCATCCAGCCAATCTTGAAATTGAATATCTAAATCGTGATCGTCATCATCAGCATTATCCTTATTTTATTATCTTATCTGAAAAAACTAAAGAGATACAAATAATATGAGAAACGAAAATAATTTACCTGATTGTTCTTCCAGCGACTCACTGACAAAACCCGGTAATTGATCTCCATCGAACCAATGAAAATCATATTTACCATCTTGTAGTGTCCAGCCGTTGTTTTCGGGGTTGAAAATATTTATCATCTTCATACTTGCATTGTTCCAAAGACTAGCTCACTTTTACAAGGTGGTAAGTTACTGGCATCGAAGTTTCTTAAATTCTTTCGATTGAATTCTTCATTTATATCAGATACCATGTATGTATTAATAAACAACTGTAGTCTGACAGCATCTACATCAATTTTTTCAGGAACGTTGTAAGCATCACAGATAAATTTTTGTATTATGTTGAATACACGTTCTTCTTCATCTACATCACCAACAAAATCCAACGTACATAAACGGTGAAATGCTTGTTGGTACTCTTCATTTTTCTTCAAAATAATAAACGGCTTTTGCTTGCCCTTTTTGAATAATGCTGGATTAAATTAAATTTACTTGTCAACAAAAGTTCTAAAAATTATAAAATATCTGTTCAAGTAATTTTCATAGCCTTAACAGCGCAGTCGGTCTCACTCAGTCTCATGCGCGTAGATAATGCTCTCGCGCTCCCACTCACAGATATATTAAAATTTAGTTTAGGGGATGATTGGCCCCTTGGATCGGTCTGTTTTCTTGTCAAAGGTTTTAAAATAGTTGTCGGATGAACATATATAAAAATGGAGCGTCAGAATTTACGTGAGGTTAACTAATTATTATATTTTAAGACCCTTAAAGCGTCTGCCAAGCAATATGGCCGACGTAAAGTGTCTGGGAGTATTGACAATTTATTTTTAAGTATACACTCGGAAACATATATGAAAATCAGCTATGAGAATTTACGTGAAGTAAGTAATGTTTTTATGTACCTTGATTACCTGATACCTGGAAATTGGCCGTTTGACCAAGCTAGCAGGTAGGCATACGATCATAGTACATACTAACACTACTCAATCGTCCACATTTAATCCGTCAGAAAATACGTGACGTCTGGCGGGCCTGGGATCTTGGACTATATACTTTTACTCATTATGAATACTCTATTAAATGTTTATTTAATATTATAATATTTTACCTAATTATTACTAACTTATATCTAATCTGAATCAGACTAGTAATATAAACATCGGACTGAGATTGACTGCATAGGAATAAAATCTAAAGATTAGGGTTAACAACGTGCTTGTGATGCTCCTGGTGTTACAGACATCCATAGGCTACAGTAACAGATTACCATTAAACGGATCGTAGGCATGTTTTCTACTATATGGTATGAAACAAAAAAAGCTTTAAGATAAATTAAAAAAAAAGAACTTTAAGTGAGACTTAAGACTACGTAAAACATAATTTAAATCAAAAGTCTGTTCCTATTACGACAAGCGTGACAACACTAGACCACTTTAAACAGCCTGCTCCTTCCTTCTTTACTACAAGAGAGGAGTTGAAGCTAAATCCGCTTTATTGCGAGTAGGTAAATACTTTCCTCAGCGCGCTCTCTAAGGCACGATAGGGATAGAGACTTATAAGGATGAATATCAAAACCGCCCGTTACCGCCAGCGTTAAGGCGACTACTCGCATCACAAGACTAGAACGGTCGTCGTTTACGGAATGTTGAAAATATATTATCATCGCTTCGCATACCGTCACTTCTTTTTTAATATTACCAATCTCCTCTAATATCAGTATAGATAGGACAAGGATAACATTTAACTTATAAATAACATACAACATGACTTATTCTTATACGGATCAGTTTATCATATGTAACGTGACAGAGATAATAAAATTATTTTGAAAATGTGAAGCCGATCAAGTTAGTTTGAAGATATATTTTACTACGAAGTAAATTTACAAACCTGTTTATAATATAATCAGTCGTCATTTGAATTGGATGTTTTTTCATATCAATTTTAATAGAACAGACAAAGGCACATTTACAGAAGTCAATCTTAATTTGTTCCGAATAAATTGGTTTAAAGAATATCGGATATTTTATTTGACTTTTTTTTAAATAATAATATGTTAAAAAGAAATTGTTGAGCTGAATACGACGATAAAATATTCACAGGAAAATTTAACAACTATGATATATATTTTCTATATTCTATGACTAATATTATTCTAATAATAAGTAACGTCTAAGAGAATTCAAATCGATAATATTTAGAACACTACTTTGTATACGAATATAACGATAACAATTTAAAAGATGAAAACACAACAGATCATCTGAAAAGTACACTTTTCTAGTATAACCTTAATAATTAGACAAGTAATGTTTTGTATATCTGACCTTAGCTCGGTCAGTCGGTAGAAATTCGTTACAATTTTCCAGCTTCAAAAACTATTCTAATCAGAATGACCCACGAAGGTTGCGAAGGTCAGATTCTAATCGTTTTGCCCAACAAATTACCTGACACTTTTCTAACCCTTTTCACCAGAATTGCTTATTATTCTAGACAAATTTTACTCACACTTTTACAACCCTTGATGGCAATTTTGTTACATTTCGGACTAGTTAATGTCTTGTTAAAGTCACGACCGTTTTCTCACAAATTCTTATAAAAACATAATTAACAGTTTTATACTATCTCTTAGAAATGAAGAATTCCTCGAAAATGCAATCTTCTGACCCCAAAAAAGAATTACATGTTTACATTTTAGTTTTAAACTATACATTAATTCATTTTGATTAATTTGCTTTCAATAGTGTCAAAATTCTTGCTTTTTGCCGTGCGGCGACCGGCAGAGAGGAATTACAGTCCTGACCTCTTCTTACCGAGGTGTTGTAAAAAGCGACTAAGGTCATATTGGTGACCAGCTGTACACCAACCAGGATGGTGATGGGTATCAGCGTCATCATAACTTGCCACAGCACACTGCAATCAACAACCTGCCTTCCAAGCGTGGTGAGTATTGTCAAACTTACTCTAAAACATGATGGGGGAGGCCTACAATTACGTTCAGCAGGGGACATCCAACGGCTGATGTGGTGGTGATAGTGTGAAAGTATTACGTATGATTTTGTTAATGAGGCGTAGAGTGGAAAAGACACGAAGGAGATTGATCGGCGTGGTTCAGATTACAATGTCGGTGAATTTTGAATACCATAGAATAGAAGAACGCATTTCACAGCGTAAAAAAAAAAAGAAGAAAAAAAAAAGGTATTTTATGTTTGATCCTTAATCTAGAATAATATATATAAATATATATTTTGTATTAAGTATATAAACACGTTTTATGTCTATGCCATATAGGTGACGATGGTGCACCAACTACCTTTTCCTTACATATTCTATATATTCCGGGTTGTCTGGAAGAAAAACAATTGTACATTAAAAATAATGTATATAATTATGTTATGTGTGTATAATTTAAAGTGGTGTACAATTAAGTGTATTCTATATGTCTAATAATACAAACATTTGTAATGTTCTACACACAACTACCTACAGTATGCTGAAATATTCACGAGATATATTTAAAAATTAATTTAGTTTCGTTTAATACTTACACAAGGAATCTTTTTCGAAAAGTTGTTTTTTTACAGGATCACTGCAGACTGACCCGTTGGCGCAGTCTGCAGTGATCCTGTTTTCTGCTCCAAGGGTTATGGGTTCGATTCCTGCCCCGAGTCTGGGTGTAATATAATTATGTTTATTTTTTTTAAGAGGCTGCGAATACTCAATAGCGTTTCGCATGCGGTGGTCGCGGTGAGTAGGCACACCAAGACCTGTGTCTACTACGCCGACGACAGGGATGACGCAATCGGCCGATTCGTGGGGAGGGCGGCGGTGGCCACTACAAAAGAAATCCTCGAGCACACACTCAAGATGGCAATTCATCATAGAGACACAGCAGTCATTGAGGATGTGCTCGCACAGCTGGGGGCTGGTGCTGATTAAGATAAACCGAAATTATAGAGTACCAAAATAGGAGAATTATAAATAATGTAATATTTATAAATATATATAAATGGAATAATACTCTATAGAATCGAATACAACTAGATATAATAAATGCATGTAGTTATAGTAATGTAAAAAAAATAAAAAAAATAGGTATAGGTATAGTATTGTAAAAAAAATGTATATATATTAGGATAAAAGTGGTCAGTTTGGACTCTTGTCTCAGGGACTAGAGATATTAAGTCTAGTTTTAAGTACTTATTTACTTTTGCTGTGTAAAAACGTCTGTATGTTACAATAAAATATATGAAAAGAAAAGGGTATAGGCGTATGTAAGCCTGTAAATGTGAAAAAAAAATGTTTATTTATATATGTATTACTTATTTATTTAAAAAAAAGTATATCAGTCGGCTGTTACCTAAAACACAGGAATTAAGTTGCCTACCTTAGGGACAGACGACCTTGTGTGTGTGTTAAACATATTTATTTATTTATAGGTGTAAATATTTGTAATGTTCAAGCAAGGAATTTATATACAAACTGGAATGCGTACGTGCACTCGAAAAACGTTCTTAAGAGAGGGATTCCATCTCTTTCTACCATGGATTCAAGACAACTCGTAAGAAAGAGACAAAATACCAGTAGTCAAATCAATCTTTTTCGAAAAGTAGTTTTTTTAAGAGCTGACTTAAAGATTATAAAATTCTTGATATTGTATTCGATTTAACTCCTAGTTCTTACGTCTTTACCCATAAATCTAACTTTTCATTAATCAAAACGAGTTTTTCTTTTTTTGTATTTCCGAAATTCATTTTTGTCGTTATTTCTTGTAACTCTCATCATTTTATTATTGTGTTGGAGCGAAATAGTCATTTTTTACGCATCTTTATTACTTTTTCTATATAAAACTGAGATTATGAGAATTAAATTTAAAATTATGTAGAGAGAATATTCGACTTGCTCTCAAATTCAAAATGAGTAGACTTAATTTAAGACCTTGAGCAAATTATTAATTTTCATTCTAATTTCTGGAAGTAATTACGAGTTCTAAAAAAATATTTAGTGTGTGATCAGTATCCGGTATCAAAGGTATTATTCTTTAGTTAGTAAAATAACTAGTACAAAGTGTTTTTAGTGTCAAAGTGTTTTAAGCAGTCGTCATTCGAATTGAATGTTTTTTCATATCAATTTTAAATGAACAGACAAAGGCACATTTATCGAAGTCAATCTTAATTTGTTCCGAATAAATTGGTTTAAAGAATATCGGATATTTTATTTGACTTTTTTTTCAATAATAATATGTTAAAAAGAAATTGTTGAGCTGAATACGACGATAAAATATTCACAGGAAAATTTAACAACTATGATATATATTTTCTATATTCTATGACTAATATTATTCTAATAATAAGTAACATCTAAGAGAATTCAAATCGATAATATTTAGAACACTACTTTGTATACAAATATAACGATAACAATTTAAAAGATGAAAACACAACAGATCATCTGAAAAGTACACTTTTCTAGTATAACCTTAATAATTAGACGAGTAATGTTTTGTATATCTGACCTTAGCTCGGTCAGTCGTTAGAAATTCGTTACAATTTTCCAGCTTCAAAAACTATTCTAATCAAAATGACCCACGAAGGTTGCGAAGGTCAGATTCTAATTGTTTTGCTCAACAAATTACCTGACACTTTTCTAACCCTTTTCACCAGAATTGCTTATTATTCTAGACAAATTTTACACACACTTTTACAACCCTTGATGGAAATTTTGTTACATTTCGGACTAGTGGTGTAAAAACATAATTAACAGTTTTTTTACTGTCTTAGAAATGAAGAAATCCTTGAAAATACAATCTTCTGACCCCAAACAAGAATTACATGTTTAAATTTTAGTTTTAATCTATACATTAATTCATTTTAATTAATTTGCTTTCAATAGTGTCAAAATTCTTGCTTTTTGCCATGTGGCGACCGGCAGAGAAAAATAGTCCTGATCTCTTTCTTACCGAGGTGTCATAAAAGGCGAATAAGGTCATATTGGTGACCAGCTATACACCAACCAGGATGGTGATGGGTATCAGCGTCATCATAACTTGCCACAGCACACTGCAATCAACAACCTGCCTTCCAAGCGTGGCGAGTATTGTCAAACTCAGTCTCAAAGATGATGGGGGAGGCCATCAAGGGGACATCCAACGGCTGATGTGGTGGTGCTAGTGTCAAAGTATTACGTATGATTTTGTTAATGTGACGTAGAATGGAAAAGAAACGAAGGATCGGTGTGGTTCAGATTACAACTTCGGTGAATTTTGAATACCTTAGAAATACTAGGTGTTTTATGGTTGATCCTTAACCTAGATTTATATATATATATATTTTGTATTAAGTTTACAATCACGTATATGCCATGTAGGCGACGACAATGCACAAACTACCTTTTCCTTACATATTCTATATAGTCCGGGTTTTCTGGAAGAAAACCAATTATGCCATTAAAAATAATTTATATAATTAAGTTACGTGTGTATAATTTAAAGTGGTGTACTTTGTGTGTATTTTAAGTGTATTCTATATATCTAATAATACAAACATTTGTAATGTTCTACATACAACTACCTTCAGTATACTGAAATATTCACGAGATATATTTAAAATGTAATTTTGTTTCGTTTAATATTTACACAAGGAATCTTTTCGAAAAGTTGTTTTTTTACAGGGTCACTGCAGACTGCGCCAACGGGTCATTCTGTTTTCTGCTCCAAGGGTTATGGGTTCGATTCCCGCCCCGAGTCTGGGTGTAATATATGTTTATTTATATATGTATTATTTATATGTATACTTAATAAAAAAAAAGTATATCAGTCGGCTGTTACCTGGTAAAACACAAGCATTAAGTTGCCTACCTTAGAAACAGACGACCTTGTGTGTGTGTTAAACATATTTATTTATTTATAGGTGTAAATATTTGTAGAGTAATGTTCAAGCAAGGAATTTATATACAAACTGGAATGCGTACGTGCACTCGAAAAACGTTCTTAAGAGAGGGATTCCATCTCTTTCTACCATGGATTCAAGACAACTCGTAAGAAAGAGACAAAATACCAGTAGTCAAATCAATCTTTTTCAAAAAGTTGTTTTTTTAAGAGCTGACTTAAAGATTATAAAATTCTTGATAATGTATTCGATTTAACTCCTAGTTTTTACGTCTTTGCCCATAAATCTAACTTTTCATTAATCAAAGCGAGTTTTTATTTTTTTTTTATTTCACAATTTCATTTTTGTCGTTATTTCTTGTAACTCTCATCATTTTATTATTGCGTTGGAGCGAAATAGTCATTTTTTACGCATCTTTATTACTTTTTCTATATAAAACTGAGATTATGAGAATTAAATTTAAAATTATGTAGAGAGAATATTCGACTTGCTCTCAAATTCAATATGAGTAGACTTAATTTAAGACCTTGAGCAAATTATTAATTTTCATTTTTATTTCTGGAAGTAATTACGCGTTCTAAAAAAAATATTTAGTGTGTGATCAGTATCCGGTATCAAAGGTAATTATTATTCTTTAGTTAGTAAAATAACTAGTACAAAGTGTTTTTAGTGTCAACTGAGTTAGTTATAAACACACCCATAAACAAACGTCCGTATCCACTTCCGCATCAGTCTGAGCTGTGAGTGGTCACAGTGTACCAACCCATTGTCAAACGTTTTGTGCGTTTTTCTGGATTTCCGATACATATTAATATAATTACATTTCATTATTATTAAGCTCTACATGAGTATATTTGACGACCGTTCCGGCATATTGGTGCGAGTAGTCTCAACGCCGACTGTCGCGGGTTCGATTCTCACTCGGGGCAGATACTTGTATTTGTTCAAATATTTGTTTCAGATCTGAGTATATGTCTTTGTGGGTTTACCCCCGAACCTCGGAGAGCACATATAGCCGTCGGTCCCGGTTTTATCATAGAATGGTAGGTACTACTGGTAACGATCGTTTCTTATGGTAGGGATACTATCCGCGAACTCGCAGTGGGGCAGCGTGGTGGATTAAGCTCCAACCCTTCTACATGGAGAAGAGACCTTTGTCCAGCGGTGGGACGTTTACAGGCTGATTCAGTTCAGCTCAGTTCATATGAATATACCTAATCTGCAACAGTTTTTTTTATTCTTGTAAAACAACAATCATTAATCTCTTAATATTTAAGAGTTCTATGCGTACGTAAAAAGATATATTTAAATGTCACCTTTTAATCATATAACGTATAATATAAAAATAAATTTGTGTTGATCGTCGAAAACTATTTAATAAAACAAAAGTTTAAAGTAAATTTTCTGTCTAATTAGTTCAAGACTGTAGGCTGACTGTGACTGTGGCAGAAGTAGATCTGCCCTGTTTTAAATTTATGTCTCATTTAAGCAGACGCAACTCTGGCGGAACTTCGGAACAAATTAATCGTGTAACGTACTCCATAATACCGCGATAAACTGGTAAATCGTAATTATAAATTCGGTGATTATTCAATTAATTTTTATAATATACTAGCTTCCGCCCACGGCTTCACCCGCGTGGATGTATTGGCAAAATGTAGCCTATCATATGTCCTTCCCCAGGTTTCAGACTCTCCGTATAAAATTCTTACAATAGCTCGGTAACAAAGACTCTCATACAAAAGATGTGTCTCCACGCTCGCAGAGTGCACAATAATATTGCCCGGTCGACACTAATGAATTCTCAAAAATAAGGTCGTAAGCGCGTTTTTGCATGATATTTTTTAAACTATTTTAATTATATTATGGCTATTTTTTTAATAGTATAGAGGAGCAAACGAGCAGTCGGAGCCGTTTGGCGACTACCGACGCTCATGAATATACAGATGAAGAATAAGTTACAGCACAAGATGCAGATGCGTTGCCCTCTTTTTCCTCATATCCCCCATAGGCCACCGGATACTCACACACCGCACGAAACGCGACAGCATAGCTGTCACTTTACGGCGGTATCATGTGAGCGAGAGGAGACCACCCCGGTTGTGCCGGCCTAATACGGCTGCAAATCAGCATGGCACTACCTCTTACACTTCCAAATTACACAAAAACTTTATAAATTGTAGCCTATGTTTTGTTCTAATCTATAAGCTATATTACTGTAAAGTTTCATCTAAATCCGTTCAGTAGTTTTTGCGTGAAAGAGTAACAAACATCCAAACAAATTTTCGCATTTATAATATTATAAATAGGATTTTAATATTTCAATTAAACGACGGATTAGTGCAGTGGTTACAGCAACTGGCTATTCCACTAGCGGTCGTAGATTAGATTACCGCTCATGACAAAAGTTTGTTTAGGCCATACAAATGTTTTTAATGGTCTGAGCCATTGTCTGTTTAAATTGTGTATTTTCGACCCCTAAAACAGGGTTCTCACCCTATTGGGGGCTGTCGAGTATGGTCCTACAAATCTTCATCATGCTAGCAGAGCAAAGTGATCAATATCATACTTTATCGATCTATTGTTTTTCACACCTCGAAACCGCCTAAAAAGCACTTAATTTTAATGATCAATATTGTTTTCGTTTAAGTATTATTTCATCTAACTCTGCCAGCTTGATCTTTAGCAGGCAGTTCACATTAATAACAAAAAAAATGAGCACCTAATTTTAGATTATGGCACCTAATTAGCACCTAAAAATCATCTTCTGTTGAACATTTTTTAAATCAAATTTTGATCACTTTGCTCTACTAGCGTGGTGGAGATGACCTACAAAACAAATGACAAATGATTATTCTTTGGTTCAACTATTCTAGTATTTCTCATGTTATTGTTAATCTTAATAGGAAAAAGAAAAAGAAAAAGTCTTCAACCAGAATAAATAAACTATTCGAAAAACCCTATTCCCTGGTAAGAATTTCTAAGTTAATGCAGTACGCTTTCAATTCTCATTCTACGGTGCTAATGGTGATTATCCTCTAAGCTTTCGGGTGATGCAGCTATTCTAGTGAATTTACTACAAAAATTCTACGTTATACAAAATACATATTAAGGTATAGTAAGGTATAGTAGTATAGTAAGGTATATTTGATCACATCGTTGTAAACATTAGTTTTTCATATAAATGGATAGATTATAGACTAAAAAGGTCCATAGTTATATTCCACTGAACTGAATTTATTTATTTATTTATTTATTTATTAGAATTACCAACAGAAATGACAATAGTACTTAACACAAAAAAATATTTACACTATAAAATAAGAGTATAATTGTATTTCTTTTTATAGGTAATCACAACATGCATTAATTGTTTAATATTTAAACGATGATAAGAAAATAAAAAAATACGGAATAAGAATAATGGTTAAATTAATATAGATTGTTAAAAGAAATAAAATTATTTGATAATACTATGTTTACATCTTTACAATTATATATTAATGAAAATAAAAAATGATATATCTATTAATTAATCAATCAAATATTATTATAGAAATCGACTAATTTAAACCTAAATTTTGGTAAACTATCGCAAAAAACATCGAAGCCAGAAATTTTCGAGGACAGATCATTATAAGTACGTGCCAGTCTAGCTAACGGGGAATATTTACCTAAGTTAGATCTGTAGAAGGAAACATTTAATAAAGCTTGTGGTTGTCTAGGTAGTCTTGATGGAACATTAAAATTAAATAATTTAACTATTGGTGGACAATCGATGCTGTTATTGAGTATTTTGAATAAGAATATCATATGCCATCAAAAACATAACTTGTAAAAAGAAACCAAGTCTCGCAACTCACTTCTTCTTCCGTAAAAAGTTGTGAGATCCATGTAATACCAAGTCGGCTAATTTATTCAAACCCTACTTAAGGGTTCTTCTGTTTTAAGTTATTACGTTAGTAGCTAACCTAACAACATCGTATAGTGATCATATCAATATTAAAAATCTTTGATGTTTTAAATAAACAGACTGACTTGGCAATCGCACTAAACAATCTAATTTAATATAATATTCCTATGTGTTACTTCTTAGATACATTGTTTTCATGCGATTGCCAAGTCAATCTATTTATTTAAAACATCAAAGATTTTTAATATTGATATGATCACTATACGATGTTGTTAGGTTAGCTACTAACGTAATAACTTAAAACAGAAGAACCCTTAAGTAGGGTTTGAATAAATTAGCCGACTTGGTATTACATGGATCTCACAACTTTTTACGGAAGAAGAAGTGAGTTGCGAGACTTGGTTTCTTTTTACAAGTTATGTTTTTGATGGCATCTCATTTCTTTTTTAGACAGTCCTACTTATTTTCCTTTCCGGCGTCTTCTACTTCTTTAATATCAACAACGTATTTTCTTAAAGCCTTCGCTAGGTCTAATGAGCTTTTCTTATTTTTGTAGATATTCTTCCTGTTTTTCTTTTCCGATACGATACAGATATATTATTTGATTGTCATGTCATACATATTGTGATCTCAAGTTGACAACTTGAAATACTTGACAAGAGAGATGAATGAAGTATTTTTAGCCGGAAACAGTGTTGTCAGATTGCTGTCGATTTTTTACACCTAAACTTCCATAAAAATAAACTTTTAAAAAATATTTAAAAAAGTGAATGTATACTTATGTACGTACGTAAAAAGTTATACTTATAATAAGACGATGCGCCGAGTTAATGTTTGGTGCGCGCCATCTGTAAACAGACCCTGAAAACCCACTAAAACAAAGTACTCGTCAAGACGAATCAAAGGAGCCGAAACTCGATTGGGGTGCGTCGTTTTATTACAGAGTTCCTATGACCACCTTCTAGCTACATCATCAAACCCTGGTTACCATTGAAAGACAAACTACTCGTCTAGAGGATTCAAACGAGCCCGAACTCGATGAGGCTGTGTCGTTTCATTGCGAAGTTCTTATGACTGCGTTCCAACTCCATTATCAGATTAGACCCTGGTAACTATCTAAAAACAAAGTACACGTCAAGACAAATCAAACAAGCCAAAATTCGATGGGATTGCGATGTTTTATTACAGAGTTCCTATGATCACCTTCCGGCTCCATCATCAGACCCTGGTTACCTTTGAAAGACAAACTACTCGTCAAGACAATTCAATCGAGCCCGAACTCGATGGGGTTGCGTCGTTTCATTACAGAGTTCCTATGAGCACCTTTCAGCTCCATCACCAGACCCTGCTTACCATGAAAGACAAACTACTCGTCAAGATGATCCAAATGAGCCCGAACTCGATGATGTTTTGTCGTTTCATTGCGAAGTACCTTTGCCTGCCTTCTAGCTCCATCAACAGATCAGACCCCGGTAGCCATCTAAAAATTAAGTACTCATCAAGACGAATCAACGAGCCTAAATTCGTTGTGGTTGCGTCGTTTCATTATAGAGTTCCTATGACCACCTTCCAGCTCCATCATCAGACCCTGGTTAGCATTGGAAGATAAATTACTCGTCAAGACGATTCAAACGAGCCCGAACTCGATGAGGTTGTGTCGTTTTATTGCAAAGTTCCTATTGCCACCTCTCAGCGCCATCATCAGATCAGACGCTGGTAACCGTCTTGAAACAAAATACTTGTCAAGCCGAATTAAACGAGCTGAAACTCGATGGGATTGCATCGTTTCATTACTGACTTCATTTGACCACCTTTTAGCTACATCATCAGACCCTGGTTACCATTGAAAGATAAACTACTGGTCAAGAAGATTGAAACGAGCCCGAACTCGATGAGGTTGTTTAGTTTCATTGCGAAGTTCCTATGGCCACCTTACAGCTCCATCATCCGATCAAACCCTGGTAACCATCTAAAAGCAAAGTACTCGTCAAGGCGAATAAAACGAGCTGAAACTCAATGGGGTTGCGTAGTTTTCATTAGGGTGTCCCTATTACCACATTTCAGCTCCATCACCAGACCCTGGTTACCATTGAAAGACAAACTACTCATCAAGACGATCCAAACGAGCCCGAACTCGATGAGTTTGTGTCGTTTCATTGCGAAGTTCCTATAGCCACCTTCCAGCTCTATTATCAGATCAGACCCTGGTAACCATTTCAAAACAAAGTATTCGTTAAGACGAACCAAACGAGCCAAAACTCGATGGGGTTGCGTCGTTTCATTACTGAGTTCCTATGACCACATTCCAACTTCATCAACAGACCCTGGTTACCATTGAAAGACAAACTTACTCGTCTAGAGGACTCAAACGGGCCCAAAATCCTTCCTTTGGCTACCTTCTAGCTCCTCCATCAAATCAGCACCATGTAATCATAATATTGCATTGTCACATGATTTACTATTATTTTGGATCAAATTTAATTTGCAAGATTTGATGACAAATATCGAGACAGGTGAAACAAAATAAAAGCTTGTAAAAAGTGAGTTGACACATCCAGCGCAAATAAGAAAGTTAGCGCAATTGCACGGCGCCTACTACTTAGCTTCATGTTGTCGGTTTTTTGTCACAGAGTACACGCGCATCGTATAAAAATTTACTCTCATCAAGAACTTATAGCTTTAAAATACAAAAGTTATTTTGAGTCCTTATTTTCTATATTTATTTTTATTTATTTAATGTTAATATACATTAATTAACAGTTATTGCTGTTATGACTCACTTAATCAATCAGGTGCATTCTAATAATGACATAATTATATGAACTCAAAAATGATGATCACGCTGGCGAAATGGTGCGCGCTGTTGTATATTAAGCGGGATATCCCGGGTTCAATCCCCGGCAGAGTAAATTTTCTTTCTCTGATCTGCTTTGGTGGGAGCCTTTGGTAGTGGCTAGTTACCACCCTATCGGCAAAGACGTGACGCCAAGCGATTGAGCGTTTTGCTACAATGCAGTGTAGAAACCGATTAGAGGGATAGGTTTAATTTAGCTGCCAACTAAATAAAAGAAAATAACTTACGTACGGGAAGCGTGGAAGCCGTGGAGCGGGCAAATCACCTCAGCCAGTCGCGGTTATGATGTATTAGTGTTCTTTAATACTTTGCGTGATTTTGGTACAGCTACATAAGACATGTCCCATTCTTGCTTTTTCATTCCGTTGATCATTTTACAGGTTACCTTTGAAGATAATTATATCTACACCTATTATTCCACTATGTTATACTTGTACGGGTACATTGATTCATTCACTGCAAATGTAACTTTGTAATCCTATATATTTATATGGGATTACAAAGTTATTTATGCAGTTGGTGTATCTAGAAAACTGGACCGAAATTGCAAAATATTTGAATTTTTTATTGGTTTATATACTAAACACTAATGGTATTCTAAATTTGAAGCTTTTATGTCTGCTAGAAGTGCCTTAGAGTTTTGATGATCGGTCAGTCAGTGAGTGACAAAATTCGAAACTTTGACTAATTATAATTCTTAAACTACCGGTTCAAATTGAATGAAATTTGAAATATGCCGTGTTTATACAATGCCTGCTTGGGTATTGAAAATTCAGACTTCTAGTTTTATCCACAACGAAGTTATAAGGGGTCGAAAATGGGCTGAGTTGCTTCGAGAAAAGATAGTACGGCCGTGCCACTTTTTTTTTTTGCTCGACTTGTCCGAGGCACTGCCGTGCCTCCAGATCTGAGATACTTCTACGCGATTGTAGTGATGTAATCTTATATTCTAACAACTGTCTTTCGTATGAACTATTAGTTTGATTCCTATTCGAACGGTACACAAGATGACGCAGTAGTCGGTTTTGTAATCTTTCTATTCGAATAGTATGGATTTTATAGTGAGGATTCCAAATTTGACTGCAATATTCTAGTTTACTTCTAACTAGACTATTGTAAAGTTTAATTGTAGTAGATGGTTGTCTGAATTCTCTTGAATTCCTCAATACAAAGCCTAGTGAATTCGCAGCTGAGGTGATTATACTGTCGATATGATTGGAGAATTTTAATTCGCTGTCTAGTTTTACTCCTAGATCACGTATTGCTCGAACAACAGTCAGTTTTTCAGTATCAATATAATACTGACTATGTATGTAATTATGTTTTCTAGTAAATCTGATGAGGTGACATTTTTTGGTATTGAGAAACATTTGGTTATCATTACACCACTGAGATAGGCGGTTTAGATCTTCTTGTAATAGTTCAACGTCAGAATTGTTTCTTTGTAGTCGGTGGCAGATGTTCAGTTATATATATAGGATATTTCTTACCTCCGATTCCAATGTGACTGGTGTTTAGTTTATCCTCATTGCATTTTGCTTGTTTATTAAAAGCTATTGTCGCTGCAAGAAAAGTATCTCGAATTCTTGTGGTACTGAATTTGACTAGTACAGAGCGCGGTCGGGGACTTTCTTTGTTAAATTTCATTATTCTTCTGCAACTCTGTATATCAGTATCAGATATATTACATTTAACGGTTGCGGCAAGTTGTTTTACTGTCGAAATAATATTTTCAGATCGATGTTCAGGAATGCATTGAATTTCTAGGTTACTGGCTCTAGATTGATTTTCAAGTAACGTAAGTCTGGATTGTAGATCACTTACTGTGGTTTGCAAGGTTTTGTTATTAGATTGTAGTGACTTGATCATATCAGTTTTAGTTAACAGATCATTTTTAATAGTTTCATATTGAACTTCAAGAAAATTGATTGAATCTAGTACTTCATTAGTTTTCGAAGTAAATTCATCTAGTATACTTTTCTTGAACACGTCCATCAATGATTTCATTTCTTCTCTAACAATAAGACGAACATCATCAAGGCTTAGTTCTGCTGTAGTGGACCCCATTATCTTTCGTTCGCTGTCCTTTATGTGACGTTTACTAGACATGAATTTACAATTTTATATATTATTATCGTAGAATTATATTTTTTCCAATGCAATTGCTGTTAAATTTGTAAATAATAAATACTAAATTCGTAAATAAAAAATAAAAAATTATTGAATATAAAAATTGTATGTCAATTTTGACAACGCTTTTTTCTTCTGAATTAAAAGAACACATATCCCACTGCTGGCAAAGACTTCCTCTTCTATATAAAAGAAATGTTACAGTTAAGTCCATCAAGCTGCGGATAATTTCTCTATCAAAAGAAACGATCGTTAACCGGTGGATCGTTAGGAAGGACTTACGTGATCTCCATGAACAATACCAGGACCAGAAACAAATATTTTTTTCCAAATAATTGCAGCCCGCGGCCGTCGGTGTTAATGGAAACTTTGTCACCAGTATGATATAATGGTCATCAATGATTTATTTATTTAAAGGATCGCCTACAAATGATGCACAAAAAGTACAAAACAATATACAAAACAAGTATGCTTAATTAAAAAAATCAAAAAACCCGACTGCGTAAAATACTCTTATTATAAACTAAAAAGAATAAAACAATTTACTAGCTTTCATTTGATACCCATATTGCTACAGTAAGAAAAAAAATTCAACCCCCCCCCTCCTCACTCCGCCATTTGCGGGCGCCATTTTGAAAATTTATATAGCCTATGTCACTACTACAATTTAGACAAATCCAACGACATCTCATATGTCAGAAACCGTCCAGCCGTTTGGACTGTACAGCGTGCCAAACAAATGGACATACATACATACATACATACATACATACATACACACATACATACATACATACATACATACATACATACATACATACATACATACATACATACATACATACATACATACATACATACATACATACATACATACATACATACATACATACATACATACATACACTCGAAAAACATAACCCTCCTTCTGTCGCAGTCGGGTAAAAAAAAAACTCTCAAACTGTGCTCATCCATTTACAGGCAACCACAACTACCACAAACTACAATAAAAAATACACAAATTAACAACAGTGTACGAGACACATTAAAAAGGTTTACATTTTACATCTAGATACAACATATTTTTCTTTAAAAAGTATACAAGTCATCATTGAAAATATCTAAATTAGAAGGTCTTGAAATATCGTTATATAATTTTAATGTTCTGCTTAATGCACAATTTAAACCGAGGTTGGTCTTATGTGGTGGGACCCAGAACAGCCTATAGACACTGATACGATACGAAAATACATACACTGATACGAAATGATATCAATGATGATATCAAGGAATTTATATCATAACTGGAACGCTCACTTAATAAAATTGTATATTCAAATATGCACCTTGAAATGTTTGACGTAAGGTTGACATTGGCTAATAACATGTAAAGTGAAAAATCGTTCCGAGCATTTCGTTGACAACTGGTATTTTGTATCTTTCTTACGAGAGTTGTCTTGAATCCATGGTAGAAAGAGATGCAATCCCGGCCGTAGGAACGTTTTTTGAATGCACGTGAGCATTCCAGTTTGTATATAAATTTCTTGGATGATATCAATAATGATATATACAGAGGTAAACGTCATTGTGACGGTTGCATAAAACGTTTAATCTATGACACCAATTAACGCGAACAAAAACAAGATGTACATAAAATCACCTTATAAAATACGTTCTATAGTAGAGACTTCATAACTCTTCTACTTTTAACGGTGTTATAAATTTCAAAAGTGACTTCATAATTAAAACTAGGTTGTCGGTGACACATTGTTATTTTGCATTTCACGCTTCAAGCGATATCAGAAAACTTTATTTTCATGATGAATGGAATATTTACGACACGTAAGGAATATTATAATTGATATAAATATTCTTATATTTTAAATAATAATTAACTCAATAACTCAGCATCAGCGGATGAAAGAGACTAGTAAATTTTTTGGCCATGAAATCGGAGTTGCGATTGGAAATTGAAATTCTGCCAGCATTATTTTGTCTATTCCCCGCGGACTTGTTATATGCAGTAATAATGAAATAATTATTTATTTTAATTTTTATATCAAAATAAATAAATGTAATATATTTTAAAAACTTAATATTTTGAATTTTTTGCGTTAGTATTTTTATTTCTGACCGTTTTAAACTGCTCTAAAAAATAAGGTTACTCAATCGACTTCATGTTCCTTTATTACAAACCAACACGTGACTAAGCATGTTACACGACATCTTCCTCTATTTTAGATTAGTTATAATTAGATTGACTTTGGGATAATTGTCTTAGCTTAGAAATCTAAATTTAAAGTTTTAGTTGTTTATTAAATTATCTTGGACGACTCAAGTCACGAACACAACTTGTCTTTTAAAACAATTAAACATTTACTATACGAAAAATTAAGTAATGCACGCCTCATACCGCGAATCAGTTGAGGTTGTGCTTTACTCTCGACACGTCAAGGTCAATCCATTTTTTGCTCTTAAACTGCCTCTATCATAAACAATTGGCACTTATACAATAAGATGAATGAATGAAAGCAGTTTGAATACTCTATCGAATATTCCGTAAAAAAATTTATATAAAAAAAAAGCTGAAAACAAAAGCTTTTACGTAGACGTGTTTTTTGACGTTGACGGGTGTTTTTTTACGAGGTGGTCATGATAGCTCCCGAAAAATGGACGTATCGAGACCGGGTTTTGTTTATTATCTTCAGAATATCATCAGCTTATTACCTTTTTCATATCAATAGCCTAGTACCCATAGTTTATTAATAAAATGTTTATTTAACTATAACTTTTTTTTGAAATTGTCTTAAATAATTTTACGACTTGTTTTTTTTTTCTCTTACAAATTAAATGAGCCCCGAGAGAGGTATAAGGCGTGCAATTTTAGATTTTTTTTATAACCACGTACATGTATTACATCGTTTTCTTTATATATACCTCACTCGATAATAAAACCGCAGGACGCAAGAATCCAATATGGCCGCATCCGGTGACCGGAAAATACGGAATCGAGTTATCTGAGACACATGAGGGTGATAGCTGTATATATGGGTATGTATGTTATTCACATGGGAAGAAAAGTTCTGATTTCTGTCTCGCATTTTTATCATTCATAGCTAGCTCTATCTAATTGGGTGTCCATTATGTATATTTTAAACGTTTTAAGTTATAAATCCTTTTTAAACAGTAAAAAAGGAAAATAATCCAAATTTAACACAATAATAAATTCAGTTAGGTTATTATTAGATTTTTCAAACGTAAAACATAATAAAAGATGTAGTAGATTACTTCAAAACAGTTAACAGATGACGCTTGTATCGTTATAAATAATATTATTTTAATTTTATTTATGAGGACCCGTCCCGACTCCACACGTGGTATGCATATGTACTAAACCTTCCTCATGAATCATTCTATCTATTGGTGAAAACCGCATGAAAATCCGTGCAGTAGTTTTTGAGTTTACCGCGAACAGACAGACAGACGGCACAGTGGACTTTGTTTTATAATATGTAGCGATTTTCTCTTTCTATTACGAGTGTAAGGCGTTTTCACTATGTTAATTAAAATTATAAGGTTATTTGTAAGGTACTTTGAGGATTTTTTATTTGATTAGAATTGACGGTTTTCACTAATAGATAGAGTGATTCATGAGGAAGGTTTAGGTACATATACATACCTCAGGCACAGCCGCGGCGGGCCGCTAGTATAGTATATAGTGATGACTTCATAAGTTTTCGTTTTTTGTTTATGCAACTCTGAATTAATGAACCTAAGAACCACTCTATAAAATAAACGAACTTAGGTAAAGCTTGAAGTAAAAATTGCTCTTTTAACTTTTTTAATGTCGTTCATTAATATTAAGGTATTAAAAGATGTTTTAGCGTAAAGGAAAAATTACTTTAAGTGAAAGAAGAGATAGGTTCTAAAGCAACTATTTACTTTACAGCACCTGGTTTGTCTCATGGATTATTTGAATGTATGTAATTTTGTATGTATGTATATCGCCTGTTATAGAATGTTTTGTGAATAAATAATACATTTTTACGTAAGTAGATAGCTAGGTGTATTACATAATTAGCCTATATAGCCTAGATATCCAGGACGCCGGGTAGACAGTCCTAGACCTATGTTTAACTCGGCACTTTGGGAGTGCAATACCGTACTAAACCCCTGCGGGAGCCTTCAGCCGCTTTAATTGGAGGGTCCCAGATCTACAGGCAACAGGATCCCTTCAGCGACAGGCTGGCCTCGGCGAAAAGGCCAGACTTCTCCTCCATAGGGACTGTCTGGCTCACCTCTGAACAGTTCCGACGACGCCATGTCTAGCAGGACCGGATTCCCATCCCGGCCCGACACGGGCTCACCCGACAACAGCACAAGACTGCGTCAATAGTCGGCTAAACCCGACTGTTCGGATTCGTATCTCTCCGTTGTTTTTCTGTTAGCTGTTCAAAATTCGAAATAGTTTACATTGAATTTCACACATGTGCATGCAGATTTTAGGTGTTATATGGAAACCTTTCGTCCTTAGAACAAAATGTTATGGACATAGTATCAGGGAAATTTATTATTTATTTAGGGAATTGAGCTCACGGCCGTTTGCGTTATTGGAATTGATTGATCACTACACTAAACAGGCAGTGAATCTTGTAGATGGCAGAAGCGGACCTCATTTTATCATTTTTTACTATTTTTAAGCAATTTATTCAGATTATATAGATCTGAAATTATCATTTTTTATATCTCTTTTGATTTGATTGAAAGATATTCTATATACTTAAAATTAATATTACAAACGAATTGCGTATAAATTCATCATTATTTTGTAGAAAATTGGTTCAAGTAAAATTCCCCTACTGTAATTCAATTTCGTCGATACATATTTACAAAAATATTCTCAAGAATTTTCTTAGATACTCTTTCATTTTAATGACATGTCCTTAATATTACTTATATTATGATGTAACGAGAACAAATTTTTTAGACCATTAATTACTCAACTGGTCTTCATCAACCATAAAAATTGTATCAAAGCTCTATATTTAATTGCATTTTCTCCATTTAGGAGAATGGTTGGAGCTTATTCCACCACAGTGCTCCTCCATTTAGGAGAATAGTTGGAGCTTATTCCACCACAGTGCTCCTCCATTTAGGAGAATGGTTGGAGCTTATTCCACCACAGTGCTCCACTGCAGGTTTGCAGATAATTTCCCTACCTTGAGTAAATATTGCTATCAGGCGCTTATGGTACAACCGATTCCGACTGCTTGACGTGCTCTCCAACTGGTCTTCATCAACCATAAAAATTGTATCAAAGCTCTATATTTAATTGCATTTTCTCCATTTAGGAGAATGGTTGGAGCTTATTCCACCACAGTGCTCCTCCATTTAGGAGAATAGTTGGAGCTTATTCCACCACAGTGCTCCACTGCAGGTTTGCAGATAATTTCCCTACCTTGAGTAAATATTGCTATCAGGCGCTTATGGTACAACCGATTCCGACTGCTTGACGTGCTCTCCAAGGCACGGTGGGGAGATCCAAAAGGAAATACAACTAGATCAGAAAAAAATATTTGTAAAAATTCAAATATCCGCTCCAAGCGGGAATCGAACCCACAACCACCATTGTTAAAACAACTACTTGCACCACTACACCAGAACGGTTGTATGCTCATACTACTTACATTCTTTGAATATTAAAAACCTACGTCATTATCCTTTATAGTACTTGTAAACTTAAAGTGTACACAAGATATGTCGTCTTAAACAAAAAGTAATCCAATAAAGTTGCTCTCCAAACTTTTAAGTATAAACGAAGTTACACCATAACTAGAGTTTGAGTAATTATAGGCAAGAAAGAGTACAATAAAATAAATTTAATCCCATATTCAAAATTTATCTCTGAAGCAAAACATTTTGAAGGAACCTATGTGTATCAAGAGAAGTACCGTCAGTTGGGGATAGTTGTGCTGTATTTTAATGTGAGCAGCGTGTTATGATTAGTCTAAATATCTATCTAGCTAACACGTAGTCTTACCGGATATAACGGAAAGTTATCTGATCACAAAAAATTTTTTTGTTGCAGTTGTGGTGGTCACACAAATGGTGGTTCATAGCAGGAGTTGGATGTTCACTGCTGAACGTAGGCCTTCCCCATCATCTCTGGAGGGTTTGTCAATACTCGCTACGCATAGCAGGCGGGTTAGCAAGCGCAGTGTATTGTAGTAAGGTATGCTGACGTTGCTGCACGTCAACATCCTGATTGGTGGAACAATGGTGTAAAGTTCCTCATCCCTCTTTGAAAAGGGAGGATCCTCCGACCAGACGAGTGTTGCGTCTGATGGGCTAATGCCCCCAACAATTGTTGTCGGGTTCTTTGTATATATATTCGATCACTCGGATGACTTTGATAGCGCGATGTAGGTGAGAAATACCTAGCCGTATTAATTAGCCGGAACAAAGGAAACACACGTTAACACTTGGTTGACCGTTTATTCACACTTAAAAGCAAGTTCTTAATACCACCATATTTATACATATAGAAATAATGTTTCTACCTACAATTTACGTATATTACAGTAGGATACGTCAGTTTTTAGTTCCTATGTTGTGAGATATATGTCGCTATATCCAGTTATTCGCATCACTATGATCTTATTCGTCTAGTCGTATAAAAAATACAAGTCGTTCTTAATGTTATTAGGATTTTAACAGCAAATTTTATTAATATTTTTCCATCTTATATCTTCATCTAAAATTAGAATTGACATTTTATTGGACATAAGAAAAATTGTGTGGAAAAATTTTTAAACTTGACCTTAATCTATCTAGATATGCGAGTCAACGTCCCTCCGTGAATGAGAATAAATAAACTTTTTAGAAACGAGCGAGCGCTCGACTTAATTTTATGACCGAAAATTTTAATACATTAATATCCGGTAGATATTGTGATTATGGTGATGACGTAGTAACTCAGTGATGACAGTTAGTGGCCGTGTTACCAGTGATTGTTATTTTAGTTTTATCTTTACTTATATAAACTGTAACATGTCTAATTCTGTACGTTGAAGATATTTCGAAAAATTTTTGAAGGAAAATTCTTATTCATCATACAATTGTTTTACCATTGTTTCGATTTCTTTACATACTCATATATAATACGATTACGGCCGGCAATAATATAAAATCCTGTGCCGTTTTAATATAAAATGTATTACAGTTAAATATTATAATGAGAAAGAATGAATAATATTCTCATTTCCATTAAAATCACGAAAAAAAAAGATGGAAACTTCTACGAAAATTTCCAGGGAAAGAAAAAACGCAAGAAAAAAAAACTAATTCACTGAAGTCCCATGAGACAAATGGTAAAGTCAGCTATGCAAAAAAGGCAAGTATGAATGAAATTAAAAATTAAAATCAGAAAATAACTGTGGAATGGCACTGGAGTTTTTTTTTAGTTCTTTGTCTTTAGAATCAAAACATAGCAGAGTGAGCATAATTATTCGTTACGCTACACGTATGTTGCGATACGATAGACATTTTTACTGTAGTTTAACAAACGGTTAATGTCCTACTGCTGATTTAAAGGTCTTTATTACCATAATTCGAAGACGACGTGATATTTCCTCTGAATTTTCTCTTCATTACGGAGACAACAAGAAAAGAGGTGTTCTTTATTATTCAACATTAAATAAGGTGGTTCTTTATTATTCCATTGTCAGGCAGGTAATATTTTGTAATAACGTGTCATAAAATTTAATTTAGTAAATATATTATTATGAACATTAATTATAATAAATCTATAAAAATCTGATAACTGTTCTGGTTTAGTCGCCTCAACGCTGGCGGTTGCAGGTTCGATTTCCGCTCGGGGCAAATATTTGTATTTTTACAAATAGTTGTTTCTGGACTGGGTTTATGTCCTTGTGAGTCCACCGCACGTCGGAGAGCATGTAAAGCCGGTGGCCCTGGTTGTTATCACTATTAGGTGTATACCCAATAGCGATTATTGTTTATAGTAGGGAAACTACCCACCAACCAGTAGTGGAGCAGCTTAGTGGATTCAACTCAACTCTTATACGGAGAAGGGGCCTTTGTTTAGGACTTTTACAGGCTAATTCAGTTCAGTTATACATATAAAAACCTTAATCAGACTTCATGAACAATTATAAAATTTATCTTTCTGTTTTCATACAGTCTTAACAGATCTCAGCATACGTTCAGCTTTATGTAGGATTTTGTTTCCAGTGTTATAGAAATTAATTCAACATAGCCTGTTGACTTTGGCACGGTGCCGAATGGGTGAAATAATTCTCACATTTAAATACGACTTTTTGCTAAATAAAGGAAAACGTAATTAAAAGAAAAAAGATCATTCGGAATAATATTTTTATTTCTTTTGGGATTTTTCGATACGGGAAGTGACTAATATTTGACGTGACGTAACGTGATGTAGCCTGTGATGACAGATTGGCGCAGTGGCTACAACAACTGACTGTACGAAGAGTCGCCAGTTCAATACCCGCTCATGATATATGTTAGTATAAGCCATAGACACATTTGTCGTGATCTCGGCATTTATGCTTGTGTTCTGTGTTTATTCCGGAGTTTCGACAAATAGTTTCATCATAGTGAGGGCCACTGAGAGTGAGGCGTTTAAAAAATAATACCATTCAGTAAATCATTACGACCGTTCTGGTGTATTGGTGTGAGCAGTTGCCTCAAAGCCGCGCGCCAGCGGTCGCCGGTTCGATTCGCGCGATATTTGTATTTCTAGAAATATTTGTTTCCAGGTGTATGTCCTTGTGGGTCTCCCCACCGTACCTCGGAGAGCACGTGAAGCCCGACGGCTTTATCATCCCGTTTGTTATCATAGACACCTGATACCGATCATTACCCATGGTCAAGCTCTAACCTTTCTTCTATATGGAAAAGAGGGTTTCGCTCAGCAGTGAGTGGTTTACAGGTTGATACAGTACGATAAATCATTCGATTGATCAAAATTAATTGTAAGGCGGTAATGGTAATGGTATAGATAATGCGCCTAAAAATTAGAATTTCGTTTGGAAGACTACTATTAATAGGCATTTGTCAAAATATGTTTTTTTATTTTTTTATTTCACTTGTTGCAAACAAGATTAAACATATGATCGTTATTTTTACTTTTATTTTTGATAAATTCGTTCTCAAGAATGGCGAAGAATCGCCATGCCTCTGTCTAGAATATGAAGCATAATTTATTTTTTAAAGATAAAAACGAGTACATACTACGATATAATTTTTTGACTATTTTTGGTGATATTTCGGACCAGTTGCATGATCCGTGGTCACGATGAGAATGCTGTGTAGGGAAGTGTCAATTGTCAACTGTAGAAGGGGAGTATCTATGTAACGAGTATCTAGTTCTTTTTAAGCCCGGCAAACTACACTAACAACGTCACTTTTTCGTTTTATTTGAAATCGATTATTAATTTTAATTTTACGAAGCTCACAACAACACTGGTTTCCTCACAACCATATTTGCGATTGAAAATTTAGAATGACAGATTATTTCTCCGTGTAGGGACGGGCAGTAGAATACGATTTCCTACGGCCCGGCAAGAAGGCCTGTCGTAAGAGCCGACAAAATTCTTGCGGTGGTAGGCTACGGCCGTGGCTTGATTACCACCCTCTGGGTAGAGTCGCGCCGCCAAACAGCAACTGCCGTGTTCCGGGGCGGGTCCCAGAGCAGCCATTTGGGGGATGTGTCTGGGTAGTTGTGGCACTCTATGTGACCGATTCTGTCTGCTTATCACTGCCGCATCGGGTGCCTGGCTTCGGAGGGTAGCGGGATCCGAGGCACGGTGCCGCCGCTGGCCGACCGTAGGAAGTTGGGGGCCCAAGTAGCAGGGTAGCCACCTGTGAAAGGCTGCCCTGCCACCTGACGAAAAATCCCAGAATGATCTACCTTGCCGGATGGCGACCGGAAGGGAGGACCGGGTAGCCATTCTGGGGGGGCTCGGGCGTCCCCGCGGTCTCCGCGTCAGCCTCCCTCCGTGCGGCGGTGTTGAGTTTGACACCTGGTAGGTAGGGTGCCACCTCGCCCAGTTCGTTTTCCCCAGCACCTATTCACTCCCCATGAGAACACATAAAAATAAACGAAGGATAACACAGCGGCTGCACGTCCTCCCATTAAAAGTGCACCTCTCTAACATCCGAGGTCTGCACTCTAATCTCGAATCTGTCCACCACCACCTAGAAACAGAAAAACCGCAGCTGCTGTTCCTCACTGAGACGCAGATCAGATGTCCGGCTGACACGGCGTACCTCAGCTACCCCGGGTATTCTCTGGAGCACAGGTTCATACCTCGTGCCGGAGTCTGTGTGTACGTCCGTGATGATATCTGCATCAAGCGTCTGAAGCACCTTGAGACATCCAGTTACTCCATCCTATGGGTTCTGGTGGACACAGGACAGGAGAAAATCCTGTATGCCTGTGTCTACCGTTCGCACAGCGGAGACGTGGAAACAACTCAGTTATGTGACCATCTTACCCTAACGGCGGATGAGGCTCGAGAGCGTTACCCTTCGGCACAGTTAGTCATTCTGGGGGACTTCAATGCCCACCACCAGGAGTGGCTGTACCCATACCAGGTGACCGACCATGCTGGGCGAGAAGTGCGTAAACTAGCCTTGACGCTAGACCTCACCCAGCTTGTAAACTGTGCTACCAGGGTACCAGACGTAGACTCTCATACCGCCAACTGCTTAGACCTATTTTTAACAACTGATCCAGACAGTCACTCAATAACAGTTTCTGCATCACTGGGTACTTCTGACCACTGTCTGGTAAAATCTATATCCGTTTGTTCCCCACCCGAAGAAGCCCCATGTGGCTTAAGACGGGTGTGGCGATACAAGGCAGCAGATTGGGATGAGATGCGTCACTTTTTCTCGTCCTATCCTTGGCGAGAGGTATGTTTTTCTTCTGATGATCCGTCGAGCTGCGCTGAAGCCATTACCGCGGTTATACACCAGGGTATGGAATATTTTATACCATACTCTGACGTAGCGACGAATGGAAAAGCTCGCCCATGGTTTGATGCAGACTGCTATCGTGCAGAAGCCGAAAAACGGACGGCATACACTGCATGGGCTGAAGCTCGAGCGCGCAAGTCTCCGAATTCTCGGAATTTGAAGAAAGCTTTTAACCAAGCCGCCAAGTCATGTAAAAGGACGTTACGCAGGGCTAAATTCAACCATATCAGCCACATTGGGGCCAAACTAGCTTCATACCCTTCTGGGAGCAAAGCGTTTTGGTCCCTGGCAAAAGCCGCTGAATCTAACTTTTGTCGGCCGTCACTTCCACCATTGCTGAGGGCTGATGGATCGCTGGCCCATTCTGCAAAAGAGAAAGCGGATTTGTTTGCATCTCTTTTTGCTGAGAACTCGCGTCTGGATGCTGCAGGAAAAGCTCCACCAATCTCAACTCGTGCTGACTGCATTATGGCTGAAGTACGCATACGCCAAAATGAGATCCTTAAAATCCTGCAAACTCTAGACGTGAACAAGGCCAGCGGACCCGATGGTATACCAGCGATAGTCCTGCGCACATGTGCCCCTGAGTTGTCTCCACCTCTTACACGCCTGTACCGCCTGTCACTTAAGACTGGCAAAGTGCCGAAGTCTTGGAAGCTTGCCAACGTGCAGCCTGTGCCCAAAAAAGGTAGTCGTGCAGACCCTGTCAATTACCGTCCCATCTCGTTCACGTCCATACTCTGTAAGACTATGGAACGTGCACTGAACAACAAACTCCTGGCCCACTTGGAAGGTAACGATCTCCTCAGCGACCGGCAATACGGTTTCCGCCAGAACCGTTCGACTGGGGACCTTCTAGTGTATGCCACACATATTTGGAGTGAGGCCATTGATAAACACGGTGAAGCTCTTGCCGTGTCCCTCGATATCTCGAAGGCCTTTGACAGAGTTTGGCACGCGAGCCTTATAAGCAAGCTTCCTTCATATGGTATTCCACCTGGCCTTTGCGCTTGGATTTCTGATTTCCTGAACGAACGTTCAATTCGAGTTGTCCTTGACGGGTACTCGTCGGACCAAAAGGCTATCGACGCCGGTGTTCCTCAGGGATCAGTCTTGTCCGCTACTCTCTTCCTGCTCCATATTAATGATCTGCTCGTCCCCGGTACCTTTGGGTATGCTGACGACAGCACAGTGACGGACAGATACTTTTCGAGTGCAAGGGCTAGTAAGGATGTTATCCAGTCTTGTCGAGAGGAAATGGTCAGCCGCTTGAACGTCGCCCTCCAGGCAGTCTCCGAATGGGGCGATGCCAATCTGGTCACGTTCAACGCTACAAAAACACAGGCGTGTGTGTTCTCCTCTAAACGGAGCCCTTTACACCTGGCCCCGACTTTCCGAAATGTTTCTGTAGAAATTACCGACTCCCTCCAGCTCCTCGGTGTAGAGCTATCGTCCAATTTGAACTTTGGGCAGCACATCGAGTCCAAAGCAAAAACTGCAGCAAAAAAACTAGGTATCCTCTCTAAGGTCAGGCGATACTTCACTCCAGAACAGCTGCTTCAACTGTATAAAGCACAAGTTCGGTCTTGTGTGGAGTATTGCTGCCACCTTTGGGATGGATCCGCCAAATACCAACTGGCAACTTTGGACTCGGTGGAAAAACGAGCTAAGAGACTCATAGGTGACCCTACTCTGACAGACACCAAGTTGCAGAGTCTCGATCATCGGCGTAGGGTAGCTCGTCTGTCGGTGTTCTACAGAATATATTTTGGTGAGTGTGCGAAGGAATTGCACGATCTAATTCCCCCAACAACCTTTCGCCATCGGGACACTAGGCGCGGTCGATCGTTCCATCCTTATGTCATTGATATGCCACCTACGCGCACAAAACGCTTTGGCACTACTTTCTTGATGCGCACGGCTAAGGAATGGAACTCGTTGCCCGCGTCTGTGTTTCCCGAACGATACAACCTGGGTGCCTTCAAGGCCAGAGTGAATAGGCTGTTATTAGGCAGGCATGCTCCACCTTCGACCGCATCGTCACTTAACATCAGGTGAGATAGCGGTCAAATGCCTGTCTATCTGTCATAAAAAAAAAAAAAAAAGAATTTTCGTATTTCTACAGTTTCGCGAATAAGCATCCCGAAGAAAAAAAACTGAATCATAGTATCAGTTTTTATTTTTAAAAAATAAACAATTTTTAATATTGTGAGTGTCTAAGGTTAAAAATGTTAATATGATGCATGATTATTGTTGAGATAAAAATAAAAAAAAAGAAGTGTAAAGTTAAATAATGTTACACAATATATTTTCATACAGCTTAATAATATTATAGGCGTAGTTACAACAATGGTAGATACATTACTTGTATTATCAATGCGGTATCGAACAACGAATCTAGTTTGTAATGACATTTTAAAACCATTGTGTACAATGTATTGCACATACCCTTAGGGCGACGTGAAACATAAAAATTTTGTGTTGGAATAAACTCTAACTATACACAGTAGCGTATTATGTAAAATTTTATTATATTAAAAATATTTTAAATAGGTTTATGTATAAGTATAACCGTAAAATAAAATATTTATTTAACTCAAGCTAAATATTAAATATTTGATAAAAACAATCAAAAATTGTGTATATATTACGAGTATTTTTAATAGATAGCACTCATATTAAAAAATCTTTTTGACTCCTCGTCCACAGTTCGGTAAGTTAAGATATACCGCATTATATCTTAGTTTACCTTAGTAAGTATACCGCTAAGAGGTTAAGTTAATAGATAGACAAAAATGAAGTAATAATAAAATACCGGTGGGAGGGATGCGCTGTGCCGCGCTCCCGGCTGCATGGGTACCACCATCTTGCTTATTTCTCCCGTGAAACAGCTTTGCTGTGTTTCGGAGAGAAGGGCAAGACAGGCAGAGTAATTACTGGCACCGAGACTTTAACACCTTATGTCTCTGGATAGGCAACACCTAAATTAGTTGCCTGGGCTAGTTCCAGGTAAACTAGTTTATGTTCATGGGCGACGTCAACCACTTACCATCAGGTGGAACGTCTGCCAGTTTACCTATCCAACGAACATTAAAAAAAAAACATTTTTTGCCCTATTAGATAATGATGAATAGAGAGGATAATGAGAATCACAATAAATATTAACAATTTAAGAAAAAACACATGAACAAGAAAAAAATAATTTCGCGGACTTAATAAACATAGCTCACATATTGTTAAACTCCAAGCTGAATGCAATTAGAATAAATGGTGTAAGGAATTTACATTAAAACATTAATAAGGTATACAGGGGTAGTTATAATTAAAACTAATAAAACGTGCGTTGTAATCTCAGCTTTTAGTTTAAAAAATGACGTCATTGAACTACAGCCAGTTAATTCGAATACATTTTTACAGAGACTAGAATGTCTCATAAATTTGTTCCTATTACGGAGTTAGAAACGGAGAGGGGCTTTACAGACACTTATCTTCAAAAGATGGCATTTGAAATCTAAATATAAGACAAAAATTATTGACGACACATAAATATAGAGATGACTTCTCTATATATCGTTTCTATAAGTACTTATTAAGTTTAACACAACTAAAAAAAATCTGTATAATTCGTAACCGAAACAAATTCTATTAATAGAAAAAAAAAAAAAAAAAAAAAACAATGTTATTGAAACAATTTTTTTAACAATGTGGTATTTTAACAAAACGAGTAATTTAATAATTGGCTATTTTTTTACATATTTTTATTATAAAAATAAATTTATAAAGACTTCAAAAAGTAACAAAAACCGTTATTAAAAATGTATAGGATCCACTACCCACTTTAAGTGTCAGTGATGGATAGGACATTTTAGTTTTATGCCTGCCATAATTGGAGGGAAAATCTCACAGCTTTATTACACTTTAACTGGAAGAACAAAAGAGTTTTTTTTTTGGCAAAATACTATACTAGAACTTAGAAATAAAATTAAATCAAGTTTTAAGGAAAGTTCTGTTCTTATTTTAGAAAGAAGGAAAAGCAACTTAATTAGCCACGCTCCTTCACTGTGAATTATCAAATGTTAAGTATATCTAGTCAATCATATTTTTTACTGTGTTGAACATGGATAAAATTTTAAATTTGAAATCATATACGAACTTAGTACTTGACCTAGATTTTGTGAAATATCTAGGGCATATGAATTTACAAATCCCTACTTTACATCACCTATTTGCTCTCACAGAGTAGATTATTTATATTATAAATTTAAATTAATCCAAGTTATTAAAAAAATATTCGTTATTTTATTCCACCCCAATAAAGTCAAAATTTAAAAGTATGTAGAAACGCTCTCTTATTTTGAATTTTTTCTCTTATATAGAACTTTCACACCCCATTACATTCCCTTCTTTTTCTGCCTGGCACTATTTATCTTATTGTTAGCTTCTGCCTTACGACTAAGTGTCTTCCACTTTGAACGATCTTTATCATGATAGCAGGGTTAGTGCATTAGCTATCATGTTCTGCTTCACGACATGCAGCCATAGTTTCCATGGGAACCCGGAAGGTTTAGTTCCAAGGATATTAAATCACTTTATTCTGACATAATCCTCAAATTGGCGCGCAACATGGCTATACCAATTCAAAATTCTTGCTGCTTATTAAAATGCTAAAATACGTGTCTACTACTCTACGCGCCGGGGCGAGGTGGTGATCATCAGGTGGACTATATCACCCAGGTGGACTGCTCACACGTGGAGTTTTTAGCTCGTGGGAGTCGGATATAATCACTTCGGTGCCCCAAGCCGGAGTGGTATCTATAATGGATTTTCCCCACGTAAAAAAAGGTGTTTCTCTACGAGATCGAATCGAAAATGATGAGATTAGCAGACGAACGAAGGCTGCGCACATAAACGAACGGATTTGCAAGCTGAATTGGCAGTGAGCAAGGCATATAGCTTGTTGAACTGATGACCAATTTTTAATTTTATTTTCAACATTGTAAATTCTAACTTTTACTCTTCTGATTTTCTTATATGTATTTAAAAATTTAAATAAACGATAATTTTTATTTATTAAAATTTATATAAGCACGACGAAAATAAATTTGAGTACGTAGTTATATTATGTTCGCAGATATTGATTGACCCTCTACTTTGAAGTGTATACTTAATGAAAAAAGTAATTTATGAACGGGAGGCTATTTTCCTTTGTTAGGATATATTTAATTCTTGTTAATACTTGTTCTATCAAGTCTTTTCTGTTAATTTTCTCCTGATCATCTAGCTTTAGTAAGAAACTAAGTATTCATTATCATTTCTTGATTATTAGTCCTTTATGTATATCATAATACATGTGTTTGACTGCAGTTTCGGTTGGATTTCGGTTTGTACAAAAACCTTTTACTGACTATTACTGAGATATTTTGAGTTGAGTCCGGAATACAAATAACAAACACTGCAAGAAACTTAAAAAAAAAAAAAAAATGACAAAAAATATATATTTCTATATATTGTTTATAAATAAAAAAAAATTAAGCTTAAGATCTGAAATAGTATGTATATGGAAAAAGGAGACTTAGAAGGAGAAGGGAATACAGCCCTAAGCTTAATCCCGCACGCTGCTAGAGCATAACTTCCTATTAAGAGGACCAACGGCTTTATTATTTCTAAACATGAATTAGTGATTCTTCACAAATTTCAATTGAATATTTTCATCCATGTGAGAATCGTACCACGCAGAATTAGTGACTATTCAATGTATGAGTATGTGAATATCAGAGTCCACTAATTTGATCATTGAATATGTGTATGTGTATTAGTGAGTATTTACTAACTTGTTATTGAAATTCACTGATATTGAGTGAAATTTCACTGATTTATTTTTGAAGAGTGAGCTATTCGAAGCAAGGTCGAAAGTCGCAAAAAAAGTACAAAACTATACCAGAAATAACATTTTTCATGATTTTTTTTATGAAATTATTTTTTCACAAAACCAAATATCCGCTCCGAGCTGACACACGTAACAACAGAACAGTAGTCAATAAATCAAAGATAACTTAATAAAACAAGCATTGTGGATCGGGTCATAAGGCCAACCTCTTCTTTCTCATTGACCATATTTTTTGCCCAATTTTGTACAAGATTATTTATCCGTCAACCCGCAGCGCTTCTTCTATTATGGAGAAGAGGCCTTCGCTCAGCAGTAGTTTGTTTACAGGCTGATACAGTACAGTACAGAACAAGATTATATAAATGACAAAGAGGTTTGGTAGGCGATATGGTGGTTCTTCTTTTCCCTGTACTGATGCGAGTAGTCATCTTAACCCCGGCGGCGCGGGTTCAATTCCTGCTCGGGGCAGATTATTATTTATTGTATTTATACAAATTTTTGTTTCTGGTCTGGATGTATGTCCTTGTGGGTCTCGCCACCGTATCTCGGTGACCACATAAAGCCGTAATCGTAGCCGCGATCGTAACTTGTATGTAATGTCCATTGTAAACTTGTGGTTACAAAAAAAAAAACTCATTGTAGTGAAAGGGGAAGGGAGCAGCGTGGTGGATTAAGCTGCGAACCTTTCTATATGGGGAAGAGACCTTTGCCCAGCAGTGTGGGTTTAGTGGCGTTGATTTTCAGGCATATGGTTTAGTTTACTTGAAATTTGGTAAGAATATTTCTTTTGCCGAGTAGAGTTCAGCTAAGAACGGATTTTACAAAATTCTACCTCTAAGGGGGTGAAAAAGTGGGGAAAAGTTTGTATGGGATAACGTGATTCCTTGGTCCAAACTACTTCAAATTTTGCATAAATATTCTTGAACAGAATTGATTGAAGACGTGTTTCGTATTTAATCGAAATTCTTCCCCTAACGGGGTTAAAAGGGGGTACAAAGTTTTTTTGATATAAATACTTCTTAGTGCTTTTGATTTAAATAACATTTTATTTTGAAACATGTTTGACAACGCAATCCGTCTATAATAAAATATTTTCCAGTATCGACGCAGGTGTAGGTGATATCTTTTTTTGGGTGCTCCTGGTGGAACAGGCAAGACTTTATCTTAAACGTAACAAAATTGAGTTGTAAATATACCGTGTGATCGCCTTATTGTAAAATAGTGTTATATCTATACTAATATTATAAAGCTGAAGAGTTTGTTTGTTTGTTTGTTTGTTTGTTAGTTAGTTTGTTTGTTTGAACGCGCTAATCTCAGGAACTACTGGTTCGAATTGAAAAATTCTTTTTGTGTTAAATAGCCTATTTACCGAGACAGGCTATAGGCTATATAACATCACGCTACGACGAACAGAAGCTGAGCAATAATAAGAAATGTTACAAAAACGGGAAAAAATTCCCTCAAATTAACGTGGGTAAAACCGCGAGGCAGAGCTAGTTAGTAATAAAAATATATTCTTTGTAAAATGACGATTCAAAATTACCTTTGAAGTTTACTTGATTTTTATTTTGAGAGGCTGTACTCTAGAGGAAGATAAGTTTAGTGTCTTGTAATTTATTTAGAACATTTGGTATTCCTCTCGACGCTATCTTTCTTTACCGAATACAAGATGAATTTCAAAATGTTTTGAACATGAAAAATTCTGTTCATTCAATCCTTATAATGATTGATCTTAATAATTCTGAGTGCTCGTAAAATAAAAAAAAAATCTTTAAAATTATTTCCTGTCCTAACTTTTTAAGTAATGACGATATAACTTTTTTCGCCTTAAGTGTAATTTGTATAAATAATTTATATTGGTATTAAATCAAATATAAGTTACAAAAATGTTTTCGTACTTTTACATTTAAGATTATTATTAGAAGGCCTATGTCGAAGCGAAACATTTAAGATTACGTGAGATCAATAAAATATGTAATGCCTTAAAAAGAAAACATTTTTTTTTTTTTACAATACAACTACAATGCCATGTGTTTGCAATATATATATATATATATATATATATATATATATATATATATATATATATATATATATATATATATATATATATATATTATATAACGATTTATTTAATTAATTTTATGATATAAAAACGATTTTTTTTTTCAAATGTGGTTAGGTTAGTAAACTTCCCACTCCTGGGGTAAAGGCCTCCTCTTCATAAGACGTTGTGCATAATCCAATATACTATTCCACTGCGGCTTAGTGGATTATTTCCCTACCATAAGTAACGATCACTAACAAGTATCTATCATAACAACCAGGACTGATGACTTTATGTGATATCCGAGGCACCAACCCAAGCCAGAAAAGAATATTTGTACATATAAAAATATCTGACCAGAGCGAGAATTTAGGCCGAGACCGCCGGCGTTAAAGAAACTTGTAGCACCTCACACCAGAACAGTAGTTTTAACAATATCGTAATTAATATATTTTCATCAACTAAAATATGCGAAACGACTAATTTTTTTTTTGATAATAACAAAAACAGGCCTCAGAAATACTGTAATAATCTTTAACCTTCCTCTTTTATGCTTTAAGCTCGGGGCGATGCAACGGTTAAAAGATATTTATATTTTCTATGTTTTTGAATTTACACTGCAATTAAAAAACTTTTACCTGCCTTCATTACAAGAAAGTATAAAGGCGCCTCATTAGGCTGGTACATCTCGTTACTACTAATTCAAAAACTGAAAAGCAAATTTAATTAGTTGTTTTTTTTATTGGTACCATAAACAAGTTTACAATGGACATTACCTACAAATTAAATAAAGAACAATTAAATATGTTTATAAATTAATTAGTATAAGATTATATTATACGTATATGTATATATATATATATATATATATATATATATATATATATATATACATATACGTATATATATATATATATATATATAAATAAATTATTACTCCTTATAATTGTTTCTTGGTAAAGTTACTTTAGCAACGTTTTTACACTTTGATTGATTGATTGATTCGGCCTGCTGATGTAAATTAATGTATTTAAACCTTTGAGGGTCGAATGGAAAAGTTCACCACCACATTATCCGTTGGACGTCCACCAGGACGTTTACAAGATAAACTATTTCAGTTCAGTTTAGAGAAATAGTCAGTTGCTGTGACCTCTATGCTAACCCGTCGTCAGGCGTTTTTTTTTTTTCTTTAGTTTATTAATGATTTGAATTTGTAAAAAACTGTGCTGTTTTATTTAAAATATTTCACCACTGAAAAAAAAATCTCGAACAATCCGGAACGTTTTAATAAATGACAATTTTGTGTTAATTTTTCGTTCGTTCTAATTATTTTTTTTACAACCACTGGCTGGTAAATGGTTTCTTATTTTTATTTTTACTGTGCAGTAATTAAGGCTTAGCTAGAAAAAAGATGTTATGAATATTCAATTAATGTTGCGTAAGCTGTAGTCTTAATCATCTTAGTCTTCTTATTAAAGATTTTTCTCACTACTTGTATTGGGTATACCATATATAAAATACAAGTTCTATTTAACAATACCTTAGGTCATCCTATGACATCCCGGTAGTTTTCTTTGCACGTCGCTGTAGCTGCGCTTGGAGTTTTGCCAACATCTGTTCCATTTAATAGTAAACTTTGACAAGCACTGGGCTTGAGAGGTGATCATTTGTGATATTGGATACGGCTAAGGTTTGCGAACTTGTGACCTAGATTATCGGCTAAAGTTATATTTACCGAGAGAATATAAGCTTAGAATTATCAAAGTATCTTCTAGAATATTTTTAGTTGTATGGAAATGTATTAACAATGTCTATACTGAGAACAAATAGTTTTTTTTTTTGGAACATACTCTATATGACTTAATAATAACTCTTAGAACAAAACTATAACAGATCCGATTCTGTACGTTAAAAACATTAAAAAAAATTTTGGTACACATTCTATAATTGACACTGAAGCGCAAAGTGTAATTTTATTATTTTTTACCTCTCTGTCTGTCTGTAATGGGGATACGCATCACATTGAAAGTACTAAATGAATTGAAACGAACCTGGATACAATTTTATTATCCGACTGCGGCAGAAGGAGGGTTATGTTTTTCGAGTGTATGTATGTATGTATGTATGTCCATTTCTTTGGCACGCCCTACAGCCCAAACGGCTGGACGGTTTTTGACATATGAGGTGTCGTTAGATTTGTCTAAATTGTAGTAGTGACATAGGCTATATAAATTTTCAAAATGGCGCCCGCAAATGGCGGAATGAGGGGAGGGAGTTGAATTTTTTTTCTTACTATAGCAATATGGGTATCAAATGAAAGCTAGTAAATTGTTTTATTCTTTTTAGTTTATAATAAGAGTATTTTATTTTATACTAAGATATTGGGTAGTTTTTGTCTCAAAATACGGTACGATTCACTTGAGAGAGGGATAAAGGTCAAAAGGTGTACCTATTTAGTTATGATTCATTAATGCATAGTCTGATTTCATTATTATATTTTTTTTGAAAGGATATACAGGTGACTGGTAAATTACTATCCATATTGAAGGAGACTACTCGGTACATGATTCTCATTCGAATTATGTAAAAAAAAAAACAGGTAAATATTAATAAACCTTTAAGTAAAGTTAGGTAGGTAAACTACCTGTTTTGTGTCGAAAGTGCAGCTAGCTGCTAGGGTGTCCAGACGACGTGTACATAATTGGATAATTGTTGAGTAACTTTACTTAAAGGTTTATTAATATTTACCTGTTTTTTTTTTACATAATTCGAATGAGAATCATGTACCGAGTATTCTCCTTAAATATGGATGGTAATTTACCAGTCACCCTGTATTTTAGATGTTGTCTGATATATATTACAAGGTCTTTGGTTTATTAACTTTTTTAGGCTAAGACACTCGCGTTTTGCAGTATCAGGTATATACGACGATGTAGATTTTGTGACGATTTTGTAGATTTTTTTAGAGTTATTGAGTCTCATCATAATGACGGTCCGAAATTTCGTACAAAGTCGTCAAAGAGCTCTATCATGTTATGTACTCATTTTTATCTCTAAAAATAAACTATCTTTGGTGTGCTGTCTCTTGGTGTTTGTTTTAGTGCTATGTGTTTACGGACTCCCGAGAAATATCAATTACAGGATAACTGTACTGTACTGAACTGTATCAGCGTATAAACAACCTACTGCTGAGCGAAGGCCTCTTCTCCATATGGAAGAAGAGTTTGAACTTAATCCGCCACGATGCTGCCCTGCGAATTGGCGGATAATTTCCCTACTATGAGTAACAATCGCTATACTACTACTATTACGTGCTCTCCGACGCACAGTGGGGGGATCCACAAGGACATACAGCCAGACCGAAACAAATATTTCTACAAAACTACAAATACAAATATCTGTCTCGAGTGGAAATCGAACCCGCAACCACCGGCGCACGGTTTGAGGCGACCACTACACCAGAACGGTCGTCACAACACAATAACAATATAACATAATTTAGAAATAATTAAAATAGTATAATATATTTAAACACTTTACTTGAAATATCTTAACTTAATAAAACTCCTGTTCACTCGGGGCTACGCATCTAGCGTTATCTCCTAACTTATTTACATAAATAAGCCCGACAAGACCTTGAAACGTACATTTGCTATTCAAAGAGAAGCAACTACGAGTAAGTTGAAACATGTAAGTTTGAAGTATTAAATAGATAAAATATTATTAATATTAAATATAATTTCACTTTCACTCTTAGTGAAATAGGTGATTAAAGTTTTATGACAATTACCTTATTTTTAAATAGCGGTAGGTTGATGTACAAAAAAAGACAAAAAATAAAATTATAAATGTATTTATATACACGAATACTTTTATAGTTAAACACACACACACACACACACACACACACACACACACGTGCTCACGCACACATGTGGCGCACACTCACACACACACACACGTGCTCACGCACACATGTGGCGCACACTCACACACGCACACACACACACACACACACATTATATAAATTGTAAGATTTATTCGGAATATTAAATTGTATACAAAATAAAAACAAACTGTATTTCTCCATAAAGATTATCAGACTTTGAAACTAAACCGATTACAGCGATCAGCGCGACCGGAAGATGTAATCTCCCTAAGACTTGAAAGACATCCTTAAGCTTCTGGATCGGATCGGATTTGACAATAATATCAGATGGAGAAGATCACTCATCTGTACTTTACAGACGACATGTATTGACAGCAACTCGAGGAGACCTCAATGCAACTCAATATATCAATATTAATTTCCTTAATGCAAAACAAAGAATAAATGAAACGACTAGCCCCTTGGCTTAGTTGGCACTGACTCTGCTTGCTACTCGAGGTACAGTACAGTTGCTACTAGTGGGATCGATTCTTGCCCTTCTGCTGAGAACAATTGGCTTGACAGATAGTCATTTATATAATCTTACACCGAATGATATGCCTTCACCTCGACTGCACCGATTAATCTCCTTCGTGCTTTCTCCATCCTAAGTGACATTGGCGAAATCATCTGTCATCAAACCAAAAGAAGTTGAAGTTGAAGATGATATGCCTTGGATATTAAATTCTTTTTAATGTATAATAATATTTATATTAGTATTAAAAGTATCATCAAACCCGCGCCAGGCTGTGAGGCGTCGTTTGAATATCCATTGAGCGGTTAAAAATCTAAGCCGGAGCCACCACACGCATAGAATAGAAATTTCCAAAAAAAAAAAAAAACGAAATTACACATTTTTATTTATATCCAACAAAAATTCGTAAATAAAATTTTCTATTTGTACCTAAAGTCGTCGGTCCCGGTTGTTATCATAGACACCTGATAGCAATCCTACTCATATTAGGGAAATTATCCGCTAACGTGCTATGTGTTAAGCTTGTACAGATAAAATATATTATCCTTGTACAGTCAAGTCGTTTTATTAGAGAAAAAAAAAACATGTAACATAATATGTAAAATAACAAAATATCTGCATCAAAATGTAGGTACGTGTTTGTCGCATAAAAAAGCGATAAAAACACATGTTAGCGTCATTTTCAAACGCGTACATACACATCACAAATGAAACTTATATGTTTACAAGTATACGCACACATAAATGAGCTTACCTATCTACAAACAACTACTAAAACTATGGACCTTTTTGTCCTTATTATCAACCTGTGCAATAACGATCCTTCGCGTTTTCACCTACGTTGTCAATTATGTTCTAATTCATATAGAAAAAGCCATTTACATACCCTGATAAAAAGAAAATTAAGAATGATCATAACTTTTTTATTCTTTTATAATGAATATATTTTCTTATTGATTTTGAAATTTAAGACCTTTACCCCAGTGTAATTGCAAACCTTGATGAAAGAGACCATACTAATTACAATCGAGATACAAGATCAATCTCAAACCGTTGAAGTATTAGTTTCTTGGTATATGGACATTGATATTATTCACGATTGATATATTTAGGTAAAAAAAAGCAAGACATCACCGTCATCCGCAAAATACAGCAACAGCACATCACAGCGCTGCCGTACCGCGTATTTTCACAACGTGGCAACGTGCGCGCCACTATTCCATACCATACCATCGCAACGTTGCACCGTAATAATGTGATATACCTCCAGTTTGTTCTTGATGTTTATAATCTACAATCCTACGCTGCTTACATTAGTACACATGCGTACACATTTACCAGTTATGACTTACCTGAAACAATAAAATATATATATTAAAAATTACATAGTTAAAATATTTAGAAGAATTATTTTTTGTATATTATGCTCTAAAGATCTTCTTAAGCGTTGATAGCAAAATAATAGAAATTTTTAACAGAAAAGGTATTTTAGTACAAAAAATAATAAAAACATGTGACCAAGGAATTTACTGGAATGCGCACATGCACTCAAAAAAACGTTACTAACAGAGGGATTGCATTTCTTTCTACCATGGACTTAAGGTAACTCGTAACAAAGAGACAAAATAACATTAGTCAATGAAATGCTCGGAACGATTTTTTCACTTTACATGTTGGAAACAAATGTCAACCTTATGTCAAATACTTCAAGGTGCATATTTGAATACACAATTTTATTAAGTGAGCGTTCCGGTTATGATGTAAATTCCTTGGATGTGACATTCAGTTCGACATTTCCACTATTACAACGAGTTTTTATAACAACGAGAGAATTTTTTTAATATTGCTAAGCCGCTTTAGATCCCTTATATTAAAATTTTCATTTCATATATTTTTCTTACTTAAATAACTGGATTGAATCAGCCTTTAAGCGTCTCATAGCCAGATATCTTAGATATATTTAGATAGTCTTTTCTCCATATTGGAGAAGGGTTGAAGCTTAGTTCATCATGCTGCTTAACTGCGGACTGTCGGATAAATTTCTTGCCATAATTAACGATTGCTATCAGGTGTCTTTAATAACCACTGGTAGCGACGGCTTTAAGTGCTTGTCGGGGTACGACGGGGAGACCCATAAGGATATATTCATACCAGAAACATAATTACTTGTACAAACACTAGTTTCTACCCGGAGCGGGATTCGAATCCGCGACAGATGGCTTTACGGCAACTACTCCCACAACTACACCAGAACGTTTGTAACTTTACAAGACTTTCATTTGAATTAACGTAGCGCCTATTAAGACCTATGCACACCACGTTTTATAAACGCGCCGTTGACGCGCGTTTGTATCGATACAGATGCGATACGCACGCAAGTCAAACGCAGCTTGTAGACCTTTCCACACCTGTATAAACTCAAATACGCGTTTGAATCGATACAGACGCGCGTGTGTAGCGATACAGACGCGATGCAAACGCGCGTGTGTAGCGATACAGACGCCATGCAAACGCGCGTGTGAATCGATACAAATGCGCTGGCATTTTGCGTTTTTAAGCAGAACCTCGTCAACAGTAGCAGTTCGTTGTCGTTTTAATCGATACAAACACGATAATAACGCGCGTTTGTTTCAATACACATACGCGTTAGCATTGCATTTGTTTCGATAGAAATCATAACAAAGTGCTCTGTAGGATAAAAGTGTTTCTAAAACGCGCGTCGACGGCGCGTTTAAAAAACGTGATGTTTACAGGCCCATACAATCGATTTTTGAAAAATTGGATATGTGTATGTATGTAATAAATGCGGGCTAATGTCGTAATATTTTTTATATATAAATTTTACAAGTTATAAATTTAAAAAAAAAAATATTGGAAAATAATATAATGTAGTACATAAAATAATTTTTCCTTTAAGTCGATGTTTTATTTCAAATTTTTCTTGCACAATACAATTATATCGCAGAAAAGGCGAACTTAGTGCTGAAAGTTTTCTCCACTAGACAATCTTAGAACATATTATGAGAAAGGACGTTTGTAAGTGTGGAAAAGAGAAAAGGTTTTCAAGGATATAGATTTAGTAATTAGTTATATAGATATAAGTAGCTATTTATTTTATTGGCTATTGTAATAAGTTTCTATCTATAGAACATTAAGAACCAATTTCAAACCCGAATCGCTTCATCTCTTTCAGTAAAGCGATACGTATCTATCGAGATGTCGTTAGGGTGCTTTGGGATTTAAGTGAGGTCATTTATTTTATTAAATAAATACTTTATTTACATCAGCTGCATTTATATAAAATTCTGTAATTTGAGCTGAATATTTTTGTTACATTACACTCTTGCTTTTGTATAACGATTTTGTTTTGATCAACATTCTGGAGTAGTAAATGTGAAAAATGTTTTTTTTTTTGTTTGTTTGTTTGTATTATAATATATATTTAACTTCATAATTGTACAATACACTTATACAAGTCTTTTCAAAAGTCAAGCTTAATGCTGCTGCATTGTCTACTAGCCATGGTATGCAAAAAAGTAAAATGTAATACAATGTTTGATATTTCCCCATTTTTTGGCGAAAATTTCTGTATCAATCTAAAATAACACAACATAACAAGATGATATGTAATTACTCGAATTCAGTTATTATGATCAATTCAGTTCTGATAAAGGAAATATTTTTACTGAGATTTTAAAAAAATTCCTTTTACCTTTCCGACGATTTCTTCATTAAAATGTATTTCTAGATAGTTTAATTACAATTAATTAAGAAATATGCATTAATCTGTGTATGATCTGTCACATGATTCCTCTTCATTTCGTACGCATAATTATGTGATGGCTGAATAACAAAAAAAAAAACAAAACTCTGTTTTCTCAAAGGTATTATGAAATTATTGCACAACGCATTCATAATCTACTTAAAAGCAAACATAAAGTAAAAAACATAAAAACATAGAATAAAAAGTGTATTAGAGAAGTGAAGTAAGACTAAGCTATCGTATGAGAAAACGGAAGAGAAAGAGTTAAAAAATAACGACCAAGCATATTCATCCACACAAACCCACAAACATAAAATGACATGAAAAAAAAGAAAAGAAATGAAGGTATCCTAAAACACTGTTATTAACCTTAGAAACAAGGGATATATTGTATGTGATATTTTTAGATTTTGTCTTTCTTTTTTTCTTTTTGAACTTAATAGAAGATGGGTAAAGTTTCACAATGCAGTTTGTTCTGACCTTGTTGCTGGAAAATTAAATGGGTTGGATTTGAAATTTCGATAAGAATAGACGTTATAAAAAAAATCCTTTATTTTTATAATGGGAACAAAATTCAAACTCATCATGTCATCATACAGATTACTTCAGTTACAAAATAATTATTAAATAATACCATAATTATACGTTATACACTTATACCAGAATTCAAACATTAAATTGAATTAATTTTCAACTCCAAACTGGAATTTTGATTTCAAATGTACCTACACATTTTAGTTTTGAACTACGAGAAAATTTCACATCGCATGTGAACTTCATTACACACTCAGCATCTCACTCGAAATGTTTCTCCCTACCTGTTTATCTTCAATATATACTCTTCTTTTTACGATACTAACTTTGATTTAATTTTATATTTTTGACGTAAGTTGAACATTTTTAATCCGACGCTACGTTGAGAAGGACAAAATTAATACGTCCGTATTTTTATTTACTTCGAATATTTTTATTGAAAATGAAATAACACGTCTAGACATATTATTACGCTACAATGTACGCAGCAAAAGTACGAGAAAGAAGGTAGTCCGGTATGGACACTTCTAATGTCGTCAACATCTACCCGCAAACTTCAGTCTCGTGAACAAGACATTTGTAGATAATGTCGAAATATTGAGCTCCACCAGATAAAAAAAAAAAAACATGGTAAATATCCCAATAATTTAAGTAATATCTAGACCCGTTTAAATTTCTTACATATTTGTTCAATCACTATATCAAGAGAACAACTAATAACATATCGTGCCAGTTAAACTTTTTAAGGGAAATGTTATGGGAAGAAGGATTCGCATTGCACCGCATCGCTTTTCTATTGTTAAATTCAGTTTTAATATCACTTACACGTTATCGACAACGAATTTTTCCACCGGATACGAAGCATATCAATTAAAGTTATACAATACAATGTAATATGAGTAATGTAATGTGAGGTTAACAGACAGTTATTTTATTAGAATGTATCTACTTTTGAAGTAAATTATTTTCTTGAATTTCAAATGCGGATTCAATTTTTTATGAAACAAAAGATACGGAAATAATAGAATTTAAGTGATAAATAACCTCATGACAATAAAAGGGCGTTGTATTGATTCGCTTTGTTTAAGATCATTGTCATTTCGTTTATAACAACAAAAGGTAATTTTCCTGTCCACGACTTTGATTTATTTACAATATTATATACAAGTATACAAATATGAAAACAAAAGTAAATATATATATATATATATATATATATATATATATATATATATATATATATATATATATATATATATATATATATTTTCGAAAATTGCGCGCACGGAGAAGTATGAAATTTGGCACAATTAAAGTTCATGGAGAAGAAGTGCAGAATGCTAATATTTTTTAAAATAATGCTCAAAAAATACATTAAATTCATTAAAAAAAAACACTACTACTACGACACATACACATATGTGCAATGACATATATACACACACATTTTATTTATTGTCAAAATCTGTTGTCACCACGGTTTTAATTTTATGTTAATTTATTACAGATCAGGTCCAATGACTGCTGCATATATATCATATTTTTAAGATATTGACAATGCTGTCAATTATAGATTAGGTCGAATTTCGACCACTGGGCGACCACTAGTATAATAATCTATACATATAACATTCATTCATTCAACAACATTCTGCGAGTGCGAGTAGTCGCACCACTACACCAGAATTACGGTCGTCATAAAAAAAAAAACATATATGTAAATTACTTATTACTATACAAACTAGACTCACTACGCATAATTTAGATTTGCAAAATTACTTCTAAATTCTCCTGAGTTGTAACTTTTTATTTTATATCCTACAGATTTTCTCAATAAAATAGTTTGCTAATAAAATTAAAATATAATAATTAAGTTGTATATTTTGTTTACAGATAAATATCTGATATCATATTTAAATATAGGAGAAAAATATATAACAAAAATAATCTATCGTCGAATTGATGCATGTCAATACTAGAGGGTCGTGGTCGTTTTCAATAGCCAAAGTCATAAAAATTATGTAAAGGAAAACATAGTGAGGAAATCTACATGTAATGCTTGCAAACTGCAGTAGAGAAGTGCAGATTTAACTTAAACTCTTTTTCTTTATAGAAGACTGTCCTGAAGTTAGGTATTAAAAATAATTTTTAATATTTGAAATAGCCTACTGCGATGATGCGTTGCGATGAAGATGCGGGGCGTCGCACAGGAGAGAGTATCCGATGGGGCTACCGCATGCGGACCACGGAGCAACGTACGCGGTACCCGTGGTCCACCTGTAAGGGCGGGAGAGGGCGCACGGCGGAATATTTTATGGGTGAGGGCCCCACACTACCCCGTTCTCTCCCTGGACGACGGGGTGTGCGTTCAAATACATTTACACAAGCGAAAAAAAAAAGTATTTAAAAGTTGTATCAGAAGAGTACAGTACATACGCGTCATCAGGAAGTACCAGTGTAAAATACCTCCGCACTGGGAAATGTCCTTCACACGTAGTATTCAACGTTTACCCCATTTCCATAACAATCTGGACATCAGTGTGTACTCTAGTTGTTTATGTGTCGCGGTCAAATTATGTAAACGTCAGTTAAAGACTTTTTATACCGTCCGATATGTCGTAATGATATAACAGTAGATGATATATCGTATAATTAATATTTGATTATGTATAAATGAATAATTATCAGTAATCAAATATGTAATTTGCACGTTAATGATTATTTAAGTTATATTATAGTCAAATTTATAGAGAGGTAGGAGAATAAGAAAGGGGAGGAGTTATTTGCTATATATGTATATAATATTTTTATTTGGAAGTAGTAGATACAATGACAACCGTTCTGGTGTAGTGGTGCGAGTAGTCGTCTTAACGCCGGCGGTCGTGGGTTCAATTACCACTCGGTACAGATATTTGTATTTGTACAAATATTTGCTTCCGGTCTGGGTATATGTCCTCTTGGATCTCCCCACCGTACCTCAGAGAGCACGTAAAAGCCGTCGGTACCGATTGTTATCATAGACACCTGATAGCGATCGTTACTCATGATAGAGAAAATTAACTGCCAAATCGCAGTGGACCAGCGAAGTGAATTAAGCTCCAAAATTTGTCATATACGGAGAAGAGGCCTTTGCCCAGCAGTGGGACGTTTATAGGCTGATTCAGTTTCGTAGATAAAAGGCGAGTTATTGAAGAACAAGAACCGAACATTTTTTAATTTAATTATCAAATACAAAAAAAGAAACAATGTTTACAAATTTATAACTCTAGGTAGCAAAAGAAAACCACTAAGGTTTGTACAATGCTACTATTTTTTTTTTTTTATAGTACAATGTAAAATTAAACAATATATATAATTTTAGTTGTTAAATTAAGATTATTACAATACAATATACAATAAATTATTTTTTTTTTATTTTTCTTCTAAAGACTTAGTCGATAGGTGTACATTTTAAGTTTTTGTTTAATATTATTTTTTTTATACTGAATGTATAAAAAAAATCTAACTACTAAATCAGATGTTAGTGAATTTAATAATCGAGGGATTATGTAATTGGTCGTTCTCTCACCATATAAATTGTTGGCGCGAGTTGTGTTGAGTTGGTTTTTCGCTACGGCCCGTGTAAATGTAGGGTGTATAACACGCTGTCTAAATTTACTTTTCCAGAAATTTTCTTTTAAAATAGTATACTGAATCTTATATTGTATTGGTAATACTTTACAATAAGTAAAATATGCCATTTCGTTGTCATGAAATTCAGTCCTAATTTTCTGTGAGACAATGTTTTTTAATATTCTTAGTTGTAATTTATATATTTTATTCAGATTACTGCTGTAGGTGCGACCATAACTACTGAGGCCATATTGGATATACGAGTCAGCGAGAGCATAATAAAGTAACAATTTAATTTTGAATGGGATTCTGTTTTTCAAAATGATAATGTTAACCAAAAATTGTCTTAATTTGTCACATACGCGATCTATTTGTGAGCTCCATGAAAATTTGCTGTCTATCATCAGACCCAGGTACATTTGCGAATTAACAACTTCAACAGCTGAGCAAGTACAGTTATTTTTATCTTTGGTATGCAAACAACTATGATTGTCAGCAATCAATTTTGTTGTCATAGTTTTTCGTTGGTGTGGTGATTTTATTATTAGAAGTTTAGTTTTGTTTACATTAAGTACAATTCCTACATCATGGCACCACTGTATCAATGCGTTGAAGTCATATTGTAACTTCTTTTTGGCCTCCTCAGGATTACTATCAGCCACCACGAGACACGTGTCATCAGCGAATTGATAACATGTACACTTTTTTATACAGTTACTCATTTCGTTTACATAGGATAAGAAATGGACTGGACCAAGCACCGATCCTTGAGCTGTACCGACTGTCACATTGATGTGGCTACTTAATGTTTCATTAATTTTAACGGTGAATGTTCTATTTCGTAAGTAATTTTCACACCATTTCAATAAAGGTCCTCTTATACCGCAGTTATCTAGTTTTTTATTAATTTCTCGTGATTTAGAGTGTCGAAAGCTCGTGAAAAATCAATAAAAAGAGCGAGTACTGTTTTTTTACTGTTAAGAAGTTCATTCACATCATCAGTAAATGCAGACAATAAATCTATAGTTCCTTTTCTTTTTTGAAAGCCAAATTGATTCTCGGATATTATCATGTTTTTACCGTAGAAGCTACTAATCTGTTCACAAATAAATTTTTCGACTATTTTGTCAATTGACGAAAGTAGCGTTATAGGTCGATAATTAGAATAATCGTCGTGTTTACCTTTTTTGTATAAAGGTCTTACACATCCAATTTTTAGTTCATCTGGGTAAATTCCAGTTTTTACACTGCAATTAATTAGATTAGCAATAACATAAGAAATCTGTTCGCCCGCGTGTTTAATATCAAATATCCTTATATTGTCATATCATGCTGCTTTATTGGTATTCAAATTTTGTATTATTTTGTGAATTTTGTCACCTGTTGCATTTTGAAATAATATACTGGAATCAGCAGGGTGACAATAAGATTCAGGATCTAACAGAGATGTACTGCATTGAGGAACAACATCTTTAACGACTTTATCAAAACATTGAACAAAGTTCTCAGCTATGGTTTTATTGGTAATTCTATGCGCCTCGAAAGCTTTTGAAATAACGTCATCTATTGAAAGCTTTTTACGGCCTAGTATCTGATTGATAATTTCATACATTTTTTTTGGGTTACTGAAATTTTCATTTATAATTTTTATATAATAAGTATTTCTTTTATGTTCTAATAATTTGTGTAATTTATTCCGGGTTTTGTCGTATTCTAATCTTATTTTAGGGTCAAACAAATTGTTCTTCCAAGATTTATATAGCTTATCACGTTTAGTCATAAGTTGAACGACATTATTGTCGATCCAAGGCATTTTTATTGGTTTTGACTTATTTTTATATTTACATGATTTTTCAGCAATTTTCTTTGCATTATCAAAGCTCAGTTTAAAAAAATTATATATTTCATTTGGATTCTTCATACCAAACGTGTCTGTCCATTTGATTTTTTTAAGTTCGCTTTGAAGCAATTCGAATTCAATTTTTGTTTTTCGGATACTTTGTGCATATCATTTTTACTATATATATATATATATATATATATATATATATATATATATACTTAACGGAGAGAGCCGGAAATACAGTTAATTATTAAGCAATTAGATATTTGATATAGATATACAAATAATAATTAAGTTCGTATATTATATCGAAGTAAGAGATTCGAAATTCGAAGTATATTTAATTATTAGTCTTATATCACGAATCTCTGATATAACGCGTAATGAAATATATTAAATTTCAAAGAAATTTTGTGTAATATTTTACTGTTATTATTATTAAGCAAATATGAGGTATCTTTCCCTTTCATCTTAATATAAAAACTTTTTTTTTTAATTTTCGTGCTTATATCCTGCATCTATATCCATATTTCTCAGATTCAAATACTGTTTGGCGGCATTGAAATCTAAGCTAGCTTTCTCTAGCTAAATTTGTCTTTAAAATAATAATTTGAAAAAATGTCTTTCAATACTCAGCAATTCAATACATGTGCCAACATGCATCGGAGCATCGTGGCAACTTATGCCCAACATTTGCTCCGTAGGATAATAGATCTTTGTCCAGCAGTGAGATGTCTACAGGTTGTTGCAGTACAGTCCAAAATAGTATACTAATATAATAAAGTACGATTCGAATTGTAAATATTACGTTATTTAGCCTGTTTATTCAGAAATTTAGACTGAACTAAACTGAACTAAATCATTCTGTAGATAACCCACTACTGAGCACAGGCCTCTCTCCATTATATATATTACACAATCGTTAAGCCTGTTTGTTTAAGATTTAATTAGGAAAACCTGGGTTGACTAATTCAATACGGCCGCTGATATCTTGAATAATTACTGAATATTGAACTGAAATTGATAACATAAAAAAATTAAATATGATGATATAAATAATACTTCAATTTTCACATTACCGGTGATTGTCTGAAATGAATGAAACATTAATGTTTACCATAAAGAAATTGTTTACGCACAAACCAAGTAACCCGATTTTGTGTAGTAATTATTAATTGTGATAAATTAGGTAAAGCAACGTGCAACTATCTATGCATTTTCAATCAAAAAACGATAATATACAAAACTATTGTTAGTTTATTGTTTATCGATTGCTAACTGTCAAATTGTGAGTATTCATAAAGTCCTGTTTGTTGTATTTTTATGTTAATATAATCTATGTGATTGTAAATAAATAATGTTCCAAATACTTTTACGGTGATACATAAACAGTATATGGGAACCAAAAATGTGAAGAGCTGCGGCGCTATTTAAAATTTAAAGTAATTAAATTAGCGCCATTTTTTAACACTAAAACACGTGTTCTAAACTGTTAGCTATTATTTTTACCAAAGTTAAGAAATATTTATTTGTACAGTTTTTGTAATTGAAAACAAATGTGAATTTTCTGTTCTTTTTTTATAGAAGTTGTTTGAAATTCTACATAGACTACCATTTCGTTAACAATAAATTAAAGTCGCGCAAAGTGAAGTGAGTTATGATCGAAATATTATAATTTTGGCAATCTTAACTTAAGTTTCACGTAATTATTCCTAATGGAGTTTCAGAGAATATCTTAAGTAAAATTGGAGAGAACTCAATTCGGTCCGAGTGCTGAAGGTCATTTGTTTCTCGCTTAAGTTACTGATCTGTATTAACAAATTATGACTATCACCTTCGGAGATGAGGGTAGATTGAGAGTCATTAAATATACTGCAGTTTTAAGTGTTATATCATACAATAACATGTGAAATGGAATGTTATTATTAGGTATAATATACCATATTATGAGTTACGTATATATTTTTTAAAGTGGAGTTTCTTTTCTTAATATCCCATCAATTAATCATTTCTCTGTTATAAATTTTATTAATTTGCATATTATTTGCCTTGAATTGTCATTACAGTTTTTAAAATATTTGTGTATATCTATTATTTGTCAGTTTTCAATGCAGATATACTTTAAAAATTATCTTTTACCATCAACTACAAGCTGGATATTTCTACAAGCTCTCTTATGCTAGTGCTGGATAAGTTTATTAAGTTGAACCTCTGAACTATTAAAAGCCTTAAAACATTATTTTTAAAATACAACAAGTATTTTCTTCTTACTTTTGTTAAGTAAATACTGTTATAAAATAAAAACAATAAATTTATTCTATTCAAACACGAACTATTCCATTACTTTGTCTAGTTGTCAAGTAAGTACCTGTCAAGAAGAATGTTTGCTGAGACCCTATAAGTAAATTCTACCTGGCATCTCGCCAGCTGCACATAGTTTGGGTCACTCAGTAAATTGTTTGTTCCGGAATCTTATTGTACCGACAATGTCAGCCGTTCGTGTTAAAATTAATATTGATAGGAACTATATATAGATAGGAACTATATATGTATAGATAGGAACACTCGTGCTCCAGAAAGCAAAGTATCTTTAAAGATTTTCAAGATTATTTAATGATAACAAAACTAACCTACCCATTTTTTTTTGTCTGCAATGTTACCTATTTAATTTTTTTTTAATTTTAGTTCAATTCAGACTGGCTATCTAATGAAATGCGTAGATATTATAGTTAAAAAAATATAAATACTTTCATCTTTCCTATTTAACTCAAGCTCAGTAGTAAGTCTAACGTTTTGTTTTAATATTATGGAGCAGAGATAAACCACTAATGCTTATTTTATTGACTTCGCTACTGCGCCTCTTATTGTCGATTATTATCGCTCACGGTATTCTCCTCACTTTACTATGTAGAATAATCGGTTGTTGAAATAATGTGGTTTGTGCTTAAATGATTCAACTTAGACCTTATTTTAGTATATCGTATTTGCATAAAGCGCATAATATTCAACATTATTTGATATGAATTAATTGCTCAGATTAAGATAAAATATTCTTACGTCTGGTTTATGTAGGTACTTATGTTTTTATGGGTATTATTTAGGTACTACTAAATAAGTAATATTTCTTTAATTTAGATAAACTTTGACTTTGAAGTATTACTTATTATAGATGAAAGCCGCTTGTAGTATTACGTTTTCAATAAATTTTACAACCTTGGCCTGACCGAACTAAAGCATATAAAGCTTTATACTCCTGTTAAATAACCGTTTTACGGTTAAAGCTTAGTCTAGTTTAACTTGCGTTGACTCAAACCTTCTTACTAGCTTGTCGTTTATATAGAGAATATTATTTCATGTATTGGTGAATTGAATTTTTTTTTGTCCGTCGCAAATGTAATATAGCTATTTGAATGTTCTTGATACGCATAAGTGAAGCCAGGATTTTCTTAACTGTGGGTAAGTAAAAGGAAATCAAGGTGCTCCAAAAACGTTTATCGATAAATGGTCGCCCAACTTTAAATCTAGAAGCGAATAGATGCAATTCAACTTGCTTTTTTTCTATTACAAAATGGACACCCCATAATTTTTTATTATAAAATTATTGTTAATAACTTCAAAAAAAATCTGAGTAAATGCGTCAAAACAATTTGAAGCCTCACATTGTTTTTTTTTTAAATATCTTATGTATACATTACATTATATAACTAATCCACGATATAACATAATGATTACATTACTCGAAATTCTTGAAGGTCAACTAGGCTTAACCAAAATAATACTCCAATTTGAATTCAAGTATTTCGTAAGAAAAGTTACGAGTCCTACCTATAGGTCGTTTTCGTTAATAAAAAAAAGGGTAGCCATAAAACAAAACCCTGCTAAAAGTCAGCCATCAAAGTTAGAGCCTTCATTTTACCAAAACATATCAAGAGTCATTACACAAGCTTTCACATTACATCACCCTCACAACCAAACCACTACATTAGCATTTGGATGTCTACTGCTGAAGGTAGGTCACCCCCATTTTTTTCAAAGTCAAAGTCATATGATTAAAAGTCTATACCGGATTTTATCGCGTTTATTTAAAACTTTATAGTTTTACAATATTTTAAATTATTTCCCGACGTTTCGTTCGTCGATCGTCATAGTCAAAGTATTTTATTCAGCATAAAATTATTACAAATTATTTACTGAACGTCATGAGTCTACCACCAGTTCGGAAAGAAGAAGCCTCTGACCTGAGAAGAACTGGCGAAAGAAACTCAGCGGGACTAATATTATTATTATTTTTTTAACGTAATGTAATTTTTGGTGGTTTACCAATACTCGCCTCGTTTGCCAGGCGGGTTGGCGAGCGCAGTGTGTTTTGGCAGGATATGTTTACTTCTTAATATAATATTTTTATATTATTTATGTATACTATTTCAATAAATTATACTGTACATTTCTTCAACGATCAAATAGTCAACAGATAACTAAATATTCGAGTCATACTAATGACGGTCTTCCGTTCAAATTCTCGCCGGGATAGACTACCTGTCATAATAAACAAGCGGCCTAGATACCCTTTGAAATAGATGATAGCTGACGAGCGCAGCCTCGTATATAGATTTAAACGGGTACTTAAATTTAGAAAAACATTTACTATTTTTTGTTTCATGATGATCGTTCCTATACGTATGTACGAGTAGTGATGACGAAAATAGTATTAAACCCAACAGTCGCGACTTCGATTCCCGCTTAGCTTAGCAGCTTCGTGAATAACTATATTTATGTCATTTTAAGTGCAAGGTTTCAAAATAAGCTTTAATTTCTGGTTTTTATACGAAGAGAATATATTTGTTTTTACATATAAAAAAGTTTCATCAAGCTGTATTGAATATTTTTAATCGTATTTTTTATGATTTGCTATAACGTTTAGTTTTATTATAAAATTTTAGAATCATTCTATATTTTTTTAGGAGAGAATTTATAACAATATTTTAATAGTTAGTAGTAAACATAAAGCGCTTGTACATCGAAATTATGTGATACAAAACCTAATCAATCATTCGATTTTTTTATAAAAACGTTGGTTAATAGTGAAAACCATAAGTAGGGGAAGAGGTGGCAAGACGGGGTAGTTAACGTTTGGAGCGTAATAAAACGCACGTTTTTAAGTATTTTGAATATTTTTTTATTTATAATTACTCTTATATTATCAATCTTTATAAATAAGGAACTTAAAAAACTTTACACTCATAGAAAAAGAAAAAAATAACCAGTTTTGTCAAAAAACGTCCAACACCCCATCTTGCCCCCTAGGTAGGGTAAGATGGGGTATGGCAGACATATTCCATTTTTGGCTGCAAAACTTGCAAATAAATACAGCCTCGTCATCCTCGTCATCTATCCCAGCACAGCTATATTGTGCCCAATTCCTACAATAAGAATATGCGAACCATACTTCATTAGAATCCAAGTATTTTCCATGGCAGTAAAAACCAGGGATATTATCTTCTTCATTGTCACAATCTGGTGAGGAATTAGGATTATTGTTATGTTTTCTTCTTATTCTTTTTCTTATCAACTTTTTTTTATTCTTTTACTTCTTTTTTCTTTGTTTTTGTTTCTTCTTATTTCTCTTTTTATTATCAACATAATTGCAAAGTTCTTTCTCTTCGTTATCAGAAAATGTTCGCTATTTTGGGCCTAAAGGAACTTTCACCGAAGTTCTAAGAGCAGCGGGATCTTCTAGGGCTGCAAGAGCCTCTGACTTTTCTTTCAAAGGTCATTTGAGGCACAGAATATGTTTTCGATGCTAGTTTATACCCCTTTTCCCTTCAATTACAACATCTACCGTATTTTTCATAGTCTGTTTACTCCAATTCCCCTCTTTTTCTTTTTTTTATAATGTTTCACTATCCTAAACAAGATAAAATTAAACTAAGTTTAAAGAATCATAAAGTCTCTTAGAGAAATCATAATTTTCTTCGAGGGGGCAAGATGGGGTACCTCATACCCCATTTTGCCCCCACATGCTCATTTCAATAAAATAGCATGCCTTAAAAAAACAAATCAAACTATGGAAACAAACATGTTCTTACCTGCTGGTGTAATCATTGATAGACAAGAATAACTTTTAATCAGTTCTAAAAAACTAATGTTGAGGTACAGAACACATGTGATGTATAACACGAAAATGACAACGAACTTAGCAAAAACCGAGTTTTTGGCGGAAGGGCGAAAACGCATGGACTCACAAGCTTGTCACAGCGCTGATTGATAAACAATATTATTACGCGTCGTTACGAGTCAGAGCGGCTGTAATTGGTCGTCCGTACGACCTACGAGACCCGATACCCCGTCTTACCCGCTACCCCATCTTGCCCCCCCTTCCCCTAAATGTACATAAAGACATTAAAAATGCAGTGATCAACTTACTTGGAACACAATATATTCTGGCAATATTTTAGGGACCATTATTTTCAACATGTGATATAATGACAAAATTGTGATGCACACTAAAATTCCCTGTGTTGTGTCATTAAATAATTTATATTATTTAATGTAAGAAAATAATTGCTGTAAATAATAAATGTAATATTGAATCGTTTTTATCGTTAAATACAAATCTAAATGTCACATGCCAAGTTTTGCAGGTATTTAAGTTATTTCGGTATAAATTCGGACTGGAGCTCCAACAAATAAAATATCCAAATAATGTTCAAATCAAAAGAATGGTGATTTGGTTTTCATAAAACATATCACATTATATATGTATACAATAGAAGTGCTTTTAATTAGTTGTTATCATATAAACCTGATAGTGATCATTACTGATGGTAGGAAAATTATTCGGCAACACACAGTGGAGTAGTATTGTGGATTAAGCTCTAAGCTTTCTCCTATATGGAGAAGAGGTCTTTGCCCAGCATTACTGTACTGTACTGTACTGTACTGTATCAGCCCGTAAACAATCCACTGCTGAGCGAAGGTCTCTTCTGTGCTGTTCTTTATATAATAATTAATCAGTTTTAATAATCAGTTTGTTATTTTATTGTGTTCAATTATTTTACTTTCACAACTTTCTTTAATTCGTTTGTAGAGAATATACATTAAAATAGTTTAGGCATGTGATTAGTCGTGAGATCTTTTTATTAATTGTTGATGTCCACTGCTGAAAGTGGCCTTTGTAAGTTCAGCAGTGGTCATCCAACGGCTGATGTGGTGTAAGATTTATCTATGTTTACGTTTTATATCTATATATACTGCTGTCCGTGTGAACCGTCACAACACTTCAGCGTAAAAAATAAATCCTACTACTTTTTTAAAGTCGAATAAATTCTTCAATCTCATCACAGTTAAAGCCTTAAAACAATTCACAAATAAGTTTGTATATATAAACGGAGGGCGAGCGCAGAAGCAAATGGAAATTGTCTTTCAAATTTTTAAAGCATTTAATGCAGTATTTTCGAAGCGAGTGCGTCAACACGCTTGAGCGAGCTATAATAGTAAGGGAGTTGATCGCTATATTGATATTCTTTTTTAAGATTAGTTTCTGAACTTGCAATTATAAAATTATTATATATTTATAATGTTCACCTTAACTATTTGTGTATATTTATTTTTGTATAGCCTATGAGAAGACTTGTATGAGAAAAAGTATAAGCGTTATTGCTGATTATTAAGATTTGTATTTTTCTTTTTATAATTCATTAGAATTTAATTAGTAAACGTCGCACTGCTCCATATAGGAGAAGGTTTGGAACGTAATCCATCATGCTGCCCTACTGGATGTTAGCGGATAACTTCACTGCAATGAGTAAAGATCACTTTCAGGTGTCTACGATAACAACCAATTGCAACCAATTGCAATCGAACCCATAACCATCGGCGATAAGGCGACTACTCGCATGACTACAATAAAGTGGTCGTCAAAAAAATAGTTGTTTGAGATATTCTTAATTAAGAAAATTGTTATGAAATGTTTTACGGTATTAATGTTTTGTAAGGGTGTTTTATTATTAAAAAAAAAAAAAAAGTTAACAAACGGGAATTTATAATCCTATAAAGTTTTTTAAACTAACTCACTTTTATAAACATTTTTAATGAAAATAGACCTTTTTTTTTGTGACGCAGGGGAATCCATTTACGGATGATATCCAGGACGCCCGGGTCGGCAGTCCTAGACCTATGTCGGACTCGGCACTTTGGGAGTGCAATACCGTACTAAACCCCTGCGGGAGCCTTCAGCCGCTTTAATTGGAGGGTCCCGGATCTGCAGGCAACAGGATCCCTCCAGCGACAGGCTGGCCTCGGCGAAAAGGCCAGACTTCTTCTCCATGGGGACTGTCCGGCTAACCTCTGAACAGTCCCGACGACGTCGTGTCTAGCAGGACCGGGTTCCCATCCCGGCCCGACACGGGCACAAAAGCGTTACTAGAGGCGCATTAAGTAGCGCCTCCTACGCACCCGTTTACGCATTCGTCGCCCGCGGATGGAGGCCACGTCGGCGGCCTCTTCTCTCCTCCGCTCGTCGGCCTCCTTCTGGGACATTATTGTCTCACAGAAGGAGACCATCGCCTTCCATCGCGGTGATGATGCTCGGGAGCGACAAGTCCCCTCCGAGGACCGACGTCAGACTTTGACGCAGCGCCGCCAATCTCGGGCACTGGAGGGTGTGCTGGGCAGAGTCCACCGCCGCACCACAATCGTGACATGTAGTCGTCGGCTCCCTCTGGGCCGTCCGGCACAGGTAGTCACCAAAGCAACCGTGCCCGGTGAGAACCTGCGTCAGACGGAAGGTGAGGGGCTTGCGTTTTTGACGCAAATGAAAATAGACCTAGTCTGAATTTGTACAACCGGCTCTCGAGCTATTAAGTCACAAAAGAGAAATTACGGTTAGTATGAAAGCAGTGGTACAAAACGCTATGAGCTGATGTCAGCGTTTTAAACACAGAGCATTTTTCATTGTAATCATTTTCAATGTGAATGTATAAATATATTCTCCTACCAAGTTAAAAATATGCGTATATTTTTCAAATATATCTGGAATATGTTAACCTGATGACATAGAAATTTTAATAATTATTTCTTATTAACATGGTTACTTTTATTACTTAAATTATTTAAAGCGAGATATTTACCATGTTCTTCTTTTATCTGGTGGAGCTCGATATTTCGACATTATCTGTGAATGTCTTGTTCACGGCAATTATAAGTGTCCATACGTATTACGCAGCAAACGTACGAGAAAGGAGGTAGTCCGGTATGGACACTTCTAATGCCGTCAACATCTATCCGCAAACTTCAGTCCCGTGAACAAGACATTCGTAGATAATGTCGAAATATCGAGCTCCACCAGATAACAATAAAAGACATGGTAAATATCCCGTTTTAAATAATTTGAGTAATTTCCTATTCAACTGATCTGAATCAGGCTGTAAGCGTCCCACAACTGGGTAAACACCTCTTCTCCATATAAGAAAACGAGTGACTAAAATATTATTAAAAACAGATATTAAGTTATTACAAGTTAAGGAATTCTTTTGGACAAAAATTTAACCTAATACGATGAGTTCAATAAACACAATGAATCTGTGTTTTGATTATTGTCGTCAGCTTGTTAAGTTATGTTTATGTTACGTTTGTATATATGTACTAGCAAACCCGGCGAACTCCGTTTCGCCACCAGATAGCTTCGTTTTTTGTAACATTTCGTTTGGGGATTAAAAGATGAAGTAGTACATGCTATGTATTAGAGATGGCGCTGTATGTGAAAAATGATTTTCCCTGTTTTCCTGCTTTTCTGTTGAAATTTTTTCTGAACCTCACGGAGCCCGAGACCTTTCCAACGAATACAAAACCGTGGAAATTGGTTCGTGCGTTCTGGAATTACAGCGTCAGGAAGGAAAACCCGACTTATTTTTATATTATAGATGTATTTATGTATCTGTTTATGTGTATATTTAATTTTAGGCAGATACTTTTAAATGACAATTGTATATGAATATATAAAATTTTAATTATGATTTTTAGTAATAAGCAAATGTTAATAATTCATGATAACATAAACGAAAACGAAAAAATCAAAAACGTTGCTTTGAAAACAGATAAATCATCAACCATCTGCATCTCTCTCAAATGTTACATTTACAACTCAGAGCTGAATCAAAGAGGTATTTATAGAGGAACGGAATACAGACACTAGCTACGCCGAAAGCAAAATGAGTATTTTGACAATTTGTGTTGTTTTTGACTGGCGCAATTTGACTAATCTATCTAAATGAGTCATGAATATTAAAATAGACGCTCATATTATTTCACTTTGGTCAAGGAGATGTTTTATATTGAACGGAAATTAGTATCAATATTGCAATATGCAAAATTTGTATACTCATTGCTTTAAACGAATGCAATTTACTAATGAGATATTTTTTTTATGAAGTTACTTTATAGAAAAAAAATGGCCAGCTGACATATATATTTATCCATAGTTTCATATAAGCTATCATCATGTGAATTTTTAGTTGAGAGGAAATCACTGAAGTTATAATATTTTTTTTCGTGTTCGAGCGACCAGCTGTCGTATAATCCATTGATTGTTTTTTTTTTCTTCAAGATATTGGGTTAGCTACAATTTAACAAGTTTTTACTTGGGAGGAAATAACTGAATTTATATTTTTTTTCTTTGTGCTGTTATATCCCTTATTTCAACGTAGTAAAAGCTGACTCGACAATATTTGCCACAATGCTTTTCCCAGATATATCATATTAGCTTTCCATATTATTTTAAGTCAGCAAATTACATTGTTCGCGTATGTTCTATTTCAAATGTTACTTTTAATATTAAAAAATACTAAGTTAGTCAGTTAGACTCAGAACGCCGGGTAGATCGGACATTGATTCCGAAACGATAAAGATCGGGAGTCAAAATTAAACTCTGAAAGTGTAGTGTGACAGGTTTTCTTCAATAAATCCTTAGGTTTAAATGTGTAGTTTTTTTTTTAAAAGACAAACGGGGACGGCCTCCTAACAAACTGGTGTCAGAAGTGGGATGCCAAATTGAAAGTCACAAAAGACATTGGCTTCACGAACCCGAGGTCCTCGAAATTTGTCGAGGTCGACAGTAAGACTTAGCAACGCCTGAGCCTGCACCTACTACGTTGAAGAATCACCAAGGACGACGTTAAGCCTCAGCTTCAAAGCGTGAGCCCGCTCCACTCACACTGCATCGAGAATCACCCTGGTCTGGTCGAAGATCAGCCTCCGCCAGGAGCCCGCACCAGCTGGTCTAACTCAAAAAACAGAGAGATCCATCTCTGCCACTCCATTACAAGATTCCATTTCTGCTACTTCCCACGGTGAAAGATCGTCGTGTCAGCAAGGGGAGGGTACCACCGCTCATCCCCCTAACAGAACCGCAGCTGACGTTCACGAGTCTTTATGATGCAACTCTGTGATGCATTCTACTAATTATCGTTCGAGAGGAAATAACCAACCAAATTTATACCTGTCTCCCGGGCCATTAGTAGATAGAATGCTTAAGAGAGGTATGAAAGTGAATGTCATGTCTGTCTAGCTGAATCACTTGTATAATATAATCTAGTTCATATTTTTAGTCCGTGCCTGTCATCACAGCTAATACACACTGGTTGAAGACTTTCGACTTCAGGCACTAAGGTATGGCGGATGAAAAGACGTTTTTTAGCTTTCCGAACGCTGACTAACCTAACTGGATTCGGCGATTGACTTCTATCTCGAAGTTGGACTTTTTGTCCTGTACTCGTCAACAACTTCGACAATAGGATTTTCATATCGGAGTGGGCACGACATGGACATTCGACATGATTTTTGTCTTGTCCATTTTCATTTTAAGTTCCACCTATTGAAAAACTCCATCGAGGTCACTGAGCAAAAAGCTGAGGTCTTCCAGGGATTCTTCCAGGGATAAGAGAGGTAGGGCACAGTGGGGTATATACCCTACTCAAATCGGAGCAGCCCGACTGGCGAAGTACCTCCGCCTTACAGAAGATCGCAGCCAAATAACATTGTTCTCTGACGATGTTGTGTTCCTGCGGTGAGTAAGGTATCCAGAGCTCCCGAGGATTCGTTGTGTTGGTAGCGGAAGGCCGGTGATGCAAACGATACAGTCATCGGCAGGTGTAGGCGCGGAGTGTGGGCGCAGCGGTCAGTGAGACCCAGTGAAATGGTTTGTCGCTGGCCGCCCGCGGGTCAGTAGAGTTCCCGAACCCAGGGATCACTTAATCTCCGCCCTGGGAGGCTGAACTGCCAACCCGCGAAAAATCCCTGCTGTAGCAGTCGTGCCGGAGAAGGAGACCGGGGTGGACCCGGCTGTTGCAGTGGGGGGGGACTGGGGGCCCTCTCGTTCGCTGCGCCGACAATCCGCACTACCTATGCTAACCCGTGGCTGGTCTGCATTGCAAATTTGCCTCTTTAGCTATCAACACAACAAATCTTCACAAAAAACCTATAACCCTCCCCCACAAAATGAAAAACAAAAAGAAAAGTGAGGTATACACAGCGGCTCCCCTCTCCACACAAGTGGACTTCTGCAATATCAGGGGGCTCCATGCTAACCTTAGCGCAGTCCATCAACATCTGGAGACTGCGCAGCCGACCTTACTATTCCTAACGGAGACGCAGATATCTTGCCCGGCCGACACTTCATACCTACACTATCCCGGCTACAAACTCGAACATAAATTCCTGAGACGTGCCGGTGTATGTATGTTCGTTCGGGAGGATATCTGCTGTCGCCGTCTCCTTCATTTAGAGGACAGGGACCTGTCGATATTGTGGGTGCGCGTGGACTACGGTGGCCACACCCGTGTTTATGCATGCTTATACAGGTCTCATAGCGGTGACAGGGAAACAAAGCGGCTCTTCGAGCACCTGCAATTGACGACGGCCAAAGTTCTTGAGCTATACCCCTCTACGGAGTTGGTGATTTTTGGGAGACTTCAATGCCCACCACACTGAATGGCTTAGTTCTCGGTCCACTGACTACGCGGGGAGGTGTGCTCACGAATTTGCTCTGGCCTATGGTTACTCACAACTGGTACATTCTCCTACAAGAATACCAGATATTGGGGACCATACGAGCTCTATACTGGACCTTCTGCTGACTCAACGTCCGGATGGATATTCCATCTCAGTGGATGCACCACTCGGCTCGTCCGACCACTGCCTCATCCGGACTCTTGCACCATGCACGCGCACAGATCCACCTCGGCCAACTAGTTTGCGGCGCATATGGCAGTACAAGTCAGCAGATTGGGATGGATTGCGAGAATACTATGCATCGTACCCGTGGAGGCAGCTTTGCTTCACATCAGAAGATCCCGACACCTGCGCAGCTGCTGTCTCTGAGACGATACTGGCGGGTATGGAATATTTCATTCCGAACTCGCTAGTTGCTGCCGGGACAAGGAAACGACCGTGGTTTAATCGGCCTTGTAAGGAAGCGAAACGCATTAAGCAAGCCACGTTCAGGGCTTGGACCACGGCTCGGAGTAACAGCGATCCAAACGTATCTGACGTGAAACGCAAGCTAAATGCTGTCTCAAGGTCCTGTAAAAGAGCAATTGCCAGAGCTAAATTCGAGTTCATCGGGAGAATTGGCGAAAGGCTTGCCAACTACCCTTCCGGGAGTCGAGCCTTCTGGTCGCTCGCCAAAGCTGCCGAGGGAAACTTTGTCTGTCGTCCTTACCACCATTGCAAAATGCCGACGGCAACCTGGCCCATAGCGCCAAGGAGAAAGCCGATCTTCTAGGTACACTCTTTGCCTCAAACTCGACTTTGAATGTCGATGAAAGCGCCGTACCGCCGACCATCCCGCGGTGTGGATACTCCATGCCGGAAATAAACTTCTCACAAAGAGATGTCCGGCGGGAGCTACTTACTCTCGATGTTCATAAGTCGAGTGGGCCCGACGGCATTCCAGCGATGGTGCTGAAACAGTGTGCTCCAGAGTTGTGCCCTGTATTAACGCGACTTTTCGCACTTTCCTACCACACTAGGCAAGTACCGTCTTCATGGAAGACCGCGCATGTGCACCCGGTACCCAAAAAGGGCGATAGATCAGATCCATCGAATTACAGGCCTATCGCTATTACCTCCCTTCTCTCCAAGGTTATGGAGCGTGTTATTAACACCAAGCTCCTCAGGTACCTAGAGGAACACGATTTGATCAGCGACCGGCAATACGGTTTTCGCCACGGTCGCTCGACTGGTGACCTTCTAGTGTATCTGACACACCGATGGGCTTCAGCCATCGAGAGTCAAGGTGAGGCATTAGCAGTTAGCCTAGATATGGCGAAGGCGTTCGATCGGGTCTGGCACCGGGGTCTTCTCTCGAAGTTGCCATCGTACGGACTACCCGAGGGTTTGTGCAAATGGGTTGCCAGTTTTTTGTCTGGTCGATGCATACGAGCCGTTGTAGATGGCTGCTGCTCCGCAAAACTAGACTTAAACGCTGGCGTCCCGCAAGGTTCTGTGCTGTCTCCAACGCTGTTTCTCCTGCATATAAATGACTTACTGTCTATTGATGGCATTCATTGCTATGCGGACGATAGCACTGGAGACGCATTCTACACAGGCCGTGCAAACATCCCTCGTTCCGCTGTGGTAGAAAGTCGCGAACAACTTGTGTCTCAAATCGAGAGTAGTCTTTCCAAAGTCTCCGATTGGGGTCGAGACAATTTAGTCCAATTCAACCCCTCCAAGACACAAGTTTGTGCGTTCACCGCTAAGAAAACCCCATTCACTGTGGCCCCTCAATTCCAGGACACAACCCTTACCATCTCTAACAGTATTGGTATCCTTGGTGTCGACATATCCAGCGACGTCCAGTTCCGATGTCACCTGGAGGACAAGGTCAAGATGGCATCTAAAAAACTCGGTGTGCTTAACAGAGCGAAGCGGTACTACACGCCGGGGCAAAGACTGCTTCTGTATAAATCGCAAGTCCGCCCCCATATGGAGTACTGCTCTCATCTCTGGGCGGGAGCACCGGCATACCAGCTTGGCCCACTTGACTCGGTTCAAAGGAGAGCTGTGAGAATTGTCGATGATCCAATACTGACGAGCGATATCGAGCCCTTAAGTCTTAGAAGAGATGTTGCATCCCTATGCGTGCTCTATCGTTTGTATAATGGGTTGTGTTCCGAAGAATTGTTCGAAATGGTGCCAACGGCCACTTTTTATCATCGCACCGCTCGCCATCGACAGGGAATTCATGCTCACACATTGCAGCCCAAATGGTCCCGTACAGTTCGGTATCAGAGGAATTTCCTCCCACGGACCATTCGGCTGTGGAATGAACTCCCTGCCGAGGTTTTCCCACAGGACTACAGTATGGGGTCCTTCAAGAGGGGAGTAAATAGGTTTTTAAAGGGTCGGCAACGCGCATGTGATGCCCCTGGTGTTGCAGGCGTCCATAGGCTACGGTAACCGCTTACCATCAGGCGGGCCGTATGCTTGATTGCCACCGTCGTGGTATAAAAAAAAAAAAAAAAAAAAATTCTGCCATAAGCACGATATTGCCGGCAAATCGAAGGTGAGTGATTGTCGTTTATATTTATTGCAAAGCATTTCCATTTCAGGAGCTTGATTGGTATTTTAATGATTTAAGACTTATTTCGTGGTTTGAAGACATATTATTATGTTTAAAACGGGTACATACCACGATATAACACAAGTGATTTTATGTCAATATTTCGACCCAGTTGCATGGATCGTGGTCACGACAGGACTGCGGTGTCGCGAGGTGTGTAGCTGGAACTGTCATGGGTAGTAGCGAACTACCCTCTTTCTCGTTCTCTTCACAGGAACGTCGCGAAAATTTCGGCAAAATACACTCACAACGTCACTTTTCTCTTTTGCTTTCATGCGGCTCTGTTCTGGTTTGCATAATTCTACCACTGGATTCCACATACTGGCTAGCTTAAAGCCATCATCACGATTGAAATTCCGGTGTTTGCGAATTTCAATCGCTTCGCGCACTAGTCTAGGTATGTAGTGGCGGTCTGTGGAAAGAACTCGGGGGTTATGGAGTTCAATCCAGTGATTTGTTCCCGGCTGTAGAATATGCTCCGCGATCGCAGACTTCTGTGGGTCGTTGTTTTTTACCGCTTTTATGTGTTCAGACACACGGGTAGATATGGGTCTCTTGGTTTGACCTATATATGAGCTGCCACAGCTGCAGTCGATTTTATACACTCCTGGACACTGGAATGGCAGGCAATCCTTCGGAGAACGCATCATCTGGGCAATCTTTTGTAAAGGAGTGAATACGGTCTTGATATTGTATTGTTTCTTCAACAATGTGCCTATTCTGTCAGTCACCCCCTTAACAAACGGTAGGTAGGCCATCTGTCTTTGTGCTTCCGAAGGACGAGTCCTCTGCTTACAAGTTTTGTTCTTAACAGGTTTGTGACCATTCCATTTTAACACCTCGCGTACATGTTCCAGCTCGCCTTGTATGTGAAGGTCATCACACAGGTCATGAGCGCGGTTGATGAGAGTGGTAGCTACCGACGCCAGGTGACGTGGATGGTGATGCGATGAGCCGTGTAGGTATCTATCCGTGTGTGTCTGCTTCCGGTATACTGAGTGACCGAAACTACCATCCGAGCGCACACTAATCAGGACATCCAAGAATGACAGGGATCTATCTTTCTCCATTTCGTACGTAAATGACATTTTTCGGTGCATGCTATTCAAGTGGTTTAGAAATTGCAGAACTTGTTCTTCGCCGCCCCGCACTATCGCAAAAACGTCGTCCACGTATCGTTTCCAAACCTTGACATTGATTCCCACAGGTGTCATTGAAAATGCTAAAGTTTCAAAATGTTCCATCCATAGGTTGGCAACCACTGGTGCGACAGGACTACCCATGGCAACACCATCAACCTGGAGGTAATATTGGCCTTTATAAAGGAAAAAATTAGAAACTAAACAATGCCGTAGTAACGTTATGTATTCCGCAGGGATGTCATTTTCCTGTAGTTTCTTTTTTATTACCTCCAAACAGTCGTCTATAGGAACGTTTGTAAACAAGGATTCAACGTCAAAACTCAGCATGCACTCTTGTTCTTCCAGTTTTGTGTCCTGTAAGATACGCACGAAATGCCGGGAATCTTTGACGTAAGAAGAAGTGTGGCCTACTAGAGGTTGTAGCACACTCGCAACATGTTTTGCTAGTTCATAAGTAGGGGAATCCGTCTGACTTACGATAGGTCGTAATGGAACATCCCTCTTATGAATTTTAGGCAAGCCGTATAGTTTCGGGGGTTGTATGTTACGAGTTCTTAATAAGTTCTTACTTACTTCTTCACCAATAACACTCCTGTTCTCCTGGATGAGTTTTGTTGTTTTTCGCGTCACTCGTGCAGTGGGGTTGTAACTCACCCTCTCATAGGTGTTGACGTCACTCAGCAGACTATCCATCTTTTCCTCATATTCTGTGATGTTCATTATAACAGTCGCATTCCCCTTGTCCGCTTTTACAACTAACACGTCTCCGTTTTGACGTAGTTCTTTTAAGGCTAAGCGCTCCTGGGGTGTAATATTTTGGCAGGGGGGTTTTGATTTACGAAGCAAGACCGCAACGTCCTGTCTTAGAGTTTCTGCATCTCTCTGGGGTAGCTTGTTGCGCGAAATCACTTCTTCGATACTGCCTATAACTTTTTCAAAGGGAATGCGGGAAGGCGAAATAGCATAATTCAACCCTTTGTCAAGGACACTAAGAGCAGCACTGGATAATTCGTGGTTTGACAGATTAACAACATTCTGTTTTGTATTTTCAACTTCCGATATGATGTTAGCCGGCTTTTGTTTTTGTAACAATCTTTTCAGCTTGTGTTCGTGTTTTATTTCACATAATTCCGCGGTACGCTCAGCTTGAAGATATGTTACCCTATCAATTAAGTCAAAAATGTACCTGTCAAACACCGCACTACACTCTAAATGTAACCGTAATAATTGACACTGCACTTTATCCAACACATAACGGTTTGTGTGAGAATAACACCGCGTAAAGACTTATTTAATTCCGAGCGAATTCTACGCAACGCGAGTGTTAAGTTATTAAGGCAACTTATACGTACAAACCGTTATGTGTTGGATAAAGTGCAGTGTCAATTATTACGGTTACATTTAGAGTGTAGTGCGGTGTTTGACAGGTACATTTTTGACTTAATTGATAGGGTAACATATCTTCAAGCTGAGCGTACCGCGGAATTATGTGAAATAAAACACGAACACAAGCTGAAAAGATTGTTACAAAAACAAAAGCCGGCTAACATCATATCGGAAGTTGAAAATACAAAACAGAATGTTGTTAATCTGTCAAACCACGAATTATCCAGTGCTGCTCTTAGTGTCCTTGACAAAGGGTTGAATTATGCTATTTCGCCTTCCCGCATTCCCTTTGAAAAAGTTATAGGCAGTATCGAAGAAGTGATTTCGCGCAACAAGCTACCCCAGAGAGATGCAGAAACTCTAAGACAGGACGTTGCGGTCTTGCTTCGTAAATCAAAACCCCCCTGCCAAAATATTACACCCCAGGAGCGCTTAGCCTTAAAAGAACTACGTCAAAACGGAGACGTGTTAGTTGTAAAAGCGGACAAGGGGAATGCGACTGTTATAATGAACATCACAGAATATGAGGAAAAGATGGATAGTCTGCTGAGTGACGTCAACACCTATGAGAGGGTGAGTTACAACCCCACTGCACGAGTGACGCGAAAAACAACAAAACTCATCCAGGAGAACAGGAGTGTTATTGGTGAAGAAGTAAGTAAGAACTTATTAAGAACTCGTAACATACAACCCCCGAAACTATACGGCTTGCCTAAAATTCATAAGAGGGATGTTCCATTACGACCTATCGTAAGTCAGACGGATTCCCCTACTTATGAACTAGCAAAACATGTTGCGAGTGTGCTACAACCTCTAGTAGGCCACACTTCTTCTTACGTCAAAGATTCCCGGCATTTCGTGCGTATCTTACAGGACACAAAACTGGAAGAACAAGAGTGCATGCTGAGTTTTGACGTTGAATCCTTGTTTACAAACGTTCCTATAGACGACTGTTTGGAGGTAATAAAAAAGAAACTACAGGAAAATGACATCCCTGCGGAATACATAACGTTACTACGGCATTGTTTAGTTTCTAATTTTTTCCTTTATAAAGGCCAATATTACCTCCAGGTTGATGGTGTTGCCATGGGTAGTCCTGTCGCACCAGTGGTTGCCAACCTATGGATGGAACATTTTGAAACTTTAGCATTTTCAATGACACCTGTGGGAATCAATGTCAAGGTTTGGAAACGATACGTGGACGACGTTTTTGCGATAGTGCGGGGCGGCGAAGAACAAGTTCTGCAATTTCTAAACCACTTGAATAGCATGCACCGAAAAATGTCATTTACGTACGAAATGGAGAAAGATAGATCCCTGTCATTCTTGGATGTCCTGATTAGTGTGCGCTCGGATGGTAGTTTCGGTCACTCAGTATACCGGAAGCAGACACACACGGATAGATACCTACACGGCTCATCGCATCACCATCCACGTCACCTGGCGTCGGTAGCTACCACTCTCATCAACCGCGCTCATGACCTGTGTGATGACCTTCACATACAAGGCGAGCTGGAACATGTACGCGAGGTGTTAAAATGGAATGGTCACAAACCTGTTAAGAACAAAACTTGTAAGCAGAGGACTCGTCCTTCGGAAGCACAAAGACAGATGGCCTACCTACCGTTTGTTAAGGGGGTGACTGACAGAATAGGCACATTGTTGAAGAAACAATACAATATCAAGACCGTATTCACTCCTTTACAAAAGATTGCCAAGATGATGCGTTCTCCGAAGGATTGCCTGCCATTCCAGTGTCCAGGAGTGTATAAAATCGACTGCAGCTGTGGCAGCTCATATATAGGTCAAACCAAGAGACCCATATCTACCCGTGTGTCTGAACACATAAAAGCGGTAAAAAACAACGACCCACAGAAGTCTGCGATCGCGGAGCATATTCTACAGCCGGGAACAAATCACTGGATTGAACTCCATAACCCCCGAGTTCTTTCCACAGACCGCCACTACATACCTAGACTAGTGCGCGAAGCGATTGAAATTCGCAAACACCGGAATTTCAATCGTGATGATGGCTTTAAGCTAGCCAGTATGTGGAATCCAGTGGTAGAATTATGCAAACCAGAACAGAGCCGCATGAAAGCAAAAGAGAAAAGTGACGTTGTGAGTGTATTTTGCCGAAATTTTCGCGACGTTCCTGTGAAGAGAACGAGAAAGAGGGTAGTTCGCTACTACCCATGACAGTTCCAGCTACACACCTCGCGACACCGCAGTCCTGTCGTGACCACGATCCATGCAACTGGGTCGAAATATTGACATAAAATCACTTGTGTTATATCGTGGTATGTACCCGTTTTAAACATAATAATATGGTATTTTAATGTTGCGGTAAACAGTTTCGGAGAGATAACATTTTACTGTCTCACAACTCACTGCATTGAAATAACTCTCATGCTATGCTCCTGTACTCGAACCGATATACTAGCGTTGTATAAGCACTGCATCATTTCGATATACCGGTAGTCAATGTGGCACCGGAGAGATTGCAGCACTGCCTAAATTTTGATCGAATCGAATCTCTTCGGCTTTATTATTTTAAATCTTAGATAGTGTAAATACCCAATTGTATCGGCTAATATTGTTTGTATTGTGTACAGTTATAATTAGAAAATAGATTTACATTTATATATTTGTCCCAGTTTCTGATTTCTGTACCATTTCGTAATATGTTGCTTTATCTCAATAAAAATAATATATTTTTTTCTCTAAACTAGCTACCATACTGTGAATAATATTAGGGGCAAATACAGGGAATATTTGCCCTTAATATTAGTCACAGTATTAACTATAAATGTTAATTTGGGTGACACCACACGAGTCATGTAGCGTTGTTATTAAAACCATATTACGTAATCCTTATTTTCTTAGCCCACATACATATTTATCTTTCTGATAACGTTTCTCATATTTATAAGTGTGCTGATCGTAAATAAAATATTTACTTACGTACCCCTTTTAATATTTTATACGGTATTTTCTCATCTTGTTACTGTTCTGTCAATAAGTAATGTAATTATCTCAACGTCTCTCTGTAATAAATGTTTTTCCAAATATTATTTCACGTCAAAGAAAATATCATTCGGATAAGATTTTTTATGTACACATTTATACACTTATTTCATACATATCCTTACTGCAATAATATTGAAGATTAGAAGGAGAAGATTTGATGTAACATATAAAATATTCCTTAAAACACTTATTCAAAAGATATAATGCCCTAAATTTTATTAACTTCAAACAAAGCCTTTATGGGTACTTGTGTTTCAATGACATGTATAATTTTATAATACTGGACGTATTATATAATAAAGTATGAAAAAAAAAGTTAGGTATATTTTTTGTTTTTAGCCATTTAACGACCATGTTTATTGAATATTGTATTAAACTTTTACTTACGTTATTCTCTGATTATTATGTTCAAGAAACTTACCTGAAACAAAATTATACAATTAATATGAGACATAATCCTGCCTTTCTATTTCTAATAGAGACAAGTACTTTATTGATGAGTTAGTAATAACTTAAAAATGATTGTTAAATTAATCTGTACTGTACTGTATCAGCTTGTAAGCCACCCACTGCTGAGGGAAGGCCTCTTTTCCACGTAGAAAAAGAATTGAAGCTTAATCCACCACGCTGCTCCATTGCGGGTTGGCGGATTTCCTTATAATGAACTGACAGGTTTACGTGTTCTCCGAGGCACGGTGGGGAGACCCACAAGGACATACAGTCAGACCGGAAACAAATATTTGTACAAATACAAATATCTGTATCGAACTGGAATCGAACCTGACACCACCCCGGCGCGTGGCTTTGAGGCAACTACTCGCACCAATACACCAGAACGGTTACCAGATTGTTAAATTATTTACCAATTAGCAAATGATATTATAAGATTCGAAATCTTTGAAAAGATGTGTTAGTGAATTGAGTGTACCTTGTTGAGTGAATTGATATATCATTTTACACTATCATCTGGGTTAAACTTTATTATATCCTAAGGACGTCCTTTAAAATAATTAAAAAAATCAAAAAACCCGACTGCGTAAAATACTCTTATTATAAACTAAAAAGAATAAAACAATTTACTAGCTTTCATTTGATACCCATATTGCTACAGTAAGAAAAAAAAATTCAATTCCCTCCCCTCATTCCGCCATTTGCGGGGGCCACAAATGGCGGACAGATTTATTATATCTACATACATACATACATACATACATACATACATACATACATACATACATACATACATACATACATACATACATACATACATACATACATACATACATACATACATACATACATACATACATACATACATACATACATACATACATACATACATACATACATACATACATACATACATACATACATACATACATACATACATACATACATACATACATACATACATACATACATACATACATACATACATACATACATACATACATACATACATACATACATACATACATACATACATACATACATACATACATACATACATACATACATACATACATACATACATACATACATACATACATACATACATACATACATACATACATACATACATACATACATACATACATACATACATACATACATACATACATACATACATACATACATACATACATACATACATACATACATACATACATACATACATACATACATACATACATACATACATACATACATACATACATACATACATACATACATACATACATACATACATACATACATACATACATACATACATACATACATACATACATACATACATACATACATACATACATACATACATACATACATACATACATACATACATACATACATACATACATACATACATACATACATACATACATACATACATACATACATACATACATACATACATACATACATACATACATACATACATACATACATACATACATACATACATACATACATACATACATACATACATACATACATACATACATACATACATACATACATACATACATACATACATACATACATACATACATACATACATACATACATACATACATACATACATACATACATACATACATACATACATACATACATACATACATACATACATACATACATACATACATACATACATACATACATACATACATACATACATACATACATACATACATACATACATACATACATACATACATACATACATACATACATACATACATACATACATACATACATACATACATACATACATACATACATACATACATACATACATACATACATACATACATACATACATACATACATACATACATACATACATACATACATACATACATACATACATACATACATACATACATACATACATACATACATACATACATACATACATACATACATACATACATACATACATACATACATACATACATACATACATACATACATACATACATACATACATACATACATACATACATACATACATACATACATACATACATACATACATACATACATACATACATACATACATACATACATACATACATACATACATACATACATACATACATACATACATACATACATACATACATACATACATACATACATACATACATACATACATACATACATACATACATACATACATACATACATACATACATACATACATACATACATACATACATACATACATACATACATACATACATACATACATACATACATACATACATACATACATACATACATACATACATACATACATACATACATACATACATACATACATACATACATACATACATACATACATACATACATACATACATACATACATACATACATACATACATACATACATACATACATACATACATACATACATACATACATACATACATACATACATACATACATACATACATACATACATACATACATACATACATACATACATACATACATACATACATACATACATACATACATACATACATACATACATACATACATACATACATACATACATACATACATACATACATACATACATACATACATACATACATACATACATACATACATACATACATACATACATACATACATACATACATACATACATACATACATACATACATACATACATACATACATACATACATACATACATACATACATACATACATACATACATACATACATACATACATACATACATACATACATACATACATACATACATACATACATACATACATACATACATACATACATACATACATACATACATACATACATACATACATACATACATACATACATACATACATACATACATACATACATACATACATACATACATACATACATACATACATACATACATACATACATACATACATACATACATACATACATACATACATACATACATACATACATACATACATACATACATACATACATACATACATACATACATACATACATACATACATACATACATACATACATACATACATACATACATACATACATACATACATACATACATACATACATACATACATACATACATACATACATACATACATACATACATACATACATACATACATACATACATACATACATACATACATACATACATACATACATACATACATACATACATACATACATACATACATACATACATACATACATACATACATACATACATACATACATACATACATACATACATACATACATACATACATACATACATACATACATACATACATACATACATACATACATACATACATACATACATACATACATACATACATACATACATACATACATACATACATACATACATACATACATACATACATACATACATACATACATACATACATACATACATACATACATACATACATACATACATACATACATACATACATACATACATACATACATACATACATACATACATACATACATACATACATACATACATACATACATACATACATACATACATACATACATACATACATACATACATACATACATACATACATACATACATACATACATACATACATACATACATACATACATACATACATACATACATACATACATACATACATACATACATACATACATACATACATACATACATACATACATACATACATACATACATACATACATACATACATACATACATACATACATACATACATACATACATACATACATACATACATACATACATACATACATACATACATACATACATACATACATACATACATACATACATACATACATACATACATACATACATACATACACTCAAAAAACATAACCCTCCTTCTGTTGCAGTCGGGTAATAAGATAATATGTCAGCACGTCCTCTCACACATGCTAAGCTAATCTTCGTTGGATATTTATGTAAACGTAGTATTCTATGTACGTACTTTAAGCAAACAAAATTTAATCGTAGTAAATACTATTTATATTGATTTGAGATTGACACTTATTGATACAATTATTACACTACTTTAGCATGAATTCTTAGTTTAACTGTTGTTTGTGTTTATGTGTGTACGTGTACGTATGTGTACACATGTACATACACCAATTTATACGCATGTATGTATTGGTGTATGTATGTGCATGTGTATCGAATTAGTATGTTTATACTTACACTATTATTGAAAAATAAATGAAGGCTTAATAGATTTATGTATTCATGTAATAATGTACATTATTTTTTATTTCTTTCTTTGTGTATACACAAAGATAGATTTCCGAACGATATCTACATATACCTAATAGTTTTGATGTTCTTCTTGTGGCATAGTTCTCGTAAAAAATAAACTCAATTTAACCCTCACAATGTAACAGATTAATATTGCCTTAAAAGTTGCATTGTAGTCATTAGTGCTATTCACTATTAAAATACATACCTAATAGATCTATTATGAAGTGCTCTCCAACCTTCCGCAATAACCGGGTCATAAAAGGGAGAGGGTCTATACAGGAAATGAATCGACAGGAAGTTATCCCTTCTGTTAAAACTTTATCTTTGGTGCTTTAGCATAACATGAAAATATAAGCTTGCAGATATTTCTATTTACTTTTTAATATATAAGATTTAAGAAAAAAAAATATCTAAAAAACATAACATAGTTATTCATTTAGTTACAAATTCTATGCTTCTAAGTGGTGGGTTATATGATGCACGCGATAAATGTCCTAGTTGGTCATTCTGAGTCAAATTCTCATCTCCATCATAAGAGAAGAGTTACAGTTTAATTGAGCACGCTGCTAAGAACTTCGATAAATCGTAATAATTTTCTATACAAAATTTACCGTCAGTCGTCAGTAGGGTATACGTATAATATTTTTTTCTGGTCTGCGTGTTTGTTCTTGCAGCCTCCATCACCCCATTGAACCTCGCATAGCACGTTAAATCATCGATCCCGGATATTATCATAAGCACCATATAACTATCGTTACTGTTGGTAAATAATTTTTCCACCAGCCCAGACGCCCATTCAAATAGATACCCTTAGTTCAAAGCTTTCAAAGCTCGACTTTAGCTAAAATAATTACAATTCACCAGTTTTTAAATAATGTGTATTAATGTGTAATAAGTAAAATATATAACTTCTCAGCTCTGTCTTGGTCTTGCGAGTACAGCAATTAATCTGGCTAAAATTAGGTAACCTTCGTCTGCGAATCTCATAATTTCTGATTTAATCAAATAGAGAAATATAAAGCATAGCCCTCTCCTTTACTCGCTGTGCGACTTGACCTTAATCAAAGACCACATTTCAGATCTGTGTTCTTTTCTTACTTAAATATGGATTTATTACTCTTATTATATCGTCAAACGTAACTTGTTATTTATACTCTAACTAAATATGTTAACTGGTAAAGGTAGGTGTGCCAGTAACTGGTAAAGGTAAGTGTGCCAGAAATATTTTTAAAATCAGTATGAAAAGTAATACATATAATTCTCTATAAAGTTGTTGTAGAAGTTTGTTACGCTTAAGTAAGTTTGTTTTATAATAAATAAGACACTCGTGTTAAAGTTTTGTCAACACAGCTCGTTTCCAGCAAAAAGTTGATAATGCATTACATAAAAAGAAAATATAATCATCTAATATGTTTGGAAATCAAAACTACTAAGTCTACAAAAGACTTTCGTACCAATTTCGGGCACATTTGTCGGAATATTTTTTTTAAACAAAAATATCTAATTTATAGTGACCACAATGTCTCTAATGTAAGATGTATACATATAATCTTATTTTCTACTCTATATTTATATTATTTGTCTAACTTTTATACACCAGCAATATCTATTCTTGTTTTTCTCTTTCTTTTCACAAACACTTTTCCCTAGGGTCGTTTACAAGAAATTACTATTAAGCGATAAGACCACCTTCTCGTATACGATATTATTCTTTCAATTTATTTTAGTTGTATTTTTCTTATACAAATGTAGTTTTTAATAAAAGTATATCCATTTATCTAACGGTTTTTTATTTTACATTTTAATCTAAGTAAATTTAATTAACGGTATTTATCTAATGTCTACTTTATGTCTGTGTGTGTGTGTGTGTGTGTGTGTAATAATATAATATACAGATGTTTTAGTGACAATAGAAAACGTAATAAAATGTTAATTCTACAATTTTTTTAAACCATTTTATAGAAACTCGTTCTGTCTCGATCGAACTAGTTTTATTTAATTTATTTCTAACTCGGTGTAAAAACTTGAATAAAACAAGGCATCGCACTTATACTAATTTCAACTAGCTATATCTCGTTTTAATAAAATACGGCTTTTTATGGGAAGCTTTTTTGTACATTTTGTGCATTTTTAGTATGTTTAAATATTGAATTTTTGTTTTTTAAATGTGTTAATATGCATATTACGTATTATACACATTTTTGCGAGTAATTTATAAAAGAAGTTTATAAAAAAAGTATTAATAAAAAGTTATTTATAAAATATATCTACTAAAATAATAAAATAAAACATTGCTCTAATTTCAAGCGTCGTTTCGTACCGAAACTATTTCAACAATACTTTTGTTAATATAGAAAAAGTTTTTAACCCTGAATATTTCCTCGAAAGAAAATATATTTTCCGCCAGAGCTACGAAACATTACATTTTCTTTAACCAAAAATATAAAAAAAATCTTTCTTTTCAACTTATAAGACTTTTTCGCGAAAGTTTCTGTAGATTTTTTTCTTACATCATTTATCATCTTATAAATACATATATAAATAAACAAACTCCTCACACTCAATGGTCCTAGTTCAATAAGATCCTGCCTCGGGTGTTTGGGAACGAGCAACACAAACACAAATGCTTACACTACACACACATACATACGAGTACATTTGTATAGCCTATGCAACATTCGTCATGAGCGGTATCAAACCTAGACCGCGACCGCGAGTCGACCGCTAGTCGAACAGATAGTTCATGTAAGCAGTGTGTCAACTCATCATCGTTTTCGAATATATGACGTATTCAAAAACACAAAAACAAAATCAAAAGATAATATACTTCTAATTCTTTATGCATAACAAGTATGCTTAATTAAAAAAATAAAAAAAAAACCCGACTGCGTAAAATACTCTTATTATAAACTAAAAAGAATAAAACAATTTACTAGCTTTCATTTGATACCCATATTGCTACAGTAAGAAAAAAAATTCAACTCCCCCTCCCCTCATTCCGCCATTTGCGGGCGCCATTTTGAAAATTTATATAGCCTATGTCACTACTACAATTTAGGCAAATCCAACAACACCTCATATGTCAAAAACCGTCCAGCCGTTTGGACTGTAGGGCGTGCCAAAGAAATGGACATACATACATACATACATACACTCGAAAAACATAACCCTCCTTCTGTCGCAGTCGGGTAAAAACACGCGTGCAAGGTCGCAGCAGATCGCTAGTTAATATTATGTTCTTCAATAGACTGCATTGTCAGTTACGCGTGAAGCAACGACGCGTAGCAAACGCTCATGACAACATTCAAATAAAAAATTCCGTTTGATTTAACTTCCAATGTATCTCTCTCAGTGGACTATCAAACTTTGTGTTTGAAAGATCACGCTGCAAAGAATTATCGCTATACGGATAAAGAATTTGTGAAAAAAAAAATTATCTTCACACTTTCTTTTGTTAAATCAGACTATTCTTAATTTAAAATTGAAAATAATTTTCTACTTTTTAGTTTGGTTTTCTATTTAAGCGTGTTTTTTTTTTCGTTTTTAAACTATTATTATATATTTTCTATGTTTTAGTTATGCTAAGTACAAAACTGTGTTTTATTTAACTTTTAGTTATTTTTGCTGTAATAAAAAAATTAAAAATAATAATTAAAAAATCCTGAGTGTCCTGGAAAGGGTAATGGGACAAACTATTAAAAAAATTACATTGTCATCGTTCCTTGGTAAGTATGCAAAGATTTCCTGGTGCTTGGCACAAAAAAATACTATCAGGTATCAGATATGAAAAATCGCTAATCCTAAGTGTCCTGGCAAGGATAATGGGATAAAATATTTAAATGTCATTGTCATCGATCCTTGAAGTGTGCAACGTTTTAAATCATTCCATTTTTAAGGGGGTGAAAATCACGTTAAAAAATTCCGTAACATAGATACATACTAAGCTAATAAACGCATGTTAAAAAAAAATAACGATTGTGGAAAAGATTACGAATACTCTGGGTACAAATATAATTCTTTAAAAAAAAGAGACTGTCACATCAATGTTGAGATGCGAGAATGAAAATGGTTAGATGATCCGATTAATTTCTTTTTATTTATTTGCTAAGAATCCCTAACGGAAACTACGCTACAATTATATAAAAAATAGTTAAGAAATAATATTTTAAGTGCCTTCCCATTTAAAGGCAATTACAGCTAAGCACCCCTTTGTAACAAACTAATCCATTCTACTTGGCATTGGCGAAATCATCCATGAAATTTTGGCTCTGATTTGATTTGATACTGATGTTCTAAGAAATTCTTAACCAGTGAGTACAAATAAACATAATTCATTCTAAAAAAATCCATTAAGAAATAATATTGTTACATTTATTTCAAAAAAAGTTATCCAATTTATTTTACGTAATATCATCTCCAGGAAATGACTGGGATAAGATGGCTGACCTTTCCGGAAACTGGAAATTGCGTAACCGAGTTATTAAAGCATACACGATTCTGAGATGTGTTGGAGAGTTTAGCTTATGCAAAGTCCTAGAGGACTTTAGAAGCGTTTTAGTTTAAATATTTATCAAAAGTATCTTTAAATTTTGTTTTTACATTTAAATGTATTATACATACTACCTTCACTATTTCATACACACATTCTTACGTCAGATAACTGTCACTGGTATATACTATAGTGTACTGTTTCACATATCATATTTCACCTGGTTTTTTATGATGAGTTTTGATACTTGTTAGATTGTTTGACCTTCCAGGTTTCTGATCTGCTCGATTATATTATGATGAGAGAAATAGCATAAGGCTATAAATAAGTATTTCTAAAGAAGACACGATACTATAATTATGACCCATCGATAGTACAGTTCTGAAAATACCAAAGTGAAAATTTTATTTATAGTGTCTGTTTTAAAATTTAAGATTTAACTTCTTATATTCAGTGGTGCCAATTAAATGAAAATTCTGTGCAGGAGTCCGGAAACACACCTCTGACCTCGAAATATGAATAACTGTTGGCCCTAGCGGCCTTTACAGCGTCATCGGTAGAGGAGCCGAGTATTAAGACCCATCCGTGAAAATTGTAGAGCCCTCTCTAGGACAGACTGGACGTTCGTCCCAAAAGTGTCTCCTAGCGAAATCGAAACTCGGCTTAGAATGTCGTTGGAGTGGAAGGAGATCATCGCTGATCGCTACCGCCGGTTGGTTGTTGTGACTACTGCATCAACATGTCAAGTAAGTAAAATATTTTCTAAATCAACATAACCCTATATCGTGTAGTAGAACATATCAACGCCTTTAGAATTCTCATCAAGCAGCATATCTCGCTATTTTCGTATAAAAATTTCAATATCAGTTTTAATTGGAGATATTTTGGAAGCACCAATTTGTGATTTATTAAACCGTCTACAGTGCTCTTGAATTATTAAAGTATTACAATGAATTTGTAATATTGATATGAAATATGGATATAAGGTGTACTGAATATCGTTATGAGATTCCAACTCTCCACAACTTACTATATAATATTTTAAGAGTTGGAATTATTTAAATTAGTCCCTTGGGTTGTATTTTTAATTGTTTATCTTTGAAAATAGTTTGTACGCAAATGAATACGGTTCTTTTATAATATTCAATGCAATGTCAATCTGCGTAGAATCTGGATCGAGCATAAGTACACACTCGCCGGTAAATAAAAGGTACACTCCTTGAATACATGAACAATAGATACTCATGCACAACTCACCATGCTCAGCAGGAACGGAAGACAGAGTGGTTCTTGTTGATCTTGTTGCGACTTTAAGATATATGCCGGCCGGCCTCGTCTTGTACAGGGAAAGTTCACTAATCACGCCAAAGACAAACTATAGGGAGTAAATTTCACATAAAGTCAGGTTTGATTCTCGGTTTCAACGGTCGCAATAGTACGAGTTCCGTTAGATAATAGATGTTTTAGTTGTTGGCCACCGCGGGCGCTGCTTCCTTTGTATGGATCGATTGCGCATACGCGCCGGTGATTCGGGCGCTCTCATTGGTCATATACACAGGGGTGCACCATTTAAGACGGCATTATTGACATTGCATTGGTTGAATTATTAAGCGCGCGGAAAGTTAAAAATTATTGAAAATTAAACGTTGAAAATGGTACATAGTTAAATAAATACTTATTTTCAAATAATTAAAAAGTTTTTTATTAACTCCAATATCTATACATGTCAACAGATCTGATATGACTAAACATCAAGGATTTAAATTCAAAGCAGTCAAATTTGTCCCAAAGATCAAACGTTTCCACACAACCTTATCCAATTATTAGTTATTAATTTAATTTAATTTTAACTTCAATACCACTGTACATATTTGAGCTTGACAGTTTATAACTAATCAATTAATTAAACTTAACAACAACTAAATAAAAACATTGGGTATAAGATTGTTTTTAAATTCCCAGAAAAAAAAAGTAATAAAATTCACACAAATAAATATTAATGTTAAAGTTACTTGATGATATTATTACGATCTATAAACAGACATTTTCTGCTATTTTATCGATTTTTTGCAATGTTATGAATGTTTGAGGGAACTATGGGCCAAATTTATTGCTAAATCAGACCAAGCAGATTATATTACATGAAAATCTTCGTCAATCCGGGTCCATAATTTTTTTTATACCAAGATAATCCCAATTTTGTTCGATTTTTGCAATTGTGGATGATTTTTTTAGATTTTTTTTTAAGATTTAAAACAGTTTATGATTAAAGTACGATCGAAATTAGTCTTTAACAGATCAAAATACATGAAAACTATGCTTGCCTTAGATCTCAAAAACAATTTTTTTTTTGCCAAAACATCGAATTTTCGCTTTTTTGGGGGTTTTTTGCGATTTACTCGAAATCGAAGGCTGGACGGCCTAAACTGACTTGAAATTAGTATTCAGCGGGTCGAAAAACATGCCCGTAGATAGATGGCGCTCGGTGGACAATTTTTTTTTGTGTGCCGGTGTTATTAATTAAATGTGATGAAACTTAATTACCTACTAAGTGTCAAATAATCACCAAACGACGAATAAGTTATTTTTTACAATTATAATAAAAATATAACAGTTGAAAATCTGTACATAGAGGTTAATTTGAAAAATCTTTTTGAAGAGCAATAACGTTCTTACTATAAAAAAATAGTCAAAATAAGTATAAATAACGCCACCTTGGTGATAATACAATTAGTAGTATATTCAATAATAATTTTGTTTCAGATGAAATTATTCGTAAAGTTAAGATAGAATTTTAACGTTAATTTGACAACCGTTCCGGTGTGGTGGTGCGAGTAGTCGCCTGAACGCCGGCAGACGCAGGTTCTATTCTCCCTTGGAAAAATTTGTTGTATTATAACTATTTGTTTCTGGTCTGACTTTTGTGTTTGGATCTCCCCAACGTGCCTCGGAGAGCACGTAAAGCCGTCGGTCCCGGTTATTATCACATACATCTTATAACGATCGTTACCCCTCAAAGAGGACTTTGCCCAGCAGTGGGATGCTTACAGTTTAATTCAGTTAAGTTCAGGTAAGTTTGGTTTGTCTATACTTTATATTAATAACTAGCGGCCCGCCCCGGCTTCGCACGGGTCTTTAACTAAAATTTTAAAAATTATACATTTATATTTTTTATCACCTACATAACACCTGCGTCGATACTGGAAAATATTTTATAATAGACGGATTGAGTGACAGATTTATTATATCTATATACATACATACATACATACATATATATGTATATAGATAGTACGGATGAAACATTTGAACTGTTTTTTTTTTATTAATTATTTTCTCATTGATGAATACCATATTTTAATAAGTATTATTCCCGACGAAGACAAATCCAAAAACACAAAAATCATAAAAATCGTTCCACTCGTTCTCGAGTTATAAACGGTGTAACTAACATGACTTTATATATATATATATATATATATATATATATATATATAAAGTCGTATATATATATATATATATATATATATATATATTGTTTTAATCTATATACATATATATAGATTACAACTTAAATAGCTATAACCATCCAATTTTGTACAATCAACAAACAAATAACGACCAAATATTTTAAATTTTAACAACGAACAAACAATCAAGACCGTAGTACCCTAAAGTATTTAATTATATACAAAAAAGAAAAACAGATTTTTAAATACGGGCGAGTGTCATTCTTTTGGCCGAAGTTTTGGTCCGCGCGATTCAGAAAATTATCTGCGCCATCTATCGTATAATTGTAGAATATCGTTTTTATATTTAGTGACATTTAACATAATTAATATTTAACATAATAGTATATTAATTGAAAATGATGTTTATCTAAAATATTAAAACGATTTCTATTCCTATCCGACATAATATATTTAGTAAACTTTTAAGTTTAACAAAATAGTAACTCAAATATAAGTTTTGTGAGTTTTAAAGATTCCTTAGACCAGATGGCGTTGGCGGCGTAGGTACCTATTTCTATTTTTTTTAATATTTATTTTTAAATTTAATTACAATGAAACAAAAACTAAATTATACTGTGAGTTATTTCTAATTTTTATGTATTAAAGTTATTAACATTGGTTTTGTACTTTTTACGTGATACGTGATCAGAGAAAAACACGATAAGAGATGGCGCTGATACAAAAAAATACGCGCTATTGAAATTTATTCTTGATGATATATAGTGTATTAATAAAACGGAGGTTTTAACAGATTTATTATTTGTATAGATGAGATACATGATTTATATTGAAAATATTTGTAGGGGCATTATATAATCAATACTGAATCCAAATATAATATGTCCGTATTCCCATAACCTCAATACCACTGAATAAATTTTGTTGAAATTAGAGATAATTGAAGTTAATTCAACGAGCTAGGACATAAGATATTTTTTATCTTGTAATTCAGCATGGTTCCTTTGGGAGCGGACGAAAGTTAAAATGTATACTTAGTTGAAATTCATTACCGCTTAGTCCAAGTTAATTAATTCTTTTTTGTCAGAAAGTAGATATTTAAAAGATTGTACTAATAATGAAGGTCTTTGTTTTGTTAGATCAGAAATAACAGACAGTAAAACCTTCAGTATTAAGTCGAAATAAGATGTAAACCGGAGTGAACAGAAACCCTTGATCGTACGCAAAGGATAACAATGTCGCGGTTACAGCTAAGTTTTAAGTATTGTTTAAAATTCCTAAGTTGCGGAATTTTAGGTAATATTCACGAATACTTTCTCTAAAAAGGAAACGTTCTTGGAAGTTTTCATCTCTAATTATTACATATAAACAGAAAAGAAAAGTTTTTGTGGATAGGAGGAAATGTTTATTGGTTATGGTTTGGAATTATGAATACCGAAAGTAATTTAGATGCATGACTTATAATTTATATAGTCAGATATTTATTTTATTTTGTATTAAAATTGGTAGTATAAAAATGATGGGCTATGGCATAAAATATGAAAAAAAGTAATAAGTGTAATGATTTAGATAAATATTTTACCTAAAACACCATTTAGTGCCTATTTCACTGGTTGCTTATAAAGCTATCTGACGTATAAAGTTATCTATCTGTGAGATAAAAGCTTATGATATATTTTTTCTCTTTTTCACCAAGAAACTCCACGTTATACGTTTAATATTTATATTTACGACCTGTGAATCCAAAAGTTGTAGTAAGTATATTAGTTGAGTTAAGATAGTCCCTAAGGACCTGTTTTACCTCCTGCCAATAAAGCCTGTGAACTTTTGTGACAGATAAATCTTATCAGCTTATTATTCGGCTGTTAACTAAAATCCTGGCGTCGTGTGGCATAGGAACAGACGACCGGTTTTGTATGTTTAGTATTTTATCATTGTATTGATCTAGAACAGTATGTATCCGTATATATTTTGTAACATAGGCTGAAACATAGGCTAGACACTTTATCCGAAAATTCATCCCCGGATATACACAAATAATAAGTAATTCAAGTATACGGACGGCTTGTTTAGTTACGAGATGAACTTAGAAGTCATCTGAAATAGCTGCGGGCAAAGCAAACGAGCGCCAAGGAATCTCTTAACTATCTAGGTGTCAGTTAATTTGAGTCAGAAAATTACCTTTTACTTAGTTTAATAATACTGTCAGATGTGATAATTGAAATGTATTTAAGTCTATTAATATACTAATTTTATCAACATACTAATCAACGTTCATATTGTTTTAAGACTTAAGTTTTATGTGGGCTTTTTTTACAATTAAAAACATATAAAATCTAGCAGTTTACGAGTATATTATAGATTATAAATAATCGATATTGTTTCATCTTTATAAAATGCATTCAAAAATATCTTACGTGAAGCCTTAACTTTGTAAGTTACTTTAATCTTTTTAATTAGTCTTATTAGAAAAAATAATGATCCAACTGTTTCACAAAGCGAATAACTCTAAAGTCGGTACATTCGATTGCTGGCTCTGACGTCGAGTTCGTAGGGTGTTCTGTAAAACTACAATTGTAAAACTACTATTATGTCGTAGAGAATTGCCACTGGTAAGAATGAGACAACTAGCGAGCTTCTATATTATGTCCTGAATAGTCTTGTCTTTGAATGAAGAATGGTCGCCGTCACCGAAATTGGCGACGCTTTTTATACTGTTCTGTGATTGGCTCGCCAGCGGACCCTTACCTCACCCCGGACGTCTTTCATTTCAATAAATTTTATTTCCAAATATTATGAACTTATTTCTATTTATCATCTGTTACAATTTTAATTAATTCAAATATTTTTCCTACGATTTACGCTGCGCGCGCGATAATTTTAAATTGACGAAGCGAAATTCCCGAAATTTATATTTTACTACCTCGCCCCCCCCCCCCCCCTGTTTGTATAAATACTCCCGTAGATTTATCGAGCGGCGTTAGTTTTAATCGAGCACACATCGCTTACATTTCTAAATATAATAATAAATATCTAATAATATTTATAAAAACAAAACATAAATTCACAACTGCAATAAAAATAATATATTAAACGAAATACTATAATTATACTAAAATTTCCTTATTCCTAATCTCTCTTACGGCGAGTTGCACGAAACCGTCGCTAACTTTCCGTTAGTTAAGTTGCAATTGATCTTAAAATTAGTTGATCTTATGATTAATTTAAAGCTGTTGGAATTAATCATCCGTTAGATAGGCCTTTAATTAAACTAAATATTTTTGTTAACTTAATCAGATGTAGGTTTCGTGCAACAGATAATCACGATTCTTGTGATTAATTTAGTTTAATAAACACTTAAATTTAAAGTATGTTTCGTGCAACTCGGCTTAAAACTAAAATACTCTCATGACTAAAGATTTAAATAGTTTTAAATTTAAATTGAAAATAATTCTTTAAGGTTAGAATTGTATAAACAAATATAAATCTTTTACGAATAGTTAAGACTGCCGTCGGCTGCTATGTTTGATTGTCTCATACAACTATTGTACTTTAGATATTTTTCAAACAGATGTTAAATTTAGTCATATAAAAACAACACACACGACTCGTGCAATATCGGGAGAAATTGCAAACATCGTGAACATATGCTGCAAGGAAATAACTTTCATATACCAGTCACATTTCGTGCAAAAACTACAGAAATTTTACATCGATATTGATAACCTTTGAGTTTTATGAAAAGGGCATGACCTTATTTTAATCTAGTTAAAAGCTTCAAGTATCTATTTTTGAAAATATACTTATGATGAGTAAAACTTCATCGTGAGGATATATCGTGATGCTGTAAAGATCTAGTTATTATTCTAGTTATTCCAGTGACAAATGAACGCAATAACGGATGAATGGACAGTGGAGCCATAGTAATTGAGTTCCGTTGACATCCTTTGAATACTGAACTCAAATTGTATTATGGGATCGTTTTGAGATAGACGAAAGAGCTTAATTATATAAAGCAGTATACAATAGCTTATTCCCAATAGAATAAAATTATTATCGTATACGTTTTCCTTACCTTTTCTTTTAATAGCAATTATCACTTGGCTTTGTTTGTTAAAACACAAACGACATAATCTCAAAAGCTCACACAGACCACACGCACCCCTTACAGCATTTTTATATGATAATGATAATGATGTAATGATATCTAACTAATATAAATGTAGATGGCTTTTATAAATACTTAGGGCTTGTAGTGCGGTGACCAATAAAGAAGAACGTAGTGATGCGAACAACTGTACACAAACCAGGATGGGCAGCAGCGTCAACATGTTCTTTTTTTTCGCTGGCATATGCATTTACGCATCCCGCCGCCAGAAGGCGACGGGTATGTGGTACTCACTGACACGGCAGAACGTGCCAGAATACCGCACTAAAACTTCGATATAATCAACAATATTGCAAGTTTCCTTCGATGTAAACTGAGAAAAGTTATAATTTCAAATTCAAACCAAATCAAAAATTTACTTACTTCAAAAGGCTTCTTGAATCGTCATTATACAATATATTTCTGTAGTATATAGTTAATATGAAACTTCCACCGATCCTGAATGTAGATGTAGATCTCTTGACAAGAATCGGCAAGACTTTATAAATTTTTTCAAGTCGATACAAAATTGTACTAGTCATATTTACTATTCGTATCTGATTACCCTTCTCTTATATGGAGAAGAGGCCTTTGCCCAGCAGTCGGTTGATTACAGTCAGTTCAGTATCTGATGAATATCAGAATTCGATACCTGGTTGAAGACCTGAAAAGGTTTAAAGTTTTGAGCTTGACCTATATGAAACCGTTTGGAACCAAGATTAGCATAATTTACATTTTTTTGCCTTTTGTAGTCGGTTAATGTTACACAACGATTAGGAGTATTCCACTTTCAGCAGTAATAATAATACAGTATAAAGGTATAATATAGGTACGAGTTCAAATTCGATTTTTTACCATCAATAATAGAATTGTTTTAAGCATAGATTTGTTGTAGCTGTGCTTATGCACAAAATATTTTATCAAATGTTTATTTATTTAATATATTACTCATTTATTATGTAATCGAAAAGCGTAATCCATATAGACAGACAGACATAGAGATAAGTAAGCTTGTTCAAATTCTCAAAACAATGTCGTACTAATATTTTAGCAAACTTATTTTATTTAGATTATAATAAATAAGTTTTTATCATGACGTCAAATGATACCAAGCTCAACTGGGTCGCGTCATTTTATTACGTACTATTTTAATTGAATATTCCGTAGCTACCATCTTGATTCATCATTATATAAGTAATATAATAAATCATCCAATCTGCATCAAGTATGCGAGTCACGCGAAATTTCAGCTCAATCAGTAACAGGAAAACAGGTCCAATATAATTTAATAAATCTGGCCAGATACCAGGACGGGGAAACTTACGAAATATATTTTATAGGTTAATGAAAGGGATGGCAATGGTGAACAAGGACGCGGATAAAGCTAATACGTAAAGCAGGTTCAACTAATTGATACTGTACTGTACTGCATCAGCCTGTAAAACCCACTGCTGAGTAAAGCAAATAAAATCTTGAGCTAAAAATAAATTATTAGTTTCATCAAAATATCATCCCTGTAACAAAGAAGCAAAACAATATTATAAAAAAAATACTCGTTTTTCTGATACCAAATATTATGTATATCACAAGGGTTGATTGTAATATATAAAGTTTGGTAAATTTAATTTAAATTTTTACGTTAAACAATTTTTGCTAGTATTACGTTCACTCCTCATAAAAATAATGACAATAGAGATAACAAAAAATACACCCAAATATAAAAATGGTCATAAAAATATGTTCATCACAAAGAGTGGCTCTTGCCATTCTGAACATTAGATGTATTGAGAAGTATGAGTCTGTTTTGATACCTTTTTCAATCACTAAAGGCTCGAGCCGTGAACTTTGTTCATATTTTACGTTTTTCGACTTTTATAGAAGTCGCCTTAGTTTCTATTCGACATTTATATAAAACTAACTTTATATGTACGTTGGATTCACTGTATTGTATTCTAAAAGCGCCTAAGTATCTTACTACTGGGTCGATGTTTCTTTTTTAATAAGGAAAAGAATTGATAGACTTAGAGAGGTGGCAATAAATGAAGAGAGGTGGAGAGATAGAAGTAGAGAGAAGTCAGGAAAATTAGTTCTTAATACATCACCATGCTCCCTCCGTATATAAATATACATGTCTCCGAATTACTCTAGAGGAAATAATTTCCTTTGACTGGCCCATTAATGCAGTTGGCAGTGGCCTTGCTGTATGCTCTAGGGTTTTGGATTCGATTCGAGCCCTGAGTCTGGTTGTATTATGTATATATGTCTAACGTTTATTTACATTTATTTAAAAAAAATATACATACATTTTTTATATTAGTCTATTTCCTAAAACATAGGCATTAAGTTGTATATTTCTTATTAGTATTTGTATACGGTTACGTAAAATGTTACATAACATCCTATCAAATGTTAATTCACTATAAATACAACACAATAAACCAAATAATTAGCCAGGAGTATTCAGAAGTACGGACAGAACTCATAAAAATAAACATGAACTGAATTCAGTAATGGCGGCCCTTCCCGCCATTTTTCACTTTGTGACGTCACAACCATTATCGATTACGAACTCGTTTTTGTGGCAACGCATTTAATACATATTGCTCGGTAACAACATACTAAGAAGCGAAATGGCTTTTTATGTAAACATATGAGATTACTTGATTGAGCTTTCCAATACTCGCCACGCTTGGCAGGCGGGTTGGGAAGCCGTAGTGTGTAACGGCAGGTTATGGTGATGCTGCTACCCTGTACCATATTTTTTGGTGTACAGATTTTTTTACCATTATGGCCTTGGTCACTTTTTACGATACCTCGGCAAGAGAGAGGTCGTAACTATTCTTCTCTGCTTCGCACAAAAGTACAAAGGGTAAAAATGATTTTATATCGTATTTATATCGTAATCTTCGGCACTTTTTCTAACATTTTGACGGACAGAAAAACAATTAAAGAATGGCGGCAAACTAGTTTTAGTTTTTAGTTATATTTATTGAAATTAAAAATGTGATCTGGGAAGCATAGTATAAGTAAAAAAAATAGGCGTATCATAAAATGGTTAGATAATGAAAATGATTTTAAAAACAGTACATTTTCGTATTTTATCTTTTGTAATTTTAACTTTACAACTATTAACGAGGCTGAATGTAGCGCTGAAAGTTATTAATGGAAAGATAATTTACTGTTCAACCGTAAATCATCGCCTTGTCTTATCTTTTGGTTCATTTTGAGCTTAATTTTTGAATTATTAGGAACATTTCTACCATTGTATCATTGAATTTGACATTATAATTGTTAACTATTATATTTATAGTATTATTTCAATAACTTTTTGTAAGTAATGAAAAATTAATCTTATACTAAATTATATCATATACATATAAAATAAATATGGAAAAGACAAAAAAAAAACACAAAAAATAAAACCACGTGGTTATTTTAGTAGTTTAATTCTGTTACTAACTAAATACGTGTTGTTTAAAAAAACAATGAGTATTTGCAAAAAATGCATGAGTTAGTTATTGTCGAAAATTCATCGATTATCGAAAAATCGACCTAATCACAAATATTAAAATAGTGACATACATGTTTAATATTGACGTCAAACATATAACCTGGAATATAGCTTTTATCTCTGTTTATGAACTCTTGCAGATAAGCTAGCTACATAAACGCTTCACACTCAACTATTCCCAGCAAGATGAAATCCTGTGTAAGGAGGACCAAAAACACAATACATAAACACAAATGTCTAGACAACGAAAACTATTGCATGACTTTTATAAATATTTGTCATAAGAGTGACATACACAAGCAACGTCACAAAGTGACACGCATGAGCAATGTCACGGAATGACACTCACGAGCAACGTCACAGAGTGACAGGCATGAGCAACGTCACAAAACTCTTAACACGAGCAAGCGAGCACGAGTGACGTAGCTAGCGTATATTAGAGTTAATTGCTTAATATTACATACCAAGATAATATTTTGTTACCGACTTTTGATATTTAAGTATTTAAATAAAACGGTTATATGCAATATTTTAATACAGAATTAAATATTAAATGTATATTCTAAAACATTTTAGTATCTAAATTAATTTTCACATACAAACCTTTAATAAATTTTATTACAAAACGTCATTCTACTAAAAATATTTAGTAACTTAATTGATTCGAATTTCCTTGATTATTATGAAATATTATAGAATATGGATGTTATTTTGACTTACAGTAATGGGTATAATTATGTTATTTACGTTGATGAAATAAGCCAGTCGTCATCGGGGTACCTAAAGTTACGTGTAAGGATTCACGTCGTTGTTTTGTGTGATTGTGTGTGAATCGGTGAAATTAAAGAGAACTTTAACAATTTAGATATATCTAAACTTAGTGTTTTTATTCTTGTGTCGTCTACAAACACTATATTTACTTGTTACATAATTATAATATCTCCGCCAAGTTGTAACGAGCGTCAGAAAGCGAATCATATATTCGAGGTCACATGCGACCAAAGTTAGTGAAATCTCGACAACGGAATCAGAAACATCCCTTTCATTGTATTAAATTAAACGACATATTCCATAGAAAACAAAAGGACCATTGTTTACTAATACAAACAATTTTGATAACATGTAAATTCCTTTCATTAATCAAATATTGTTCATATGGAATAAAACATAAAGGAAGTTTCAAAAACGGTTAACATAAATATATATTTTATATATATTTTACATAAAATAATAAAATTACATTTGTATTAAAATAAATTCATCAAACAAGTATGCTTAATTAAAAAAAATCAAAAACCCGACTGCGTAAAATATTCTTATTATAAACTAAAAAGAATAAAACAATTTACTAGCTTTCATTTGATACCCATATTGCTACAGTAATAAAAGAAATTCAACTCCCCCCCCTCATTCCGCCATTTGTGGGCGCCATTTTGAAAATTTATATAGCCTATGTCACTACTACAATTTAGACAAATCCAACGACACCTCATATGTCAAAAACCGTCCAGCCGTTTGGGCTGTAGGGCGTGCCAAAGAAATGGATATACATACATACATACATACATACATACATACATACATACATACATACATACATACATACATACATACATACATACACTCGAAAAACATAAGAAAAAATTTACACCTAAAACTTTTACAATAACACACCTTTAATACAAAAGCGTTCATAAGCTGAAAAGCCAAAGGGGAAGCTAATATCCACGACTAGTGCTAATTTTCGCTCGGTCTAGATTTTAGACTCAAAGTTAGATGTCTAAACACAAAGACCTAGCAGCTGGTGCATTGCATTGTGCTTTTTCTTTTGTGAGCAATATTATATAAACGCCTTGATGGTTGAGAAACGGGTTTACGGAAATTATTGATAACGAATTTTAAAAGACTTCTCTGTACTATATTAGACTTAGACAATTTTAATGTTTATATAATTCATACATATATATACATACAGTATAAGTTCTTGATTGGTATTGAAACTATTATAAGTATATCAAAATACGCTAAAATTTTATCTTAATATCAAAATTAATTACTATTTTATTGTGATAGAGTCTAGTTAGGAGAATTATCAACGGTTTTCTTATAGAAAATGGTACATAAAAAATTGCTATAATTATACTATAGAAATTAGTAGCTTCGCTTCAGATGATAAGTTAGTGAATAGTAGTAGTTAGATTATTTGACGTAATCGACGCTCATTAGTTCAAATCCGGCCCTGTAACAAATATAAAAGACAATTTATTTCCACATCTTGAGTATGGAAACGGATTGGCGCAGTGGTTAAAACATGTGACTGTAACGTGAGCTTTGTAAGTGTTCGACGCCATATAGATGTTAGTGATCTTGGGCAGGGTACATAGCTCGTAGAATTGACGGCCGATGAAGCAGAAAGGTTCTGGAGTGGAGACCATGTACCGGCAAGCGCAGCGTTAGACGGCTGTCCGCGGGATGGACAGACGACTTGAGGAGAGCTGGACGCCGTTGGATGGAGTCTGCCTCGAACCGGTCGCTCTGGAGGTCGATGGGGGTGGCCTATGTTCAGCAGTGGACATCCAAAGGCTGATATGCGGATGATGATGATGATGATGATTATGATCATCTTGGTGGATTATTTGTGTTTATGTTGAAGGATTTTCCTAGGAGCCGTTAAGTGTAAGACTTTTTTTTTTTATTTTTTTTTTCATGATTATATTCTATTGTGTTATACCTAAAAGTGATAAAAAATAAATAGCTCTTTGTTTTTAACAAGTAATATGTTTGTTTCTTAATAGTATGTATAAATTAAATGCAAGCAATTAAATGCAAGTGTTAGTTTTTTTTTTTTTTGTATAAATAAACTTAGATTTAAGTGTTATCGGAATGACTGGAGTGAGTGACTGAATGAGTGATGGATAGAACGACGAATCGATTCGGTGGAACTAAATTGGATTTGGATTTTTTTTCAACAGCGAGGTGTTAAAACGAAAACTGAATGCATATTGCGTTTTTAGGGTTATGTAACTAAAACATACGGAAGGCTCACCCTTAGAACTATTTTCTATAAAATCTGGCTGGTAAATAATACTGTTCTAGTATAGTGGTACAATGAAAAGTTTCATTACGGTGATGGTGATGGTTTGGATTCGATTTCCCTCGAGGTTGATATTTTTATTTGTTAAATGTAGCCTACGATAACGACTGATATCGATAGCTTTATATGCACTCCGAAGCACGGTGGGGAAAGTCACAAACAAATAAAAATATTTGTCCCAAGCGGGAATCAAACCGTCGGCGTCAAAGCAACTTCTCGCGCCACTACACCAGAACTCTTGTCAACGAAGGTATTGTGTAGCATAAATCTTACAAATACAGTTATATTCAGAACCTCCTTTTTAAAATAATTTCCAAATATATCAAATATGGAATTATCTTGATGAAATGCGTGAAAGATATTTAATCACATGTCTTTTATCATTTATTGAAATATATCCATGGAAAAAAAAAAAAAAAAAAACCAATTTCCGTGAGTGATATTAAAAAAAAATATTACTATAGTATTAACTATAGTAATATTTTATGCATGGTGATACAATAACTCTTTATTGTACTGTATGTAAGATATACCGCACTCACCCCCCATTTTCCACAACAACCTTTTCAGAAAATTTATGCTTCAGTAGTTATATCACAACTCATTGAACGGTATAATAAATTTTAAATTAAAGCTTTTTACAAGCAATAACGGTAAATTGCATTGAAATGCAATGTAAGATTGAACAATAATTAATTTCGTTTGCGTATTGTTATCGTCAACTTTTATTATAGTGTATATTAATATCACTTAAATTACATTCTCTAAACATGAATCAGTAGAGTTTTCATTAATTACGTTAGTGAAGCTCATTAATACACATACAAATATTAATTATCAAATCTGTGGATTCTGATATTCACATATTCATACATTGAATAGTCATTAACTCTGCTTGGTACGATTTACATATTGATAAAAAGTGAATAGACACTTAAAATTAGTGGAATTCCACTGATTCATGTTAAGAGAGTGTGTAAAAACGGGTGACGTAGGGCAACAGATCAAGTTGGATAAGGAGTCGCGTGGGACAATGCGACACGTAGGAGAACGGGTCACGTCGGATAACGAGTCATGTAGAGCAACGAGTCACGTAGGAAAACGGGTAAGTTATATAAATGTTCACGTTGGGATTCTTATGTCTTCTTTTATTCGTATCATTATTCACTGCAATATGTGCTACTTCCGCAAAGTTTAGGCTCTGTAGCAGTGATTCTAGTATCGCTGTACGTAACTAAAAACAGGTCGCATACGGCTGACGACTGGACTGGATGACTGGACTGGAGCTATACTTGTACAGTAAATCACCGCGAAGTTACTACAGCAACTATATTATATATTTAAAAGAGCTAATAATCACTATGTTACCCTTATGCCCTTAACCCTATTAGGTCACGCGATTACTGTCCATGCAACATATTTTAGTCCTTAATCCTATTAATTATATTATAAATGCGAAAGTTTGTCTAGATGTTTGTTACTCTTTCACACAAAAACTACTGAACGGATTTAAATAAAACTTTACAGTAACATAGCTTATACATCAAAATAACGCATAGGTTATAATTTATAAAGATTTTGTGTAATTTGGCTATAATAACATATTTTAAAAAATATCATATAGTTTATCATATATCATATAGTTTTGATATGTCGAAAGTGCACACGAAATAAAAAGTTCATCACTTCAACGTATTTATATAGTTATATCGCATAGAATTCTATACTACTCACTATAATATCAAATGAAAAATATCGATACAACTCAATAATTATCCAATGAAATATATCGATACTACTCGATAGATCGTTCATTCGAATTATTTCGATCAATTTATATATCGATAATTATCGAATGCATATATCAAGTATTTACGAATTATCGATATATATATCGCACACTCCTAACTATGAATGACACGTGAGGTCTGCCCTCACTTCCTCACTACGTCACACACGCATATGTAAAATGTACATACCTATATACACAAAAAATATTGTTTACAGTTAAAGTCTGATGTTAACACGGTCTTAAATACAGGTCTTGCAACGAATTATTTATCCAAATTTTTATGACTGCTGCATATGCTCACCATGTTATGGGCAATCGTATTTTTATGATATTGACAATGCTGTTAATTATATATTAGGTCTAATTTCGCCCACTGGGCGAACACTCGTTATTATAAACATACTGTGGTGTGTGTGTGTGTGTGTGTGTGTGTGTGTGTGTGTGTGTGTCGGTGGGTGTGTTTGTGTGTGTGTGTGTGTATGTGTGTGTGTGTGTGTGTGTGTGTGTGTGTGTGTCTCCAAGATCAGAGAATAACATGTTAACGCTGGTCGTATAATTTATTATTACTTAAACATTTTTTAGGTAAAATATTGTATTACACAAATGAAAAATCTGTAACACTAATGAGAATATTGAGACAAGTTGATCTTGTACGTATATTAATATTTCGTTACCTTAATTATAGCTATGAAAAATGAAATATACATTTTTTTAACTTAATGAGTATTCAAGTTAGTTTACTATATAATTCCTAATTATATTTAATAAATTAATATAAAATTAGATGTAATAACCATATTATTATATTTATACCAACAAAATTAATTTATTTGCATATTCTACTTAGCTGTCATGCTTGTATATTTTTATTAGAATTATAAAAAAAAATGTTATTCATTATTTTACGCGAAATTTCTAAAAACTCGTACGTATAACGGACGGGGTATTTTATGTATATTACGGACAACAAGTCTGGTATAGTGTTGCGAGTAGTCACCTTAATAACATTGGTTGTGGGTTCGATATCACTCAGGGTAGATATTTTTATTTGTGCTTAATCAATATTTGTTTCTGCTCTGGGTGTATGTCCTTGTAGGTATCTCTGCAGCATCTCAGATAGCACTTAAAGCCTTCGGTCCTGGTTGTTATCATAGACATCTGACAGCGATCGTTGCTGATGGTAGCGAAAAATATCCGTCAATCCGCAGTGGAACAGCGTGGTGGGTTAAGCTCCAACTCGTCTCTAATATGAAGAAGAGGCTTTTGTCCAGTAGTGGGATGTTTTCAGGATGACTTAGTTCAGTTCACTTATGTATATTAAATGAAAAATGTCAAGAAGATTCTATTAAAATATGAAGTAGTAATATCAACGAAGTACGTGACAAGAAATCGTCGCGTACTTCCTTACGTTGTTTTTTTTTTGTTGTAAAAAGTGACTTTTCATTTCGAAGTGCAAAGTAACAGTAAACGGTAACATGAGAACGTGCGAGACTTACGTAATAAATTGACACTAAAACTAACCATATCAAAAAAGAAAAAAAAATATTATATAGCTGATCCCGAGATGCCATGCGGTGACTTGCGGAGAAGAATAGTACCGACCTTCTTCTTACCGAGTTGTCGTAAAAGGTGACTAAGACATGAATTTGCAAACAGCTGCGCACCAAACAAGATGGTGAAGCAACGTCACCATACTCTGCCGCAACACACTGCGCTCGCCAGCCTACCTGCCAAGGGTAGTGAGTATTGGTAAACCCCGTAAAATAACTAGGAATGCAGAGCCTAGACAGCCGCTCTGGAGGTCGATTAAGAATAGATGAACACTCCTATTTCACCATCAGCTACTTGAGCTGAAATATAAAATAATAAATAATATACAACTTCAAGACTAGATACTACGTACGATTGCTCATTATGGGTATTCCAAAAATGTACCAAAATGGATTATTAGAACACTTTGTGCGTTCTTATTATTTGAATGAATGAAAGGAAAACGTGTTTAACTTATAACCTCAGAGATTAATCACTAATCAAAAGATTGTTTTTTAAATAGTTCCAAATTGGATGTAAATTATTACCAAATAAAAAATAAAAATAAAACGATATAATATTAATCTTTACGAATAATCTGAATGATGATCTGAATGAATAATCTGATGAGTAAAAATTGCTCTTTTAACTTTTCAATATTGATGATCAATTAAGGTATTAAAGCGGAGCACAAGAAAAATTACTTTGAGAGTTCAACAAATTGTTTTTAAGGAGCCATTTATTTTATGACTGTCATTTAGATCGTTTGACAGGCAGTGTGTGTAAATTTGTGTATATGAGTATGTGTGAGTTGCGTGCCTTTGAACATATTAAGCTATATATAAATTGTAATTATTTTTGTATGCATTTGTATATTAAGTTTTTTTTTCCTTCAAAATAAATACTACAAAAAGAACGCACAATTTTACTAGTGCTCATCACAAGCTATGGTCATCTGGTATGCCAGAGGCGCTACTAGAGACCCATTGCTGGCTTAAGTATAAATATGAAAGAAGTATGAAAAAGGCAATTTTGGTCAGAGGCTCTCTTATTCAACATAATATAATTATAATTACAGTAAAGGTAGTGCCCAAACGTAACGAGGCCATTCGATCATTCTTAACAAACTTACAAAGAACTCAGAAGAGCAGTGTACTCTCTAAACATAAATCAGTTGAATTTCACTAATTTTAAGTGACTATTAACTTTTTATCAATGTGAGAATCATACCACGCAGAATTAGTGACCATTCAATATATGAATATGTGAATATCAGTGTCCACTCATTTGACCATTGAATATCTGTATGTGTATTAGTGAGTACACTAACTTGTTATTGAAATTCACTGATATGTAGTGAATACAGCTTTACTAACCTAATTAATGAACATTCCACTTATTAATTTTTAGAGATTATGACTGATTTGGAAAATATAATATGTTACTATCTTCTGCCCGCGGCTTCGCCCCCGTGGTGTATTGATAAAAAGTTACCTATGTCCTTTAGATAGATATACGCTCTCCAGGACTTTTTTACAACTTTTAATGGCAATCAATTCCATCATATATGGTTTTTGCGTAATTTTAACCGTTTACGCAGCGCAAGCAACGGAAGCTCCCAAAAACTAATATATTTTCCCGTTTTTGTAATATTTCTTTTTAGTGCTCAGCTCCTATTAGCCCTAGCGTGATGTTATATAGCCCATAGCCTTTCTCGGCTTATGGACTATCGAACATAAAATATTTTCTTAATTCGAACAGGTAGTTCCTGAGATTAGCGCGTTTAAACAAACAAACAAACTCTTCAACTTTATAATATTAGTATAGATTAACAGATACTGTAACGCAAATAAAGCACCTATTTTCGAACGAATCCAAAGAAGAGTAGGCATATATATATTAAAAACATTTTAAGACCGCAAGTCATTGAAGTGTAATCGACCGTTATATATCACGGCGTGCGGTCAGACCACGCTCGACATTATTCTGATGAGCATCTGCTTGAAACGTGATTACATTTGAGAAAATTTGTTTCCACTCAAAACCTCGTTTTTTAATTGACTGTTTGATTTTTGTCTCATTATAACAAAAGGCGTTAATATATTGGTTTAAACTAACGCGATCACTATTCATATTTAAATTTATATTTGTAGTATCTCCGTACGTCAGTCTCCCCGTGATCATGGCGATTGAAACGTTGCCGAAATATAGTGAAGTCAACAAAATTATAAACGCGGTAAGCACCCGTACAAATATAAATTTAAATATGAAAAGGCGTTAATTTTTTGACAAAAAAATTATATTCTTATTTTCTGCTCTTAATTTCAGAATTTGAATGTGTAGACCGTTTTTGAGATCTGAAATTCACAATCTAACATCTATACTAATATTATAAAACTGAAGAGCTTGTTTGTTTGTTTGTTTGTTTGGTTGAACGTGCTAATCTCAAGAACTACTGACGCGAATTGGAAAATTCTTTTAGTGTTGGGTAGCCCATTTACCGAGGAATGCTATAGGCTTTATAACATCACGCTAGGACTAATAGGGGCTGAGCAATAATGAGAAATGTTACTAAAACTGAAAAAAAAAATCTTTTTTTAGAGCTTTTATTGCGTCCTTTTTTGTTTCTCTTCTCGAGACATTTTATAACTATAGTTCCACTTTTAAAGTGGATATAACATCACTATTTTACTGAGAATTTTCACAAAATAAATTTAAAAAAAAAACTAAATAATACATTGAACGTCCCAGGAATCAAACCTGAGACCCCTTGCTCGACAGTAACGCTTGCGACCACTCGACCAACGAGGCGGGTACCTACACTTAGAGTAATTATTAAAAAATATTTAAGTACGTTTACTATTCAAATTAACGCGGGTGAAACCGCGGGCACAGCTAGTAATACATATGACACCGCCTGTAAAAAGACCGTCTCTTTTCGACTCGTCCGAAAGAAAGTAAACTTTACTATACACTGAAGATAATTATAGCCATAGACTTAAATTTTCCTTGACTTAATTTTTCGAGCGAAGCTTGTTCACCTTTACAGTATAATTTATTATACATGTGTATTATACATGAGATACACATACTGTACTGTATCAGCCTGTAAACAAGCTACTGCTGAGCGAAGGCGTCTTCTCCATATAGAAGAAGGGTTAGAGCTTAACCCACCACGCTGCTCCACTGCGGGTTGGCGGATAATTTCGCTACCATGAGTAACGATCGTTATCAAGTGTCTATGATAACAACCAGGATCGACAGCTTCACGTGCTCTCCGAGACACGGTTGCAAGACCCACAAGGACATACACTCAGACCGGAAACAAATATTTGTACAAATAAAAATATCTGTCCCGAGCGGGAATCGAACCCGCGACCGTCGGCACGCGGCATTAAGGTACTCGCACCACTACACCAGAACGGTCATCTGTGAAGCTTGTTCACCTCCATTGTATAATGTATTATACGTGTGTACTAAACGTAAGATACACATAATAAGTGGCTTTAAAAATCCGATCTAGTTATCTATACATATAATAAAATGGTAGGAAAGTCAAAACTGTATATTGAGTATATATTTTTTAATAATACTTGGGGTGTGATCTACAATCGATACCGAAGCCAAAAATATAGTTTTTAGAATTTTTGTCTGTTTGTCTGTATGTATGTCCGGGATAAATTCAAAAAGTACTGCATGGATTTACTTCAAATTTGGCACGAATATTATTAAGAAGTCGGGTCAACATATAGGCTACATATTATCACGCTATCACCTACGGGGAACGAGCAGTGAACCTTTATTTCTAAAACGCATGTTTCTGTAACAACGTGTAATCTAATAGCGTTCAAGCAGACGACGTCGCGGGCAGAAGCTAGTTTCCGATAAGCCGAACAACACGAAAGTCCGAACAACACGAAGAAGTAAAAAACTCGGCAGTGTTCGACACAACTGAATTTCGAATTCGGATTAAATTTGAATCTTGTCGTTGTCGTTCCTTTGACTGTTCGAAATTCAAAATAATCTAGTCTAAATTTTACAGTGAAGTGCATGTAGCTCTTTTGTGTTACGTAAAAGTTTCGTCTCTGTTATAGGTTTCTAGAAATTGTATCGAAAGATTAAACTTCCAATGCCTAATTCAATCTTTTACATTTTAATTTATTTATTATTGACAGTTGTTGACAACAGTATTTGCACTTATGCTTTTGGAATGGTTTGGTATGTAGATGAATAATTATGTAAACGTATTTATTTATTGACGACCGTTCTGGTGTAGTGGTGCGAGTAGTCGCCACAACGCCGCGCGACGGCAGTCGCGGGTTCGATTTCCGTTTGAGTCAGATATTTGTATTTTTTGTACAAATATTTGTATCCGGTCTGGGTGTATGTCCATGTGGGTCTATCCACCGTGCCTTGGAGAGCACGTAAATCCGTCGGTCCCGATTGTGTTTATAGACACCTGATAACGATCGTTACTCATGGTAGGGAAATCATCCGCCAATCCGCAGTGAAGCAGCGTGGTGGGTTAAGCTCCAACCCTTCTATATGGAGAAGAGGCCATCGCTCAGCAGTGGGTTGTTTATAGGCTGATACAGTACAGTACATAAGAATACAGTACGTCTATCATGAGTTTCTAGAGAAGATAGTTCACGATACACGCTAGCGAGTGTAGTAGACAATTTGTATGGAAAGTTGAGCAGCGCCTCTCGCGGATACTGTCATTACTATTGCGTTTCTACGTTTACTACTGTAGTTATGTCATGTGCGCTTGTAACAAAAACTCATGGTAGACGTACACTTAATTTATTTCCCTTTTGGCATGTGACTGTTTAGTAACATTATTCCTCTATTTTTTGACGTGATAACGTCTAGTAAATTGATGAAAGGGTGCCCGTTCGAAGAAGATGACGTCATCATTGTCACAATTAGTGAGCGAGAGCGCGGAACAAGCGGTAGAGAGGTACGATCGACTCGGCCTAAGCGTTCGGCTCACGATCGGCGGTCGGCCTAACTTACGACGCGTCCGAGTAGAAATGACAGCGGCAAATGGCGGGAAACTGTTTTGTCAATATTGAAGTAATGTCAAATAGTAAAAAGTTGATAATATAATGTAATGTGATAATATAAGTTAATAATATATAAGTAAATAAATGTAAGTTAATAATATAAAAGTTAATAATAAAAGTTAATAAAATCATAAAATGGTGACCATAGTTTATTACAACAACAATTGCAGCAAAAAAGGTAATTAATTCTTGCATTTTAAGAATCCGATTAGCGATATAATCATAATATATTTGTTCTTTGATTATAAAATAAGTAGCATCGGTGGGCGAGTGCAGTAATATTAGGTTATATTACAATTTTGACTAAAAAGTTATTATTATTACTCATATAATTACGATCGTATAAAAAGTAAATTGTTTTTATTTAGTATATTTTTACAATTTTCATAAGTGGTTAATGATAATCTAATTTGTTTTGCTAACTTTAAGTTATTAAACTTAACTTCTTTATTAAACTTGATTGTTTCTTGTATTACATATCAAAGTATTTAACTTTATTTCGCTTTTATATTAAATACAATTAATTACCTGTAGCTTATATATATATATATATATATATATATATATATATATATATATATATATATATATATATATATATATATATATTATACAAAATAATGATAATTCAGTGATAATAATTCAATTCCATTCATGTTTTCTTATGACGTTATCACGTAAAAATTATCGTCCGTAAACCGACTTTACAGACAACCATTTTTTTTTTTTAAATATAATTATAATATTTTGTGCTTATCTCTTAAAATAACTTTTACAACATAAATATTTATATTAAATCTATAATGATTAAGCTATGTAACATGATTATGAAATAAATTACTATGAACAAAATTTATTTTTATTTTTTAAAGTATATTGCTGAAATATAAATGTTATAATTAGTATGTTCGTAATAGGAAAGTAAAATAAAATTACACACACATTTTTTTTATTTATTTGAAATCTTCTACTACCCTGAAGATTTTCTTGATACGAGTACATCATAATAACACTACCTGTCTAAGAGTCTTACTCTTTGTTCATATAGTAATGAAAAAAAAAAAATTAAAATTAAAAAGCTCACTCGAATAATAAGAACTGTATAAATCTCAGAAATTTTGTCGCCGTTATATCATAAATTTGGTTTTCCAACAAACTTATTTACGTTGTAATATTTTTCATATTTCTCTCAAACGCTCGTTGTAGACGTTTATTTTATCGAAATATTATCAAAATCTTTTCGAATATTCACCCCTATATTTGGATTGACGTTATCATAAGTATTACATTGTATATAACTTTTACTATTATTTTGTTGTAGAAAAAATACTACTAAGAAATCTGTTGGTCTTACGTTTTTGACAAGGTATATACTAATCAAATTTTAATAATCAAATCAAAAAGGAATACAAAATTACACTAGGAATACCTAGCAACTAGAAGGATGAAGTTTGATAAATTCTATTTAAAACAGAAAATTTTATTTACGGATAAATGGAATATTTAATAAGTAAGTACCTACTCACTTAAAAACTATTGAAATAATTATTTTTTTTTTTCAGGACCAAGATCAATATCGTCTTAAAAAAATCGGAATTAGACACAGAATTGACAAGAAATATTTTATAAATGCATACATAAATAATAATATATACACACGTAGATACTTCTTGATATAAATATATGTTGTAGATATTATTGTATAATTATGTGTTTATTATATATTATATTTTTATTTTCAATTTGTTGTGATTGTACGCGCTAATTTTGCGTCTGTTTTAAAATTTCCCTGTGGCAGGACTACTGGAAGAGATTCCATCATGGGATAAGTAGTCCCTTTGTATCAGCATTGTTTGTAAGTGCTATTTCCTACTGTTATCCTAATGTATATAAATTGTTAAATAAATAATAAAAAAAGGTAAATAAAAAAAAATCTAAACGAGTTACAGTACGACCTAAACAAATATAACACCCAGACCATGACAAACATAATATGTATGACCTGTATATTTATTTATCATTACCGGGAATCAAACTGCTAGCAAAACCAATGGTGCCTTCAACACAAACCCTAAAGGATACTCTTGGTCCTAGCTACTGCTAACAATATCCAATCGTGAAGTGAAAAATGAATAAGACAATGAAGTGCACACAGTCTAAAATAGGTATAACATGTGAAAAATGGGAAACAAGCCTATATTGTGTAGGTGTTAGGTGACGTTCCAGTAGAAAATTTTCTTCTACTTTGCTCAGGACACCAAGTGTTGGTGCCGAGAAATAATTTTATAAACTAATACTATCGTAACTAGATTCATAACACACAAATACTATGTAATATACCTATCTTCTAACACGTGAAATTGATTAACGTAAGCTTCATAACCATCTCTAGCAGATGTTGGACTGTGTACAAAAAATATATATATCAAGCTCAGATCCATTACACATGTAGCGTAAATTAAATTCCGTATTTTACACGAGGTGTATTAATATTTTTCATAAAATTAAAACCTATATCAAGTTAGATATGCTTGTCAACGTCCCTCCGTGATAATAAATAAACTTGTTACAAACACGCGAACATTCGACTTAATTTTATGGAATTAAAATTGTAATAATTTTTTTAAAATGTTATTGGCATATTTATATAAAGGTATAGATAAGTAGGTGGCACTTTCGTTTTAAATATTTTACTACTGTTTTGGAACATGAAGATAACATGAACACAAGAACATGTTAGCCAAGATATTCACTTTTGGTCAAAATTGCATATATTTTTTAAATCAAATGGTTACCTTAGTCCAACAATATATATATATATATATATATATATATGTGCTCGTGCGGTGGCGCGGCAAACGCGGGGCCCGACCGATGACGGGAGTAGGCCGCTTGAAGCTGCCGAAGGGACTGCCCCTGTCAGTGTTGCGCAGGCCCCTGGCGTAGCCGGGCCTGCTGCACCTGTCGGGGTCAGTACACCGTCAGAGGTTAGGGCTACCGCTGCTGCCTGCGCTTCCAAATCCAAGCGGGCTAGGCGCGGCAAGAAGCGCACTAACGGAAAGAACCATGAGGAGCGTCCGACCCAAACGAAACCCGTAAAAAGGGATCGACCGGATGACTCCCTCACACCTCAGGGCAACGGCAAACGTCGGAAGCCTACCAACACCACCGGCCCCATCAAATATGCGGACGCGTTAAAGATGAAAGAATACTGCGTCGCAATTATGATGGAGCCGTACCACGATCTCACAAAAGAACAAGCAGAGGCCATTGAGAAGCAGTTGCAGAGGGTGATGGATGAGGAAATCTTCTCGCCCAGCACCTCCGCAACGCCCGTCGTTGCACCATCATTTAGGGGCAAAGCCTTCCACAGTGAGGGCACCCTTAAGATGTGGTGCGAAGACGATTTCGCTCTACAGTGGCTTCAACGTAACATAGTGAAAGTCACATCACCGCGCGCGGGAACCAGACTGGTCGTTAGGAAACAGTCCGAGATCCCTAAGCGTGTCAAAGCGGGGCTCTTGATTCCGCAGGTGGAGCCGGAGGACGACCTCGACAGGATCCGCTTGCGCATCACGTGCCAGAACCCTAAATACCATGTCTCCAACTGGGCGCTCTACAGCGCGGTGCCAACGGAGGATAGATCAGCCATCTATCTCATCCTTGGCATCCCTGAGGACGATGCACAAAAACTCAAGGCGAGCGAGCGTAGAATACACTACAAGTTTGGCAATATCTACGCTCGCTTCCAAGAGGACCGTACCACCGCACTGTCGAATCTAGATGCGGCTGAGATAGTCCCTACTGACCCAGGCAACGCAACAACCAAAATGGAGGAGAGCCAGCCAGGCCCCAGTAAGGAGCCTGTCGTCGTGGACATCGGCTCATCCGGGACAGGTCCCCAATCTGACTTGGGTGATCTTTCCGGGAGTGAGCTGGTGGACATGGACGAGTCTGATTTGAGCAGCGATGATGGCGCTGCCAACTCCTCCTGAACCACACCTGTCCATCACACAGATCAACCTCCAGCATAGCCAGACTGCAACGGCTAACCTACGCAGATTGCTGGAGGGTAAAACCAAGACCGTAGCCCTGATCCAGGAGCCGTGGATCAGGAATGGAAGAATATGCGGCCTAAGTAACATTGGAGGTAAGTTGCTTCTAAATAACAATATACAATACCCACGCACCTGTATCTATGCACACAGGGACGTGAACATTACATTAATAACCGAGTTCTGTAACAGAGATCTTACTACCGTTAAACTCCGAAAAGAACCCTCTTCAGGCTTGTCCGACGTGGTGTTAGCATCCGCCTATCTGCCAGGCGATGCAGATATCCCCACTCCCGAACTGGCCGCGCTTGTGGAGCACTGCGAGCGTCAGGGTCTGGAGCTCATCATCTCCGTGGATTCCAACGCGCACCATGCGCTGTGGGGCAGCAAGGACAACAACCAGCGAGGTGAGGACTTTGTTTCATTTCTTCTCGCAACGAACCTAAATGTTATAAACAAGGGATCTGAACCGACTTTCGTAACTTCGAGATCCCAAACAATCATAGATCTAACCCTCGCGACCGAGCATGTCTCCAGTTATATTTCAGATTGGCATGTGTCTGATGACGTGTCGTGCTCGGATCACCGGTGGATCAAGTTTAACCTGGTAGTTACGCTTACGCCACCTGAACCTCGACGCAACCCACGGAAAATGGACCGTGGCAGGTACGGGATTCAGACAGCGCAAAAGCTTAAAGGTGTCGTACTACCAGACAACCATGAACACACGACCGACATTGACAACCACATAAACCAGGTAACCAATTGCCTAATCACTAGCTTCGAACAAACATGCCCACTTTCCACACCAAAAACGCGACAGCTCTATAAAAAGCACTGGTGGGGACCGGAGCTCGAAAAGCTACGACGCAAGGTGAGGAAGTTGTTCAACAAAGCAAGGAACACTCGTGCAGAACATCATTGGGATGCCTATAAACAAGCCCAATATCACTACAAGAAGCGCATCAGATTCAGAAAGAGAGAGTGCTGGAGGCGCTTCTGTACCAACATTGAAACGAACAACCAGGCTAACAGAGTTAAAAATGTACTGTGTAGCGAACCGATGCACACTCTGGGGTGCCTGAAGAAACCAGATGGAACATACACCAAAACAGATCTGGAAACCTCAGAACTGTTAATAACAACGCACTTCCCAGGATGCCAAATAAAAGAAAGAGCGACGTGGGAAGAAGAGCAAAGGGAGCCGCCGGAAACGGTGGACTTGAACACCGCCAAGGAAACCATCACCCATGAGAAAGTAATATGGGCCATCAACAGTTTCCTCCCATATAAATCTGCAGGACTGGATGGGGTTTTTCCAGGCCTGCTTAGATGGAGTGATAGGAAACTAATAGACCACCTTGTCTCCATATACAGGAGTTGCTTAGCATTCCGCTACACTCCCAAAGTATGGAGGGAAGTCAAAGTAGTCTTCATACCCAAACCAGGCAAAGGAGACTACTCGCAACCTAAATCATTCAGACCTATAAGCCTTACCTCCTTTTTATTGAAAGTTTTGGAAAGGATTATAGATAGGGAACTGAGGAGTACAACCTTAGTTGAACAACCTCTGAATCCCAACCAGCACGCCTACTCAACAGGCAAATCAACAGATTCTGCCCTGCACAAGGTTACATCCTACATAGAGGGCAATCTCCACCACAAAATATCAACCTTAGGCGCCTTTATCGATATAGAAGGGGCCTTTGACAAAACTAAGTTTACCAGCATAAGCCGGGCCCTGTCTAAGCATGGAGTCAATAACACAATTGCTGGGTGGATTGACAACATGCTAAGGTGCAGGGCCATCCAATTCACTGTGAATGAAACGACAAGAGGGGTCGTAGCGAGAGGATGTCCACAGGGAGGGGTCTTATCCCCACTCTTATGGAACATAGTGATCGATGAGCTGATCACCTTGCTCAACGACCGGAAATTTCTCACAGTGGGCTATGCAGATGACCTAACGATACTTATTAGCGGACCCTCTGAGAGCGTAGTCTGCGACCGAATGAGGGCCGCTTTGACAGTTGTCGAACAGTGGTGCACGGACCATGACCTAACAGTGAACCCTGCAAAGACAGAACTTGTGATGTTCACTAACAAACGGAATTTAGGGAACCTAAAACTCCCTAAATTATTCGGTACCAGTGTTGCCCTTACCAGGGAAGTTAAATATCTCGGTGTTATACTGGATAGCAAACTTCTTTGGAACAGGCACTTAGACTCAAAAATCAACAAAGCCAGCATAATTCTCTGCCAGTGCAAACGGCTGCTCGGCAAAAGCTGGGGCATATCACCTAAAATTACCTTATGGCTCTACAAAACCATCGTCAGGCCTATAATCACTTACGGTGCGGTAATCTGGTGGCAGAAAACGGAACTCACCACCGTTAAAAACAAGCTACAGCGGTTCCAGAGAATAGCATGCTCTGCGATCACTGGCTGTATGCGTACTACCCCCACAGCAGCCCTTGAGGTTATGCTTGATCTGGCACCGCTCGATCTGTTTATACAGCAGGAAGCAGCCATGTCAGCTATCAGGCTGAAACACTTGGGCCTGTGGCGCAACCAGGAAGGTCCACACAATAAACTATGGAATAGCCTTACGAGCTATGAGCCGCTAATTGCGGCTCCGTGTGACAGGATTCCCAAACAACATATTTTCGAAAGGAAATACCAAATACAACTATGTGAGACCGAAAGAGATCAGTCCGGCACACGGGAAGTCCGCATTTATACGGATGGCTCCAAAATGGGGTCTGGCACCGGTGCCGGTGTGTACTCACAAGATCTCAACATCAAACTGTCAATAACGCTAGGTCAACACAGCTCCATATTTCAATGTGAGTGTGTTGCTATAACTTATGCAGCTACCGCCGTCCTGTCGAAAGACATTAAGGATTATAATATCCGTATTTTGTCGGACAGCATGGCCGTACTTAAAGCACTAGAGAGTTCTTCGACTAACTCTAGTCTTATTTACGAATGTCACCAAACATTGGAAAGATTAGCCTCATTTAATGGGGTAATCCTCCAATGGATTAAAGGACATAGCGAATCACACGGTAACGACGCCGCCGATGTACTAGCGAGACAAGGGTCTAATACAGAGGTAGCTGGCCCAACTATTTTACTGCCGCTACCATTTAGACAACTGTGCTCGTGGGTAAGGCAACGTACGCGTGAAACTCACAATGCCCGTTGGGCAGACCAAACCGGCTGCAGACAGTCCAAAATGGTACTCGCGGAAGTATCACCACACCTGTCGAGTCGACTACTCAATCTGAACCGTATGGACATCAGAATAGTTGTTGGTACGATTACCGGCCATATGGCACTCAACCACCAACTTTTCATTATAAATGCAACGGACAGTCCTCTTTGCCGGGGATGTCTAGCTGCTGAAGAAACAGCCGCCCACGTGATCCTGGAATGCGAGGGAGTGGCCACACACCGGGCAAATATCCTTAAAGAAATAAGGACGCTCCGAGAAGCCTGCGAACGCCCCAGGAGGCTTCTGAGCTTCTGGAAGGAGCTTGGCTGGCTGAATTAGCCAGTCTTCTTTCACGCATAATGGACCAGAAGCGAGTCTAAATGCGGAAAATTGAGCCCACAACCAATACCAATACCAATATATATATATATATTTTTTTTATACATATATATATTATTTTTTTTTATACAGTTTTATATATATATATATATATATATAAAACTGTATTACCATCAATAAATTGTCATCCACTACAAGTTAAAAAAATGTATTTGAACTTGAGTGGAGTACCTAATTTAAATTTGATATTATAGTGGTAAAAGTTCACGTGCTAGATGTATTTTAAAATAAATTCATCTCATGCTTGCCAGTGAAGGATTACATCATGAGGAAACATAATCTGGAAAATATTCAGTGGAAAATTTAAAGGCTGTTTAATTCTATACTATACTGTACATAGCAATTGAAAAACTCTGTTCCAGATTTATACAATGAATTGTTTTAAGCTAGGTATTATGCTTCGTCTGTAATATTTGATGAATATTTGATGAATAAAAGCGAATAAAATGTAATATGATGAAATATGATATATAATATTTAATGAATAAAAGCGAAGCGAAAAATAAATTACTTGTAAGAACTAAATAAAATGACTTAATGGGATAAAAGAAACTTGGTGAAATAGTTAGCGAATAAGAACAATTTCGGCGTAATCATCATATAATTAACTTCAGTCAAAGAGTCAGGAGGCGAAAATGATAAATATATACCTAACTCGATCAAGCAATATCGAAATCTTTGCGGTAATGATCGCAAAGATCAGTTTCACTTTTCTATATTTTTTGTATTCATTAAATAGGAAAATAACTAAAATATTTTACTAATTCAAGCTAAATTATTTATTACAACTAATGTGGTTATATAGATATGTAGTTATGTAAAAATTTATAGTATTATAAATTTAGTAACATCTAGATTAGTTATTATTATATTATATATTTCTTGATAACCTCATGTTTACCGAGATCAGTTGTAAATGGTATGGCGCAATCGGTAGGTCGGTCGGTTCCTATATTAAGGAAGTGGAAAATTTTTTGCTCATTAGAATAAAGATCACTTGCCTACACACTTCTTTTTCCTATTTTCGATTATGTTGACCTCTGTTATTCGGACCTATCTGAAACTCTCCTTAATAAAGTTGCACGTAAACATACAGCAAAAATACATATTATAGTAATCTGTAACTGTACTATTCTAGATTATTTTTAGGTAATAATAAGAACAATTTACAAGCGAAGTAGTCGAAATTTCATCACTGTCGCGTTCGTTCACAGATTATGGTTACTTTACTCGTACCTACGGCTAGTCTGATATTATACGGAAGGTTAAAATTAACAACGTTCAACTAAATTTAACTATATCAACCTAAATAACCCACTGATGTTCAAAGATCTCTACTACATATAAAAGAAGTATTGGAGCTTAATCTACGCAGCTGTTCTACTGCGAGTTAGCGGATAATTTCTCAATCATAAGTAACTCTATAATAACAACCAAGACCAACGGGCTTATGCCCTCTCCCTGGTATGGTGGAGAATCCAATAAAGTTTTTCCTTCAGTTGTGTAAGATGTTACTAGTCCATACTTTACGATATTATATCTAATATGAATATCAAACGAAATCTCGCGAGATTATTGTGGATACCTTTATGTATGTATTTTTGTCAAACCTCTTTTTTTTAATCAAAAAATTGTAGTCATTCTTCTAACAAATAAATGCGAAAACCATCCAATTTTTACGAGACTAAAATAATAATAAATCTTGAAAAATAATTTTTTATGCAAATTAAATATATATATAAAATAAGATGTAAAGGAAGATTTAGGTGCAAGATGTATAAATCAATCAATATAAACTGTGGTAATTTTTATACATATTTGCTTACGCTGTGGTATATTATAGAGCTGAATATTCTATTTCTGCGTACCAATATCGGAAACTGCTGGTACGATTAATATATTACGAAATTTTATTTTAGAAAGTTATTGGAAGGTAGTAGGTTAATAAAGGTAGTATAATAGGCACAAATGACATTAATCTTACAGGTATCAAAATTTAAAGCAAGTGAAACAGTAGGTGTCGCTCGTCGAAATATTATACTTCCTTATACTTCATATAAAAGCTATATAAACTAAAAATTGCTTTGCATTTTTTTATTTAATATTCCTTTGTTAAATTTTAAGCAAGTTTTTAAGCTCTGTAACAAATTAAAAGTTTCGCTAGAGATCTTTTCAGCTTTAAATATAAATTTATAAAATACAAAAATAACATAAGCCGCTATTAAAGAATTTATAGTGCACGACTTACGACCCATTTTAAGTGTCATGGATATCGCATTTTACTTTAGTGTCTGCCATAACTAGAGGGAAAACGATACAACGTCATTTCTCTTTAACTAGAAGAATAAAAAGAGGGTTCTTTTGACGATTTGCCTCTAACGATTTTCGCAACTTTGGATTTTATTGTAACAGCTTTCTAAAGTTTTCTTATTAAAGAAATATAGTGTACTAAACCAATGCGAGAAGAAAGCTTTATATTAATTATAAGTATTTGAAATTTAATATTCCATGGTTTTCCACCGTGGTTTTTAACAAAACGTCGTGCTATCGGTCGCGAATTCGTTCCCGCTCATGATAAATATTGATATATTTATGTCCCAATATGCTTTTCATGTTCTGCGTATTTGCATCATGAGTGATTCGAGACCTTTAATACAAAATATCATCTCACTGGAACTCAGATGACAACGGTTCTCGTGTAGTGGTGCGAGTAGTCGCCTTAACACCGTGCGCCGACAGTCGCGGGTTCAATTCCCGCTCGGGACGGATATTTGTAGAAATATTTGTTTCCGGTCTGCGTGTATGTCCTTGTCAGTCTCCCCACCGTGCCTCGGAGAGCACGTAAAGCCGTCGGTCCCGGTTGTTATCATAGACACCTGATAACGATCGTTACTCATACTAGGGAAACTATCCGCCAACCTGCAGTGGAGCAGCGTGGTGGATTAAGCTCTATCCCTTCTTCTATATGGAGAACGGGCCTTCACTCAGAAGTGGGTTGTTTAAAGGCTGATACAGTAGTGTACAGGAAGTCATTTAGTGTAAGGCGCCTTTGTACTTATTTATTATATAAGCATAGCAAATGAATTAGCGGATATCAGCTAGTCAAGTAATAAAACGTATTCACTTTACCATATTAAAATAAAAAGAACCTTATTAAAAGATCACTTTAAAAAAGAAACGATACAAATATAATGCAGAATTTATATTTTTTAAACGTATATTCTTACTATGCGATCCTTTAAAATTATTTCCTACCTTGAAGTCCAACTTATTACCAGTTTACCCTATAATTTGACCTACTCAGCTCGATCCGGTAGAGGGCAGAACTTATCAAACAACATGTCACGTAGTTAAGAGAACGCCGTTATGACGAGAAAACTTCACGTTTCAGTTTAGTTTGTTTTGGTTAATACTTTATTTATTTATTCATTTTGTAGTCAATTCACGACCAGGGCCGGCCTAAGGAGTGTGCAAAGTATGCAGCCGCACACTCGAGCTTTTTGGAAGGGCATATTTTTTTAGGTAGTCGCATACGCTACAATCGATGGTTGATTTCGGATGTGCTTTTCCGACTAGGGGTGTGCGATAATTATCGATAATTCGTAACTACTTGATAATTTTTCATTCGATAATTATCGATAGTTATCGATAAGTGTTATTCGATAATTGTGATCCGATAATTATCGATAACTGTTCATTCGATAATTATCGATAACTATCGATAACACGATACGATAATCATTGATAGTAAAATTATCGATAATTTTTTCCGATGAACATCCCTACTTCCGACACAGGATAATTATGGATAATAACACTCGATAATGTTTTCATAGGGGCATAAGATGTGAGTCTTGCACACTTGCAATTTTCGCCTTAAGCCGGCCCTGTTCACTACCAACTTGCAATATTAATTAATTGTACATGGATAAACATGTTTCTGCATTTAGATTGTAGATTTTTTTTTTTAGTAATTGTGAAATTACTATTTTGGATTTTTCTTGTTTTTGATAAATGTCCTGATTTAGTGATAACAAAATTTAAATTAACTCGAACGTGTATACGATTTTCGACCTGAGTGGAGTCATATATTTTGACAAATAAATATGTTTATTTTATTTTGTTGTTGGGAGTGAAAATTATCCTCCCATATACTAACTAGAAACTAGTGTAGCGTGGGTATGAAAGGTCGGAGTGGTTGCCCAGCAGGAGTACGCTTAAAGTATGTTTCAGTTCAGTTGTATTTCGTAAACGTCTTTGAATATTCTGGATTTTTTTTATTTGTGAGTATTAAAACTTAATTAAAAACTAAGCAAATAAATTTTAATAAGAAGTTGTAATAAATTATGTTCCTCCAGATATTGATTGACCCGCGACTTTGAAGGATACTTAACAAAACGAATTTATTTGTAAAGTCAGGCTCTTTGCCTTTGTGACGCTATATTGAATTTTTTATATTACTATTTCTGTCAAGTGGTTGCTGTTGAAATGCTTACAAATTTAATTTTAAAAAAAATCTTAATGTTAAGTATTCATTGACATTATTTGCTTCTTTATTAGTTTTTGTACAATTGTAATAAAAATATCCGTCTGTGGTTTGATTTGATTTTAACTTTGTACAAAGAAAAATATAAAAATAATTTTTTGAACTTTAAGAAATTACTAAGAGCATTTCTTTTTTAATTTAAATTGCGTACTATAAAGTATATTCTATTATTTTCTACATACTCTAAGTGAGATAAAAGAAAGAAAAAAAGACAGAGAGAGAGAGAGATGTGATTATGGTCATTGAGTTATCCGTATTTATGGGTATTCGTCGCATTTTTTGTCTTATTTTATTTTTCTTTAAGTTCAAATGTATTTCCATACAAATAATATAAAAATAAAACCGACTTAAACAGGTTATCTTCTTATTTATGAGTATATACACAAGACTCCAGCTGCCCTCGCTCGAAGCGAGTTTTTTTTTTTGTAATGTTCTACACATTTGCACACACACACTACTATACACTGTTGGCCCTAGCGACCTTTACAGAGTCAATGGAGGGGGAGCCGAGTACTGAGACCCAGCCGTGAAAATTGTAAGCCCCCTAGTGGGGCTCAAAATGGACGTTCATCCTAAAGCTGTCTCCTAGAGAGATTGCACCTCAGCTTAGAACGTCGTTGGAATGGAAGCAAGAATTAAAAGAATTTATTATTTACAGAATGCTATGACAACATTAGTTACCTGTGAGCAACCTTTATGAAATAATCGATACTTGCTAAGAAACATGATGTAATTTTATTTTTATAATACACATTTCTGAACATTTTTCAATAAATTACAATTTCAAAATTATATTTTGATCTGAATTACAATGAATTAAACAATTTGACCTGCGACCAGTATTGATCCGAAAGTTCCAACCATTGGAACACATCGGTTCTCAATTAATTTACAAACTCCGAAACGGTCAACTTCTACGAGTTTGGAGTGCTTGTTAAAAACTTTTTAATGTTATTTCTTGATATGACTTTTAAAGTGATTGTAAATTTGTATTTTTTATAAACTTGAGAATTTGTACAAAAGAATTTTTTTTGTGTGTTGAAGTCACACAAAGGTCATAAATTCACAGTATTTGACATAACATATTTTTTTAATAAAAAAGAAAAAAAAAAAAAATACCGAGTCAACACGTTTCTTCTATTGGAACAAGCTTTATATCATTTTCAAATTTAGGGATTCGTTAGAGACCCTAAAGCATCCAGAATATATACTGTAAAAATTTGGAGTACAAGAACGGCTTCTTATCACATCCCTGTGATAAATGGATGAACTCACAGATAATGGAGTCTTGCTAATACGAGTAGGATCCCATTGTTATCTTTGATATGGATTTAACGTACCTGGACCTTATACCTACCCAGATATGAATCAGAAGCTCAATGCGATTATGAAATATAACAATATCGTTGATTTTTTTTTGTATTATTACGTTGTTTCGCTTTATTTTTACATTTAACGCTTAGAAGTACATGATCATAAATATAAATAATTGAAATATAATAATAACGCTCCAGTAGGGTAGCTAAGAAGAAAGAAGGATATATGTATATATAGTGACGTAAGGTTATATAATGCAAAATTTGTTATATTAGGATACAGTTTCTTAGTCGCTGTGTAGTCTTATCATTAGCACTTAAAAACTAAGATTTTATTTGTTTGGTTATCAGGGGAGGGGGAAAAGTGATTGGATACTGTGTCCCTCCCCCCCGCCGTAAACCGATAATAAATAATAATTATGAATATTATATTTATATTATTTCATGGGACGCGATAATGGTTTATGTACTGTTAAAAGTTTTTAGGGCCCTAATAAGATAGGCATGCTTCGGATTTCACACATAGAAATCAATAATAATGCTTACTAGGCATTCAATACAGTAACACGCGCGACAGGCTTAATACAATTGTGTACAGTTTGGCGTTTTACACCATAAAAATTTTCTAATAAATAAAAAAAAAACTTAAAATAGGCTTGATAAAATTTCCGAGACAAGAAACAAACAAAATGTTCGGATTTTTTTCATATTATAATAGATTGATAAAATTCGCATATTTTTAAATACGATATATCGTGTAGGAAAATAGTTTTTTAAAGACATCTAATTATATTATTAATAGTATTTAATTAACAAAATTTAATTACTGTGGAATAAAAGAAAAACAGTTAAGAACTAGCGATTCTATAAGATAAAAGAGACGCACCAACAATGAATACAAAATTTTAATTTATTAAAACGTTTCAGATTATTCCAGAATTGTTTTCAATGATGAAATGGTTTAAGTGCATACATGCCGCTTTTACTGTAGTTGAAGCGAATAACAATGTAAATATACATACAATATATGTATAAATGAGTGTTAAATTTATTATCGGCTGAATAATTTTAGTAGCAAAAGCTATCTGTGGGCCTAGATGATAAACTTTTGCCGAATGATAAGAAAATAATTATACTTATAATAATTTAAATAAATTATAAATAACTACCATGATTAACGATCGTTATCAGGTGTCTGTGATAAAAACCGGAACCGACGGCTTAACGTGCTCTCCGAGGCACAGTGGGGGTGTCCTCACTGGATGTATGTCTTTGCGAGTATCTACAAGGACCTACATCCTGTGACAATATAACTAATTAAAAAATTAAAAAAAAAAAAAAAAAAAAAAAAATATATATATATATATATATATATATATATATATATATATATATATATATATATATATATATATATGTATATTTAAATAAATAAATACATACATAAATAAACAACATTTAACGTAATAAGATACTCCGAGAGAATAATACCTTTTAATCAAAGTTTTTTTTTTTAAGGATAAATCTTACTGAAATATTCGTGTAATGAAATTTCGAAATGTTCGTGTATTGAAAATTTTAGTAGTATGGGGCCGAATGTCAATTTCGTCGTTTCGCATATATAGGGGGTGAGTGGTCGCGGCGAGGTCGTGTTGAGCGATATCGTGGGGCGAACCGCTCACACACGTGGAATGGATTTGATGTCGATGACACGTGTCAGAGCGATGGCGCCGTCGCTAGGGCGCGTCTTCTGACGTCTGTTCTATCACGTGTGGAAATGATACTGTAGTGGTGCGGTTTGACGGGAAGACTCGCAGACTGCTAACTTTAGTTGATCCCCCATGATGGAGAGGGTGAGTGGTCGCGGTGAGGTCGTGTTGAGCGCCACCGTGGTGCGCACCGCTCACACACGTGGGATGGATTTGATGTCGATGACACGTGTCAGAGCGATGGAGCCGTCGCTAGGGCGCGTCTTCTGACGTCTGTTCTACCACGTGTGGAAATGATACTGTGGTGGTGCGGTTTGACGGGGAGACTCGCAGACTGCTAACTATAGTTGATCACCATGATGGTGGTACATAGTAATATTTAAATATAATAGGAGATGCTACGAGTGTCTACCTTTGAAATACACATATTTATATGTATTGACGGTATGGTGGGCCGTCTAAATAAATTTTGATATCGACATTGAGTCGTATCATCATGATGGTGTTGCATGGCAATATTTAAATATAATAGGAGATGCTACGAGCGTCTACCTTTGAAATATACATATTTATATGTATTGACGGTATGAGGGGCCGTCTAAATGAATATTGATATCGACATTGAGTCGTATCATAGTGATGGTGATACATGGCAATATTTAAATATAATAGGAGATGCTACGAGCGTCTACCTTTGAAATATACATATTTATATGTATTGACGGTATGTGGGGCCGTCAAAATAATTATTGATATCGATATTGGTTCGTATCATAATATATGGTGCATGACAATATAATTATAAAGTTGGAAGTTGTTTCAGGCAACTATCTAACAAATAAATATTATAAGAGTGGCAAATAAATTAACAGACGGTAATGGCAGCAGCCGTCTTATTAAATAAAAAATATAAATGTGCGTGATGGGGCGACACGTACAGTGAGATGATTGAGAATCATCCCGACAAAGAAATGTATCATACGATACATTAAAGTGGGCGATACACTTTACAGATCGAAGATCTGTTATACTTTGTATATTGTAGACCTGTCTCGTTAATTTATTAGGGAGCATGGAATACAATATACGCAATTTGTAAAACTGTGCCGACCGCCGGACTTGCGCTAAATCGTTACGTCTAGCCATCGGATTTCTGAAGTTCAATTAGTCTTTCGTGTACGTTCGTAGGGTGTTTCATACATCACTGTTGGCATCCTCAACTGCGATCGACGAACGATATGGAAGGATCTCGTATTGGCTTGATGTAAAGTGATTCCGCGAGTCCGTTAAAGTCGCTCTGTCGACTCATCGGTCGTTCGAAAAACTCTGAAACGTTATCGAAACGTATCTATATATGTCATCAAAAAGAAAACATAAAACGACGATCTGGTACGATCACTTTGCCTCCGAGTGACGATTAATATGTTTGACGGTATGTGGGGCCGTCTAAATAAATATTGATATCGACATAGAGTCGTATCATAATGATGGTGTTGCATGGCAATATTTAAATATAATAGAAGATGCTACGAGCGTCTACCTTTGAAATATACATATTTATATGTATTGACGGTATGAGGGGCCGTCTAAATGAATATTGATATCGACATTGAGTCGTATCATAATGATGGTGATGCATGGAAATATTAAAATATAATAGGAGATGCTACGAGCGTCTACCTTTGAAATATACATATTTATATGTATTTGACGGTATGTGGGGCCGTCTAAATAATTTTTGATATCGACATTGATTCGTATCATAAATAAGTACCATAAATAGTAATGGTAGCAGCCGTTTTATTAAATAAAAATATAAATGTGCGTGATGGAGCGACACGTACAGTGAGATGATTGAGAATCATCTTGACAAAGAAATGTATTTTACGATACATTAAAGGGGCGATACACCTTACAGATCGAAGATCTGTTATACTTTGTATATTGTAGACCTGTCTCGTTAATTTATTAGGGAGCATGGAATACAATATACGCAATTTGTAAAACTGTGCCGACCGCCGGACTTGCGCTAAATCGTTACGTCTAGCCATCGGATTTCTGAAGTTCAATTAGTCTTTCGTGTACGTTCGTAGGGTGTTTCATACATCACTGTTGGCATCCTCAACTGCGATCGACAAACGATATGGAAGGATCTCGTATTGGCTTGATGTAAAGTGATTCCGCGAGTCCGTTAAAGTCGCTCTGTCGACTCATCGGTCGTTCGGAAAACTCTGAAACGTTATCGAAACGTATCTATATATGTCATCAAAAACAAAACATAAAACGACGATCTGGTACGATCACATAGCCTCCGAGTGACGATTAAATATGTTGACGATAAATTTGTAAGAAATGTGCATTGCTCAATAAAGAATCTCGATTCCAATTATTATTTTCGATCGAGTGCTCGTAATGTTATTTGGTGAATTACCACTAAATAGTGTGAGCACTGCGCTGAATATACTCTAGCATTTTCTTGATGATTTGATATTGGAATGCAAGACGCTGTGGTTGATTTCGGTCACCGCAGATTATTGAGCCCTTTATCAATGTCGTCTTGAATTTGTATAGGTGACGCAAAAGTGAGGCGCGATGCTCTACGTTGCGATATAATTCGTGATACGTAGAGTGTCCCTCATACTGTGACATCGAGGTAGAGGCTATTGTATACAACTTCGGTTGGAACACTGTGTGTCCCTCGCTCTGTCTAGCCTAGAGTAGTGTATGCGCCATGTGGTACTGCTGTGCTATTTTTAATCGACGTTACGATGTCTCGGATGATGTCTTTCGTTGATTAACTATACCGGAACCACGACCGAATTTTGCTCAGCGTTGCTGATGCCATTACGATGGTGGAAGTGATACGTTGCAGCAGTGATGGACCCTCACTGTGGATTTCACCCATAGTGTTTAAGCGTAGATCGCTTAAGAGTGATGTGCATTGATTACATTTGCCTCGCCTTTGTAGAGACGTTATTTCGTTTGAGATTAGTTAACACCTTCCTGATGGCATCGGTATTATTGCACTCACCACTTAGGCACTGAGTTCTATACCTTGACGAGAGTCACAATTACATTAGAGAAATGTACTTGACTATGCACTGAACTAATCTGATCCGAATTTAAATTACTATTAAAACGCAAACCTAGAAATATAAGTTTAGATATTAAGGTATAGGAGGTATCAACAAAATATTAAAGAAAATGTACTTTGCTACATGTTTCAAATAAACTAAAGATATAAAGGAGAATGTTCATGAATGTATGGACCGCCGTCCAGTGTTGCATCTAATCCAAACTTGTTTTAGACAATTCGTAATTAACTCAAGACTGCCCCATATTAATATTTTTACTATCAGAACCCGGGTTTGGAAGATATTTTGAAAAATGCAATATAACCTCAAACTGGCAATAGGTACCTACTTATCGTAATTAATTAAACTATTAAAGTTATCTATTGTTAGTTTAAGTTATAAACTGACCAATTATCATTTTGCATATATTAAGTAGCCATTTACAGTTAAAAAGATATTTCAACTACGACTGTGAAAGACATCCTTATACAAATAATTACATAGTTCGGTATAAAATACAATTCATTTCAAGAAATTATTTTAATTCAGCTATAAACACTTCCTTCAGTTATTAATTAAATAACAAAATATAAATAATATAAATATAATAAAACTCGATCAACACAACAAAACAAACAATAACAATGGCGGCGTCGGTACAACGAAACAAACGCTCATAACGCTATTCTTTTGCTGTCGCACAAGTTACGCGGGAGACAGCAGTGTTGCCAGGCTTAATATTTATAAAAATCTACAGTTTAATAATTCCAAATTGTAATTAATTGGTCAATAAATCAATATAAGGTGTTCATGATTTGAGAAGAGTCAGTACTGTCTTAACAAAAAAAAACACCAGTAAAACACATCAAGTTAAACTACTGTAAAAAAAGAAATTAATTAATGACAGTAAAAAACCTTTATCGATTATGTAGTTTTATTTTTTTTGTTGCAACACTGAAATATACTTTCTATTCTAGTTTCCGGAATGGAATTGAAACAATATTAATTTCTTTTTAATTTTAAATGAAATCCCCTGTTCGAAACATACATTTTTATAATTTTATACATCCCAAAAATCGAGAAATGAATTATAGTATAATTTTCATTTAGGCGCATGAGAAAAACGAGGACCAAGAATGAACATTCCCCTTTTAGGTAATAAGGTAAAGGAGGTATCAACAAAATATTAAAGAAAATGTACTTTGCTACATGGTTCAAAATAAACTAGAGGTATAAATTTTAGATAATTAAGGTATAGAAGGTATCGATGAAACAAACCATAAATATATAATAAGTAACACTACACATTTATAGGACACGGTTGTAGTTATAATACAAAAGAACATATACTTATATGTGTGTCTAGGGAACATATTCATTTAGTTGTAATTGTAATATCACGGTTAAACGTAGAATATGAATATATTCACGCCGTTTGTATTTAAGTTTTAAATTCGAGTTTATCACAATATTATAGGAGGTTATTAATAAGGTTCAGTAAGGAAAAGTCATTCAATTATATTCGAATCGGCTGGAGAACATATGATAAATGGTTTTTTAATCATTATGGATCTACAGTTACGAATTTAACATAACAGCCTTGTTTGTCATGACGAGTGTTGAAAAGAACTTTAACTTCACAACTATATTAAATGTCAATATGAGGCACGAGTAGGAGCACAATAAGTGATCGATCTCATTATGAGGAAGGTTCATAAAATGTAGGACGGAAACTACTGTAAGCGGCGGGCGCGGGGCCGTTTACCTCCTCTCCTCCTTTTAATTTTTTTAAGTACTTTTAATTTTTTTATTTTCCTATTTTAATTAAGTAAGGATGGAGTGGAGCTACTTCTATTAGCAACTATATTAACGAGGTGTTAATAGAAGATGAGATCGGGTCTTGATCTTTTATTTTTATCAACCTATAAACATACTCATTACGAAGTTTTATTTAATTTCTTATAATCATTTGAACTTGTGATCACTGATACTCTAAAAGACTTGGTTAATACAAAAACAACGTAAAACGGGTCCTAACTAACTAGACGATATAACGAGCCATACTACAAATATATATTTTTTTAATTTTTATGATCTCTCTCTAAGGAGTGAGTAAGGGTCAGTTACAATCCAGATCGGAAACAAATATTTGCAAAAATACAAATATATGCCCTGAGTGGGAATTGAACCCGCAACCGCCAGCGTTGAGACGAATACTCGCACCAATACACCAGAACCGATGATGAAACAGATCGGACCCGTGACTGCTAGCGCATAAGCCAGTTGCTTTGACCACTGCACCAATGCAACGTCAATTGTTGGATACCAATTACTACCAGTGAGAATTTAACCAAGCTGTTAAGTAAATCCTCCAAGTCCAAGTACTCAATACCCAGGTGATACTTAGAGAAAGACGGAAGATCCCCATACTAACAAAGGTCTTACCTTGATTAATATGCATTAGGTTGCTTTCGGTCAATACTCTATTCGAAAACTGAATAGTGTTTCGTAAGATTGTCTATGTTGTCTTCTATTAAAAAAAAAAAAAAAAAAAAAAAAAAAAAACTAAAACAAAAAAGAAAACGAAATGAGTACAAGATTTGGATCTCGCATTACACGAACGCTCACAACACGTGTCTCTATAAGAATTTTACAAGACGCGACAAATTCAACGACAAGGTGAACCCTTCTGTACGGAATTAAAATTCATCTGACGTTCACGAACAAAACTGTCACAGCAGGCTTCGTCTCGACAATGAAAAGAAACATCACTGCTTCCCTTATTTTTCACCTCGTGTTTGCAATAGTTACGGTGACTGTCATTTTGTTGTATATCAGGACATATAGATATAATGAATTATTACTGATTTTAACTCACATATTATACTTCGAATTGTATAAATTTTGTTGTAATCTATTCGACTGACCCGTTGGCGCAGTTTGCAGTGACTCTGTTTTCTGCTCCAAAGGTTGTGGGTTCGATTCCCGCCCCGAGTCTGGGTGTAATATATGTTTATTTATATGTATATTTATTTTTAAAAAAAAGTATCTCAGTCGGCTGTTACCTAAAACACAGGCATAAGGTTGCCTACCTTAGGAACAGACGACCTTGTGTGTGTGTTAAATATATTTATTTATTTATATTTATTTATTTATATAAATAGATTTGTTTTGACATTAGTTAAAATAGTTAAATATAATAGAACTAAAAAACTTAAACCTTAAACCTTTAAAAGGAATACTATAAAATCTGGACTAAACTGAAACAGTCCGGTAACATCATGGTTGGAACTTAATCTTCACACTATTCCACTACAAGCTACCAAGAATAACTTTTGTTATTAGGTGTTTATGATAACAAACAGCGACAGAGACGGCTGTACATGCTCACCTAATCACGGCGGCGAAACATAAAGAAAACACCCTCAGACTGTCAAAAAATATTTTTATTAATAGAAACATCTTTTCGTTGCGAGACCTGGATCCCTACCGAGTAGCTAAGGAACTGTAGCACCAATAGACTAATTGATTGCTACAGTTGTATAGCCAATAACAACAGTTTTCATTAATTCAAAGATGTAATCAGCATCCGATTTTCTGCTCATTCGATCAAAATTGATTATCTATCAAATTGTGGTCAACTGACGACTACATCGAGGTTAGATAAGTTAATAATAATATCAGTTATATATGAATAACTAGATGACGCTAGCGTATAATAATAATTATAGACTTTTTACGTTGGAAAATATTAAAAAAAAAAAACTTTTAAACTATAAAAATGAAATTTTAAGGTAGGCTTTGTACTTGTGAGCTTATTCATGACATACGAGGTTAATTTTTTGACGTGATAACGTGATACGATAACGATGAAAATTGTGATATAGATAGCTTAAAATCTCAATTAATACATTGGCTAGTACTTACATATATTCCGAAATTTCCACGGGATTCAAAATTACGCGAGAATAGCGGCACGGCACGTCTTGTTTTAGGTAAATTGTAAGTAGGTGTCTTAAACTGTTATCTTGTAGGTCATTTTACGAAACATACCTAATACACCGTCTATATTTTGATACTAGTATTAATCATTTTATAAAGAAGTATATTCAAATATTATAAATTTCAGCATTTTATCTGTTTACACAAAGACGGCAACTTCTAATTGAGTTTCTTATACTGTTCTAATAAGCGTCACCCAATCTGACAAGTATTTAATCTTTCACGAAAAATCAAGAGACATTTATTAAGTATAATAAAAAAAATTATTTTCACATATTCAAAAGTTATGTCACCCTAAAACATCATACGTTCCGATAGTTTTCTTTTCACGTCGCTGTGAAAGCTCTTGGAGTTTCGCCAACGTCTGTTTCAATTAATAGCAAACTTTGACAAGCATTGAACTTGGGAGGTGATCTTTTGTGATATTGGTTACGGATAAGGTTTGAGGATATGTGACCTAGATTACAGACAAGCGTTATAAATGCTGAGTTAAAATATACTTAGGATTACTAGATACAGTTCTAGGTCAGTTTCTACTAATCAACATGAGCTAACAGTTCAGAAAATAATGTGATGAGAACATTTTACTGTAATGAATTATGAATATGATCAATGAATGAAAGAATTTTTATACCTTTCGTATGCAAAAACAAAACAATATAAAATTTAAAAACATAAGTAATTAAAAATACTTGTATAGATTTGTCATATATTATCTACACTGCTTCCTTCTTAATAAAAATTTCCTTAATCAAAACGCAGTGCTAGAAGAAAGAACAAAGTGAAAAAATATTACTAGAAAACGTCTTCTAGGACCATGTGCATCACTAGCTATGACTCGTAACTTTACTCATGCAAAAGCATGACATTTATATATTTCAAATAAAATAAATTATAAGAATATTTCTGACTTTATTTTAATCAATAAGAAGTGTACTATATTCTATTTTATATATTTATCGGAGACGCTCAATACGCTGTCATGTAGTCGTGAGGCGGAACCAGAGAGGGCGCTTTTCCTCTATGTCCAAGGACACGACAGATAGTAAGAATCTCAAAGGAGTCATTCATAATATTATATTTAAAACGGGTACATACCACGATATAACCCAGTGATTTTTCGTCAATATTTCGACCCAGTTGCATGGTTCGTGGTCATTGCCATGGGTAGTCCTGTCGCACCAGTGGTTGCCAACCTATGGATGGAACATTTTGAAACTCTAGCAATTTCAATGGCACCTGTGGGAATCAAGGTCAAGGTTTGGAAACGATACGTGGACGACGTTTTTGCGATAGTGGGGGGCGGCGAAGAACAAGTTCTGCAATTCCTAAACTACTTGAATAGCATGCACCGAAAAATGTCTTTTACGTACGAAATGGAGAAAGATGGATCCCTGCCATTCTTGGATGTCCTTATTAATGTGCGCTCGGATGGTAGTTTCGGTCACTCAGTATACCGGAAGCAGACACACACGGATAGATATCTACACGGCTCATCGCATCACCATCCACGTCACCTGGCGTCGGTAGCTACCACTCTCATCAACCGCGCTCATGACATGTGTGATGACCTTCACATACAAGGCGAGTTGGAACATGTACGCGAGGTGTTAAAATGGAATGGTCACAAACCTGTTAAGAACAAAACTTGCAAGCAGAGGACTCGTCCTTCGGAAGCACAAAGACAGATGGCCTACCTACCGTTTGTTAAGGGGGTGACTGACAGAATAGGCACATTGTTGAAGAAACAATACAATATCAAGACCGTATTCACTCCTTTACAAAAGATTGCCCAGATGATGCGTTCTCCGAAGGATCGCCTGCCATTCCAGTGTCCAGGAGTGTATAAAATCGACTGCAGCTGTGGCAGCTCATATATAGGTCAAACCAAGAGACCCATATCTACCCGTGTGTCTGAACACAAAAAAGCGGTAAAAAACAACGACCCACAGAAGTCTGCGATCGCGGAGCATATTCTACAGCCGGGAACAACACTGGATTGAACTCCACAACCCCCGAGTTCTTTCCACAGACCGCCACTACATACCTAGACTAGTGCGCGAAGCGATTGAAATTCGCAAACACCGGAATTTCAATCGTGAGGATGGCTTTAAGCTAGCCAGTACGTGGAATCCAGTGGTAGAATTATGCAAACCAGAACAGCGCCGCATGAAAACAAAAGAGAAAAGTGACGTTTGTGAGTGTATTTTGCCGAAATTTTCGCGAAGTTCCTGTGAAGAGAACGAGACAGAGGGTAGTTCGCTACTACCCATGACAGTTCCAGCTATACACCTCGCGACACCGCAGTCCTGTTGTGACCACGATCCATGCAACTGGGTCGAAATATTGACGAAAAATCACTGGGTTATATCGTGGTATGTACCCGTTTTAAACATAATAATATGTCTTCAAACCACGAAATAAGTCTTAAATCATGAGTCATTCATAAATAATAGATATATAGAGCAAGAAGTAATTAAAAAAAAAAAGATCAAACACGAGTTTACTTTTTTCTTATTAAATTCTCAATAATAAGCTTTTAAGCTTTTAAACTAGTAAAACGCTCACACTTAACTACGTGATGTTCAAATTTTTTATCATAGATGACTTTGAAGAATACACCCACGGTATCATAATACAGTGTGTGGGTTATTTCTACCAGACTTCTGTCTTGGTACGGGGTTCAAGGCTTTTGCCTATCTACATGGGCAGTTCCTCTCCGGTAGCGATTGCTACTAGGTAAATTATTTTCCATCCAATTGTCGTGTTGGCGTAGTGGTCACAGCAACTGGCTGATGCCTGGCGGTCACGGGTCGATCCCCGCACATGACAAATATTTGTGTAGACCATACAGATGTTTGTCGTGGTCTGGGCGTTTGTGCTTGTGTATTGTGTGTGTTTCGGGACCCCCGACACAGGATTGACATCCTATTGGGAGCCGTTGAGTGTGAGACGTTTATTTATTTTTATTTATTTAATGTCGCACCTGCTAAGGCTCAATGGAGTTTACATATTTTTTGTACAATATTTCGTCACAAAATCCTTCTGTAACATTTTTAATTGAGATTAAATTACGTAAAGTTGATAAAATAGATAATATTTTAAACACAAACAGTTTCGTAACATTTTAATTACTTTGAATATAAGAATATTTGATAGTAGTATTTTTATAATTCAGACAGCATTTCATTGTTAACTGAGTGCTGTCTAAGCTGCAACAATTGTTTAAGTAGGGCATTATTCTCAATAGGGGTGAAACAATGAACTAAGGAGTAATGTTACCCGTTGCTAGCAACGCCTGAATTAAGATCAATGTAATTAAACAGACTCGAACTCTAGGTCACGTAAATATTTGAATGGTTGAATCTGTATCGTCTGTGGAACAATTTTATATTGTTTGTATAGCACTAGAAGTTTGTTGCAGTTTCTCGCAATAACTTTTATGTCTAATAGTCAGTTACCGATTAGGTAAAATAATTTTAATTACTTTAGAATTTACATAGTACAAAAAGTAACTAATGTACTGTTAATTTATCTTTCTCTCCTCCCTTCCTTCATTCTACAGGTTACTTTTTATAATTATAGTATATTTTATCTAATTGTAAGTGCACTTTTTAATGCACTTTTAATCGTCTTCTAGTTATTTCAATTTTTAGTTGTTAAACTAACACCGACTAGGAATGCAATATCTGTTGAGAAAGTAGATTTTAAATTTTATCAATATATACAATTTATAAAATTATAAATTGTGTTTGATCTTATGCATGCACTAGCGGACAGCGCTAGTAAACCCACAAATCATTATTATTTACGTAAATCTATCTATTATCTTGTAGAGAATATTATAAGCATTAGCTGACCAAACTAATATGTTAGTTGAGCCGTACCAAAGTTTATTTGACAATTTTTCTAGAAGCATATACAGCGGGACTGAGTGTTTAGGCCGGATAAAAAAGACCTTGAATAAAAAAAATTGCACACACGGGATCAATAGGAACTTTACAGGGTTTTATTAAAATGGTATCCCTTATGTGCCTGTAAATTTATAGGATATTGTAAGCTTATAAGCAAGGGTACTCCTATTTTTTTTGTGCTAATTTGCTAGCTAGTTCTAATAAGTGATAATAAATGGGAAGTACACTAAGGCTGTTGGTATATACATATATAATGCTTGTATGTATATTGTAGTATTTTTCAAATAGGTAACAAGGACACTTTATTATTATATTTGTATACTTCCTTACCGTTTTTACTATGCTTTGTCCTATATCCAAACTTTGTCTGGAGAGATTTATTTGCACTATTTTATGTTTTTGTTTATTTGTAGTGTACAATAAAATATATATTTAAGTTTGAAATCTAAAGCGAAAAGAGATTTAAAATCTAATTCATAAGAAAATTGGAAAAAATAGTAACTATATATATTCCCTGACACCTTCGAGGACTTTGCCTCGTCACTATGGCGATGGCGTGGTGATATACCGTGACATGACAGGGCGTCGTGTCACATGAAATCACAATACTACTACTACTAGTCTCTTGTTAAAGTAAACAATAACCGCACCAATCGCAACATTTACAATATTCGAGAATAATCCACAAACTCAAAAACGACACGTCACCGTCATTCGCTAAATCATGTCACAACATGTTACTACATGTCACAGCAAATATAGGATGCCGCACCACGCTAAAAGCATACCTGCATTAATTAGTAATAAAATAATGTCATATTATGAGTCAATTTCTACATCCTCCTCGATAATTACACTTACTGCCAGTGATGACTTACCTGAAACAAAAAAAAAAAAGAAACGATATATTATTTTTATAGTGAATTAGTGAAAAATGTTTAATTACAATATTGATTTATATACAGATGTTAGATGATAAATCGTAACTTCATACATTTATTTTAAGTTACGTTTAATTCTTATTTTCCATTTTTTTTTTTACTTTTTGATACATAATAAAACCATTGATAATAAGAATTTAAAGTATGATTTTCGACTGTTCGAAATTAACACAAAGCCTTTACTTGTGTATTTTTATTCATTCATGTTCTGAAATATGTACACAAGATGAACAATATAACTACATATATCTGTATTCTAGTTTATCCAATCTATAAGTATCTTTTTTATGGAATAAGGAACATTAAAATGAAGTGTTCGTTTCAAAATATTTTGCATCATAATTTATGCGTACCTTTATGTACACAGATATTATTAATGTGTTCCTATCTATTTTTATTTTTTATTTCTAAAATGCTATTCCTGTTGTTAATGAACTGAAATGAATTAGCCTGTTAACGTCTCATTACTGAGGCGAGGCTACTTCTCCATGTAAGAGAAGGGTTGGAAGTTGATCCAAAGCGCTTTTCCATTGCAGGTTGGCTGTCAGTTAAGCTACTAAGATTAAGACTAACACACTATTTATTTATGTATTTATTCTTTATTGCACACCACAAAGCATAGTTACAAATTTGTGACGTCAAGAATGTATAATACAAGCCATTTTAGCCATTTCTTCCAGACAACCCACATGAATATATGGTTGTGCAGTTATATTATAAACTTACATACTAATGTCTACATACAGTACTTATACAAGATACATAATATGTAGATGTAAATATAAAAAATATCTCTATTGAAAACTAATAAATATTAAATTAAATTAAATTAATAAAAATATAAAAACATCTGTAGCGACATCTATCTCGCCATATATACGAACTAGAAGAAACTGACGTATCCTACATCGCGCTCTCGAAGTTTTCAAAGCGATTGAGTATATATACAAGAACCCGACGACAAACGTTAAGTAGCGCAGTAGCCCACCAGACGCAACTCCCGTCTCGTCAAAGGATCCTTCCTTTTCAATGGTGGATGAGGAACTTTACACTCTGTTCCTTTCACCCCCTAAGCATCTAATTAAAAACAATTAAAAAAATCGTAATTACAAATCGTCTCCAGTTTAAAATAGAGTGATCTTTAACATACTTCTTAAATGATAAAAGTGTAGTAGTAGTTACAATATAATCGGAAATCTGATAAGTAGTTAATTAACTGTATTCGAATAGAAAGTAATTTTAATACTACGGACAATAAAACAATGCAGTTTTATGATAGCTCAATTTTAAGCTATTTGACTTCAATAGAAATAAATGTAATTTGTTACTCAAAAACTTCTTCTATATGGAAAAGAGGCATTCGCTCAGCAGTAGGTTGTTTACAGGCTGATACAGTACAGTACTCGTATTTTCATTTATTTGTCACTAGGGACAAATTATACGAAAAGTTTTTTTTTTTTTTTATGTTGATGAAATATTTTGTATTTTTTTTTCTTTTCTATTTTTAATTTGTTAACCCTTCAGCAAGTAATATGACCTTCCGTGTTAAATAACAACTTAATTTAAAACATCTGTACTTTAAAATTAGCAGCTAATTTCACTACCCATGTAAAGTATTTTTTTTTTACACCAATAACCATATGAGAACTACACAAGACGTTTGATATGGTAGTATTGATTAACTATAATCATAATTTTGGAATATAAATATTTTTAAATTTGGAAACATATAAGTGAATCTAATAGTATTTTTAATTACTTTTAAGAAAGACTCATAAACGGTTCACTGACAAAAGGATTCCTCAATACACAGCCATTGGTATTGTAAGAGACATTCTTTACATCGCTGAGACGCTGATAACCGTGTAAATTAAATTGCTTTGTTCCATGTACTTGATATTATATTCCCATATGTACATCTTATAGGATAAAATTTTAAAATATGCAACAGGCATTAATTAGTTTTAGGTAGAATAGTTTAAAAATGGAACAAATACGTATTTTGGTTATGCATTAATTAAAATATAGGTGGACGAAAAACCTTAAACCTAGCTATGGCAATATGGCTATTTTAAGACAAACGAGGTTTGAAATAAATCAGCCTGTTAACGTCCCACTGCAGGGAATGATAATAATTGGTTCTTTCCAAGGCACGGTGGGGAACCCACAAGGACATACATCCAGCCCAGTAACAAATATTTGTACATACATATACAAGTATCTGATGTTCGTCAAAGTTTAAATAAATCTTTGTATAATGAGTTTTTTCAGACGCCAGAATATAATCAGAATTTCGTCAAAATGGAGACCTTTGATCGTATGGCGATTAAATGAAAAAAGTAAACTGATTTAGTTAATTATTTTTGAATGAAGTTAAAACAAACAAAAAAACAACTTACAAAACAGTTTGTCTAGCATACCTGTCACCATAACACCGTATGATTTAGTAATGTAATTACGATACTTTTGTGTTGTTAATCTTTTTGATAAATATTAAACAATGAATTTTATATTCGTAAATTATCATCATTCAAACCAATCGAATAGATGCATATTTATTTATTTGGGAAACAAACAATTATTACAACACTCGTTATATATATATAAAGCATAAATGAATCATTATTTCTATTCTAATAATACATACTAAGCTATTTTTATATTTTGCTAAACAATTCAATAGATATCTCCAAAAGAGAACCATAATATATTTACGTGTATGAACTGAATCAGCCTGTAAACAACCCACTGCTGGGAAAAGGCCTCTTCTCCATATAGAATAAGGGTTGGAGCTTATTTCGCCACGCTGCTACACTGCGATTTGGCAGATAAATTCCCTACCATGTGGAATGGTCGCATGTCCAGGATAACAACCGGGACCGACGGTTTTACGTGCTCTCTGAGGCACGGTGAGGAGACTCATAAGGACTTTTATTTACTATAATTTTTGAATCTGTTGTGATTTACTAACTCAACGGGACCTTCTATATAACAAGCTAACATTCTGATCCAGTTAAAAGTCAATTATTAATTCTGTCTAGATTTTAGTTTGTAATTTCAGGTAGATTTTGCGGTATTATAAATAGATTTGATGGATATGAAAAATGGACGACTTATAAACTTATTCTTAACATTGTCAGTAATTTTTCTACATTAATGTATTGTGTTCTATAATTAATGTAATTTCCACTAAATTTTATAATGTATTCTGAAAGCGTTGTTAATTGTAATCAAATAAATAAATAGAAATAAATTTATTATGCCTTTGCACACTATTTTGTATATTTCTCTTTGTTGCTTTTTTATGTATTACCTAAGTGTGCAATAAAGTATATAAATAAAAAAATATATTATATTAATTAAAACTTTAGACGGAAAGTTGTATTTTTTTTTAAATTTTTGTAAGGATAAAATTCCCGAAATAAGTTAAAAGAGCATATTTTTCGCAATATTACCATTAGTAATATTTGATACTGTTAATATCTCTTGTTAAAATCTATGAAAATTATCAGTGATGTACAAGATACCCTATTCGCTGTGAGTGAAGCCATGGTAGGGGAAATTAAATCGACTGAAGCGTTCGCAGTGGTCACTTTCGGTACTACGGGGGGCTATTATTCCTAAAATTGTAAGCAAGTACACGTGAGAGTATTTATTTTGTTTTAATTTAAATAAATTAAAGAAAAATTAGACACCAAAGTTGTTGTGTTGTAAATTGTAAGAATACCAGCAGAAAAAGTGAGTGCAAGTTTTATAAATTTCCGACTGCTCAATGGAAAAGAAATCAACGGAATCAGTGGATAACTGCAGTTAAAAGGCTGAAGTAAGTACTACCATAACCTTAACTTTATCAATAACAATAATTCGGAAAATTTAAATGAAAATTAAGTTAGCCGACATCCAAAAATTTTAATAATTATTTTTATCGAAAAAATCATTACGAAAAAATTAAAAAAAAAATTAATTTGTAAAAAACTTGATAAATTCAAAGTGAAATTTAAAAAAAAAATTTTTAGTTCTAATTTAATAAAACAAAAAAAAAAATAAAAAAATTAACGTCAGCTAACTTTAGTATTATAGAATTGAAAACTTTTTCAAAATTTTTAAGTTTAGTAAAAGTTAATAATTTTGTTATGATTCTGTGATGAAAAAAAATCTAATTTATAATAAATGCTTAAATTTAAATTAACAAAAAAAAAAATTAACATACAGTTCTAACATTTTGTAAACACGTCATTTTTTAGCGCTGATGGATCACAGTGGGTTCCCAAGCCATGGGATTGTATTTGTAGTGATCATTTTATTGGAGGTAAGAAATCAGAAGAGGAGCTAAGTCCTAGCTACATTCCAACTATATTTCCTTCAATTTACAAGTGTTCAAAAGTGAATGAATCCTCTGCGTTAAAAAAAAAATTACATTAATTAAATAAATATTAATATATTCCATTGATAAAACTATTTAATTATTTTTTCTTCAGTTTAATTTTTTTCTTAGTATCACTTTTTGACTTTGATATAAATATCAAATAACTTAACCTGAATGTTTACTGCATTCTTTATTATTTTTTATCATTATACTTACTTGTTGTTGATTCGTTTAATTAAAAAACAAAACGGCAATCACTACAAAAATCTCACATATTTTTTATAACTTTTTCTTTTTACTATTATTTATAATATTTATTTATTTTTATTTTCCTTGCTATTGCCATACGTATAAAAACATTTTATGACAGCCTCCTGTAGTTCATATTTTGTCTGGCGCTGCAGTCGCACTCATAGCGAATACAAAGTATCTGGAATACAAAATACAAGATACTTTAAAATCAAGTATTTCAGATACCAGATAGAAATACCTACCAGATATACTAGATACAAAATACGTATCTTCCAAATACTTTTTAAAGATAAAATTCTTTTGTAAGAAAATAACATTTTATTGAATGTAAGTTTATTTTTTTACGTGAATTATTTACAAATACCTACATCGCGTTGATCGCGTAAAAGTGACAAGATAAAATATTATATTTTTAAGGTTTTAATTGAAACTTAAGTTCTTCAAATATTTTATCACTCATTTTTCTTCGATAAGGCCTGATAATCATACCCCCAAAAGAGAAGAGTCGCTCCACAGGAGCAGAACCTGGCAAACAGGTGTTATATTTGAAAAATATTTTTCTTATTGTAGAGTAAGCATTTAAGCTTTTTAAATTGGTATCTCTATTGCTAAGGTAATGCAGTGTTTCTAAGTCAGCGGTGTTGCCAGTAGACCCTGTATTTTCGCCACTTGCAATAGAGGAATCAGAATCCTCTAAAAACATTTAAAATTAATGTTACCATAGAAACTTAACCCAGTCATTTTAGGTTTTGCCTGCGGAAAAATTCCTAGTGAGCTGATTTTTTGTATACATCTTTATTACGGCATTGTAATGAAGATATGAAAAATTGACATTGATATCGTGTCGGCTCAAAAATTTACAAAGGTCAAAAGGTCACGAAAATAAATTTTTTGCAAATATCTGGCGATCTATTGTTCGGAGATCAATCGAGGTCATTATAAAAGTTGTTCGTCATAAAATTATCTACAAAAAATGCTTTATGCATTTTTCTGTAAAATTAACCGTTTTTGGAGTAGAGCGCTGAGGAAGCGACTAGAATGTACTCACAAAAAATGCGAAAGCCGTTATAAAAGTGTATACAAAAATTCAGCTCGCTAGGAATTTATCCGCAGATTGGGGCTTAAAATCCCTAAAATAACTGGATTATGTCATATTTTGTGAATGAAAATTGTGAAAAAAATGAATGAATAACTATTACTAAAAGTATTTTACCAAACATAGTAGGTATTTACAAAATACTAAGATACCAAACAAAAGGAATTTAGATACAAGATACATTTTAAAAAAGTATTTTAGATACAAGATGAAAATACGTATTTTGTGTCTTGTATCTGTATTTCAGATACTTGTATCTTAAATAAGTCACATCTGTGAAAATTATCAACCTACTAATCTTAGTTAATTGCAGTGAAAAACAAGAACTCCGTATCACAAAGTATCTCTAAAATTCCCAACATTTTAAAATAACAGAGCTTAAGTTAGCCCTCGGGTAAATGACAGGCTCTCGTTATACTGCACTTTAAGTAAGTGTTACTTTAACTAATGGTTAAGTGAGGACTTATGTAAAGTAAGGTTTGCATAATTTAAGTTAAAAAATACTTTCCACTTAAATATTAATTTATAATACTTTATATAGTTATGAATATGCTTTAAATAATAATGAGCGCAGTGTCGGACGGCCGTCCGCGAGATGGACTGACTTAAAGAGAGTCGCTGGAAGCCGTTGGATGGAGGCTGCTTCGGACCGGTTGTTCGGAGGTCGATGGGGGAGGCTTATGTTTAGCAGTTGTCATCCAATAGCTGATATGATGATGATTATGATGAATGAGCTAAATTTAAATGAATATACGCACATGTAACAGAATTACTTCCGAATAAATAATTAAGGTATGTATATACATATCACACATCGTTTCCACTTACACGCCTTCATACGAACTATTGAAAATTCCATCAATATCATATATTATTTAATTTTCATACTTCCATATGTAATAAAAATACTATATATTATAATATTATAAAGTTGAAGAGTTTGTTTGTTTGTTTGAACGCGCTTATCTCAGAAACTTCTAGATCGAATTGAAAAAAATATTTTTGTGTTGGATAGCCCATTTACCGAGGAAGGTTATAGGCTATATAACATCACGCTACGATCAATAGGGGTTGAGCAATAATAAGAAATGTTACAAAAACGGGAAAATATAATATTTTTTGAGAGCTTCCGTTGCGTAGTTTATTATTTCTCTTCTCGAGACATTTTTAACTATATTTCCACTTATAAAGTAAATATAACATCACTCTTTTACTAAGAATTTTCGAAAAAACAAAAACTCAATAATACGTTGAACGGCCCAGGAATCAAACCTGAGACCACTCGACCAACGAGGAGGGTACCTCCTCAGAGTAATTGTTGAAAAATATTTAAGTACGTTTTTCCCCCAAATTAACGCGGGTGAAACCGCGGGGCACAGCTAGTAGAAATAAATTATATAGTTTATTTCAATCATATTAAATCATTTTATATTAAATCATTTTGTATTAATAATAACTTGTTTAATAAAAATGAATTATTTAATTAATCCTGTCACTAAAGTTAATAAGTAACAAGCAAATCATAAACTAATTTACTAATAGAATATCTTTTACTAAAATTGAAATACTAAAATAGAGAGAATAGTACTTTGCTTAATATTATTTTCTGATTTACCTTTGAAGCCTACGAACTAGATAAATTAAATTACATTTCAATATTACAAAGACAAAAATAGAATTTTATGTAAGATTTTCTATAGATGTCTACGAAACATAAATGTTTAGTGAACCAGTGAGTCGGAAATTATTTGTTTCTGTTAAAAGAATTTTATGATGTTTTGTCTTTTTCTTTTACCTTAAAAAAGTCAAAGTTTAATGACAATGTTTAATGACATTTAAAAAACTTACTAAGAAAATGTATTAATCATATTAAATTATATTGAGCAATTTTATTTTATTTTATTTATTACTTGTTATGAAGTTATGTTATTACGTCATTCGTTTTAATTTATTAAATTTTTCCTTTTGCAGTCGAAAAAAAAAAAGAACTGGAGAGCTGGTGCATTTTTTCCCCAGTGAATCGGAATTGAGATTCAACGGGAGAACGCTGCTAGCATTTTTGGAACTACGAAAACATGATTTATACCAAAACTCTCCGTAAATAATTAGTTTTTAAATTTTATATTGTAAATACGTAGAAATAATATTGTAAAATTTCGAAATAACTCGCTGTGATATATTTATTAAGTTGCTTATATATATTTTTTATGTATGTATTTATTTATGTAATTATGCTTGTGTGTATATATATGTATGTGACATTGTATATAGCATTGTTTTGTATTTTTTTTCTGTTACTATTTTATACTTAATTCAATAGTTTTTATGGTAGTCTTCTGCCCAAAGGTTGCTTGGAAGAGATGGAGTTTTACCGATAAGCTGCCTGTAGCAACTGATTCAAGCTGATTTTTTAAAATTCCATTTATTGTTACTATTATGTAATGGTATGGAAAAAGAGTGAATAAAGTTACAAAATCTAATTTAACGTAGAAATTATTCACAATCTAGTAAAATAAATAATTATGTATAATAAGTCGATTAAAGTAACTTTATAGAGCATTACACGTAATTGACATAATTATTTAGACTTACAAAGTAATGAGGTCAGACCAGCAGATATATATATATATATATATATATATATATATATATATATATATATATATATATATATATATCCTAGAGCTAAAACCACTTAAGACGAATTGCCTTTAGCTTTCACACTAAATGAAATAGCATGTCTGGACTTGGTTTAACTTTTATCAATTACTATCACAAAGTAACAGTCTGTAACATTATCGTAAATCTAGGTCAACCTTACTAAGATTTCAATTTGAGTACTGCACGTTTACTTGGCATGTGAAGTTTATTTGTAAGTAGCTACTGCCCGCGACGGCGACGTCGTCTGCGTGAACGCTATTATATTACACGATGTTATAGAATGCGGTTCAAGGTTCACTGCTCGTTCCCCGTAGGTGATAGCGTGATAATATGTAGCCTATATGTTGACCCGACTTCTTAATAATATTCGTGCCAAATTTGAAGTAAATCCATGCAGTACTTTTTGAGTTTATCCCGGACATACATACAGACAAACAGACAAAAATTGTAAAAACTATAGTTTTGGCTTCGGTATCGATTGTAGATCACACCCCAAGTATTCTTTTAAAAAAAATATTAAATGTACAGTTTTGACTTTCTTACTATTTTATTATATGTATAGATGTCAGTATTTAAGACTAAAATCTGTAAATAAGCAGCTGTTGGATGAAGTTTTGTATTTAGATAGACTTCGAATATATAAACTTAGTTCGTGATTGCTATCTCTTTTTTTACTATTACTTATTGCACTAAAAACAGTAAAAAAAAAGAGTTACAATATTTGTGTGCAAAGGCGGACTTATCTCTAAAAGAGATCTCTTCCAGCCAACCTGCGGTAGTGAGAAATAGTGTCATAAAGCCGGATAAAAAAACGTACTGTAGGAATATTATAAATAATACACAAATACTTAAAGATTATTATTTAATTAAATATTATAGTACCTGGATGACCGAGCTTTGCTCGGTTAAATTATATTTAGATATTATTATATACTGATGAAACATAAATAATATTTTCGATCTGACTGACATAATAGTAAAATAATAGGAAGTGGTTATTTAAATAAAAAAAGAAAAAGAGCTCTCAATAATAGTTTTTCTCACAAAAAAAGAAACTTGAAAAAAAAATGAAAAAAAAAATCAGTCTGTAGACCTGGATTCGAACCCGCGTATTCTGGTTTCAAATCCTCCCGATACCCATCCGAGCTATTATAAGTTTATAAATGACAGCGAAATTTACCTTCGTATTCTAAAGATATTTTTTAATTACGTAAAAAAAGGGATAAAACGACATTTTCTAAAAATAAATCCTAGCTAGATCGATTTATCTCCCCCGAAACCCCCTGCATACTAAATTTCATGAAAATCGTTGGAGCCGTTTCCGAGATTCAGATTATATATATATATACAAGAATTGCTCGTTTAAAGATATAAGATGTATAAAATTTCATACAATATATATTAGATATCTACTATTATAGATTATTATCTATATACATACATACTACTATTTATATAAATACATATATAAATATACATAATTATTATACCTATATATACATAGTAATTTTGAAAAACTATAACACCAGCTTAAGGTAAACTCTACGTTCGAAGATGTCTGTGCGTTCCAAGTTTCAAGTTATTTGGACGTAAACCGAGGGTTGTTATGTCTGTAATTTCTGAACTAACGAACCAAAAATATTGTGATATTATCGTACAATCTCTAAAATATATTTTTTTCAAAAAAAATCCTCGTTTAGGAAGTATAAAATTCTCCTAAGGGAACCGTGTCGAATTTTTGAGATAAAAAGTACCCGGTGTCGGACTCGTAGTATCGACTTAAACCATGCCTACTTTCATTTAAACCCATTCAGTAGTTTCGGCGTAATCCGAGGTCATTATACAGGTAGAAGACATACAGACAAACCCTTCTCCTACATGGAGAAGAGGCCTTTGCCCAACAGTGCCTTGTTTACAGGCTGATCAGTTTAGTTCAGTTCATACAGATAAAAAAGAAAAAAAAAAAAACGTACATTTTTGGCTTCAATATCGATTATAGAGGATCCTCTGCAAAAAGTTTTCTAAATATCTTGAATATACAGAATTGGACCCGTTACAGACTTATTATTTGAATAGATTATAGTTTTATATTATACGTGAGTTTTTTTTTTTAAATTATAAGTGAGTGTTATATGCTCGTCATTATTTTTAAATGACTCAACAAACTTAGTGACATGTGATATCGTTGTAACCTTCCTTAATCGTGTGTCAGTTTATCTATAATATAAAAATAAGTCGGGTTTTCCTTCCTGACGCTATAATTCCAGAACGCACGAACCGATTTCCACGGTTTTGCATTCGTTGGAAAGGTCTCAGACTCCGTGATGTTTAAAGCAAACAAAATTCAAGAAACATTTTAACAGAAAAGCAGGAAAACAGGGAAAATTATTTTTCACATACAGCGCCATCCACATACAACATAGCATGTACTACTTCATCTTTTAATCCCCAAACGAAATGTTACAATAAACGAAGCCATCTGGTGGCGAAACGGAGTTCGCTGGTTTTGCTAGTATTTTATAATTATTACATATTATTACTTCAGCCTACCGTTGGATGTTCACTGCTGAACATAGGCCTTCACCATGATCCATCGAGCAAATAAAATATTATTAATAATTAATTCAACATATATTGTTAAATTTTTACTAACTTTTTCTTTATCCAAAAAAAAGTACAATTAGAATTACTTATTTTTTTTTAAATTAATTTATTTGCAATTTTAGGAACATTGAAATACAATTTACTTAATGGGTTCAATTATTTGCAGATGTATATATAAATTAATTAAAGTTGCCCTACCATTGGTTTAATTGTCTATTTCATTTATTTAAAACGTTTTATTGTTATAGCAATTGCTAGCAATAAAGATCCCATATCTTCCAATGGATATTGCAACTTCAATTACCTTGTAATAGCGATAGATATTTACCATAAAATTAATTAAATAATTGAGAAGTTAGTAGGAAAAAAGGTAAATTATTGTAGAAAAGGTATTGAGTATATACATTGTATCAAAATCAAAATCAAAATCAAAAACAACTTTATTCAAATAGGCCCTACGAGCACTTTCAAATCGTCATTTTACAAAATTAATATTGTAGTGATTATTATTATTTTTTGTAAAAGTAAAGCTACCACCGATTCGGAATGTAGATTCTGCAGAGAAGAATCGGCAAGAAACTCCGCAGTTACTCTTTCGAAAATAATATATAAACTGTGTTTTAGTACAAAATTAGTAATATCTTGCATGAAATACAGCGCCACTAAGTCCACACGTCTTTATCAGCTAAATAATCCTGGACCGAATAATAAGCTTTATCTATTAACTTTTTGTTAATAAATTCTTCAAATTTATTATGAGACAATTCCAGAATTGTTTGTGGGATTTTATTATACATGCGAATACCATAACCCAGAAAGGAGACGTTTACTTTGCGCAGTCGGAGTTACAATTTTGTTATTCCTTCTAGTGTTTACAGCGCGATTAATACTATTTATTTCAAAACAACGAATATTCTGGTGAATATATATAATATTGTTATAAATATACTGCGACGCAACCGTTAATATGTCTACCTTTGGAAAAACATCCCCTAGGGAGACTCGAGCTCCAAGATCGTAAATGCCGCGAATATCCCTTTTTTGTAAAATAAATACAGTCTCAATATCTGTAGCATTACCCCACAGTAACAGTAACAGACCGTAAGACATTAGGTATAAAATACTTCTCAGGAATTTGGCGTACATCTTCAGTACTCATATCAGTGGATGTTGCTATCTTACAGCGCGATTGACGCTACGATTTTAAGGAACATTAATCTATTAATTTAAGTTCTTTGAAATTTTCATAAAATTATGACATTGTTAGAAAAAAAAAAAAACTTTTTACGCAAATCAAAAATATGAGAAACCAGCAAATGTCAATAGGATACATAAAATGAATTTCAGAATTTAATTATGAAGCATACACTAGATACGTTTAATATATTTGGAAGTTAGAGCGTATTTATAAATTTTTATGAATGACACAATATACAATGATGACAAAGAATATGCTTATAACTAAGTTTTTTTTTTCATTCGTAAATTACACGCTGAACATAATAATAACTTTATCGAACGAATACAGTACGTGTCTTCATAAAATAATAAAATAAGTTCATAGAGTTTAAATGTTTAACTGTCAGACACTTAACTAGACACATACTTTCTGTATCAGCCTGTAAAGCACCCACTGCTGAGCGAAGGCCTTTTCTCCATATAAAAGAAGGGTTGGAGCTTAATCCACCACGCTGCTCCACTGCGGGTTGGCGGATAATTTCCTACCATGAGTAACGATCGTTATCAGGTGTCTATGATAAAAATCGGGACTGACGGCGTTACGTGCTCTCCGAGGCACGGTGGGTAAACCCACAAGGACATACACCCAGACCGGAAAAAAATATTTGTATAAATACAAATATCTGTCCCGAGCGGAAATCGAACCCGCGACCGCCGGCGCGCGTGTTTGAGGCGAATACTCGCACCACAACACCAGATTGTCGACGACCGACACATATTAGGAGTAAAATGAGGAATAATTTTTAAGTAAGCCCAAAAATAAATTGCATACTTTGCACTTAGCATTGACATTACGTAAAAATACATTAAAGTTTCTCGTTCTTTCGATATTTCACTCTTTATTAAGCCAATAGCCTTATTAATTTCCATATTTATACATAAAATAAATTATAGTTTTTACATACCATTGAAAAGGAAGTTACTATAAAATAAAATTGAATGCACAAAATAGTAGGTAAAGAATATATACAACGGTGTCCTTGGGACACCTGGGAAATATTATCGTTATATTTCCTAGGGATTAAGGTGGTGTCGTATCGTTCATGGATTGTATGCTGAGGGCATATTCTTTATAAGCTTTGAGGATACTGAGAAAATATATCTTTGGTAATTTATTTTACACTGTAACATTGTTAGAAATTTACTGCATTCATGGTAAGACATATTTTGCAAATATTTTAGGATATCACGATTTTCAGCAGAAAAATTTCGTCGTCATAGTAAAGCGGTAATACTTTAGTTCAATCTTGTCGTAAGTGGTCATGTTAGCATTTTCGTTTAGTTTTATTAGAGTCTAGTAATTCTAGTTTGGATAGGACTACTCTGGTCTAGACTTTCACAACCCTTGTGGATACACAATAAGGCTGATTTGTATTATTACATTGGCCGTGTGGTGACCGGCAGAGAAGAATAATCCCGACCTCTTTCTTGCCGAGGTGTCGTAAAAGACGACTGAGGAAATAGTGGTGCGAACAACTTTACACCGACCAGGATGGTGATCGGCAGCAGCGTCACCATATCCTTTTTTTTTGTTTTGGCAGAAAAAATGTACCTGAACGCACACCCCGTCGTCCGGGGAGACAACGGGCTAGTGTGGGGCCCTCACCCACTAAAATAACCCGCCGTGCGCCCTCACCCGCCCTTACAAGGCCACGGGTATCGCGTACGTTGCTCCGTGGCCCGCAGGCGGCAGCCCTATCGAGCACTCTCTCCTGTGCGACGCCCCGCGCACTTGGGCATCGCACCTTCGCGGTAGGCTGTGTCACGTCACCATATCCTGCCATAGCACACTGCGCTCGCCAAGCTGCCTGCCAAGAGTGGCGAGTATTATCAATCGCACTCCGAAATGATAAGGGAGGCCTGCGTTCAGCAGTGGACATACAACAGCTGATATAGTGGGAGTGGTATTATTACAAGTGTAATGATCACTATCGGGATCACTAGCGATAAGGCCGCCTATTGCAACTGATGTAAGTTGATTGTTTTAAATTCTGTTGTAAATGTATGAACAATTAATGTATTGTACTTTTGTGTATTGGTGTGCAAAAAGTGTAAATAAATAAATAAATAATAAATAAATAATAATTTAGACCGAGAGCTTTGTATAATTTTTGCTTTGTGGTAAGGCGATGAGTTTTAGACAGAATCACTATAAGCATGTAACAAAGGATATCTGTTCTATAGAAGAAATAGTGGAATAACATTAGTAAGCAATACAATTTTAGTATTTTTGAATTCTAACATGTTTAAAAATTGTTTTCGTTTTCCGCAATGAATGATAACATCGAGGTTAAACCGGTTTATCCCGGGAGAATTTTGAGACATACGTAATTATATCCTCTAAACAAAATTATGGTAGTTCAGGTTTCTAAGAGCTTTATCCAGAAATGTAACATTTAAAGGTTTTAAAAAACAGTAAAATCTAATATCTGAACTTAACTGAATCAGCCTGTAAACAACCCACAGCTGGGCAAAGGTCTCTTTTCCATATAGAAGTCTAAGATCTAAGGAATGATTATAGTAAAATTTCTTCGAGTGATTTAAATAGCTATAAAGTATGATGTGAAAACCTTATATACATATAATAAGTCTGAGTGCTCTACTCGCAAAATTGTTCTACACGGACGTATCGATAGACTATGCGTCACAAGCTGAACGCGTAGGCCGATCGTGCCTCTCTATCGCTTGTTCCACGCTCTCGCTCGCGTATTGTGACAAATTTCGTGAAGTGCCGCCGGTTTTCATCGATTTACTAGACGTTATCACGTCAAAAATTAGAATTATGCATATCAGTCGACTTTTACCAGAAAAATACAGGCATTTACTTGCCTGCCCTGGGAACAGACAACCGTGTGTGTGTGTATTTTAAACATTTTATGTGTAATATATATTAAAGGGATACGTTACACGTTGTAGTTTTTTTTAATATAATATATTTATTTATTTACTAAAAGACATTCGAATTGAGTTCATTTGAGTTAAATTTCGATAGAACCAAAATCATGTCAACGAGAAATGGTATCCAGTACGATAAAATTAGCGTATTAAATATTAATGAAAGAAATTTATTTTAGTAATTTATGATCCGGCAATTATAATAATCAATCTTCAGTTAATTCGAGACTCTCGTTATTATTCCTAATGGAGTTTCTGAGAACATTTTAAGTAAAACGTGAGTAATCTTAATTTATAACGAGTACCTCAGAGTCAATTTTATTCTTCGTATATGTTACGTAATTATTTCAACAATCACGTTTTCAATTGAGGGTAGATTAAACGTCTCACACTCAACGGCCCCCAGTAGGATGTGAATCCTGTGTGGGGAGTCCGGAAACACACACAATACACAAACACAAACGCCCAGACCACGACAAAAATTTGTATGACCTATACAAATATTTGTAAATTGCGGGAATCGAACCCGCGACCGCTAGCGCACCAGCCAGTTGCTGTGACCACCTCGCCAACGCGTCGATAATTGTCGATTGGAAAGCTATTGAACAAATTAAAGTTTATTATTATATTTGAACTTATTATAAATATGAATATTTTTTTAATAATAATAATATAAGTTTATTTTTATGCAAAAAAATAGCATATATATATATTGTTTTTGTCTGCCCCTTTTTTTGTAATAATAATTTTTCTGATAAACTATCATTAAGTTTTGTTAAAGTAGTTTTCATTGTTCGTCTGTTACTGCTTCTTGAAACAATACAAACAATTATATTGTATATCAAGTTATTTCATATGTCTGTCTAGTTTTCAACAAGGTACCTGTCAGAAAGAAAGTTCCCTGAAACCCTATCAGTATATTCTCTCTGGAATCGCGCCAGCAGCACGTAGTTTGTGTTAGTCGGTGAATTGTTTGTTCCGTAATCTTATTGTACTGAAAAGGGTTTTAAATCTGTAATTCATGTTAGGATTGGTATAGATAGAAACGACTCGATTCTCATTCAGGAAATGAAGTAAACTAAAACGAACTAAACTCTTTTAGAAAATGAGACCTTAAATAAATAATTTAAAGTTACCTTCCTGCGTTATCATTTATTGATTTTATATTTCTGTATCTTTGACTTTTTTAGCGTTAGTAACACGACATACATTTTAGCATGAATTTAAAAAAATTGACACTCGGACTTCAAGGTCTAGAACATTGATGACCATTAATGTGTAGTGGTAATGAAAGTTCCATTAAAATCGATGGTTGCCAATTTTTCCGATTATCGATTTGAAACGTTCAGTTTCTTATATTTGTGTTTCTACTTGTGAGTCTCCTTACCATGCCTCAGAGAGCACGTAAAGATCCGATTAATATTATTAATACCGGGTAGCGATCGTTACTTTCGGTAGAGAAACTATCTGATAACCCTCAATGGAGCAGTGTGGTTGATTATTATATACCTTTCTTATATTATATGGAGAAGAAGCCTCTAGCATTGGATCATTTGACAGACTGATAGCAATGGAACTCTTACAGACTGATTTGTCTGATGATACTGTTGTCTTATATTTACGCGAATTTTACTCATTTAATTAAAAGTCTATCTCGGATTTTATCGCGTTTATTTAAAAACTTTAAGAGTTTAACAATTTTTTTAAATTTATTTCCCGACGATTCGGACCCTTTACAGCGTCCATAGTCTCGGGGGACTGAGGCTGAGGGGAGTGAATTAATTGTTACATACCCCGCTTTTTATACAATTTTAAATTATTATTTTTAACCGTTTCTATTCACGCAGAATGAATTTATTGTGTCTGGAAGTCGTGCTGTGTTTTTATTTTCCTTGAGTTCAATTAAACGTCCAAAACCTCCGGATTTTTTTAAAAATTGTTTAACTCTTAAAGTTTTTAAATAAACGCGAAAAATCTGATATAGACATTTAATTTAATTGTCTGATGATGTCATCAGCAAACAATACAATACTTACTACAAAAATGCTTAACATAAAATAGGAGATCATTTATTGTATTAAAAATAAAAAAGAATCTAGAATTAATCCCTGTGGAACGCCCATGATAGCACATATACAGAAGACTTAATTCTATTTATTAAGACATGTTGAATTACATTACTGAGATAAGAAGCAATGAGATCAAGAGCTTTACCATTAACACCGTAATACTTAAGCTTACGTAATGAGGCTTATGTTCCACGCAATCAAATATCTTTGATAAATCACAGAATACACTAATATCATTTCGTGACTTATTCCGATCATCATATATATGTTTAAAAACCAAAAATCATACCGTATCTACTGTGAAAAATGCCCCTAACATTAATATTTAAAAAGAAGTTGGTTCATTTAGTGTAAGCTAAAGGCAAAAGCTAAAGGCAATTCGTCCTAAGTGATTTTAGCTCTAGGATATTATGTTGATTATTATTTTTTTTTCAAAACTCTTATTTACTTACGGACAGCAGGATTATAATAGGTCTTTAATTACTTGAATCACTTCTGATTATCTTCTTAAAAAGTGGTAAATTAATAAATCTGGGAAAGAACCCACTTTCAGACAATTGTTGAGGATTTAAGTCAAATACGGAGTTATACCAGAAGTGATACTGCTAATTATTTATTTAAATGAAATGCCCCACCCCATACATCATAATTTGTATTATTTATAATACCTTCAATATTTAGATTCTTTGATGATTTTATGATATCTAATGAAGATATATATTTACAAAAATGAAAATTCGTCATTATATTTACTTATACACATTATTTTTAAGAAGTTATATTTAATGAAGATGATTTAGGTAGTGAAGTTATATCAACAGGTATTTTAAACAAAAATGTTTCAAAGACATTTAGCAATTACTTTTATGAATTAAAAATAACATTACAGTATACTGTATCAGCCTGTAAACAACCCACTGCTGAGCAAAGGCCTCTTCTTCATATAAAAGAAGGGTACAATAACATTATTTCTATTCAATTCAAATGACAAATATTGTTTATTATGTTTCTATAAGACATTACTAATAATATCACAAATGTACCTGATATTAGAATTGATTAATGGGAGGAAATTATATTTTTCATCATTAAGAAATAATAATTTTATATTGAATGTATTTTGATTTAGCATCCTGCATCTATGCAAATGGCTTTAAAAGTCGGAATATTGCTTGAGATGTTTGATAAAAATTGTTTTCTGTTCCCATTGCCATTTCATACTTTACAGTTCATACTTTACATTCCTCCTCGTATAAATTCCTTAAGTGACCCAATTACTAAATTTTATTATTCGAATTATCGTAAAATTTAAAATTATTTTAAAAAGCGGTTGATATACCCTTAGATTAACGGAATATTAGTAAATAAATATAGACATCGAGGGTTGATTTCAAATCAACGAACAATTGAAATTTAAAAAAAAAGTTTAGTGTAAATTCACTACATGTTTTAAATTTAAAGTTTTCAAAACTTTAAATACTTATATTTAAGTAAGCGACTGCAAGTACATTTAGCTTAAAGTTAGTGTTAAAGTGTTAATTTGACGTTTTAAGAATTGTTTTAAAAGCAAGTTTACAAGCTATTTTTTTAACTTTGGATATGATTTATTCTAGAAATATAACATAACTATTGAATGTACTGTACTATACTGTATCAGCATGTAAACAACTCACTGCTGAGCGAAGGCCTCTCCTCCATATAGAAGAAGAGTTGGAGCCTAATCCACCATGTTGCTCCACTACGGTTTGGCGGATGACTATCGAATGGTAGTTTGAAAAATATATGTTGCTTGTCCCCTTATTTTGAGACAATAACATATTTTAACATTGCATAAACCAAAACTATATTTTTTAAATACAACCCACTTTTTTTGTATAGCAAACATCAACAAGTCTGCCTTAAATAGTTGATATGCCTCAGACTCGTACACAGGCTTTACTTTATCGTTTCTATTATACAATGCTAGAATATGGAATGCTCTCGCGGCTTCTCTTTTTCCTGTCAGTTACAGCATGACCATCTTTATAGCTTTCTCATGTCAGGCATAAAAAGCGGCCAACTATATTATAATTTATTTACGATCTTCTACGGTATTTATAGGTAGTAAAATTCTTACATGTCGTGACACTACGATTGCAGGATTGGATACGGTGCGACGCGCTGGTGACGCTGGCGACCGTTGATATGATGGTCTATTCGTGTGGTGAAACTATATGTATATTACACATAGTTGTTTTTTTTTAATATGTACACAATACTCCTTCGAAAGAAGATTGAAGAGGCATCTTCTAAAAATGCAGGCTCTATTTTAGGTTGCATTCTCACTTATCAACATTGTGTAATCGCAATCAGTGTCAGGCCTATTTATTAATATAAAAAGTCTTTAAGCGTCATGTAAATACTATAAAAAAATTAATAAAAAATAAATTGATTACCAACATTATTGGATTCCACGCATTTGCCAACACAAACCATCTTCGCGATTGAAAACAAAAATCAACAAAAATCGACCAAAAAAATCTGTATCGTGGTATGTACTCGTTTTATCTTTAACAAATAAACTAAGCTTTAAAACCTTGATTTTGAAGGAGGTCTTCATTAGGGTTTCCTGGTTAGGGTTAACCTAAGCAAAGGATGAGAGCAGGACCCTAACACTTTGCTATCCATCCGACCGAAAAGCATGTTTGTGTATTATAACCCTAAAATATATTAAATTTTTACAGAATATCTATTATAGTGACTAATAAAGACAAAATAAAATAAAAAATAAAGTAAAAAATTAGAGTAATATTATATAGTATTGTTATACAGAATCGTGGGTCTGACTTGCACTTTTTGATAAGAGCAAAATTCTTTTTTTATTCTTTCGTGCTCAGTAGTCATTATGTAATGTATCTGTCGGGTCAATCTCTGAGACATGTTTATCCGTTAATCTGCAGTGGAGCAGCGTAGTGCATTAAGCTCCATCCATCCATTTACTTGACAGGTGACATTATCGTTTTGCAGAGGGACTTTACAGATTTTGTCATACTTAAATTACGATGAACAAATTTATTCATGTAATTAAATGTAGAAGGTAAGCTGGGCATAAGCTTCTTTTTATAAAAGAGAAGGAAATAGACAGAGAGAAAGAGAGAGAGAGGAGAAGCTGAACTGATAACGGTTATTACTCTTGGTAGGCAAATTATGCAATAACTACTGGCAGTGGAGCAGCGCTGAAGAAAAATTTCCAACGCTTCTTCTATAAGAAGAAGAGAACTTTATCCAGCAGTGTAACAGTCACAAACTCTTTAAATTCAGTTCAGTTCAGAAACATTTTCAGCAAAATCTTATGATACGAAAAAAAAATGTATTAAAGTAGAATGACGATGAAATGTATACAAATATAAAGTTATAAAAAATATTTCAATAAAATAATTCAATTTTCTAAATCAAATTTTTTTTCTCTCAATCTCACTAATTGCTTTCTGTATCGAATCGAGCATCATAATGATAAATCACAACCGTTGTGTGTAAGAACCAATGTTACAATTTTCTGTTTTACATTAAATTAATGTAAAAAAAAAAAATTGAAAATTAGTTATGTTAATATTTTGATTACTTAGAATCGCTTTTATAACTTTTTGTGAATAAAAAATCTGGAGGCACGGCAGTGCCTCCGCCAAGTCGAGCAAAAAAAAAAAAGTGGCACGGCCGTACTATCTTTTCTCGAAGCAACTCAGGCCATTTTCGACCCCCTATAACTTCGTTGTGGATAAAACTAGAAGTCTAAATTTTCAATACCCAAGCAGGCATTGTATAAACACGGTATATTTCAAATTTCATTCAATTTGAACCAGTAGTTTAAGAATTATAATTAGTCAAAGTTTCGAATTTTGTCACTCACTGACTGACCGATCATCAAAACTCTAAGGCACTTCTAGCAGACATAAAAGCTTCAAATTTAGAATACCATTAGTGTTTAGTATATAAACCAAGGAAAAATTCAAATATTTTGCAATTTCGGTCCAGTTTTCTAGATACACCAACTGCATAAATAACTTTGTAATCCCATATAAATATATAGGATTACAAAGTTACATTTGCAGTGAATGAGTCAATGTACCCGTACAAGTATAACATAGTGGAATAATAGGTGTAGATAGGTACCTAGATATAATTATCTTCAAAGGTAACCTGTAAAATGGTCAACGGAATGAAAAAGCAAGAATGGGACATGTCTTATGTAGCTGTATCAAAATCACGCAAAGTATTAAAGAACACTAATAAATCATAACCGCGACTGGCTGAGGTGATTTGCCCGCTCCACGGCTTCCACGCTTCCCGTACGTAAGTTATTTTATTTTATTCAGTTGGCAGCTATATTAAACCTATCCCTCTAATCGGTTTCTACACTGCATTGTAGCAAAACGCTCAATCGCTTGGCGGCACGTCTTTGCCGATAGGGTGGTAACTAGCCACTACCAAAGACTCCCACCAAAGCAGATCAGAGAAAGAAAATTTACTCTGCCGGGGATTGAACCCGGGATCTCCCGCTTAATATACAACAGCGCGCACCATTTCGCCAGCGTGATCATCATTTTTGAGTTCATATAATTATGTCATTATTAGAATGCACCTGATTGATTAAGTGAGTCATAACAGCAATAACTGCCTGTTAATTAATGTATATTAACATTAAATAAATAAAAATAAATATAGAAAATAAGGACTCAAAATAACTTTTGTATTTTAAAGCTATAACTTCTTGATGAGAGTAAATTTTTATACGATGCGCGTGTACTCTGTGACAAAAAACCGACAACATAAAGCTAAGTAGTAGGCGCCGCGCCATTGCGCTAACTTACTTCATTGCGCTGGATGTGTCAACTCACTTTTTACAAGCTTTTATTTTGTTTCACCTGTCTCGATATTTGTCATCAAATCTTGCAAATTAAATTTGATCCAAAATAATAGTAAATCATGTGACAATGCAATATTATGATTACATGGTGCTGATTTGATGGAGGAGCTAGAAGGTAGCCAAAGGAAGGATTTTGGGCCCGTTTGAATCGTCTTGACGAGTAATTTATCTTCCAATGCTAACCAGGGTCTGATGATGGAGCTGGAAGGTGGTCATAGGAACTCTATAATGAAACGACGCAACCACAACGAATTTAGGCTCGTTGATTCGTCTTGATGAGTACTTAATTTTTAGATGGCTACCGGGGTCTGATCTGTTGATGGAGCTAGAAGGCAGGCAAAGGTACTTCGCAATGAAACGACAAAACATCATCGAGTTCGGGCTCGTTTGGATCGTCTAGATGAGTAGTTTGTCTTTCAATGGTAACCAGGGTCTGGTGATGGAGCTGGAATGTGGTAATAGGAACATCCTAATAAAAACTACGCAACCCCATCGAGTTTCAGCTCGTTTTATTCGCCTTGACGAGTACTTTGTTTTTAGATGGTTACCAGGGTTTGATCGGATGATGGAGCTGTAAGGTGGCCATAGGAACTTCGCAATGAAACTAAACAACCTCATCGAGTTCGGGCTCGTTTCAATCCTCTTGACCAGTAGTTTATCTTTCAATGGTAACCAGGGTCTGATGATGTAGCTAAAAGGTGGTCAAAGGAAGTCAGTAATGAAACGATGCAACCCCATCGAGTTTCAGCTCGTTTAATTCGGCTTGACAAGTATTTTGTTTCAAGACGGTTACCAGGGTCTGATCTGATGATGGAGCTGAGAGGTGGCAATAGGAACTTTGCAATAAAACGACACAACCTCATCGAGTTCGGGCTCGTTTGAATCCTCTAGACGAGTAGTTTGTCTTTCAATGGTAACCAGGGTTTGATGATGTAGCTAGAAGGTGGTCATAGGAACTCTGTAATAAAACGACGCACCCCAATCGAGTTTCGGCTCCTTTGATTCGTCTTGACGAGTACTTTGTTTTAGTGGGTTTTCAGGGTCTGTTTACAGATGGCGCGCACCAACCATTAACTCGGCGCATCGTCTTATTATAAGTATAACTTTTTACGTACGTACATAAGTATACATTCACTTTTTTAAATATTTTTAAAGTTTATTTTTATGGAAGTTTAGGTGTAAAAAATCGATAGCAATCTGACAACACTGTTTCCGGCTAAACATACTTCATTCATCTCTCTTGTCAAGTATTTCAAGTTGTCAACTTGAGATCACAATATGTATGACATGACAATCAAATTATTTATCTGTATCGTATCGGAAAAGAAAAAGAGGAAGAATATCTACAAAAATAAGAAAAGCTCATTAGACCTAGCGAAGGCTTTAAAAAAATACGTTGTTGATATTAAAGAAGTAGAAGACACCGGAAAAGAAAATAAGTAGGACTGTCTACAAAAAGAAATGAGATCCCATCAAAAACATAACTTGTAAAAAGAAACCAAGTCTCGCAACTCACTTCTTCTTCCGTAAAAAGTTGTGAGATCCATGTAATACCAAGTCGGCTAATTTATTCAAACCCTACTTAAGGGTTCTTCTGTTTTAAGTTATTACGTTAGTAGCTAACCTAACAACATCGTATAGTGATCATATCAATATTAAAAATCTTTGATGTTTTAAATAAATAGATTGACTTGGCAATCGCATGAAAACAATGTATCTAAGAAGTAACACATAGGAATATTATATTAAATTAGATTGTTTAGTGCGATTGCCAAGTCAGTCTATTTATTTAAAACATCAAAGATTTTTAAAATTGATATGATCACTATAGAATGTTGTTAGGTTAGCTACTAACGTAATAACTTAAAACAGAAGAACCCTTAAGTAGGGTTTGAATAAATTAGCCGACTTGGTATTACATGGATCTCACAACTTTTTACGGAAGAAGAAGTGAGTTGCGAGACTTGGTTTCTTTTTACAAGTTATGTTTTTGATGGGATAATTATTGACTGGCCCGTTTGCGTTTGGCGGCCCATCAGTTGCTTTCTGGGTTGTGATTTCGATTCCAGTACAGTTCCAATAAAAAGCGAGTAAAAAAATACGGTTGTTGTAACAAGGTTAACTATAATGGATATATACGTATTATATTTAATAACAATACATTAAAAATACATTTTAGCTAGTCTTGTAGTATCCGTAAAAAAATTATAAACTACCAAGTTTGTTAGGGTGAATATATTAATAAATGTTTCATGCTACTTTCATGTAATTCGGTAAGTTAATAGTCAAGAAGACTTGTATTAATGTAAATTATATATGATTACATTTATCCCGCAAATTCCATGTATTTGGTGCTTTAGCGGGTAAAAATAAAAATAATGAGTAAAACCTAAAAAAAAACCGACTGCGTTACTGTGTAATTTGGAAATAAAATGTTTTTTTTTTTTTTTTTATACCCAGTGTACTCTCACAGTAAATACGAATCTAGCGACACCTCTTAAGCTAAAATACATCGAGCCGTTCAGGCCGCAGAGCGTGTCAATACAATATACTCTCGAAAAACATAACCTTCTTCTGGCGCAGTCGAGTAAAAAGAAGATATAACGAATATCAAAATGTCTATGTATTTAGCGTTAAAATCACGTAGACTTTTGTAACACGATTGTGTGAGTAAGCATTGTTCAGCATATAGGCAATTTATCAACCAATCTATAAAAAAGCTTGCTTCATTTAACATTAGTATAAAAGTCCGGTTACATACGACAAATGTTACTTTACGCTTATTATATGTATTATGTTACATTACATATACATATTATATTATATGTATATATTATATGTATGTGTATTTATGTATTAGTATGTTTGTATAGTATATACCGTATTACACCACCTATCCCTATCAGATCCATGATTCTCTAACCCTAAGGTTGTCTGGAAGAAATCTCTAATAAGCGATAAGACCAACCAGTTGTCATCATTCTCTTTTTCTTTATATACGAGGGAGCGTTTTTATGTTCGAGGAATGAAGAGTAAGGGGTTGAAATAAAAAAAACCAAATTATTTTTCCTTTTCAATATATTCACCTGCAAGACGGATACATTTTTCAGATCTTTCAATTAATCTATTTATACCCCCATAAAAAATGTTTTCAAAATACGCTGAAACTGCCTCCTTAACTTCATCATCGGTGGTAAATTTTTTACCCCGCAGCTCTTTTTTCATTTTTGGAAAGAAGTAACAATCACTCGAGGCCAGGTCTGGGCTGTAGGGTTGGTGGTTCAAAATATCGAAGCCCACTTTAAGCAGGGCAGCCAACGCAACGCGGCTCTTGTCGACGGGCGCATTGTCGTGCAAAAGCAGCACACCTTTCGTCAATTTTCTCCATCTTTTCTGTTTAATGGCTTCTTAGTCGCTCTAATATTGAAGCGTAGTATTTCTCCGGTTTTAGAAATACCTTTATCTTTATAATCAATCAATAATATTCCTTCTGAGTCCCAAAAGACCGTTGCCATGAGTTTCCTAGCTGACTGTGACACCTTAAGCTTCTTGGGGGGTGCTGTGCCCTTTTGATGCCACTGCATAGAGTCTTGTTTCGACCCAGATTCATAATGATGAACCCAAGTTTTGTCTCCAGTAACAATTCGACTCAATACACCATCCTCGTCTTCATTGCAGAGGTCCAAAAATGCACGTGAACACTACGCGTTATTGTTTTTGCGGCGGCGTGAGCATTCTCGGTACCCATCTTGCGCTGACCTTAGTCATGCCAAGATGATCGTGCAGGATTTTAAAAATGGTTGTATCGGACATACCATTTCTGCGAGTTGTTTCTTCTTTAGTCGAGCATCATCGAGTAGAAGTTTTTTGACTTTTTGGATAAGTTCTGGCGTGGTCACCTCGATGCTCCTGCCCGGCCTCGGGTCGTCTTCAAGGGATTCCCTTCCTTTTTTAAACAAATTGTGCCACTTGTACACCATGGTTTTTCCTGGACAAAAGTCACCGTAAACCGATGACATCTCATCCATTATGGTCGCAACTGATTTTCCTTGCTTGGTAAGGAACTTTATAACGGCACAATATTCGATTTTTTCCATATTTCATTTTCACTCCTGATTATGTAGCTTGGTTGGCGATAGCTCAAAGACTAATAGTCTAATAACAATGAAATCTCGTATTTATACTAATTATGAGTCACTAAACACGTTACGATCCTAATGAGCCTAATCACCCCCCTCCAACCCTCTCATTCCGCGAACTTATAAACGCACCCTCGTATGTTACGCTGAACTCGTGTTATTCTTTTATGTGTGGTGTTCAATAAAGTGTATATAAATAAATAAATAAATTAATATAGGCTTAGACCGTTGTTTAACATTGACTTTGAACGTTACAATACATTATTTGTTAGACATAACAAGTAAATTTTTATTTGTGTAGTCCATGGATTGAATGTCAAAAATGCTATCTTCAGAATAAATTAGATACGTTAAAAGTGGTAGATGGTATGATAATAATTGAGTCATATAGTATCAAAAACAGCAATCTCCATTTTTTTTTAAACTCCATTTTTTATTAACTACGATGGAGGAGCTGATTATATAGGAAATTTTGGCATAGATAACTTTTTTTGAGGAAAATGTGGAGCCTTCCGTATATGACTCAATCTCTGTACTGGCGGTTCAGAAATCCATTTTTGTTTTAACTGAAAATATATTTAATAATAATATTTTTGCTTTATTTTCAATAAAGTAAATTTGTTAATAACAAAAATGAATGTCTGGTTACCTAATTCTTAATCGATCTCTTTGCCAACGACGTTTAAAGTATATATTTTAACGATAAGTATCTAAAATAATATAGTTTTTTAAATAAAATGTGTTGAAAAAACGTTCTGTATAGGAAATTTAGTATTCCAATAGGCATATAAAACTAATAGATTGTATTAAAAGTATTGATCCTGCTTATTCCAAAATTTTATTAGAGTTATTTGAATTTTTCATTATTCTTAATTAATAAAATAAATTACTTTCGGGGATTTTTATTAATTTCTATTTTTTTTTGTATTAAATAAATAAATAAAATAAATATTAACCAACAATCACACCACGTTGACCTAGCCCCGTGATAAGTTCGTAAGAACTTGTGTTACAGGTACTAGGAATGGAAATAAATTTTAATAAATTTATATAAATACATATATATACATAAATACACATCCATGACCCGGTGTAGACATCTATATTCGTCATACAGATTATCTGCACCTGGCGGGATTCGAACCCGCGACCGCTGCGTAAAGTGTCCAGTTGCCTGACCACTCGACCAGCCGGCCGTCACTATTGACTAAATTGCGTATATTTCTAGTACGTCTTTGCGGGCTATTGTGCCAACAACCGTGTGTAACGGTATCATAAGTATCGTTAATTCAGCTCACGTTTCGACAACGTACTGTAGCGTCTTCAGTAATTAAGACAAACAAGGGTCATTCTGAGATTACATATACTTTGATTACTAACTTTTACGTTTGCATTACTTACATAATAGAATTACTAAAAGAAATAAGATTAACACGAGAAACGTAAATATGTGTCATTAAAAATATTATTTATAATTAAAAGACAACACTAAGAAGTATTATCATAAAAAATAAAAAAATATATATACAAACACGACAGCGAAGGTGAACCTATAAAGAAGTTTTCTTAATCGTCATAATTATTTTAAATTGATTAAACTTGATCCTTTTTTTTTTTTTGAATATATATAAAGAAAATATTGTTGAGGTCGATGGGGGATGGGCCTACGTCAGGCGTGGACATCCAATGGCCGATATGATGATGATGATGTCTTTAGCGATAAATTTAAATTCTAGACTTAACTTTAGTTCTAACTTGTCGTTCATAGTTAAGGAACTACTCGCATTCTTCAAGTACCCTTTCCTTTTAAACGAAGCCTCTGAGACCGGAGAAGTTCGATAACAACTTTACAGGCGAAGTTACTGGAAAGTTCTAGATCTAATTGTGACTTATGTTTTGTAGTTGTCTTTTGTTTTTGTATAGTTATAATAGATATGGCTAGCGGTCTCATGTATGTTAAATCATATTGACCATATTAACGAACCATTGTGGTGTAAAAAACGTAAATAAATTTTCATTAACACTGAAGTTTCACTGGTTCAATTGCCACTCTAAGTTTACATATTAATAACCGATGCTGAGAATAAAAGCGAATGAGAATTTGATGACGTATTCGCTTCAATAATACTGACGTCACAGATGAGCCGGCTACAATGACATTCTTTACTAGGATTCGTTTCTGGAATTGCAATATTTTGTTTGAATAAAAAAATCTGAAAATTCTGTTTGATGTTGACGACGAAATGTCATGTCATTTCTAAAAATATTTTTCTAGATTAGATTAATTAATTAAAGCTTTCATTTATTTAAAACAGTGCTGTGTCAAAGAGGTATTCAAAGAAGAACGCTAAAAGAACGATAAACTGAACTGTACTGAATCAGCCAGTAAATGTTTCATTGCTGAGAAAAGGCCTTTTCTCCATATTTTTATTTTTTATTTTATTTACTTTACAAATGTTGGTACAGTAATCTTAATTTATATATGCATTAAAAACCACTGAGGTTTACAATTTTGCATATAATTCACAGTTTTTATATAATTTACAGTTTTGTAACAATAAAATTGGATTATTAAGTAGGTTAGTTATAAATTTATTTAGAGACAAAACTAGGCAAGCGCATCAAGTGTTTATCTGTTATCTTTAAGGTAGGTACTAAAGAAGTGGTTCTTTAATTTGTTTTTAATATTAAATAGTGTGATACTTTTGCGTTAATCGGTGGGTAGATCGTTTATTATATAAGAGAAGAGTTGGAGCATAATCCACCACGCTGCTCCAGTGCGGGTTGGTAGATAATTTTCCCTATCATGAGTAACGATCACTATCAGGTGTTTATGACAATAATCGGGACCGATTACTTTGTGTGCTCTTTGAGGCACGATGGGGGGACCTACAAAGACATACAATCAGACCGTAAACAAATATTTGTACAATACAAATATCGTGGAGCGGGATCGAATCTGCGACCGTCGATGTTGAGGCGACTACTCGCGGTCGAAAAAGACGCTAAGTAAAAAAATTAAATAAAATAAAAATTTTGGTGTGTCATTTTTAACGAGTTAATTTCGATAAATCTATACTTATTACGGTTTATGGCCTATTATGTTTGTCACTATACGTAATTTAATGACTCTCATAGCATAACAATAACACAAAACATTTATCAGGTTCATCTTATATATTTTAAAATTATATATACTTAATACGTGTTAAATAGTACTTTTGTTAAAAGATGCTATTACTATAGTTATATTTTGAAGGTTTTTTATAAGTCCTAAAAGAAAAATTTAATTGTCAATGTGCCAACTCTAATGTCAGAGTGATAAGGGGCAAAAATTATTAAAAAGACACACGTTTCACAAGTTTTTTTTTTTATTATTATTTTATTGTATCAATTGCATTTTTATTAATAATTTAATTGGATTTTAGTTTAATTGACTAGATTTTAAATTTATTTTATTATTATATTAATGGAAATTATTACATTGATTGAATTATTATCAATATATATTTTTTTATTAATATTGATTATGTAATTTGATTATTACGATTGCGGGTTCGATTTCCACTTGAAGCCTATTTGTATTTATACAAATATTGGTCTCTGTGTATTTACTCTTGTTGATCCCACTGTACCTCGGAGAGCACGTATTTAATTAAGGTTTAAGCTACAACTTCTCCTATATTATTTATGGAGAGATCTTTGCACGTGAAACGTTTACATAGGCTGTATTAGTTCAGGATAGCCTATCCGTATCCAAGTCATGAGCGTAAAAGAATAGTTTTTGATCTTTCATATATTTAAAACACTTTAACAATCTTCCCTGAGTTATTTTGTAGCCTTTTTGTAGTAAATGTTTATTTTCTAATAGATTATTATTGTTTTTTTTTTTCTATTCATTGAAGCAATGGATCTATTACATTTAGCTAATGGATTCTTATTTCTGAACATTCACAATAAAATGTAGTTGTTGTTGCTTTTGTATTCTGCTCCGATAATTTTCGATTTATCGATTACAAAGGAATTTTATTACTGAATTGCAAAGAAAGAATGAAATTGAATTTGATTGTTTGGAGGGAACGAATTTTTCAGCAGTCATTTTATCTGGATTTAAAATCAACAATTTTTGGTTCAAACCATTTCATTGTTATATGAATGTTGTAAAGAATTAATAATATTGTTACGTAATTCAGGAATATTCTTGAAAATAAAAAGAAAATTCTGAAAATATAGAATGAACTAAAATAATCAGTAAACGGACGGATCGTAACTTATCATTATAAATGATCACCATCATGCACATATACATTTACAGGTAAAAAGCAACCATAAATGTGTTTTCAGCTCACATAAATGATGAATAACTGAAGAAAAATAAGGAGGGAGTCGTTGTCAAGGTTCAAGGTTATCTCGCTGTTGAATTGTTTTAGCGCTAGTTTCGAAGCAAAAACACTTCTGACAATAAGCAATCGATCAACATTAATATGTTACGTAATATATATATATATATATATATATATATATATATATATATATATATATATATATATATATAAACTCTTTTGCAAAAAAAACGGGCACTTAAGCAAAGAACTATTTTATAGTTACTATTAGTTTGTTTGACAATTTTAGGTATTGTTATCCTCAGAATTTTATAAATTAATTAGGAAGGAATAGTTTTCATCAGTTTTATCATAACATTTTAATTAAATTATTAAGAAATAATGTTTAAGCTCAAAACACTATGATTGTACCTGCTCGCTAAATAAAAATGAAACGCGTTAATTTCTTTGTTTTTCTTGAATACATTAAAAGCAGATAAAAGTTTAGTATTGAGTGTGACCCCCTCTTGCTGAAATCACAGCTTGCATTCGTCTGGGCATGCTAGTGAGTGTATATCTTTTATGGTTTCTTGGGGAATACGTTCCCACTCCGCGGTAATCACATTCTTTAGCTCTCTGATGGTCTGCGGAGCCGGCTGCACTGATCTCACTCGTCGCTTCAGAACGTCCCAGACATGCTCTATGGGATTGAGGTCCGGACTTCTAGCTGGCCAGTCCAAACGACGAATTCCGACTTCTAGCATATACGCATCCACACCGCCAGACCGGTGGCCGCGAGCGTTGTCGTCCATAAAAATTGAGTTTTCGCCAAGAGCGGTTAAAGCGGGTTGTGCACAAGGAATTAGAACTTCCGTTATGTATCGGTGTCCAGTCAGTGTACCGTTTTCGATGAAGACTAACTCCGTACGATCCATAGAATTTATTCCTGCCCAAAACATAACAGAGCCCCCTCCATAAGGTGTGATTTCTTCAAAACATGCCTCTGCAAAGCGTTCTCCTCGTCTACGTAGAACTCGCCGACGTCGGTCTTCACCATGCAGAGATATCCTGGCTTCATCGGAGAACAATACCCTATCCCAGTCTTCATGAGTCCATGACACACAATTTCGAGCGAAGCTAAGCCTGGCAACTCGATGTCCACGGAGTAATTTAGGGCCGCGTGCCGGGCGATGACTGTGTATATTAGCAGCGAGAAGCCTCCTCCTGACCGTCCATAGACTAATTTGCACATTTCTTAATTCTTCGAGGGTGTTCTTGAGGTCCACATAAGAAGATTTGCGATTTCTCAACGCTTGACTAACTAGAAAACGATCATCCCGTGGTTCGGTACATGTCTTTCTGCCAGAACCAGGCCTTCTCTTGACGGAACCGGTCTCTTGATAGCGCTGCCAGGTCCTTTGAACTGTCGACCGACTCACATTTAGCCTCTGAGCCACGAAGCATTGACTGCAACCTTCTTCAAGCAGCGCAATAATTTTGCTCGGTTTTATCACTTTATCTACCATTTTCGAGATTGCTAAACAGCAATAACAATACTTTTAAATGTCAAGGACACCAGATAATTTAATAAAAATTGACAAAAAGTTAATTAGAGTCGATATTAACTATAGGGAATTCGCGCCACAAAATGTAGTTAAAAGTTATTTTCTTTGAAAACCAGGCTCAGTCAAAAATTTGAATTTGGAATGTACTCTTATAAACATTATGGCACTTTTATAACTGGCCAGTAACATGTTCAAATGATTAAAACCTTTTTGGTATTTTATTTTTTTCAGCCAGGAAGAAAATCGAAACCGCCCGTTTTTTTTGCAAATGAGTGTATATACATATATCTGACGGCCGGCTGGTCGAGTGGTCAGGCACCTGGACACTTAACGCAGCGGTCGCGGGTTCGAAACCCGCCACGTACAGATAATTTGTATGACGAATATAGATGTCTGCACCGGGTCATGGACGTGTATTTATGTATATATGTATTTATATAAATTTCTTAAATTTATATCCGTTCCTAGTACCTGTAACACAAGTTCTTACAAACTTAGCACGGGTCTAGGTTAACGTGGTGTGATTGTTGGTTAATATTTATATATATATATATATATATATATATATATATATATATATATATTTATTTATTTATTTATTTATTTATTTATTTATTTATAGATACAGTTACAAAGCAATCGATTATGCGATAACTGACCAATTGATTGATTAATTTGAGCTAATTGAGCCGCATATTTAACTCTATTGATTTACTATGGAAAAATAACGCACGACGATAAAATACATCGACGAACTTATTTTATACTGTTTCATTTTGCTGAAGTTTTTTTCATGACTCGATCTTCGAGTTGTTTACTACAGCTGACCTTGGAATTGTTTGGATAGTTAACGAAATTCTTTTGACGAGCTTGTTTTGTTCAATGTCATTGTAAATATAACTAGAACACATATAGATAGATGGATCGATAAAGAAAGTCAAGAAGATTTACAAAATAGATTAGTTATATCAGATGTGACTTTCTTTGTCTCTTTTTTGTTATTTTTCTCTGTCTTTGTCTTTGCCTTCTGTCTTGAAATTATTATAAAATTTATGTTAATATTTGACTGAACCGTTGGTGCAGTAGACAGTGCCCCTGCTTTCTGCTCCAGGGTCATGGTTTATATTCCCGCCCTAAGTCTGGATGTAATTTATACACATATTTACGTATTTATATTTTGTCGCAGAAAATGCAATAAAATTAAACCTATGACATAGAGTTCCATCTTATTCAACTTAATTGATCGTTTATTCAATATAATCTACAGGAACCTTGTAAAAATTTTAGAATGGAATAACCAATATGACAGTCCAGGTATTATTGAAAAATAAATAACCTTAATTTATTTGATTAAAAGTCTATACCGGATTTTATCGCGTTTATTTAAAACTTTACAGTTAACAATATTTTAAATTATTTCCCGACGTTTCGGACCCTTTACAGCGTCCATGATCCCGGGGGACTGAGGTGGTGGGTGTCCAAATAATGTATAATAATAATAAAATTATGTATTTTAAAATATTGTTAACTGTAAAGTTTTAAATAAACGCGATAAAATCCGGTATAGACTTTTAATCAAATGAGTAAAATTCGCGTATATATAAGAGAACAGTAACCTTAATTTATCTCCTGTTATATATATAAACAGGCTTACTGTTCTACTACTAAATACTATGGTGTTCACTTAAACAAAACTTTGTCATGATCGGTGTAGTTAAAAAAATCAGCATAAAAACTTTTACAGCACTGAGCTCATTACGTCACCTCAGATCTGTTCTGCCAATCCCTACCAAAATTAGGTTGGCAAACTCTGCCCTCCTATCTATTATAGATAACACAGATGCAAGCTATTCTAATTTGACCGAGGACAAACTCAATAAGCTTGAGCGACTTCAAAATCTTGCTATCAGTTTCATATTCTGCTTAAATAAATAATCGCAATCTCGGTTGCTAAAGTAATATTTTCCACATAATATATATATTATTATTAACTAGTGTATTTTGTACAGTAGATATGTCATGCTACACAGTATTTTTCCGACAGGCAGGGTTTGACAGGTTACTAATTGTTCTCTTATATTTACGCGAATTTTACTCATTTAATTAAAAGTCTAAAAACGGATTTTATCGCGTTTATTTCAAATTTCATGGGTGTCCGAATAATATATAATATTCGGACACCCACCACCTCAGTCCCTCGAGATCATGGATGCTGTAAAGGGTCCGAAACGTCGTGAAGTAATTTAAAATAAAATATTGTTAAACTGAAATTTGAAATAAACGCGATAAAAACCGTTTTTAGACTTTTAATTAAATGGGTTTCTTATTTTTAGTGGAGTAGTTACCATATAGCTCTCGCAGACAATTACCTAAAAACTTTATAAACTAATATAATGACCTTGCCAAATATAAATTACCATTATTATACTAGAATATTTAAGCATGTTTAATATTTATTTAATGAAAATAATACTTACGTACTATTCTGAAGAGTAATGATATAATGGAACAACTTACCTGAAAAAAAAAACAATATTATATTTAATAGCAGCTGACCCTTCAAACTTTGTTTTGCCATATAAATTATTTCTAGTGAATATTCAAAAACCCTTCTGACTTAGACGTATAAAAAATAGTTTACGTCCTATTCTCAGACCTACTGAATATACACACAAAATTTCATAAAAATCGGTCGAACCGTTTCAGAGTAGTTCAATTAAGTACACCGTGACACGAGAATTTTATATATAAGATTAACACTAATTTATTTAATTCGAATAGGTATTGTACCTGCCTGTGTAAGTTTTACTCTCAGTCTAAACCAGGGATGGGCAAACTACGGCCCGCGGGCCGGATCCGGCCCGTTAGAGGTTTTAATCCGGCCCGCCGAGCGTTTTTTAGAAAAATTTTAACATCAAAAATTCAAATTGTATTATATATTTTGGAATTAAAATATTTTATCTACACTTAAAACATAAAAATCTCGTACTTTTTATAACAATACTGCTAAGGTGACAATTTTTTATGTGAAAAAGTATAAAAATAAAAAATAAAAATTATATAAGTTTCTATAAAACAATATTTTAAAACCTTAAGTCCAGTAGCCTTGCCCTGAATGTTATTAATTGACCGGCCCGCGGCATTATTTTTTCCAATTTTCTGGCCCGCGTAAAGAATTTTTTTAATTTACCGGCCCGCGATCAAAAAAGTTTGCCCACCCCTGGTCTAAACGAAACCCACGAGTGCTGTCTCAAGTTATTTGTCAACCTATCAAGCTTCGTCTTTCCTTCTACATAAATTTTGCGTCGCAAATCAGTGTTGGCGCATATCGTTTGTTACATAAAACATATTTTAAATATAATTAGTATGAACAATTTATTCCTACTTACCAACAACATTACATTTTTTTAAATAAATGTTGTTTGTTAGAAATATGTATATGTAATTGTTGTTGTTGTTCTTGAAATAAATTTGCCAGTAAAAAATTATACGAAATGTATACAAAACGAAGTGATATTGTGATCGTGATTTTTTGTAGAAAACAAAGCCTCATCTCGTCATTATATTAGAGCGCACAGATCACATTGGATACATGAATTAATATTTTATAGGTATTTATAACTTTTTATAAGAATTAAAAAATATTTCTGAGATTTTCTTTACAATAACGTAACGATAAATTAAATTTTTCAGAAATATAATTTACTTATCAGAAGAAAAAAAAAATTATGATCCTCGTATACTATAATTTGTAACTAATATTTAATCTGCTTGATGTTTCATATAACTACAGAAAAAAATCTGTTGATATATGAAAAATTTCATTAGCTTACAAAGCTGGACTAAATACTCTTATTAGCTTTAACGAAATTTTAATAAAGCTTATCATTTTAGGTTTAATTAATAACTCATGCCTTATAAAACAAATGTTCATCAATTCTTTTATATTAAATATATGTATACTTTATTCAAAGTATAATTTTATTTAAGTATTATACAATGTTTATATACACGGGATTCTTCAAATAACACGTTGAATTTACTGAGCGCAAACATGACTATATAAACTCCGTTTGTATATTCAATCGAACATAAATAATCTTTTACTTTATGTCGAAAACTTAATTTTTTATTTATTTATAGTATATGGGACAAACGAGCAGTCAGAGCCTTTTTTTGACTACCGACGCCCATGAACATCCGAACAAGAGGATTCAGATGCGTTGCCCTCTTCTTCCCCATACCCCCCCAATAGGCCACCGGATACTCACAAACCGCACAAAACTTTACGCCAGTATCATGTGAGCGAGAGGCCCTGGTCGTGCCGGCCCAATACGGCTGGAACTGCTTTCCAGTTGTAGTTCCATAGCACTACCTCTTACATTCTCAAGAACTGACGAGTAGCGCGTTGAGTAAGATGTACGTGGCCATACTTGTAACTATTCGTCTAAGATCGTCGAGTATTCAATTATGTCATGTTTAACTACTCTTAAATAATATTTTAACAGTAAAGAATACTTAGTGTTGTTGGTGTTTTTTTTTTTTCTTTTGATAAACTTATCATTGAATGTGTTCTTGGAATAAGCAACAATCGGGCTACTAGATACATTCATAATGACATACTTCCTCATTCTATAGAATTAAAGCCCATCGATTAATTAATCGACACGCGCCGCGGGTTCGATTCCCATTCGGAACAGACATTGTACACATTGTATTTGTACACATATTGGTTTCCGGTCTGGGTGTCTGTCTTTGTGGGTCTCCCCACCGTGCCTTGGAGAGCACGTAAAGTAGTCGGTCCCGGTTGTTATCACAGACACCTGATAATAATCGTTACTCACGTTGGGAAGTAATCCGCCAACCCGCAGTAGAGCAGCATGGATTAAGTTCCAACTCTTCTTCTATATTGAGAAGAGATCTTCGCTTAGCAGTGGGTTTTTTACAGGCTGATCAGTACACTACAGGTTAATTAATTCATAATAGACATACAATATTAATTATTAATCTTACTCGATTTTACAAAGTAAAGTCACATTGCCTAAAGGTTTCTAGATAAGCAACACGTACAAATCGGTTAATTGATATTATTATTTTACAAATAACTTATTAATATTTCTTCTGCGAATTACAAATAGTAATTATTTTGTTATGGAGCCTATGCGTGTCGTCAATTAATTTATTTGTCATTATTATAAAATTTATTTGTTACCATTATTTACTTATTTATTTATTTCACAACCATAATATTATATTGTATTTATAAAATACAAAAGATAATTATGGACTCCGCAGGGGCACGAAATATTTAAGTAGAGAGGAAGCGCTTTGTTAGGTAAATATAATTATTTATATTACTTTTAATATATGTATATAATAGGTGATGTGATACCAAAGGTAGACATATTAACAATTACGTCGCAATATATTTATAATAATATTATATATATTCACCAGAATATTCATTGTTTTGAAATAAACAGTATTAATCGCAATGTAAACACCAGAAGGAATAACAAAATTGTAACTCCAAGTTTCCGACTACGCAAAGTAAACGCCTCCTTTCTGGGTTATGGTATTCGCATGTATAATAAAATCCCACAAACAATTCTGGAATTGTCTCATAATAAATTTAAAGAATTTATTAAGAAAAAGTTAATAGATAAAGCTTATTATTTGGTCCAGGATTATTTAGCTGATAAAGACGTGTGGACTTAGTGGCGCTGTATTTCATGCAAGATGTTACTAATTTTGTACTAAAACACAGTTTATATATTATTTTCAAAAGAGTAACTGCGGAGTTTCTTGCCGATTCTTCTCTGCAGAATCTACATTCCGAATCGGTGGTAGCTTTACTTTTACAAAAAATAATAAAAATCACTACAATATTAATTTTGTAAAATGACGATTCGAAAGTTCTCGTAGGGCCTATTTGAATAAAGTTGTTTTTGATTTTGATTTTTGATTTTGATGTTATTGTTTATCATTAAAATATTCATCTATATCATAGTAACATTTATTAATTAATAGCTTCTTTACTTTATTTATAAATTCACAAATTCTTCTTTAATCAACTCTTTAGATAGCTTATTATATATTTTTATCGACTGGATATAGGTGCTAGATGAGTGTAGTTTAAGTCGTGCATTTGGTAGTATTAATTTATTTTTATTTCGTAATGAGTACTTGTTCGTTATTTCTTCATTTTTTGGGTAAAAATGTTTGGATTTTCGAACAAATTTGCATATTTCTCACATATAAAGACAAGTTAAGGTGAGTATTTTGTATTTTTGGAAATATGGTCGGCAGCTATCAGTTGGGTTATATTAGCAATAATTCTAATTAATTTTTTTGGAAAGTAAGTAAAGTGCGAGCATCAGTGCTATTTCCCCATAGAATTACGCCGTAGTTAAGCCAAGAATGTGCATAAGCATAATAGGTTGATATTACTGTTTCTATACTAGTGGTTTTCTTTATTTCTCGTAATGCGTATGAAAAACTGGCCAACTTTGATTTAAGTTTTTGTATGTGCGCTTTCCAGCTAATATGAGTGTCTATAACAATACCATAATAACAATTAAGGTAACATAAATGAGCTTCGTGATTTTTTGAATTATAAGTATTAAGTAAAACTTAGGAAAGTAACATATTAGCGTCGTAAGTTTTGTATTCTCAAAATACTAAAAAATATAATTAATTGTCATATAATTGCCAATATAAAACCAGTATTTTTTATTTAAAAAAAAACTAATAATCAAATCATATTATTCGTACGAGTTAAAAGAAAATTAAAAAAAGATTTTGCCTTTTTAAACACTGTTCAAAACGCTAACCAATATTGTATAAGAATTAATATTTGTATAATAATTGTATGTAAAAGTTGTCCAACGCTCGACAGATGGCGTACAGATCAAAATAAATCACGCTAAAACTTTGTTGTATACGTTATAGTATGTAAGTTTAATTATTTAAATAAAAGTCGTCGGTCGGTCGGATCAGTCAGATCAGTCAGATCAGTCAGATCAGTCAGATCAGTCAGATCAGTCAGATCAGTCAGATCAGTCAGATCAGTCAGATCAGTCAGATCAGTCAGATCAGTCAGATCAGTCAGATCAGTCAGATCAGTCAGATCAGTCAGATCAGTCAGATCAGTCAGATCAGTCAGTCCATCGGTCAGGTCGATCGGTCGGTGTCGGTGGTCGATACGTAGATCAGAATACTGTTGTGGTTTTATTTATTCAACCCTTCAAGTAGTTCACAACTAGTTCAATAGTCGATCGCCATAGCACACCCAGTGCTATACAAACACATTTACCAAAATGGAAGCTATAGGCAATCACTACATCCGGGTCTCCCGCATTTGTTAAAATTTTTGTGGCTTGTCTTTTCGCCCCGAAGCTTCAACAGTGGCTTCTAAGTTACTCGAGTCGTTATATGGTCTCATATATTTTCCTGACATGTTTATTTTTATAACCAGGGACGTATCGTTATTGTATTGTATATACCTGCCTCTGCCTTATCGAGCTCCACCTCCAGTAGATTATCACTACCACGCTGTAGGTAAGATCATCTGCAAGATCTTTTTGCAGGTGACCAAGTTGACTTCTCGAGTCGCGGTGACTATGGCTAGGAACTAGACGAATCTATTTATGGCAGGGTCTATTCATGTCGAAGCTAGTCTCAGCTTAGATGGAATTATTTGACCTTTGTCGGCCTTAGTTCGTTGTTCTCACTTAACTGGTTTTCCCTGTTCAACCCTATGGAGTTCCTTCACAGCCGTCGCCTGTCGGTTTGTTGACGTTGAAGGTCTTGGAGCAAAGTAAGGCTAGTTAAGATGCTTTTTTTGTGGGTGGGATTAGTCGGCTTATAATTTAAAACAGCTTATTTTTATATTATACTCCTACACAGTCATTTTTTTTGTTGTAATATTTAACATTAAATAATAAAAGAATACCTTAAAAGTTATAAAAAGCTTAAATGCGGAGTTCATTGACTACAAATAAAGTTACCTATCGCGAAAATGTCTAAGACGTTACCTTTACTGTCTAAAGTCTTCTTTGATGATCAAAAGTTCAAAAGTTAGACGAATTTGTTCGAAGAAATATTACAGAATATTTTATTTTTCTGTTCACGATTTGTTTGCTAAATTTTGTATTAATCGAAGTTGGTGAAGTACGTAATTAGTTTGATACAATTAATTTCGAGATCACTGTTACACTCTTTTGATATATAGATTTTAAAGGGAAAGTGAAAAATTTGGATAACAAATGATTTATCGTTAATATTAATTTCTCAAATTAATTATTATTAATGACTAAATGGTTAGTATTTTTTAACTTTTTTTAACGTGTCTGTGTATCTGTACGCTATTATGTATTGTTGACGTACGTATGGTATTGTTGACATATCCACTTTTCACGTTACATCACATTACGAAGTACTTATAGAAAATTTCCCAACTAAATATACAATAAAAGTGTAGAACAGTATAATAAAATACAAATTTGATAAATAGTTGCTTCGTAAAAAATCTATATAAATTATATCACAAATACTATAGCACATTTACTATTTAGTAATGATATGTCAACCGACGGATATGTAAGGTAATTACACCTTAATAATGTTTGTTCAGTGGCCCTCGAAATATCATCGCTTGGTTTGTTATTTTTAATGTGATCTTACTATATATAATATCCATCACCACGACCAACATATCAGCTGTTAGATATCCACTGCTGAACGTAGACCTTTCCCATCGTCTCTCGGGAGGTTGCTAATACTCGCTACGCTTGGCAGTGTGTTGTTGCAGAACACGGTGACGCTGCTGTCCATTACCATATATTATATATTATAACATATAATATATGGTAATGGACAGCAGCGTCAATTTTTAAAATGTGTAGTATTGAGAAACAAAAACATTGATAAACAAAATAAGGTCTATATTAAACTCAGTTTAGTATCAAATGTTAAATGAAAATCACGATATCGATATTAATGTCACTCCAGTAAATAATGTACGTGAAATAGTGGTCACTCACTCACTCACTCTAAGATTATTCCTTAAAATAAAATAAAAACGTCAGCACGTCCTTTAACACACGCTGAGGTAATCTTCGATGAGATATTTATGGCGACATAAAACCTTGTCTGATAAAGGACAGCATTAGGCCAAAAGTTTTTCAATTGGACAAAATTTATTGGCAGTTAATGGACATTTTGTTACACGCTGGTTTTAGCGTGAATTTCGGGTTGACACGTATTTTTGTAGGCAAGAAAACTACGATAAGCTTGTATTTATTTCTATAATATTTTCATTCATATTTAAAGATAATGTTCGAAGTACGAGTATGTACATATATTTAGACTTTTTTTTTTTGTAAGCATAATATAATTTTTATTAAAGAAATTTTAAAATATTATACATATTTACAATTCAAAACTTAAAATAATTATTTGCAAAAAGTTTTGGTATAAATCATGTCCGCGTGGAATGGTGCCAAGAATACTAGCAGCATTTCCCCGTTGAATCGTAATTCCGATTCTTTAGGCAAAAAATGCACTAGCCCTCCTGTCACCAGTGGAGGCTATGAGACGTGGGGTTAATTCTTTTAGAAAAAGTAAGTTTATTATTAAGTATATTATTAAGTAAGTATATATTCGAAGTAATTTTACTTAAGAAATATAATTATTAAAAAACATATAATAATAATAATACAACCTTGTTTCAGGATTACATAAGTTAATCAACCATATACTTTCTATATTCTACAAATATGAAAATATCGTTATTTTAAAAAGTCTTATAAATATACGATATTCCACTTCTTTTCATATCACTACAAATAGTTCACGTATTCCTTATCTATAAAAATAAAAGATCTTTCTAGAATAAATCGCAAGCTTAAATTTTCACATGACGTGCCGTAGTTTTCATTCCACCATCAGACGATACGACGTGGACGGGGATTTCATCCATACGTGGTCGACATTCCTCCGGTTCGCACCTCGCGGTTCGCATCTTCTTTCGTTATTAGAACTGCAAAGGAATGGAATTCTCTTCCTGCGTCACTGTTTCCCGATACGTACAATTTAGGGATTTTTAAGCCAAGAGTGAACAGGCACTATTTGAGTTTGCATGCTCCACCTTAGACTTCATCTTTGTTTACCATCAGACAAGATAGAAAAACAAACGCGCTCAAATTATTTGATAAAAAAAAGAAGTTTTCAAAGTTTTTGTAACTTGTGACAAAACATGAAAGACTTTGAACATAAGATACCTACTAACGAAATTCACGGTAGAACCACATAATATCCTAGACATACGCTTATATATTGCAGTAAATCCTGTCTATTTCGCTGCGATACGCGATTCTTTTACATAAAATTTAATATCCGTCGATAAGTTTGCGAAGTTGAATAATATCTCGGAATAATGTTCATATCCAAAGATGGATTGTGACTTATGTAGACTGTTATTAATATTAAATGCATTGTTTTCGAATTTTCGTTTAAATAAATCGCAGGTATGTATAGTAATTTTTCTGTTTATTTGCTAAGATATAAATTTATTTTTTATTTCGATGTAATGTAAAAGGTAATTAGTTATAGTTCTATGCAATTCAAGCGTGAATTTCAGTTCTATAAGCATCTGTCCAGTCATTTCGGTCATTCGGTCTAAAGCAAGCTCAGACAGATAAGAAACGTTCAATATATGATAAATTATGGTTGGTGTCAAAATTATTTTTAAAACCATCTCTCTTCTGCTTTACCATTATTTAGCTCTATTCTTTACCATCAATCTACTATTAATGATATATTGTTTATTTTATACTAAGTTACAAAACGAGCAAAATACATTAATGATTCAGTGAAAGATGTACAAAGGCGATATTATTGCAGAAAGAGCGATTTCATTTTATTAAAACACAAAATTGGGTTTATGAGATAATAGTATTACATGAGTGTTTTAATACCTAACTATCAACAGTTGCATACAAGATTTTATCTACACCCATAACGTGAATCCTCTATAAAAGATTCTGAAACAGTTAACATTAAAACAGCCAGTCCTAGTAGCCTAATATCAGTAATATCAGTGTAGTGAAACGCGTGTGAATGACGACGTTCTTTTTTTGAAATTCATACCGATGTTCTTTTTTTGAAATTCATTCGCATCGAGCAGTAAGAATGTGGCTGTCTTTTGTTAACACTTTGCGTAAAAGGGATCGAAAAAAAACAAACAAAGGAGTGTTATTATGAAATTCATAACATTATATCATCCGTTTGGAAGTTATAATGGTTATTAGGATATCGGGTGTTTTAATATTAGTAATAAGCTAAGTGTTTCAGAATCTTTTATAGAGAATTTAAAGCATGGGAGTTGATAAAAAATCTAACATGATTTATTTATTATACTTTGAACTTAATCGTCATCTGTCACAATGACAAAAAAGTTTTACTTCAACCGCGTGTCGTTACACACAATTTTTAAAGAACTCACTTTTAAAGAAATTTTCCTTTTACGACCGTTAATTTCCGTATCTATCCTGCTCATACCAAAGCGGCTCAGTTTTAAGCGTCTTTTCTACGAACAACACACATTTATATCACTTTAAAAGCTCAAAGCTGCGGTTATTCGCTAAAGCTATATGTATAAAGACATATAATAAAATTGTAAGCCTTAAGTGTAACGTATTTTAAATTTTAGTGAGAAATATTATTTCAAGGGACTATAAATACTAATCCTTACGAATATATAAATGCGAAAGGAACTCTGTCTGTCTGTCTGTTACGCTTTCACGCCTAAACCACAGAACCGATTTTGATGAAATTTGGTATGAAGATAGAACTAAACTTGGGAAAGGACATAGGATATACATTTATCGCGAAAGTAAGGGTGGAAGGGGTTGAAATAGGGGATGAAAGTTTGTATGGAAGTTCCTTATTGTCAAACATAAAATCATGTAAGATTGTTCAATTGTTTAAGACAAAGACAAAAAAGCGTGTATGGGGAAAGGAGGGAGGGGGGGGGTATCTGACGGTAGGCGGGACGCGGAGCGGCAGCGGCGGCGTACAGTGGTTCGACTCCATACAAGAGGTGGGACATAGGATTCTTAAAAAACAAAATGCGTTATTTTGGAAAAACAAAATTACCAATGCATCCTATAATCAAAGAGAAATAACAAATATAAATTGAGTTTTTTTGATATGACCCATATTTTATGAGTAAATAATTAAAAACCATTTCTTTAGTATGGAGAGTAGCATAAAAATATTAATATCTCATGATTCCCGGCTGTTTTCGGATTACGGTTTTGAAAAAATGTATTAACATATTATTTGCTACATTTCGTCCTTTGACACAAGGTGCCCCTAACGTGCCCCTTAAGAGATATGATGATAAAGGAAAAATAATACCATGTTAGTGCTAGATGTACCTACATGCATGATTGCATAATTCTTAAAACTCATACCTACTTAGTAAAATAATGAATACCTAGGTAGGTACTTAGTAAAATAATGAGATTAGAACAGTCAAATACATATATAGGAACAACAACAGTAATGCAATTAGTTAATGAAATTTTTTTCTGGAAATAATTTTGCTTTCTTTTAATCAGGGTTCGAATAGGAAGGTCATCTACTAATTACGTGCATTGTTCATATTATGACTGCTTTTATGCGATAGTCATTGTCTGCACTATAAGTCTCCATAATTAAAAGGGGGGGATTTGTGTATTTAAGAACAAGAAGTTAGTTTTGATATTGATTTCGTCCGAGTCTTATCATGGCTTTTCGTTGTTTTGTGACACATCTTGACCTTTATGTTGCCTTGCGCAGTCATGAAGATCTTCGTGACTTCAGCTACTTATTTGATGTTTTAAGGTCAAACAGTAATTTGCAAATGGGTGGAGACTCTGAAAGAGAGTTAAAAGACTGGTGTCGTCGATTTTGCTACAGCAGAGATTTTAACAAATGGAGCCACAATCCAAAAGAACTTTAGAAAAGTTCATGAACAAGTATGCTTAATTAAAAAAATCAAAAAACCCAACTGCGTAAAATACTCTTATTATAAACTAAAAAGAATAAAACAATTTACTAGCTTTCATTTGATACCCATATTGCTACAGTAAGAAAAAAAAATTCAACTTCACCCCCCATTCCGCCATTTGCGGGCGCCATTTTGAAAATTTATATAGCCTATGTCACTACTACAATTTAGACAAATACAACTACACCTCATATGTCAAAAACCGTCCAGCCGTTTGGGCTGTAGGGCATGCCAAAGAAATGGACATACATACATACATACATACACTCGAATAAACTAAAAAGAATAAAACAATTTACTAGCTTTTATTTGATACCCATATTGCTACAGTAAGAAAAAAAAATCAACTCCACCCCCCATTCCGCTATTTGCGGGCGCCATTTTGAAAATTTATATAGCCTATGTCACTACTACAATTTAGACAAATCCAACGACACCTCATATGTCAAAAACCGTCCAGCCGTTTGGGCTGTAGGGCGTGCCAAAGAAATGGACATACATACATACATACATACATACATACATACATACATACATATATACATACATACATACATACACTCGAAAAACATAACCCTCCTTCTGTCGCAGTCGGGTAAAAATAATTCAGAATGGCTAAGTTCTGAGATCAAATGGGCGAATTCTTTAAAGGTAAATTTGGTCCCCCCACAAAATGCTAGTGTTGAACTTACTGAGGGAGTGATTAGTCCATCGAAATTGGATGCTTCAACTTCTACATCAATAGTTGTGCGCAAATGTTTTGAAGATTTGAGTAGCAAGCAAAAAAAAAAAAAGGCGTATTGAAGACGGGAGAGTCGGTTGCAGCAGTGATAAACTTTTTTACTCAATGGAATGCGCGCTGCGATCTTCCAGAAAAGGTGTCATAGCAACCATTATGAAAAAAATATTAGAAAACCCTGAGCAAGTTTTCAGAGTAATGGATGTCATAAAGTGAGTCCATCCAACAAGCTTTTAGGGGAGAAACAGGCCAGCTTTTGGATGTGATAAAGCAGGGTAGTGTCAACACTAACACAGGGAACACTGCTAGAAGATTTTTGGAAACCCTGAATTAACAGCACGTCTGACAGGTTTAGATGTTAAACTAATAAGAAGAATATGTAATATTTAGTAAAGCCGATTATGAAATAGATGATGAAATTGTAGATGTCTACCTAGACATTTTTTTTGACGTTCGTTGAGTGTGTGTAATCACCTTATAACGAATAAAATATTTTGATTTTGATTTTGATTTTGAATGGGCGTCATTCTGCAATGCATTTCATCAGGTGAAAAAATCAATACGGAATTTCAACTCTATTGCAGTGAAACAGCAGATTTATATGTAGAGTCTCCTCAAGCTACTCATACATGGCCATCATATTGTGGAGCACCTACCGATAATGCCTTTAGGCTTCCTGTCAAAAGAGGCACCTGAAGCGAGAAACAAGGATTTCCGAAAGTCCAGGGAACACTACACCCGAAAACATAGCAGTTTAGCTACTAATGAAGACATCATTCATAATTTGCTTCTCTCGTCAAATCCACTGATTACAAGCTTGCGTTCAACCTTCACGAATAAAATACCTAAATCCTCATTTAAGGAACTTGATGATTTGCTTGTGTTGCAAAGAAAAGAAATTGAATTCGTTGATGTTTCTGCAATACCTGAAGATGATTCAGATGAGGATAACAATGATAACGATGACGATGATGAAGTTAGTGAAGAGGATGATTATTATGATGAATAATTAGGAACTTCTAGGAGAAAAAAAATACTATTAAGAATGTCATACATTCATAATTTTGATTTTGTTTTTAACTTTGTGCTAGCTAGGTATAACTATTTAGGTTTAGGAGTATGTATAATATTGTGCATAATATAATATTATGTTTCAATGATTGATTGTTGATGATGATGAATGATTTACTTGTAAATTTATCATCATCATCAAACTAAATAAGAAAATAAAACTAAATAAGTTTGATCAGGATTCTTTGTGGGGGGGGGGCAGGTAAAGAAAATCCAAGACTGTACTGTTTTAATCGTGGTTTTTAACATATTATATGACTATTTTACGTTAGTATTTGAGGTGTTCTTTTATTTATTTCACTTATCAGAAAAGATGTAAAAATAATTTTTATTAGTGACCAACCGCTCTTCTAGGGGGGGGGGGTGTAGCTGCCCCCCCTCCCTGCCTGTACCTCGCTACGCCCATGCATACAGACAAACATTCATTTTATATATAAAGATTTAAAATAAAACATTCGATACCCAACAATTTTTAAGGGGCACGTTAGGGGCACCATGTGTCAAAGGACGAAATGTAGCAAATAATATGTTAATACTATTTTTCAAAACCGTAATCCGAAAACAGGCGGGAATCATGTGATATTAATATTTTTATGCTACTCTCCATACTAAAGAAATGGTTTTTAATTATTTACTCATAAAATATGGGTCATATAAAAAAAACTCAATTTATATTTGTTATTTCCCTTTGATTATAGAATGCATTGGTAATTTTGTTTTTCCAAAATAACGCATTTTGTTTTTTAAGAATCCTATGTCCCGCCTCTTGTATGGAGTCGAACCACTGTGGGCGGCGCGCTTACCATGTCGCGCAATATAACCGAATTCCTCGCGAGCGAAGCCGCGGGCTAGTAACATATATTGCTATTATTTTTCGAATCTCTATTCTATTTCTGTAACTCTGTTTATGAAAACACGCGTCACTGATAAAATTCTAATTTGATGGTAAAAAATCATAGAAATAAGTAATTTAATATTAAGTTCGTATTTTATCAGAGATACTACAATAACTTTTAATGAAATAAACGGTCGTATCGTAAGTAAAAAAAAAAGAAAAAAAATACAAAAATAATTTAGTAAGAGTTAATTTATTAAGAGTGCTGGTAAGTCAATGAATTCAAATTAATATTGTCACAAAACATGATAATAGTGTCGCGTAATATTCTTTAACGTATACCCAATATTACCATTAAAAACAAAATAAACGAAAAAATAATATGCTATGTTGACGTAGCAAATGGTTGTTCATAAAAATAAATAACTTTTAATATAATTTATTTCAACGTGCTATAATTAATTATGAATTTATTTTAATTACATTGTGAATATGAAATAGAGGCTTTAAGCCGCTTTATCTTCAAAATAATATTGATGTATCGCAAAATTTTTCTCACTAATTAACTTACAATTAAAACGTAGGTACACCGTTTATTATTATACGTTTAGATCAATGATTATTATATTATAATGCGTCTTTATTTAGCAAAATCTCGTTTCTCGACCTCATTAAATTAAATTAATTATCTATGTTAATATTTTATTAAAATTAGTTTTGGTCTTTTTAACAGTTGGTCATTTAGTAGGAGTACAAATTTAATTATATTGTAATTATTTTAAGTTTAAAAATTGAATTGAATTTTAATTTTCAGAACTCATGTAAAATGTAAGGACGGGTAAAACCGCGGGCAGTACATTAAATGTAAGCGTATATTTTGAAGTACTCTCCAAATCTTGCATAATAACCGGGGCTTAAAGAGCTTCTAGAGGGTCTGTGGAGGAAATGAATGGACAGGGAGTTACCCTTTTTGTTGAACAATATTATCTTTGAGCTAGAGGAACATGAAATTAAAAGCTTATCGATATTTAAGTTTACATTTTTTTGATAAAAGATTTCAGAAGTATGCTGCCTGAAGGAAGTTAATCAATATTTGGATGTATTTTATATACCGTGACTTTTACCGCTATATCTCATTTATATTACAACTAGCTGTAGTCGCGACATCATCCAAGATTGCCATCTTTTTCATTATTTCTTTCGACTGACTGATTTTTTTTACTAACTGACTTTTTGTTAATTTGTTTTTAATTTTAATGTCGATATTTCTTTTTTTTTTATGAAATCGAACTATACGTTAACTTAAAATACGGTGCTGAATCTCACAATAAAAAGTATCGAATGGTCGTAGCTCGTATCGTAGTACTAACTCAAATCGTGTTCAGTATCATTTAAATTCATTTAATAGTTTTGAATCGATCCGTGGCCAAGACAAAAATGGAAAATAAAAATATATTTTGTGGTCCGTATTGATTATATAGAACGTTGGTACTAAGTAAACTTTCAAAATATTTATAATTAACAGTATTGGAGCTGTTCATTTTAGATTAATTTTTATAGCAATATTTTTATATAGATTTTGTTTAAAATCAGATAAGAATAATGTTATAATAAATAAGTAAATATATATATATATATATATATATATATATATATATATATATATATATATATATATATATAACTGACATAAAATTGTATAAAGGTTTTATTTAATACTATTTTTTTTTAAACTTTGGTTTATCTATTTGAATCAAATCATATCGACGGAAACCATGCAAGCCCATGTATATATGGATGATACGCGGTTTTCTACATGAACTGGTGATACTCCTTTTTTAAGAATAGAATTGTGACTGTGATTTTCAGTCACTATGATGAGCCGTTAAATTTAGCTCAGAGTCATTCACCGAAAATACCAGATAAAAGACGCGCGACATATATATACGTAAAGTTATAAGGACATATAGGCTATATAAGAACCAAAACCAGCCCATTGTTTCGGGAACCAAAACTGGCAACTGACGGGTCTCATTGTTCGAAAAACTGGTGAACGTTAGGATCTCAAGTACTGAATCGAGTTGGAAATCCATACAAGAGGCCTATGTCCAGCAGTAGAAAATTATCAATTTACGACAAATTATGAGAATTTTATATTAAAAATTATAACAAAGAATAATATTTGTTCGAGACTCAAGAAAATATATTTTCCTCGTAAACAGATAATTATTTTGAAACCTCGAGGCTCAGCCGGATATTTTCTTAAAGCATAAATCTTTATATCGCCTTTTTTCTCGACTCACAATATTTTTTGTAAAGTATATTTTATAGAAATAATGATTCGAGAATTATTTCGTGGTAATAGTACATGATCATCGTAATTTAACAAATGAATATGTACCAAAATAAAATTATCTTCGTGTGTACTTATTAAATTGCAATATTATCAAAATTTATTGTTTTTATATTGCTTTACAGCATAGTTTTACAGATGAATATTGGCGTTAGAAAGTGTCGAATTATTATTTAGTTTGTGTGATATGTAACTTTTACTATTATTCCGTTATACTTTATTTATATTGATGATTCAGTTACATAAAATCTGCTTAGATGACTGACCATTCTAAAGTGTGATTTGGGATTATTGTGTTACAATGACAAATCAATAGTTAGTTGACTATTGATTTGTCATTGGAATTCCTTACCTTTGCATATTAGACGTGTACAAACATTCGCACTTTTTGAAAAAGACTGTCAGTTATAATTTCCTTGATATTCAACTTTGATTACTCATGCAAATTATATATAATATTATTATTTGTACACCTGTAACACAAGACTATTTTCTCTGTCCCAAGGTTGAAAGAGATCGCTTTTTAGTGATAAAACCACCCTTAGTAGCTTACGACACTTTGCTATGTTGTTGTTCTATGTAATATTTTTGTGTACACTAAAGTATTTTATTATTATCACTATTTTATTATTGTTGTTCTATGTAATATTTTTGTGTACACTAAAGTATTTTATTATTATCACTATTTTATTGGAAGATGTCAAAAGCATTACAAAAGTATGCATAACGCAATGTGGATTTAAAATCGATCGATTCTGGTAAAAGTCAGGAACCTGTCAAAAATAGACCCTGATACAATACGGGACCAATATTTTTTTGCAGAAGAAGATAATAACTAGACAGTTATATATAGTTATAATACTAGGGATTTTAAATACAAAGCCAGGCTTAATCATGAATCGTATGTAATATCCCATTGTTGGATATATTCTTAATGAGAAAAGCACGGAGTGTATGATAAAGGACTTTGATTACGTTAATTACGAACACTGCGTTTTGTTAATAATATATTTTCATCATTGTATTCTTATTATATGGAGTAATTAATGATGCATTTATACATCAAGCAATTATTGAATTAACGATGGCAATTTGTTTTGTGTAATCATTACTTTGCTTTTTATTCTCAAATTTAATTTTTGAATCTTAATTTTTAATTTCAATTTATTAATGTTTTGATTTAATGGGTCTTAATGTTGTGTTTAATTGTTTTAAATTCTGTTCTTAATTATTATTATCTCACTTTTTACTTTCTGCTTCTTGTATGTATTATTTACTGGAAACTTGATTTTTTATGTTTTATTTTGTTACTAGCGGCCCGCCCCGGCTTCGCACGGGTCTTTAACTAAAATTTTAAAAATTATAGATTTATATTTTTTATCACCTACACCTGCGTCGATACTGGAAAATATTTTATAATAGACGGATTGAGTGACAGATTTATTATATCTATGCCTATACATACATACATACATACATACATATATATGTATATAGATAGTACGGATGAAACATTTGAACTGTTTTTTTATTAATTATTTTCTCATTGATGAATACCATATTTTAATAAGTATTATTCCCGACGAAGACAAATCCAAAAACACAAAAATCATAAAAATCGTTCCACTCGTTCTCGAGTTATAAACGGTGTAACTAACACGACTTTATATATATATATATATATATATATATATATATATATATATATATATATATATATATATATATATATATATAGATTAGAACTTAAATAGCTATAACCATCCAACTTTGTACAATCAACAAACAAATAAAACGACCAAATATTTTAAATTTTAACAACGAACAAACAATCAAGACCGTAAAGTATTTAATTATATACAAAAAAGAAAAACAGATTTTTAAATACATGTGTCATTCTTTTGGCCGAAGTTTTGGTCAGCGCGATTCAAAAAATTATATGACATATTCTGCGCCATCTATCGTATAATTGTAGAATATCGTTTCTACATTTATTGACATTTAACTTATTTAATATTTAACATAATAGTATATTAATTGAAAATGATGTTTATCTAAAATATTAAAACGATTTCTATTCCTATCCGACATATTTAGTAAACTTTTAAGTTTAACAAAATAATAACTCAAATATAAGTTTAAAAGATTCCTTAGACCAGATGGCGTTGGCAGCGTAGGTACCTATTTCTATTTTCTTAAATATTTATTTTTAAATTTAATTACAATGAAACAAAAACTAAATTATACTGTGAGTTATTTCCAATTTTTATGTATTAAAGTTATTAACATTGGTTTTGTACTTTTTACGTGATACGTGATCAGAGAAAAACACGTTAAGAGATGGCGCTGATACAAAAAAATACGCGCTATTGAAATTTATTCTTGATGATATATAGTGTATTAATAAAACGGAGGTTTTAACAGATTTATTATTTGTATAGATTATTTATTATTTGTATGTTATTGTATAGTTTGTTTCCTAAATATAAATAAATAAAATAAAATACAATACGAAAGTAACTCTTTTTGACATGACGTGACGTGTCAGTGACCATTATGACGATAATTCTGCTGTAGAGGTGGAAATTTCCATTAAAATCACAGTCGCGAACGGTTGCAACTTCGATTCCCGCTTAGAGCGGATTTATATAAATATTTGTTTCTGGTTTGAATGTCTGTCCTAAAGCCGTCGGTTACGCAATTTATCACAAACATCTAATTAAAATCATTAGTCTTATTAGGGAAATTATCCACCAACTCGTAGTGGAGCAGCTTGGTAGATTGAGCTCTTCGCTTCTTCTATATAAAGAAAATGCCATTGTCTAGTAGTAGGCAATTTACAGGTTACTTAGTTTTAAATATAATTTATAATAAATTACTATTACTAGTTTATTTTTATGAATGTAAGGAAGTGACTTAAAAATTAAGTGCGTAATTATGATAGGTTATATCAATACATACTACAATACAATGATATCAGCTTTATTACGTATTGGATCATAATAGCGAAGTTTACTTAAAAGTGTTAAGTAATAGTATAATTTCATAAATTAATATTGCTTAATTTATAATGGTTAAATGGATTTCTGTGGTAGCACCATGAGGCACTACTACTAGTACACAGATGGTTTACCAATATCACGTTAGGTGGAGAATGCACGAGGGAGATAAAACGTAATGTTTAAGAACGTTTGTCTCAAACCTTCACTCACACCTGCTGTCTCGTTGAGGAAGTTAGCACTCGATACATATCATAGTGTAGGTCCTGCGCTGTTCTGATCTCAGCTGAGCATTTGAATAAAATATTCTCAAGCATTCGATATATTAATATTATTTATGACTGACCCGTTGGCGCAGTTTGCAGTGACCCTGTTTTCTGCTCCGAAGGGTTGTGGGTTCGATTCCCGCCCCGAGTCTGGGTGTATTATATATTTATTGATGTATATGTATTATATATATGTATATCTATTTAAAACAAACATATATACTCGTATCAGTCGGCTGTTATCTAAAACACAGGCATTAAGTTGCTTACCTTAGGAACAGACGACCTTGTGTGTGTGTGTTAAACACATATTTATATTATATTATATTATTACAATTGTTATTATAAATCTGCGGCGGAGACTGGATGCGGATTGCGGAGTACCGGGATATTTGCCGGGAATTTGCTAAGGCCCATGTCCAGCAACGGATTTTGATAGGCTGAAGACCTTCTTATAAAATGTTGGTAAAATTCGTCTTGGTTACGCACATACTTCGATATACGATGATGTCGTCATCTTTCTTCTTAAATAGGCTATCACCATTACTTAAACTATATAGATGCGTGACTCTTAAGTTAGCGCGATAGAATTAGTAAATTTATACTTCAACTTTATAATATCAATACGGCGCGTGTGTGTGTGTGTATTTGTGTGTGTTTTTAGATGCCTACAAAAATTCTGAAAATAAAAAATAAAAAAGGACACGTGAAATCTAGAAGTTTATGTGTATAAATTAATAATTGTATTATATTAAAAAGTACTTTGGATCGCAAGATTATAAAAGCAAATATAATTAAATGAAAAAATACACAAATCAAAATTATGTGCTTTACAATATTGTCTTTAGTTCCAAATTTTTCTATCACAGAACATTCTGACCTTGAATATATTCAAAAGAAAATATCAGATAAGAAAACTTTGTAAACTATATTTATTTTGTGTTATGCATGTGTACCAATAAATATAAATGAGCTTTCTAACAAAAAATCACGTTTAGAATATCCCTTGAGTCAAGTTTTTTATGTCACGAAAAAAAATAGCAGAGACATAAATATACGTAAACGAGGGCAATGTTGCAAGGTTTTTAGGAAAAGTCATTTAGTTGTAACGGATAACACTAAAGCATAACTAGTTTTTGTTATTGGAAAGATAGTGAATGATGAGGCTTTATAACTTCTCTGTTAATAGAGCTAAACTGAATCAGAATGCAACCCACTACTGGGCAAATGCCTTTTCTCTATATAGGAGAATAATAATAATAATAGACAATGACTAATAGAAAAGTAGTGTTTTTTTTTTTTTAATTTGCAATAATGTTTAATGTTAAATTCTGACACCCACCACCTCAGTCCCCCGAGATCATGGACGCTGTAAAGGGTCCGAAACGTTGGGAAATAATTTAAAATTAAATATTGTTAAACTGTAATTTGAAATAAACGCGATAAAATCCGTTATTAGACTTTTAATTAAATGAGTAAAATTCGCGTAAATATAAGAGGACAGTAAGCTAAGCGATAAGAAAACCAACGTAATAAGGAATTATATTCATTGTTAAATATATAAAAAAAAAAAAACATTAAAAAGTAGCTATTCCGCGAGTATTAGACCACGACTTAGTCATTAAGTACTTAACTCCCGTAATTTACCTAACTACAGCGGTTAGCTTAATCAGCAGGTCAGCAAAACGTAAAACGATTATTATATAACTCCATGAATACCTATATCAGCATACTTGTAACTAGTGGATTTTACGTTTTTAATATCGTTTATACAATCATTACCGTATCAACCTGTAAAACACCCACTGCTGAGCGAAGGCCTCTTCTCCATGTAGAAGAAGGGTTGGAGCTTAATTCATCACGCTGCTCCACTGCGGGTTGGCGGATAACTTCCTTATAATGGGTAACGATCGTTATCAGGTGTCTATGAAAACAACCGACGGCTTTACGTGCTCTCCGAGGCACGGTGGAGAGACTAATAAGAACATACACCCAGACCGGAAACAAATATTTGTACAAATACAAATATCTGTCCCGAGCGGGAATCGTACCGCTGATCGCCTCGTCGACGCCGCGGCGTTGAGGCAAGTACTCGCACCACTACACCAGAACGGTCGTCTACTATACATTGTTAATGAGAAATCACTATGAATAGAAGCGGAAGTGGAAGTTACTTCACATAGTTACAATTAATAATAACAAGTCAAAGGCTCTCAGGAGGATAAGAATGCTGTGTCCGGGGTCCGGAAACACACAAAACAAAAGCAAAAGGTCAAACCACGACTATTATTTATATGACTTCATCAAATATAATGCAATATATGTAATACAAAATAGAACAACTGTTTTGTTGGTGCGAGTAGCCGCCTAAACGCTGATGATGGCGGGTACGATTCCCGCTTTGGGCAGATATTTGTACGAGTATTTGTACAAATGTTGTAGGTCTGGGTGTATGTCCTTATGGGTCTCCCTATCGTGTTTGGGAGAGCACGTAAAGTCGTCGATATTGTTTGTTATTATAGACAGCAGATAGTGATAGTTACTCTTAGTAGGGAAATTATCTGTCAACCCGCAGTGGAACAGCGTGGTGGATTAAACTTCAACCCTTTTCCTGTATAAGGAGGCGGTCTTTGCGCAGCAGCGGGTTCTTGACAAGTTGATCCAATTTAGTTCAAGTGATATGGAATACTTACGTACATTATACTCGGAATATACATTAAAAAACCGGCCAAGTGCGAGTCCGAAGGGTTCCGTACCATTATCTATAAAAACGGCAAAAAAAAATTTTACTTTCGTTATATGGCAGCCCCCTTAAAATATTTGTTTTATTTTAATTTAATAATATATTTTTAAAGTGAATATATAACTAAATATTCTGTGAATATTTCAAGCGTCTACCTGTTGCCGTTTGTTGTATGGGACGTTGTTGTATGGGAGCCCCCCCTTAAATATTTTTGGAGTTTACTCCTTAAGAATCGATTTTCATATATAAGGCGCCCGGTATAAGAAAAATATGAGAGGTAAAATCTACTTATGAATGACCTCGTTACTTTTTCGGTGCGCGCGCACCTATGGTGCGGTGCGAAAGTAATGTTGCTCTATTTAATATTGAAAAATAATATTTAAAAAATAAATGATAATTGTCAGATAATAATAATTACATAATTTATCAACATTCCTAATGAAATATTTGTGCACATCTGAAATTGACTATTGTGAAAAGTTTAATGTAAAATATTTCGCCGATTAGTTATAATAAATGTATATAAAATGAATAAATATATATTTATATATGTATATTATTTTCATTAATTTGTTAATTTACCCTTTCATATGGTATTAATCTTATTTTCAGTTGGATAAACTCTTTTTGCGTATGTTTAGACAATCGTACTTAAGGAGTAAACTCCAGTCGTGCGTCGGAGCTGACACACACAATTTTTTTTTTTTATTCTGTTTTTTAGTATTTTTTATTATAGCGGCAACAGAAATACATTATCTGTAAAAATTCCAACTGTCTAACTATCACGGTTCATGAGATACAGCCTGGTGACATACGGACGGACGGACGGACAGCGTAGCCTTAGTAATAGGGTTTTACCCTTTGGGTACGGAAGCCTAAAAAAGCTTATTTGTAATAATAATCTATTAAACATTATTGTTATTTATCACGAATGTATTAAAGAAATGAATTTAAATAATCTTTATAATCTTTTACAGAATAATAATTGTTCTCGGCCTGCCTTAAGTTGTCGCGATGAGAGTGCGCAGTCAGCGTTATAATTTTCCGGACATTTAGGCATTATTTAAGCTTGCGGTCGGAAAGGACTTTCAGTTAGGGGTTTTATAACCTTAGTAAGGTCTTGTCGTTTTGATAAATAAAATATCGCCTCTTAAATTTTGTCTGTATATATTTACAAAATGTATAAAGTATGTATACTAATTCCGCTCCACAACTTCGTTTGAATATTTTGTTTGTAAGATAGTCTAGGTGATGCAGAATTTATTTGAAAATAAATTGCATTTGAAAATATTTTTTTTACTTAGTTGTTTTGAATTGTACTTCAAAAATTGACTTTTAGTTTCTGTTCCTAAAGCTACTACTAGTCACTAGTTCAAATCCGGTCTGGCACATTAAAAATCGTCTTGTATTTGGCGATGAAGCAAACATGGTAAGAAATAATACGTTCGGGAAAAAAAAATAAAGAATCAGATGATTGTATATCGAACAACTCTCAATAAACAACTGTACTAGTGAGTTCAATTAATGTTACTTATACAAGAGATTTTAGTTACAATATTTGTGAACATGCCAATACCTAGCAGTGGGAAGTTTATAGGCTGTTACATACAAAGTTATAACTAGAATTATATTATTAATTTATATCTTTTCACTATAAGTAACTGAAGTAATTTTATTCATTGCAAAATTCTGCAAACTTGAACGAATTTGAATTTCAAGTCGGTCCAAGTTATGTTTTCAGCATTCATTAAGTATTTGAAATACGTCTCGAGAAACTTGAAAACGGCTTACGGCTTGAGAAATAGTTGGAATGACATTGAATTTGAATTATGTGTGTACTTCCTTTGTGTCAAGCGTGAACTATTTTATTTATTTTTAAAACTTTATTGCACACAAAAAAAAGATACAATTTAGAACAACTAGGTACAAACAAATATGTATGCAAAGGCGGCTTTATCGCTTATAGCGATCTCTTCCAGGCAACCTTTAATGATACTTAGTTCAGGAAATAGTGCCGGGAAGAGTGCGAAAATGACAGTGCAATTTTATTATAATATAATAATAATAGGGAAAAGAAATAATAAATTAACTAACTTTTTCTATACATACATAAATAAATACGTATCTACAAACACATACATAAATATATACACACATACATACATACTTTAATACTAGACATACATATAATATACATACAACTATGGTATAATTTTATTTAAGTTCCACTGATAATCGACTATAAGTTTACATCGTACTTACAGAACCAATCATTGAACGAATATACATATTTACATAATTATATTTTTATATATAAGTAATCACACAAAAAATATGTGTGTGTAATCAGACACTGAGCTGGCCTGGTGAATAGAGCATCAGTGATCTAAGGTTCAAATCCGTGGTATCACCGCTGTTAACAAATATGAATATTTTGTTTAAAATTCATGTTTGCGCTTAAAGGAAATACCATCAAGAACTTGATGTGTTTCGAGAAATAAAGAAGAGAAGAAGACATTTTTATAGTCCTCGCTTATAGTTTAGGAACAATCCTACTAATATTATAAAAAGGAAAGCTTATTAGGATGAGTAGATGTTTCTTACAATTTTATGTGAAAACTGCTTAATTGATTTCTTTAAAACTTGGTACAAATATATATTTTTTTTTTATATTAGAGGGGGCAAACGGACAGTCGATTCACCTGATGGTAAGTAAAAACGACATCCATAGACATAGTGGCTACATTAGAGGATTAGCGGGTGCGTTGCCGGCTTTTAGGGATGATGATGTTTCACCGGATCTGTGGAGGGAGGGGGAGGGATGGGCCAGGTAAGGAAAGGGATGGGCCACCGGACCTCTCACAAACCGAACGAAACACAACTACAGTGCCGTCATTTCACGTCAGTGTTAAGTGAGAGCGTAGTACTTCCCCGGCGCCTTCCGCTGCAAGCAGCATGGCGCTACTTCGGTAAAACAGCGTGGCGCTACTTCGGTAAATTAGTGACAGATCCAGAATAACACACAGGCCAATTTTTATAGCGAAATCTTTTAATTAGCTTTGTTTTCATTTATAAGATTAGTCCTATTATTATTTTCTATTAATACCAGGCGTTTTTCATGGTTTTACCCGCATTTTAAATAGATATTAAGTCTTGACAGAGATCTTAACCTTAAAACTGATATATTCCTAATATTTTTTTACTAAGGTGTGGTTATTATTTAGTTTATATTGTTATAGTTTTCATTTTTTTTTAACGTAATATTTTTAAAAAAAGAACACAAAATTCGTCAACAATTATCTCCAAATTTAAACATTTGTTAGAATTTCAAAGCGAATAACAAGTAGGGGTAGTTAGAGAAAGTCGTTAAAGTCGTATCGGTGTGAGGGCTCTCAGTACTGGGGCTTGACTGATGCAGGCGTTTCACAGTTGAAAGATGATGTTCATTATACTGACGCTCTGAGAAGTAAGTTTTATTTTTTATTTTTTTGTTTTATTGATGTTTTTAGTTTCATTTAATTATGGATAAAATTGAAACTTATTATTATACTTTACAAAAATAATAAAACGGGACTGTAAGCGTGCCTGTCCATTGATGCGTAGATAGGCGGCGGAGAGGAGAAACGGAGAAATATTAACCAATAGGATTGCAGAACTCTTATCCGCTGGAGCGGGAGGGAGATTTTTTGCAATCCTACTGGTTAATATTTCTCCGTTTCTCCGCTCTGCCGCCTATCTCTGTATCAATGGATAAGCACCCCTTAGGGCGTGTTTTACCGGTTGCTGATAAAGTTTTTGAGCTATCCAATATATAATTTTTACAGACAGTTTTTTTTTTTCTCATTCACCATCCAACTCCACTTTATCTGTCAGATATTTCTATTTGTAATCTATGAATGTAAACGAGGTAAATTATTAGTTGATAGAAAGATATCAGCGACCTTTTTGTCTCTATAGTTAGTTAACAAAAATCACTATAAGAAAGTTTAAGTGAACGTTCAAAATTTAATAAAATTGGAACCAATTTATGTATATAAAAATATAATTTACAGGGTTTGAATATACTCACTGCTACTCTACTTTGATCGAAATTCTGAGCCAAAGTCACTGGTATAAAACAGTTATATTAAAAGAATTTCGTATTTTGTATTAAATATATGCTATACCTTGTACCAATTCACACAAAAATTATCCCAAATGGAATATATGATCCAATGAAATGAAATCCAATTCTATAACAAAAAAAGAAGTTTTTCCACTTTTATTCTATGTAATGCTGTCTACAGGAAACGACACATTCAAGATGGGTGAGCTTTGTTCCGGCAGCCGGAAATTACGTAACCGAGTTATTATTAGATATGCGATGCTTGTGTATTGGGGATTTTAAATTTTTCGAAGATTTAGAGGACTTATGAAGAGTTTTTACAGATTTATATATCTTTCACAAGATGTCCTGGGTGGTTTTTTTTTCTTTTATATAAAATTTCGCAGCGTTACAATTTATACTCTATATTTATATGGCAAAATATATATTACTGAAAGCGAAACAAAAGTAACGCTTTGTTAACTATAAGTAAACAATAATGAAATGTTTATTATATTGAATTTTTTTTAAAATAGTTAAACGAAAACGGAAAATGTGTTTTCGACTTTCGTAATCACACATTACATTGCTTAAATATAAAAATTAATATTTTTTGTTATACATATATAGTTGAACAAGTATGCAATTACAGGTAAATAATAATATAATCATATCACTACCACACCTTATGTTACACTACACCACAACAACTAGTAAGTTATAATTGTTAACATATATGGCTACTCAGCTACTATGGGTCATAGCGTGATGTTAAATAGCCTATAATCTTAATCAATAAACGGGATTTTTATTGCTGAAAGAATTTTTTAAACAAACGTGATCAAATCAAATAAAAAATTCTTTATTCAATTAGGCTTCGAGACCACTTTTTTGAATCATCATTAATTTTTAATTAATGATAGTTAATGCAAAGCTACCGACGATTTGTAATAAACATTCTACTGAGAAGAAACCATATGAAACTCAATACTTACACTTATAAAACCGTTAATACATTGCTAAGCCATAATAAATTCAATCATATATCCTGTAGGAAAGTCAGCTTTACTAGGTCCACGCATCTTAGATTTTTATATAATAACATGCTATGCTTATGTATGTATATGTATATGTATTCACGGGCTTGTGTCCGCAACTCGACGTCTACTGTGCGCCTATTTTGCGTTTGTTAAGCGGGCGGCTAGTCCTGCCAACCCAACATGCTATGCTATATTTTAAAGGCTTTTTAATATCAACTATAAATATGTTAATCATACTAATATTATAAATGTGAAAGTAAGTTTTTTTGTTACGATTTCACGCGAAAACTGCTTAACAGGTCATCGTGAAACTTTATACACATGTTTTTGGAAGTATTAGAAGTAACATAGGATACTTTTGTTTGGTCGCGATAACCGACACCCACGTGGGCAAAACCGCGGGCAGAAGCTATTTATATATAAATAAATACTTGGTTTCTTAACTGTTTTGATTTTAATAGTATACCTATCTCTGGTTTTGTATAATAAAGATTTTTACTGAGACTGTAATATAAGAATCGTGTTAAAAATCTATCCGTAATAATAAAAACCAAAGGCGGTTAAGTTGAATACCGGCCGATAGTATTACATAATGGAGCTTACTTAAAAATTTATGAGATAGATATTGGTTATGCATCTCATATTCTATATTCAAGCAATATTTCGTTTAAGTCAAGCCATCTCGTGATATCGTTTGAAAAATTCCCGTATACACTACGTGTCCGATATAACGTCATAACTTGGAGTTCTAGAAGAGGAGATAACAATGTTATATAACATTAGTGGTTATATATAATTATCCAGATATATAGTAGATCAGAGTATATTTTATGTTATACATACTAGTAATATAAAACTGAGGTACTCTTCAGTTCAAATATACTTGTTTGAGTGTACATATCTGAAGAACTTCCGGCCTTTTTTATGGGAAAAGTATATGCTATAAGCGGATATAAAAAGTAAGTAAAGATGGCCCGGGGAAGAGAATACGTGAATCAATACCACACAGTTTTTTGTTTTTAGCAGAAATTCTGATACATTTGTGAATAAAATACTTGAGGTAAGCCGTAAAATATATGCTGCAATCGGCACGTTGAGAAAATGGAAAAATTTCTTGCCCATCAAAACAAAGATATCACTTGCCCACACACTTCTTTTTCCTATTCTTGACTACGCTGATGTCTGTTATTCTGACCTACCTGAAACTCTCCTTAATAAACTTGAACGCCTTCAAAACATGATCATCAGGTTCATATTTGGTTTGAGAAAGTACGATCATATCTCAGATTATCGAGCACGACTTAACTTGCTTAAAATAAGAGAACGCCGTAACTTACATCTCCTATCTTCTCTCTACTCTATCCTCTTCCATCCTAGTACTCCTCCATATCTAAAGGAACGCTTTACTTTTCTTGGTTCGGACGTCCCTAGTACGCTAAACCTTCGTTCCCAAGTCGACTATAAATTAAAACATCCGTTTTCTCATAGTCAATGCTACAGTGAATCTTTCACTGTTAAAGCTGTGAAATTGTGGAATGCCCTCCCGCGAGACATACGCCAAGCGCAGTCGATACGTATTTTTAGGCGATCTGTCAAAAAACATTATTTATCTACATATCGTTAGTAATTTGTATGATATTTATAGACTGTTTTAGGTAAATAGGTACTTATTTATGTATTATATGATATAATATGTATGTAAATATTTTTTATGTAAATGTATGTAGTTATGTGTTTGTTTATGTATATGTATGTTAATGCTTATGTATATATGTGTATATGTGTTTATGTATGAGTAATTGTTTATGTATAGCTTTAAGTGTATTGTATGCTGTACATATATTTGTATCTTATACTAAAGACAAAGTTTTAATTGTTTTTTTTAGATATAACTTATGTTATAATATTTTAAATGTTTGATTTAAAAACAAACTAATTGCACCGTCTGCCTTTCTTATTACCGGGATGTCCTATATAGACAAGGGTTGTCTGGAAGAAATCACTATTAGTGATAAGACCGCCTTTGCACTCTATTTTGTATATTTCTCTATGTTACTTTTTTATGTATTACTTAAGTGTGCAATAAAGTATATAAATAAATAAATAAATAAATAAATAAAAATCCAATCCAAGCTTTGGACTATTACTTTAGAGTTTTACAAATCATCACTCTGCAACACAGGCTCAAAACAATCACCATCATCATCGACATGAGTAAAACCACGCGGGTATTCTAGTTATTCTATGGTTATAACAATATTTTCTGACTATTTATATGATTGACTGATTCTGATATTGAATCTAGACGCGTTATTTTTACATTATAAAATCCCGGGATGTTACCACATCTGCACATCAGCATCCTCTACAGATTAGGACCGACCCTTTTTTCTATTTTTTTTCGCTGTGAAATACGTTGCGAAACCAGAATACTCCCTAAAACCCAGCGGTGCCGTCATCGTTGTAGTGGGACACCACGGGATTGCTCGCGCATAGAACCGTGGCGCCCCGACGCTTGGCCAGCCTATGCGGGCCGCCTTCGCATATTTGCGAGCGCCCGCGGGCATCTTGAGTACTCTATTTCCACTGCGTCAGGGACCGGCACCCGAAGGAAACTGTGGCAGGTCATGAAGACACAACCGGAGTCTCCTCGTGACCTGGCGCAGATTAGGACCGAACCAATAAAATAGTGCTGAAATTAATAGCAGTGTAGTTTTAGGCTGAAGTAATATACTGGTAAACGTTGGGAATAAAAATATCGAAGTGATTAATTCAAGGTACATCGCTAGTTTCAATGGTAAAAGAATTGCCTATGTCTGCCTAGCTCCTTCTTTCCTTCCAAAGTAAAATTGAAATTAATATAATTATACGTGTAAACTGAATAAAAACAATAAAAAAAAATATCAATAAAAAAATCAATCATGACAATCAATAACGACCGTTCTGGTGTAGTGGTGCGAGTAGTCTCCTCAAAGCCACGTGCTGATCGTCAGCAAATGTTTTGGTGTAGTGGTGCGAATAGTCACCTCAACACCGGCGGTCGCGGGTTCGTTTCCCCCTCGGAACAGATATTTGTATTTGTACAAATATTTGTTTCCGGTGTAGATGTATATCCGGTTGTTATCATAAGCACCTGATAAAGATAGTTACTCATGGTAGGGAAAATATCCGCCAACCCGCAGTGGAACAGCGTCGTGGATTAAGCTCCAGTCCTTCTTTTATATGGAGAAGAGGCCTTCGCTCAGCAGTGGGTTGTTGACAGGCTGATACAGTACCGTAAAGTACACTACAGAAAAGAATCGACTGGTGAACTACCAACCGTGTCTTAGCCCGTTGCAATTACTTGAACAGATGCTATTTTTTGGTGAACTATACAACGAAATCGTGAAACGCTCGTGAAAACTAATTTTGTATCAAAACTTGGAATATTGGAAAATCCATTATAAAACGTGTATCAAATATTATTGCGATAATGCTCCAAATACATACATATGAACAACAAAATCGTGCAAGTTATATTACTTGTGGAAATTTTCCATACAACGAGATCAAAGTTTTATTGGACCCAATGAGAACAAAGAACTTCGTACAACGAATATTAAAGCTACTATATCGACTACGAGAAGGGTTTGGAAGTATTTGTCAGAACTTTGTCCTGTTGTTAGACATATTCAAATGACGTATAACTTTGGGGTAGGAAGTCATTAATAACATAGCTCAGGAGTCAGTATCGTTCGGCCCGAATGTTCGGTCTTAAACAACGACAAGGTTCGTCTTATTTTCTCTAAACCTTACCAAATAAACCTTCTGAATTGGATAATATACAGTATTAATATTAACTGCGAGAAAAATATTTCTCTATATCCTATTTGCAATAATTATGGTGGACTTAAAAATTATATTACCTAAGCAGATATACCCAGCAGGTGTTTAGAAGACCTTCGTATATTCATTCATTTGGATAAATGGTTTTCTATAACGCCAAAATAGTACGGATAATACTATACGTATGTCACTTGGAATAAAGAAGGCACGAAGAAGATGATCTGAGCAATCAAAATTACTACCTTAAGAACCTAGTTACCAATACATGCAAAATGCCTATAACTATATTTTGCAATGTATTACCATCCGTTGATTGTGATGACTATGATTATATAATTCTTAATTGCAAAAGTAAATTACTAGAAAATAGGCAAAAATAAATCTGAACAACCAAAATGATAGAACGAAATTTAATATGGGTTTGACTCAAGTATGGAAGATTGATTTTAGAATTTGTTGATCTTAATTAACATACATTTTCATGGAAGATAATTAAAATAATTCCAAGAACCGATGAGCCCTTTTGGGACGTAAACAAAATATATTCAAATTCAGAAATGTTTGACTTAGACATTTGCATCAAAGGGATATAATTATTTGTAACTATTTTATTTATTCATCATTATCATCATCATATTAGCCGTTGGATGTCCACTGCTGAACGTAGGCCTCCGCTATCGACCTTCAGAGCGTCCGGCTCGAAGCAGCCTCCATCCAATGGTTCCCGGTGACTCTTCTTAATGCTCGTGTAATTGATTTTTGGCTACAATTTTGTATATCACTTTATGATGACAAAATGCAATTATATTTTCAAAGTTATATTGAAGAGGAAAACTTCTCTTTTTCTAACATCTTCATTTTACACACGGGGAGGGCTGGGACGGAGTCGGATAAATAATAAAAAAAGAGAAAAAAAAATTAAAACAAGTATCGCAAAACAAGACTGATGGTGAAGAACTTTGTACATTATTATTATTATTATTAAACGCGAGTACCAGCCATCCCTTCAATTAAGTCCTTAAGATGAAATATGTACATCATCTTAAGATAAGTGGTAGTTGTAATGGTTTCTGTGCATTCCCAGTTTCAAGTTATTTGGACGTAATAGTAATTTCTGAATTAACAAACCGAAAGCCCTTGAAATATTTATGGGGCAACCATGAAAATATATCCTACTAGCGGCTCGCCCCGGCTTCGCGCGGGTTTTTAACTAATCATTAATCATTTCATTCAAATTAATTTACTAGTTTTACACAAAAAATTCAAAATACCTTCAATGTACACACAACTCGTGATTTTATCATTCGAATAATTTTTGTAGTATGTTAATGTTTTTTTTTTTTTTTTTTTTTTTTTTTTTATCGTATGCTTTAAATTAAAATAGTGGCTAGTATAAAACTGTCCACTGGATTTAGTTAAAGAATGCGAGTTTTTATTAAATGGTAGAAAACCACTACAATATAGAAAAGAGACTTCATTTTCACAAAATAAAATAAATAAAATGTATTTGGAAAGAATTTAAACAACGAAAAAAAGGATGTACTAACAAATTCATTTTTATAAATTCACTCAAAACATCAGTGGTGATTATGAGAGACGAATACTTTGATTGTTAAAATTATGTTTTAATCTATCCTGTTACAAACAAAATAATTTCATTTCAAAATTATTAACATTCATGATATATATTTTGTAATATGTACTTCAACATATCGTATCTATAATTAGACATCACAATTTTTCTAAGTCTACTACCGATTCGAAATTATAATGTCTGTTTTAGGTGACAGTATACTTATGTCGAAAAATAGGCAGTCGCAACTTTTTTTTATAAATTATTTCATCATCATCATCATATTAGTTTTGAATGTTTACTGCTGAACGTTGGCCTCCCCCATCGACCTCCAGAGCGTCCGATTGGGCTCTATATTGCTAGTCATTTTGGGAGATTTGCCAATACTCGTCACGCTTGGCAAACGGGTTTGCGAGCGCAGTCTGTTACGGCAAGGTATGGTGACGCTGCTGCCAATCACCATTTCGTTTGGTGCACACTTGTTCGCATCGTTACGGCATTAGTCGCCTTTCATGACACCTTAGCAAAAAGGAGGTCTGGATTATACTTCTCTGCCGGTCACCGCACGTCAAGCACAATAGCACATACAGTTCGATAATATACTTGTGTTCGTTAACATTGTGACTGTTGAAATTAAATGTAATAAACTCTTTTGCAAAAAAAACGGGCACTTAAGCAAAGAACTATTTTATACTTACTATTAGTTTGTTTGACAATTTTAGGTATTGTTATCCTCAGAATTTTATAAATTAATTAGGAAGGAATAGTTTTCATCAGTTTTATCATAACATTTTAATTAAATTATTAAGAAATAATGTTTAAGCTCAAAACACTATGATTTTACCTGCTCGCTAAATAAAAATGAAACGCGTTAATTTCTTTGTTTTTCTTGAATACATTAAAAGCAGATAAAAGTTTAGTATTGAGTGTGACCCCCTCTTGCTGAAATCACAGCTTGCATTCGTCTGGGCATGCTAGTGAGTATATCTTTTATGGTTTCTTGGGGAATACGTTCCCACTCCGCGGTAATCACATTCTTTAGCTCTCTGATGGTCTGCGGAGCCGGCTGCACTGATCTCACTCGTCGCTTCAGAACGTCCCAGACATGCTCTATGGGATTGAGGTCCGGACTTCTAGCTGGCCAGTCCAAACGACGAATTCCGACTTCTAGCATATACGCATCCACACCGCCAGGCCGGTGGGCGCGAGCGTTGTCGTCCATAAAAATTGAGTTTTCGCCAAGAGCGGTTAAAGCGGGTTGTGCATAAGGAATTAGAACTTCCGTTATGTATCGGTGTCCAGTCAGTGTACCGTTTTCGATGAAGACTAACTCCGTACGATCCATAGAATTTATTCCTGCCCAAAACATAACAGAGCCCCCTCCATAAGGTGTGATTTCTTCAAAACATGCCTCTGCAAAGCGTTCTCCTCGTCTACGTAGCACTCGCCGACGTCGGTCTTCACCATGCAGAGATATCCTGGCTTCATCGGAGAACAATACCCTATCCCAGTCTTCATGAGTCCATGACACACAATTTCGAGCGAAGCTAAGCCTGGCAACTCGATGTCCACGGAGTAATTTAGGGCCGCGTGCCGGGCGATGACTGTGTATATTAGCAGCGAGAAGCCTCCTCCTGACCGTCCATAGACTAATTTGCACATTTCTTACTTCTTCGAGGGTGTTCTTGAGGTCCACATAAGAAGATTTGCGATTTCTCAACGCTTGACTAACTAGAAAACAATCATCCCGTGGTTCGGTACATGTCTTTCTGCCAGAACCAGGCCTTCTCTTGACGGAACCGGTCTCTTGATAGCGCTGCCAGGTCCTTTGAACTGTCGACCGACTCACATTTAGCCTCTGAGCCACGAAGCATTGACTGCAACCTTCTTCAAGCAGCGCTATAATTTTGCTCGCTTTTATCACTTTATCTACCATTTTCGAGATTGCTAAACAGTAATAACAATACTTTTAAATGTCAAGGACACCAGATAATTTAATAAAAATTGACAAAAAGGTAGTTAGAGTCGATATTAACTATAGGGAATTCGCGCCACAAAATGTAGTTAAAAGTTATTTTCTTTGAAAACCAGGCTCAGTCAAAAATTTGAATTTGGAATGTACTCTTATAAACATTATGGCACTTTTATAACTGGCCAGTAACATGTTCAAATGATTAAAACCTTTTTGGTATTTTATTTTTTTCAGCCAGGAAGAAAATCGAAACAGCCCGTTTTTTTTTGCAAATGAGTGTATTAATAGTAGATTTAAAATTTAACAAAGTTTAAATTCAATAAAACGCTATCGTTTAAAATATGATAACGGCTTTCGATTGGCAACGCGCCAGAGTCAACAAGTATGAACAACTGGCTTCAGCGTTATAATCGAATAACATTGAAGCCGCTAAATAAAATAAAACAAAAATATAAGTCAGTAAGGTCAGCATCATCAGGTTAAGCAGGTTTTGTTTGAAGGTATGTACTCTTCTCCAAAATTAATCGTTTTCAAATACATAGTCATACACATCATACATGTCATACATGTATGTTTATTTATTTATTCTTTATTGCACACCACAAATACACTACAAAGGATAGTGACAAGTTAGTTAAATTCAGATTGTGCAGTAGAACGGGCGGTCTTAGCCATTTCTTCCAGACAACCTAAAAATTAAAGGAGAATTCAACAACGTAACGGGGTAGGTTGTGCAGTTAGTTGCAGCATTTTTACCCGACTGCGACAGAAGGAGGGTTATGTTTTTCGAGTGCATGTATGTATTTATGTATGTATGTATGTATGTATGTATGTATGTATGTATGTATGTATGTATGTATGTATGTATGTCCATTTCTTTGGCACGCCCTACAGCCCAAACGACTGGACGGTTTTTGACATATGAGTTGTCGTTGGATTTGTCTAAATTGTAGTAGTGACATAGGCTATATAAATTTTTAAAATGGCGCCCGCAAATGGCGGAATGAGGGGGGGGAGTTGAATTTTTTTTTCTTACTGTAGCAATATGGGTATCAAATGAAAGCTAGTAATTTGTTTTATTCTTTTTAGTTTATAATAAGAGTATTTTACGCAGTCGGGTTTTTTTGATTTTTTTAATTAAGCATACTTGTTTTGTATACTTTTATGTGAGTGCAATATATGTTTATCTATCTATCTATATTTTTTATTTTACAGCGTGTTTTTACTTAAAATGACCTTCGCTGTCATTACCAAGAAATATATTCAAAATGTAGCCTCGGTCGTAAAAGTTCGGTAAGAGATCACCATTTATAGCCAAGTTTCATCCGCTTTAGGTTTTATGATTCGTGTCTAAGGAATAAATTTTACACGTCTCTCGAAAAAAATAACAAAAGTTCTGGTATAGTGGTGCGAATAGTCACCTCAACACCGGCGGTCGCGGGTTTGATTCCCGTTCGGGGTAGATATTTGTATTTGTACAAATATTTGTTTCCAGTCTGAGTTCTTGTTAGCATCCCACAGCCGTGCCTCGGAGAGCACGTAAAGCTGCCGGTCTCAGTTGTTATCACATACATCTTATAGTGATCGTTACTCATGGTAGGGAAAAAAATCTGCCGACCCGTAGTGGAGGAGCGTGGTGGATTGGGCTCCAACTCTTCTCCAATTTGAAGAGGAAGCCTTTGCCCAGTAGATTACAGGTTGAGTTAGTTCAGTTCTCGGGAAAATATATAATTAATATTTAAAAAAATACAAATGATTTATTATCAAAATTTAATAATAAATCATTACTAATGTATTTATTTTTATTATATTCGGTGTAGAGTATATTAAGCTCCAGTCCTTCACATAAAGGCTCGAGGCTTTTACCCAGCAATGAGACTTTTACGGGTTAAGTTCAGTGGTGCAAAAGTAGAAAAAATTATCAAAATTTATAGATTGAAATTTTTTGTTACGAAAGAAAAGTATGACGTCATTACACGTTCTGCATAAGACACGTTACGTCCTGCGAGTTACGAGATCAGTACGTCTACCAGGGGTTTTTGTTACAAGCGCACATGACATAACTACAGTAGTAAACGTAGAAACGCAATAGTAATGACAGTATCCGCGAGGCGCTGCTCAACTTTCCATACAAATTGTCTACTACACTCGCTAGCGTGTATCGTGAACTATCGTCTCTGGAAACTCATGGCAGACGTACTGAAAATCAAAGAAACTACTGCTTTAAAACATGATGATTAGTTCGTTTAATGTCATATAGTAAAAACTTGATCTAGTTGCTCTCTGAGATAAATCGTGAAATTTTAATGTCTTTTTTACTACGATCCGATTCTAGAAAACATTAAAATTTCTCTACGGGTTGTCTGGAAGAAATGGCTAATTAGCCATAAGACACGCTCCTTCTGTACTATATTCAAAATTATGTTAAATATGTTAAAGAGAAACTGATAAGCGTGGATGTCTAGACGCGAGCCGGAACCAGAGAGGGCGCTTTTCGTCTGTGTTCACAGATACGAAAGACGCCGTGTTTTAATCTAAATGGAGTAATTCATAAACAATAGATATATAGAGCACCTTCTACTACACAGTTTGTCACTCTCTTAAATGTCTGTATTATCATTTTGGGGTAAAGAAATGTTCTAATCGTTCAAAGTCACAAAAAAAAAACATAGTTGGTTAAGGTATCGTCAAAATGAGCTTGCAATTTGAAAATTAAAATTTTAGTATTAACGATACTTTTTGTAGCTTTTTTTTTTGTCGCAGGGGTATCCATTTACGGATGATATCCAGGACGCCCGGGTGGCAGTCCTAGGCCTATGTCGGACTCGGCACTTTGGGAGTGCAATACCGTACTAAACCCCTGCGGGAGCCTTCAGCCGCTTTAATTGGAGGGTCCCGGATCTGCAGGCAACAGGATCCCTCCAGCGAAAGGCTGGCCTCGGCAAAAAGGCCAGACTTCTCCTCCATGGGGACTCTTTGTAGCTATGAATCAGCCATGAATGAGTTAAATTAGGTCAGTCAATACCATGATAGTATTAATGTATTTGCAGAATTATATTCAAGCCAAATTGCTAACAAGATACGTCTGCTGCTGTAAGATAAGCTTCAGGAACGTTCTAACAATTGACCTTATTGATAATACACATGATCTTAATACTGAAATACTAAGGTGGATGACCTTAGACTTTTGGGTTTATTTTTATTGGCGTTTTAATGACTAAACAGATTCTATACATAACAAACGCGAAAATTATTCTGACTGATTTTAATACTGACAATATTTGTATGCATTTTATTATAACTATAAATCTATCTTAGAATGAAACTTTGTTTTCTAAATAGAGCATTAAAACGCTGTGTTAATTAACTTTACTTTAAATATATACACTTATTTTAATTCTCAAAAGAATTAAAATAAACACAGGTACAGTGGAAACAAAACAAACGTTAAACTAAACTGAATCAGCTTCTAACCGTCCCACTGCTAGGCAAAGGCCTCTTCTCCATGAAGAATAAGCTGAATCCACCACGCTGATCTACTGCGGGTTGGTGGATAATTTCCCTGCCAGGAGTAATGATCGTTACCAAATTTCTATGATAACAACAGGGACCAAGGGGAAACTTACAAAGACATACACCCAGACCGGATAAAAATACTTACACAAATGCAAATATCTGCCACGAGCGGCGCCATCGAACCCACGTCTGCCGGTGTTGGGGCGACTACTCGCATCACTACACCAGAACGGTCAAACAAATGTTAATGCCAGAAAAAGAAATTTTAGAATACGAACTCCGCTCCCGCCGAGAACCGACACTTTGGCCAGAATGGTCATAAGAACAATTAAATTAAACAAAATATTCACTAAAATGCGCGTAACAAGTGACATATTTTACTGTTTTCATAAATAGAAATTCAAGATTAATTTCATATTAATTATGTAGGTTAAATTTTCAACTACAATACAATCAATTCAAGAGTGCGAAATCGTGGAGCGTGTGTTGCTTTCATTATTTAAATTTTTGCTTGCGTTAAAACAGTTGAAATATTGAAATGAAGTATGCAAGTATTCTGAATAATGAACAGATATAATGACCTGCCTTTTTTAGCTTAATTATGATCGTAACATTTTTATTCTAATGTTAATATCAGTAATTATTCTAAAACAATTTTATTATTCTATTAGAAGACCACTGATCGGGCATTGAAATAATTTAAATAGCATAATCATACCCATTAATAGCCAAAAAATCAGGGGCTTAGTACGGTATTGCACTCTCAAAGTGCCGAGTCCGACATAGGTCTAGGACTGCCTACCCGGACGTCGTGGATATCATCATAAATGGATTCCCCTGCGACACAAAAAAGGCTGCATTATTTTGTTGTTTTGAGTGGTTGACTTTAGGCACTTGAAACTTCAAGCACCAGTCCTTACCACTAAGAATTTTTGACACTTCCAACGTCAGTTACTCTGTAAGCATTACATAGCGTGTGATAATATATCTTGTTAGGTTTATTTGATATTCATAAGAATAGGTAATAAATGAAGACTGCTAAATATTTGCTTAATAGTATAAAAGTGATAATCACCCGCCATGAAATGCCAAAACGATTTTAAAAAACTCGTAACATTGAAACGTGTAACCCAAACAGACCAGTATAAAACTTTAGAACGGTAAAACTGCTTGTTTTTAAATTCAAACGTTTCCATAAAAAGTAATCTATATTCCTTTAATTAAATCTCAGCTTTGAAACAACCACACAGTTTGCGCTCGAGAATAAAACTAATCAACTGAAAGTTCTGTTAAAGACAAGTTCATAAAACTGTCAATAAAAACATCGGACTGGATGTTGACTGAATAGAAATGAAAGCATTTCATCAAAACTAATTTTAATTATACATTTAGATTAACTGCTTATTTAATATTCATTGTATATGCCAGTGTAAAAGCTAAAACTTCTGTACAAGTCATAGCAGTATTATAATAACGAGTCTACTTGCCGGACTGATTGAATTTAGGATTTACCAATTAAGTATCTCAGATCACTATCAGTGATAAGACCGCCTTTGCACTCTGTTTAGTTTTTTTTTTCTGTTTCATGTACTTCTTAAGTGTGCAATAAAGTATATAAGTATATAAAGCTTATAAATAAATAAGAATCTTGTAAATTGATAATATTGTGTAATAACGACTAGACTTTTAAGGTCTACGGAGTTACAAAATCAGCTTCTTCGCATTGGCGATGTTCTTCCTTTTCTCCCTCCCAATCCCTCCGAAGTAATAAAACAAACACTCAAAAGATGTTAGACAGGTGTCTGAGAGAATGTTGGTTATTAGATAAAATATCATTTTTGACTTATACTGTATTTACAAGTCAAATCATAGTCTCTGATTATGTTATTCTGCACACTGCTTTGATTTTCATCATTTACTTACGACCTTGGAGCTGGAGTCTCCCTTCGAGATATATTTAAAAAGTTAGATATCCTTACAATTTCGTTAAAGTATATTTATAGTGTATCCATGAATATTATTTATATTCATAAAAATATTGAATACTTTGAGAGAAATACACAAAAACGTAGTATCCCAGTTTCCGATTTTACAAAATAGGTGTAAGCGTTTCGTTGATAGACTGGATTTTAGAATTGCCAATTAATATAATAATACTTAAAGTCAATATTAAAAATAATTTAATAGCCAAAGCATATTAATCTTTACAATATTATGTAAATGACAAGAGTGTGAGGGGTTAATAGAGCTGTCCTTCGTACAGGATATATGAAAAAAATTATGATGTGTGACTTATGTATTGGCATTTAAAAAAAATTGAACTGTTAAGTTTCTTGCCGATTATTCTCAGCAGAGTGTATATTCCGAATCGGTGGTATATTCACATTAACTGTTTTTAATTAACTTAAAATATTATATACTGTGTAAAATGACGATTCAAAAGTACGCACGAAGCCTACTTGAATAAAGAAATTTTGGTGTCTGATTTATGTTTTGAAAAAGTAATCGTTTGATACTGAAAAAATTATTATAATAATCCCATCGTCACATCATTTTAAAATATGATTGTGTCTTTTCATCTATAGTAAATAGTTCACCTCTTGTAAATTATTTTTTCTTTTATATGTGACTCATTTTTCTTTTCTTACACATTAAATACTCTCATTTTCATCCGATTTGAATTATAATATTTACCCGATTAATAAACATTTTTGTACATTCTATTTAGAAAAAATATAATTGTTCAAACTAAAACTGAAATCAGAACATTCAAATGAACAAAGAACCTTGTAGTCCAATGTCCGTATTTCTAACTTCAGTTCAGATAGCTAACTAACAGTCCCTATAAAATATAAAAGGTAAAGCTATACTACGATCTATCATACATTGGAAAGAATATGCTTTTTATACTTATTATAAATATTATATAACATGACTCAACATGTTTGTACATGGATCGATTTATCATCTGTAATGTGACGCTCGACGAAGATGTGTTATTAGTTGATTGAGTATAAAAAAAATAGTAGTGCACTCAAATCGATCGTTTCATAACTTCGATAGTAATCTACAAATTCCGTTCAGCGGGAAAAAACTGTTACTTTTAGTAGCGATCACGTTTCTAGCTTTTTATATTTAAATATGGTATGTGAGTATACTAAAATTGGAAAACTGGACTGGATAATATGAATATATTTACAAGAATTTAATAAAAATACTATAAAAAAAACAACAATAAAATTTTATATACCTATTCGAAATGTTGGAAAAATAATTAATTTTAGTCAAGTCTAATGCAAAACAAAATAAGCGATATGTAAAATGAAATTATATAAAAAGTCCTTACTACAAAGTTTTAAACATTCATAAGACATAGTGGTCGTTAATTGACTAAACAACAGTTAAGCTGTGACCACTGTCCATGTAATTGGATAGAATTTTCGGCAAGCAAACAACTATAATTAGTGTGCGTACTCCTTTATAAGAATAAAGTATTGTTTTAAACAATTAGTATCTAATCGTTTCTGAAATGAAAACAAAATAGATCAAGAGATATCCTTAAATGGTATTTAGCCGTCTGTTATCTCTCAATTCTTTAAGTAAGTATTGATTCAAAAATTGCTACATATTTTTCCAAAACATATTTTTTTTTTGTATCCTTGTTTAAAGTAGCCTTATGAATACATAAAATTAACCATTACAATTTTGGTATCTGGCTTGTTATTTCAGTAATCTAACTGATGAGAATTCGCTCCGGAAATTATACCAAATAAACTGACCCACAAATTTTGCGAAGGTCAGATTCTAATCGCTCTGCTCGACAAATCTTCTGACATTTTTCCCACCCTATTCCCCAGCGTCTACTTATTATTCTAGTCGAATTTTACAAACTATTTTATTTACATTGATTTTATTGTCTTGACGCTAATTCCCACATTTAGGTCTAGAATAAAGTCTTACTGATTTACTGGTTAGTCACAGTTAATATTGTAGGTGATTGTTATATTAGCAGCTAACTGCTTTGAATTCTCTTTGAGAGGTTGAAGCCTCTTAAAAAATAATACGAACCTTTTTGAAATTACAAACAATCTTTTTAAAATGCCATTAATTTATCGGTAAAGGATTTTTAAATTTGGGCCTGCGGAAACTGCATACATTAATTTTGGAACAAAAAGCCAATATTTCAAAATAGTATAGGTTATGTGCGAGTTTAAAGTACCCAATTCGTCAGTGTCATCCAGGCATATTGTAATTTTACCTATAGACCTATAAGATAAGAACCTAGGAGAAAAGATAGCTGTGAAAAAAGTTTTTAAATGGACAAATAACAAAAAAAAAAATGAAATTTGGTATATTCTTACTAATATAACATGTTATGTGTTGTTATTTACATCTAACCAACGAAATTAATATATAAAAAAGAACATATGTAAAAATATGACCAAAAACTAAAAATTTTAGTTTTACTGCTTAAACTTTACTACTTTAATAAGTAAAATGTTATATGACCGTTAATTTTTCCGTACTCTGTTTCACTCTTTCTGTTCAACTAAACCAAAGTGACTAATGTCGCTTTTAGAAATTAATGGCCTAGTAAATCCTGACATTAGATTCATCTTCGATTGTGCGTTAATATCGGTGAGATAAAGTTTTTTAGTAATAAATTATGGTCAAAGCTTTTACTCGATAATAAATACTATTACATTTATATTAAAGCGTCGGTGAGGTTATTTTATTTATGATTATATATATTATTTATTTTAGTTTTTAAAATGATTTTAGGCACGTCCTTATGCTGACCACTACGCATATGTCAAGTGCTGAACGCGTTTTGACATTTTTTTTATAAGTGCGAAACAGTGGCATTAAGCTAGACCAAATTTAGAAATAATTGGATTACTTTGTTTGCCTTAGTAATCATCATTAAGTTAGCTTTGTATAAATAAATTATTAAAGTCTTTTATAAATGTGAAAACGCAAAACTGTTTGAATTTACCGAATTACCAATGGTAATAGTAAAATAATAAAATTTAATTAAATGTTGTAACCAGTTACGCGAAGTACACATCTGGGAATAGTAAACAACATTTTACTACGAAGTTACCGTACTGACAGTGTTTTAGTTCTCTACTTCTTCAGCAAACCCTTCGATTAGTTAGTCAGTTATTGCGATTAATATAGCTATATTCGTTAGTGATAAGTAATAATTGAGTTCAGATCTCAATTTTGTTAGATTGTAGTTTTTACGGCTGTTTGCACAATATACATTGATAAGAAAATACTATCACGAATTTACCATAACACGTCTGATACGGTTTTTTTTTTTCATTATTTATTCGAAAAGGAATGTATTCCTTAAATTATATTATTATTTTACTTTGTTCATTTTCATTTATGATATGAGATTTTTTTTATTTGTTCTTCTTTGTTTTATACATAATTAGATAGATATGTAATTACGATGAATTAACCTATAATTGTGATGAGTAATAATATACGTAATAATATTTCGCCTACTATTATAAACGACTATTAAAAATGTCGGATATGAAAAAAATAACTTTACAGGAGAGCGATGCGAAGTCTAAATTGCATGCGTCTTTTTACATATTTTTTTTTTAAATACCGACATTTATAAATTAAGTGCTTAAAAAACTATGCATAAAACAATACTTTTCTTTTCAGCTGATATTAGACTTGGTTATTTAGGAACGTTTTATGAAATCCATCAAAAAAAATCGATTTTGCAGTTCCGACGATGTTAATAGTCATGGGCGATTTAATACTCTTAACTTTTTTTTTACAAAAAAAAAAAAAAAAAAAAAACGTATATACATTGTACATTGTACTGGCTTTCTGTAGAATAAATAAATGAATTTTACAAATTATGCGAAAAAATGATAAAAGGTCATTATTAAAAAACAATGACATAAGAGATCGCAACCTTACTCGAAAAAACGGTCACATAAAAGACACGACTTCATCACAAAGAGTGCCTCTTTCAAGTTTGAATATCAGGTGAATTCAAGGTACAAGTCTGTGTTGTGATACCTCTTTTAATCTACAAAGATTTGAGACGCGAATTTTCTCTGTTTCACGTTGTACGCCTTCGTCTCGCCTTTACATGCGATGCTACACATATACAAAGATCTATGTGTGTGTGTGTGGGTATAACATAGGTTAGTTATACTCATATGAAATCATATAACAGCCGAATCTAGATCAATTCCAAACATATATTTTTTTGAAAAAAAAAAAAGTCTAGTACCTACTTAATGACTGTAGCAAAATATTTTTAGAAGACTACTTTGTTTGTATGAACGACCTGAACTGAACAAATCTTGATAAAACTTCATATAATTATAGATTATTAATCTATTCTAGGATTATTGCTTAACAGGTTGACATTTTTCATTAGAACTCCACATATATAAGTTAATTGTAGGCCGGATATTTTAAGGATCTTTCTAAATCAGCCTAAAATATTAGAATATTTATTATTTTAGACAGTCAAACAAAGTCAAACAAGTCAAACAAACTAACTTTTCCGCTAGATTACCCTAATGTCATAGAAAACAAAAAAGTAATATATACATATAAATGTTTACAGAACAAGTTACATAACATGTTAGATAACATACTATCAAATGTTTATTCACGATAAATAAAACATAATAAACCAGACAATTCGGTACGAGTGTTCAGAAGTAACGACAGAACTCATAAAAATAAACATCAACCGAAATTCAGTAATGGCGGCCCTTTCCGCCATTTTTCAGCTTTTGACGTCACACCCATTGAGGCTGACTACGAACTCCTTTTAGGGGCGCCGTATTTAATGCTCGTAAAGTTCCTCGATTACTACATAGTTCAGAAGTGTAATGTTTGTACTATCTGTGTGTTTTAACTATTCGAATATATTTTGGTATATTCGGAGGTTATTTTAACGTAAAATAAAAAAAATGTGAATTTAATTTTTAATCTTCTTTAGATATATTTTTTTGCGCACTAATAACAAACGTCCACAATGAAACCGTACACTAACAAACATTATAAATTCAGTCCATGTTTTGCACGAAAGACAACAACAACAAAGACAAAAACCTTTACCTAATAAACGTCAAATTAGTTTCCATGGAATGAAGCAGTTAAGTGTAAAAATATAGATCATAATATATTATTTTACGTCTACTTATTTATATTACAAATAAATGTTTAGTTTTTTTTTTTTTTTTTTTTTTTTTTAAATCTTTATTTAAAGAGCTTGGTCACAAAAAAATGACTATGACGCTCTATAAAATGTTTAGTTACTTTCCGAAAAGCAAACTTTCTTAATTCGAATTTAATTTCATTGTTAAATTCAAAACTATTAACTACAGAGCTCGTTGTACCGCTGAAAGTTATTTATGAACAGATAATTTTCGGTCGAACCGTAAAAGCATAATCTTATCTTATCTTTTAGTTCCAGTAAAATTTCTACCTCATCCGGATTAAACACTTCACCAACGAGTTAGAGCGAGTTAATTTTGTTAAAGCAAACTTACTGTTAGAATCAAGATGACCAAATGATTGGAAAATGACTTAAGATTTTAAGCGATGACTGCGACCTTATTTACAATGGTTTGGAATATATACATGTTTTAAGATATTACGAGCAAAATATTATTAGGCTTCTAAGGTTACATTAATCCTACTCCTCAAATACCTACTTGTGCCAGAAACCACAAAAATCTGAAAATGTTAAGGATAAACACAGGTTTAAGTTAGAGTCCGAATCACCTATCCTTGCAATGGAATGAATTATAACTTAGTAAGTCATTTTACTGAATTAATGTATAGTGTTATATAATCTAATATATTATATTTATATAAGAAAAAAAACTATATAAAAACTTACAAATACACATACGTGCATACGCACACGCACACGCACAGCGGCATTAGCACGCAAATTGAATTAATATCATTTTGTTTAAGACAGGGCTGTCCAAGCTACATACCTTTACAGGGTTATTAAATTTACTACAAAAGCTGCAGAAAAAAATATTTTCAGTTTTCATCATATTTCTCGATCGATTCGTCATGGCCCGCGAGCCGTTGTCTTGACAGCCCTGGTTTAAGATATACGAGTCCGCTGAGTTAGTTTCCTTCTATTTATAATGTAATAAAGAAATACAAAATGAAAACGTATGTAGGTATATATTATTTCTTACACTGTATAATAATATTTTGTTATTGTAGTAAGTCACATTACGTCACAATAACTAAAAAAATATAACGTGACAAGTGACATACGTCCAAAGAAACAGTCAACGGTTATATGTGGTGTAATATCCACCGGGTCATCTAGTCTAATGTATCTAATAACAAAATATCCCACGTGAATTTATCTGCATTGACTGAAACTTACCAGACTTATTAAAATTTACACATATTATATTATATAACACATACCTTAAGCAGTACAGATTACACAAATCCGTTTAGAAAATTTTTGTTACTAAAAAAGTTTTTTATTTTCTGAAAAGCTAATATCCACGGCCAGTACTAATTTTCTCTCGGTCTAGATTCTAGACTCAAAACTAGGTGTTTGAATACAAAGACCTAGCTGCTAGCGTATTGCATTATGCTCTAACAGTAGCGAACGATATTACATAAACGCCTTGACGGCTTTGAAAAATTGCGGAAATTGTCCGTAATATTTTTAAATGGGCTCTCATGGACTTTTTACGTATAATTACGAATGAATATGATAATAATCTATCTATACATATAATGTCATAGTAAATTTTCCCTATTATTTTTTTAGAATTTTTTGATATAGGTATATATCGTATATATATATATATATATATATATATATACATTTATGTCATTTAAAAATGTTTGTCTATTTGTTTGAAACGCTTTACAGCTAAAGTACAAGTAAATATAAGAATAAAATTCATAAAATAAATTTATATGAAGTAATATTTAGTCTTTATTTCATCATGACGTTAAACGATTTTAAATGGTTTTTTTTTGACATTCGTTAAGTGTGTAAAATTACCTTATGATGGAATAAATATTTCCATTTCATTTCATTTCATCAAAATCGCTTCATTATTAAAAGTAATTGTAATTTTAATTTTGTATTTTGTATGGCGTTAGAAGAGTAGGTGAGCTAATACATATTTAAATGAAATATTGTAAAAGCCTCTTTTATATTAATAAATAATCAAAACTCAGTAAACGATAAAAGACATAAATAAACGTAAAAAATTTAGAATTACGATTTATTTTTAAGCAAAGTTATGTACTTTGAAGGACAATGCTATCATAATAGATGGCGCTGATTGCGCTTACTAGCTTCAATCACACAACTGCTCACCACACTAAAGAAAAACTTTTGTGTGAGCGACGCCGTGGGCTCAGCTAGAAGTATAAGATTTGTAATTTTTTTGTTGTAGAAAAGGATTATTTTAATACTAGTTACTGATTCTCTTTGAAAACTTTTGTGACATAATTTTAATAATGTTACTTATGGACATGCTTTATATTTCTTACTTATTTTTAAGTAAGCCAACTATTTACTTGTATTGTATAAACAGAACTCATGTTTAACAAAATGACACACAGAAAAATAAATTTACTAAATTTGTATTTTTAGTCCTGAAAATATAAAAAAAAAAAATTAATCGGAAAAATATACTATAATGTTCTTCTATATAATAAACAATGTTCTTTCAATTATTGATTGACCCTCTGCTTTGAAGTACTTAATGAAAAGTGAATTTGTAAGGGCAGGCTCGTTGCCTTTGTTACGCTATATTTTATTATTTCTTCTTTCAAGTAGCTTTTGTCAAACTGCTCATTTTAATTTTAAAAAATCTTATGGGTAAGTATTTAATGAAATCTATTGAACTTGTTTCTTTTTTTTTAATTTAAAAAAACAAGTTTCAACTTACGGATTAGATTTCATTAGAAATTCAGGTTTTATAAAACAGAATACAATAAAAATTAATGTGTAAATATCAGGCAATTGGTTACAAAAGCCATTGCATTAGACGACTATCGCTTTGTTAAAGAAACAATTCAACCGAACACCTAAAACGTCGACTAGCTGATTGTGAGTTGCTGACCAATATTTCTAATAGCACAGAAAGGTAACGTTTTTTCAAATAAAATATTCTATTAGGCTTAAGGTATTGTTTAACTTTATTTTATAAGCAGCAGGCAACATAATAATTGTTATATGACTATGATTTCAAGATAAAGATAACTTTTAATGATAATACATTTACGAAAAAAAAAAGTGTAGCGAAAGAATACACTAATTCAAGGATTTTCCAGTTTATAAGTCGGCATTGATATTAGATTTTTTTCATACTATTTACTTTACTTATTTACATATCCATTCTAAAAACATACGCGTACAACATTGGCATGTGGTTAAATGATGTTGCTTAACAAAAGGGCGCCTGTTTTAACAAGTTGACTCCATTATTAACATCAGGAATATTAGAATTTAAGATCATTGGACACCTAGAAGGTCATTAGATGTTGTTATTTTCTTTAAGTAAATTTATATATACTCAGACTACAAGGAATCTCTATCTTAATATATATCTTAAAAAATTAAAATAGATGTACAAACTACTTTCGTATTCTATAAGTACATAATATACAAGATCTCGGCTGCACTTGGTCAAAGCAACTAAAGGCGAAGGCGTTTATGTATGTCTTACGTATGTATGTGTGTGACGAGGTTAATTGCAAGTTTGTAACGCTTATTCAAGCGCAGATTCAAGATTGAAGAGAGAGAGAGAGAGAAGAGAAGAAAAAAAAATCTAGTATCTTTCTTTCAGTAAATAAAAGTACGTACACCTTTAACATAAAAAATACAATATTATACTATATAATATATTACTTGTTTCGCAATGTTATGTATGTTTATGTTATATATATATATATATATATATATATATCAGTTTTATGTCTGTACTCTTGGAAACTTACCATGTGTAGTAGTGAAGTGTTACCAATAAATTTAAGGAATCTTCGAGCATTCGTTGAAATATTTTTACGAAGACAAATATACAAGACGAAATATGCTTAATAATGCCATCTTGCTTGTTTCTCCCGTGAAACAGCTTTGCTGTGTTTCGGAGAGAAGGGCAAGACAGGCAGTGTAATTACTGGCACCGAGACTTTAACACCTTATGTCTCTGGATAGGCAACACATAAATGAGTGGTCTGGGCTAGTTCCAGGTAAACTAGTTTATGTTCATGGGCGACGTCGACCACTTACCATCAGGTGGAACGTCTGCCGGTTTGCCTATCCAACTAACATTAAAAAAATATATGTTTTATTATAGTACATAACTATTAACTAATTTAAACTAACTTCCAAGGCATTCAGTTACTTCTTAGTCGCGCTTAAATTTTACTTTAAAAAAAAATTGTTGAAGAATTGCATATTTTTGTATTTTCAAATAATATACAATAAATTTAAACATTTTGTGTATGAATTGTTTTATCGAGTATTCCATAAGCGAAAGGGTGCTTTAATCAATATTAATTAATCGCTTATATCGGGACATTAATCAAACAGTATTAATTGTATGACGTGTGTTTCTCACTTAATTAAATTTTAATGACTCAATTAAATGATGTATTGAGTGATAAGCTGTAATAATTACTTTATTCATGCTAATATTTACTACATTAGTCTTCAATCGACGTTTTAGCTGTGTGTATAGGTGTAGTGGATACATATGCTCTCCGAGGCATGGTGGGGAGACCCACAAACATATGTACTGCGGCTCAATCGAACCCGCGACCGCCGCCGTGTGTCAGTCGAACGGTCGTCAATTTAAATAGTCATAGAATAAGCTGTCCCAAACTCTGTGAAAATTTTATCATTGGTAAGCGAAATTAAAAATATATAAATCTATTTTTACGACGAAACGACGTAAACGAACTTTAACCGGCATCAAAAACAGTAATAACACGGATGTTTCCTTACAATTGCATAGTCATAATTATATTTAATTTATATTTTGATTATGAATGTAAGAGAATAAACACAGTTGCAAGTGACTTGTTGAAGCTGGCAAGTTGTCAAGTAACTTGCATGGCTATAATATTAGTAACGCGCGTGTGAGTGAACAATTATATATATTTTATGAGTTTCATTTTCGATTTTTTGTATGTAAGTGAATCTTATATAAGTATATTTTATAAAACAAACATAAAACATACTAATGCTAAGAGCGTTCTTTCTTAGCCAATATTAGGATGCTCGAGAAACAACGTGCCCATATGACATAATAATTGATATTAAAAGCTGGAAAATTAAAGCCAAAAACATAAATATATATACAATATTTATATATGCAATTAAAACAATATTAACATTAAAATTACATTAAAAGTAACTTAAAATGAAATGATCTCAAGAACTTATTCCTTTGTTTTCGATGGCGAAAAAATAATATAATAGGTCGGGGAAAACGTCTTTTCGTATTTTCTGTGTATAAAATTGTAGAAAAATCTCTTTGGTTGTACTATTTGTATATGGCTGGTTTTAATATCAATAAATATTGGACATTAAAAAAAAGATAAATAAAAAGTAAAAAACACTTTCCCGCAATTTTTCAATCGTTTTTCTGTCATGTGTTATTGTGTCAGAAAGAGTACCACAAAGTCGCTTTAAGCGTTTTCAGTCTGGGAAATTTGATGTTAAAGATGCAGCTCGCTCTGGCCCTCAAACGGATAAACTTTTTCCCCGACCCAATACAAAATTAAACTTACGATTAGACATATATTTTTAACATTTTTAGTGTACATATATTGTACTGTTGTATACATATTTTTAGCGCATAAGTATATAAAATATTAAGCTACTTTTTGTGCATGAATTTTTTTTTTTTGATACTATCATTATCATCCACTCTCCCAAGGGAATCGTACAGAATTTCGGATAACAGAGTACTCAGTCTCCGACGTCCGTAGTTCATAGTATGAACTCAAATCATTCTAAGTTTCTTATAAATTCATTTAGAATGTGTTACCAAGATTCTTACAGACAAAAAGTAAACAAAATTACAGTTAAGATTTCAATATCGAATGCAGTGTTCATCAAAAAATATCTTCAATGTACAAAATATAACCTATAACAGTTTTATTATAAGCAAAGACAATTGACTAGTCAATAGAGTTTAACCTTCCACTTAAACGGGTAGTAACTAAGCGAATCACGTAGTCAAGGAGGAAATCCGTACCAGAGTCGTATATATCAAGTTGAAAAGAGAGAGAAAATTAGTTCAATGATTAGGAATACCAAGATAACATGAGTAGTTAAGGTGAGGGAGGAGATACTAAAATAAGTTTTGAAATAAACTGGGGATTGAGTATTCTTAAGAATAGAATAGGGGAATATATTAAGTTAGAATGATTCAATGGCCACGCATAGAAAGATTTAAGCTGTGAAAGATAGTGTAAAAAGCGATCAAAGTTTAGTCGGTGAAAGATGAATCTTATGCAAGTTTTTAAAAATAGGATAAAAGTTCTTCTTGTACTTTTTAAGTAGAATTTTTCTTAAACCTCACAAAAATTGTTTTCCTTTTTTTAACTAAATGCGAGCTCATTAATAGATTTTTATCGCGAATTTGTTTTTGATTACATGTTTTGACTTTAATTCCCTCTTTTAAGGGAACCAGAATTAATTTCGGGATACAAAGTATCTAGTGTCCTACCTCATACTATGAACTCAAATATACGAAGTTACATTTAAATCCATTTAGTAGATTTGGCGTGATACGAGGCCAGACAAACAGACAAAAAAAAGTTTTGGATAAGTATCGATTATAGAGTAGCCAAACATTTATTTTCGAAATATCTTCACTGTACAGAACTGGACTTGTTACAATTTTATTATAAATATAAATAAATTCAGATCAATGAACTTGATATTTTAGATCAGATAATATTGCAAATTCTCAATATTTTAATATGACAGATATGGACATGTAAATCACAAGATCATCAAAAATGATCTGTTCACTCACTCATATCACTGTTCGAAAATGATCTACTAACCTAAACTGACGCATCATCGTCATTAAATAAATCACGTCACAGTTCCAACGAACCGTGCCTTTGCACGTTACGACAACGTCTCGCAGCAAGATACCGAACATGGTAATCTAAACAAGATCTTAATCTTGTTTGATGGTTTTAAATTTAATATACAGACTCAGCCAGGGACGACTTACCTGAAACAAAAAAAAAATCATATTATTACGATGACTTAAAAATATATCTAATAATTATAAGTATTAAATTCTCTTAATCTATAATATAAAAATAAGTCGGGTTTTCCTTCCTGACGCTATAATTACAGAACGCACGAACCGATTTCCACGGTTTTGCATTCGTTGGAAAGGTCTCGGGCTCCGTGAGCTTTATAGCAAACTAAATTTAGGAAAATTTTCAACAAAAAAGCAGGAAAACAGGGAAAATCATTTTTCACATACAGTGCCATCTCTGATACATAGCATGTACTACAAACCAATATGGTTTTGCATGGCGGCAGTACGTGGTGTGAGTATCCCTCACGAAAATAAGTTGGTGGCGAAACGGAGTTCGCCGGGTTTGCTAGTCTTCTATAGATTTATTTCTCAATATTAATAATATGTCAAATTTGATATTATTAAATTATCATTTTCTCGATAGAATATTTTAGCATTAGTAGTAATTTTTAACTTAAAACCGATGAAAATAATAAAAACGTAGCAATATGCATTTTTAACTATGACACACACACACACACATACAAACACACACACACACACACACACACACACACACACACACACACAAACACCTACACACACACAAACACCTACACACACACACACACACACACACAGAGCCAATATATTTCGGAAAATCTTATGAATAATGATAAAATAGAAAGTTTTCTATTTTTCCAAAGTATTTTGTTACACATTACGTACTCGTATCACAAAATATTAACTTCTTACGGTCGTCGTTCTTATGGTTTTTATAAGTCATAGTGTCTTATAAAGACCGAAATAATAAACATTTTCAATACTATTTCTAAGCCTTATATGCATTAGTACATTATGTACTGTGCGAAGTTATAGCAGAAGCTGTCTCGCTCAAACTAAAAATGTTACAAAAAAAGAAATAGGTTAAATTTGCATTCACGAGAACCTTTCGTTCTCCGTTCCTCATATTGTAATTTTAATGACGTCATCTGTAATGCAATATGGCGGTCATTTTTTTTAAATTAGTGGTGTGTTTTTGTTGATACTCTTGATGTTACTTAAGATTCAAAGAATAAAGCGTAATGTTTTTTAATGTTTTTGTAAAACGTAGGTGTTTTTCGACATTGTAAAAGATTTTTTTTAAATATTATTTTATAAGCGTTTAATTGACACGTAAATCATTTTTTAAATCCCTTTTTAATCATAAAAATTAAAGTTAATTAAAATTCAAAGCATAATTAAAATTTATTTATTTATTTTTTATTATATATACTAACAATAACCTTCATATTAATTTTTCAATCACAAATAAAGAATCAAATTATTTCCAGAGGGGCACTCCGAAGCAACCTCCACCAAACGGCTTTTTTTTAACGCTGGGATACGCAGCCTCCACCAAACGGTTTGCGGCAACTCTCCTCAAGTCGTCTGTCCATCTCACAGACGGCCGTCCGACGACGCTGCGGTTGTCAGTACGTAGTCTCAACTCAATAATCTTTCTGCTCAATCGGCCGTATGTTCTACGAGCTATGTGCCCCGCCTACTGCCACTTCAGCTTGCAAATACGTTGGGCTATGTCAGCAACCTTCGTTTGTCTACGGATCACATCATTTCTGATTGGATCTTGCAGATAAATACCAAGCACAGCCATCTCCGTTGCATGCCGTGCGACTTGAAGCTCGTTTATAAAGGCCATAGTCAGAGACCACGTCTTAGATCCGTATGTAAGCACTGGTATTACACATTGGTTCAAAAACTTTCAACAAAAAACGTATTTTTGACGGAAAGTTTTCATCATACTCATTTGACGTTTCATTGTTAAAAAATGGATGAAAAGACGTTTTTTAACTTCTCGAACGCTACTTCTGTTTCGAAATTGGATCTTTTGTCCTAGAGACGTACTCGTCAATAACTGCGATAGCATAATTTCCAACTGATATCGAGGTAGTTACGACATAAACATTCAACATGATTTTGGACTTATAAATTTTCATTTAAAGGCTTATCCGTTGGGAAACTCCATCGAGGTTACTAAGTATAACGCTGAGGTCTTCCAGAGATTCTGCCATCAGTGCTGAATCATTTCCATTCCAGAAGTTTGAAAGCTCCTTTCAATGCTGCGGTAAGCATTTTCACAGAGATTACATCTCCATGTCTCACACCTGCAATGGGATCACTCTTGTGCTATGCCCATCAATCAAATTATTTGTTTCTTTTTAAATAAAATTTACCTTTCTCGATTATATTTGTAACTCTATCGTAGGTGAATTAAGAATCGATCGCGCCGGATCGCTTTATCTTCTGCAATGAGGTTGTTAAGTGGCAACTATCGGAACGTCGTTAGGGAGCTTCAGGATTGAAGAGGGGTAATTTATTTTCTTGAATAAGGTACTTAATTTACAAAAGCTTATCCGATCATTTTTACCTGTTTACCAAAAGTTGGAGTTCTGGAGATCTAAAAAAAAGAGTTATTGAATCTTTCGAAATCAATGCGATTAAAATTATAAAAATATGTTTTTATCGATTTCTAAAACTATTTTATAAAGAAGAAATACGATACGTACTTTTATCATTTTTTATTCCTCCAAAGGTGTAAAATATCTCTCATCTCTCATCTCATCAGCCTATAGCAGTCCACTGCTGGACGTAGGCCTCCCCAAGCTCGCGCCAGACATCCCGGCTTTCCGCAATCCTCATCCAGCCAACACCGGCAATCCTGCGAAGATCGTCGGTCCAGCGGATCGGAGGGCGTCCCACACTGCGTTTGCCAATACGTGGTCTCCACTCCAGGACACGTCTGCTCCAACGGCCATCGGTCCTACGACACAGGTGACCAGCCCACTGCCACTTCAGCGTGCTAATCCTCTGGGCTACGTCGGTCACTTTGGTTCTCTCGCGGATAGTCTCATTTCTGATCCTATCTTTGAGAGAAACGCCGAGCATAGCCCGTTCCATGGCACGTTGAGCGACTTTAAATCGGTGGACCAGTCCCTTCGTCAGTGTCCACGTTTCAGCACCGTATGTCAACACAGGTAGGACGCATTGCTCGAAGACTTTCGTCTTCAAGCTTTGCGGAATCTTCGAAGTGAAGACCCGACGAAGCCCGCCAAATGCCGCCCAGCCCAACTGAATCCTCCTCTCGGCTTCCTTCTCGAAGTTGTTTCGGCCCAGTTGGATGGTATGGCCTAGGTAGATATAATCCTGAACAACTTCGAGGAGGATACCATCAACCGATATCGGTCTCGGTATGACATGCTTGTTAAACATAACTTTCGTTTTATCAAGATTCATACCAAGACCGACTCGTCGGGAAGACTCATTTAGGCTGCTCAACATTTGGCCTAGCTCCTCCAACGTCTCCGCAAAGATGACGATATCGTCAGCGAAACGAAGGTGAGAGATGTAGTCGCCGTTGACGTTGATGCCTCGTCCCCCCCAGTCCAGGGTTTTAAAGACGTCCTCCAGCGCAGTGGTAAACAGTTTCGGTGATATGACATCGCCCTGTCTTACCCCGCGCCGAAGGAAAATCGGTCTTGTCTGCTGGTCCTGGATATGAACGGTCATCTTCGCCGCGTCGTACATACACCTCAACACCTCGATATATCGCCAGTCGATATGACATCTCTGCAGAGAGTCCAGAACAGCCCAGGTCTCGATGGAGTCGAAGGCCTTCTCGTAGTCCACAAAAGCCATACACAGCGGCTGATTATACTCTTCGGTCTTTTGTATAATCTGCCGAACAGTATGTATGTGGTCTACGGTGCTGTAGCCTTTTCGAAACCCAGCCTGCTCTGGTGGTTGGAAGTCGTCGAGCCTTGTGGCGAGACGATTCGTAACGACCCTCGAGAAGAGCTTATAGACGTGGCTCAGAAGTGAGATAGGTCTGTAGTTCTTCAAAAGAGACTTATCGCCTCTTTTGTAGAACAGTGCCACCACACTCCTGGACCACGCCTCCGGTGTGGTACCTCGTTGGATGACGGCATTAAAGAGTCTAGCTAAGGCCTCCAGGACAGGTCGCCCTGCGGCCTTAAGAAGCTCAGTCGTAACGCCGTCATCCCCCGGGGCCCTCCCGTTTTTAAGCTGCCCGAGCGCCGCACTAATCTCGTCGACTTCGAAATCCGGGACGTCTTCCGAATAATGGCGCAGCAGTGGTGCACGTGGATCTTCGGCGCCCTGGGTCTCAGACTTCTGTACGCTCGACGAGTACAGCTGCCCATAAAATTTCTCAACCTCTTCTCGGATCTGAGGGCGGGAGCAAACGGTTCTGCCATCAGCTGTTTTTAGCTTCGCAAGAAGACTTCTTCCCAATGGTTTTCGGAAAACCTTTGATCCCCTATTCTGCTCAATTAGAGTCGTAATGTCTCTTGTATTTGAGCAGCGGAGATCTCTGCGTATGAGTTTCCTCACCCGCTTGGAAAGAGCCTTCTGCTCTGGCGAAGCTGCTTGAGCCGCGGGCATCTCGCGCCTCCGCCTCATCAGATCCAAGGTTTCGGGAGAAATTTTGGACTGCTTAACTGGTCTCGTCGGCGTAAAATGTCTCCGACCCAGTGAATACACCGTCTTCACCACGTTGTCGGTCATCTGATCCACGTCGCCAGTGGTTTCCAGCGAATCGAATCGGTTTTGGAGTTCCAGTTGGAACTGCTCGGAACCACATAGTATTTGGGGCAGCGTGGGTCGGATAATAGATTTCATCAAGCGGACTCGCTCTTTGCGTAGACTTATATTCAGAGAGCCCCGCAGGAGCCGGTGGTCACTACCGGTGTTGAACCTATTAACCACTGAGACATCTCTGAATATATGCCTTTTGTCCGCTATGATGAAATCTATCTCGTTCCTCGTCACAGTATCCGGGCTCTGCCATGTCCACCGCCTTTGGGGCTTCTTCTGAAAGAACGAGTTCATCAAGAAGAGCCCCTCCGATTCGAGGAAGTCGACAAGCATCTGCCCCCTGCGATTTCTGCGCCCCAATCCGTGTGGTCCGATTACCGATTCGTCGCGGTCTTGTACTCCCACTTTAGCGTTAAAGTCTCCCATAACAACGTTGTAGAAAGCCGAGGTCGTGCCATGCAGAGCTTTCGATATATCCTCATACAAGGCTTCGACCTCATCGTCAGAGTGTGTCGAGGTCGGCGCATATACCTGTATCACTTTCAGGGAGTACCTGTCAGTGAGTTTAAGTACAAGGTACGCTACCCGGGTCGACACACTGCTGACCTCTACAACGTTGTTACTGAGAGTCTTGTGGACCAGAAAACCGACGCCACCTTGGGAAGGACCATCACCTTCACGGAAGTAGAATAAGTGTCCGGAGTCCAGGATCATCGTGTCCTCACCCTGTCTTCGGACCTCAGACAACCCCAGAATACTCCATTTTATATGGCTTAGTTCTACTTCGAGTTCGGTGAGGTGATGGTCCAGCCGTAGACTGCGACCATTATACGTTGCCAGGTTCGTCACAAAGCAGCCTCCCGTACCCCGGAGATTCTTGGCACCCTCTGCCCCACCGTTACCGCAGCCGCTGCCGTGGCCGGGAATAGTGGGGCCGCCGGGAACTGAGGGCCGTATCCTTCTGCTCGCACTCATTGGGGGTGATTGCCCATAGTCACCACGCTGGGCATGCGGGTTGGTGACCGCAGGGCCGGCTCTATCGCACCGAAGACGCTGCTGCCCATCCTCGGCCTGTGTATTTGAAAAGCCAGCATTAGGATGGTTATCCCGCCATCTATCGGCTTCAACAGTTCCAAGATGGTGGTGGAACTGTGGTATCCCTTAGTCGCCTCTTACGACACCCACGGGAAGAGAGGGGGTGGCTAGATTCTTGATTGCCGAAGCCACACAGCATAAAATATATAACCACATAAATCCTTTGATTGCGATTGTATTATACAAAAATTATCCTATTAAAAACACAGTGGGCTACATGCGAGTACACACATATATATATATATATATATATATATATATATATATATATATATATATATATATATATATATATTATGTTATATTGTTTTTATTTTCATTATCGGTGAAATATAGCAGATTATTAATTATTTGTCATGACATGTTTTAATTTTTAAAATATGATTTAATAAACAAATAACGCATAAAATTCAAGGACCCCAACAAGACGCTTGTGTTGGGGTTTCGGAAATACACAAAACACAAGGCCAAATGTCAAGAATAAGACTAATATCTGTACACACACATACACACATTTGTCATGAGCGAAGATTAAACTCACGACCTATGGCGAAGTGGCCATAACAATATCTACTTTGTATCAGGAGTGTACGATGATTATCGATAAATAATTAGTAAATACTGGATAATTTTTCATTCAATAATTATCGAGTGGTATCGATAATTTGATCCGATAACTATCGATAATTTGATGCGATCATTATCGATAAATTTGATCCGATGATAATCGATATAGTTTATACGATAATTATCGAATCATCGGATAATTATCAATAATAAAATTATCAATATTTTTTTCCTATGAATATCCGTAATTTGTATAAATATTTGTTTTCGGTCTCGATTTATGTCCTTGTGGGTATCGCCACCGTGCCTCGGAGAGCACATAAAGCCGTCGGTCCCGGTTTTTATCATAGACATCTGATTAGAATCGTTACTCATGGTAGGAAAATTATCTGCCAACCCGCAGTAGAGCAGCGTGGTGAATTAAGCTCCAACCCTTCTTCTGCATGGAGACAATTCATACATATTATTAATATGTCATTATACAAATCTCAATTATTGAAAACAATGTATTGAAGATATATACATATACTTATGTCGAAGCGTGTAACTTGTGAATATGTTCCGAATAAAGCAGACAATTTCTTCCGTTTTAGAAGACCGCAAGTCCTCGCTAAGAGCAAGCGACTACGTAAATACGAGAGGCTATTGAAATTCATGACCACCTTAATTTCATTAAAGATTTTGGTATCGAAACGCTTTATGTGTTAAGAGGTTTCACATGAATTAAATTTTGTTACGTGCTAGCTATGTTGATGCTTATGGTTACTACATCGAGAGTGTTTTCCCGGGAAAAAATGATTAGGCCTAATCATGCATGAAAAATGACAGGGCCTAAACAGGCCTGATTAGACATTAACAGGCATGATCATGTCTAATTTCAGGCCTGCTCATATTACATGAACAGGCATGATCGTGTCTGAGATCAAGCATGAATAGACATGACCATGTATGATCAGGCCTGAACGTATTTTTACTCTTCAGATATGATCATGCATGAACAGACCTGATCAAAAATGATGCTGTCTAATTTCAGCCCTGCCCATACATGAACAGGTCTGATCCCGGCCATTTTTCATGAATGATCAGGCCTGATCATTTTTTCTCGGGTTATCATAATGTTCGGCGTATAATATTTTTCAATAAACTTGTTAACTAAAACTGGACTGGCAGTTTTATTAATACGTATGAAAAAACTCCATAACTTTATACTACATTTCATAAAAATTAATGATTTATTTAATTATTTATTTGAAGTACTTGTAATTTTGAGGCTACTGTGTTGTACGTATGTCTGGAACGTTAGTCGAGATAAAACTTAATATTTAAGGAATAGGTTACTACAGTTGATAATAAATATTAATATTTGAGATAGGTTGAGATATTGATATCAAAAGTAATACTAAAGTTTTATAAATCAATTTATTAAAAAATAGCTTTTTGTAAAATAAAATAATTCGTTGATCCGCTGAAAAGCTTATTTATTTCGTCAAATTTGACTGATTATGACATTTATTTATTTGGTTAATATTTATATTACCTACATTATTCCGATCCGATAAGAAAACAAATCCGAATAAAAAGCTTTTTATTGAGGATATTCCACATATGGAACAAAACATATTACGCATAGTGAGAAGAAGTTGAGCTCCTAAGTATATATAAACTCGAATAAAACACGCGGGTCCAGTTATGCAAATACAATGGTAACAAATTTAAAGAAGGGGTAACTAGTTTGACCTCAAGGGTTGCGTTCAAAGAATTATTTCATAATTTTCAAAAGTTATATTCAGTCTAGAATTTTTAAGAAGATCCTGAAAATAATGCATATTACTCTAACTGTACATCTATATGTCTATGTATAGATCTTACTAATTCAATATCCAAGTCAAAGCCAGGTATATTAGAAATGTTAGAACTAATATACTTTGTTATTCTTTAAAATATAAATACATAAGTTAAATCACTTTTTATACACGTGTGTGTGTGTGTCATGTGTGGTCATTCTGTATCAGCAGAAAGGTTGTGTAAAGAGGACTGTGCTAATAAAAAAAAAATTGCAGTTTCAAGGTAGTCAAATAAATTAATCTGGACAGAAATATGATCATTTTCTTTTCGAACTGACATTAAAAGGTTAGATTATCTATAAAAGTACTCGTTATGTTATAGAAAAAATACATAAATTTTATATATATAAAAACGTAAATAACTGTCTATATTCTATTTCTAACAGTTGACCATTGGACTCGGTCATAGTATATATAATATATATATATATATATATATATATATATATATATATATATAGTCATAGACATCTGGTAGCACTTTTTATGTTATTGTCTTCTAGGTTTTTTTTCAAATATTTTCTAGTACAATCTAATCTAATCTAATATATCTTTAAAACAAGTAATCTTGATCGCATCTAGGCGGTAAATAAATACAACACCCACCCTAAAAATTTCTTTAAACTGAATCAGCATGTAAACGTCTCACTGCTGAGCAAGAGCCTGTTGTTATTTTTTAATTAACATTTTTTTTAAATAAATTAATTATACATTATAATTTTAAGTAAAAACTGTCTCTGTTTCTATTCATCATCATCATCATCATTATCATATCAGCCATTGGATGTCCACAATAGTATTTCTATTGCTGCTTAAAGTTTAGCACGTATACATATAACATAATTCGACTGTCCCTACGTACAGTATCGAAACTGAAAATTTGCGATTAAATTATTATTGCACTAAGAAACTTCTTTTTATATATGTTTTCATACAAAAAAGAGAATAAGCTAAAAAAATACATATTAAACCATATTTTTCGTGAGTATAATATCGATACTTAACAAATAAATGACAATTTTGTACATAAAATTAACTTAAAAATGCTCTCCTGTAAAGTACATTTTTTCAGTTTCGATAGTATACGTAGGGACAGTCGAATTGTATCAGACATTGAAACTGTTATCGTATTAAAATCTATCAGCATCACTGGAAATACAATCTGGTTAAAACCCATCAATCACGCGAACTCCATTACTTCTCTCAATATCAGCTACAAGAAGAATTAATCAGTTTTATAAGAAAAGAATGAATTAAGATTAATTTCTTAGAAACTAATGGAATTTAAAAAAAATTGATTGAAAAAGTTTCTTGGCAATTCATTTCATTCGCACTTTTGATTTTAACAGTAACGCAAGTAATTGGTAAACCATTAATGGGACATTAATTAATATCAATATTATTAAAATATGATTTTTTTATTAATTTTATATATTTTTTTTCCTTAAAATTATAGTACCTATTGAAAATAATTGAGTTATACTATATTTTATTTTCAACAGATCAACAGCCGTTAATTCACATTTTTTTTTTTTTTTATATACACGATAGCATTTAAACAACAAACGTAAATTTTTGTATTTCATGTTTTTTTTATTTTTGCTGACCCCTAGATCACATAATTTACCGTGCGGCGACAGGCAGAGCAGAATAGTCCCAAGTTGCCGAGTTGTCGTAAAAGGCGACTTAGGCCGAGACTCAATCAGAGCGGAGATGTGCGGAGATGTGTTTTAGCAACCAATAGAATTTCGTTATTAACACACCTCGTCTCCCCTCCGCTTTAGTGGATACCACTGAACGAAATTCTATTGGTTGTTAAAACACATCTTCGCACATCTTCGCTCTGGTGGAGTCTTGGGCTAAGACTATAGTGCTGCGAATACCTGTTTACCAGCACACACACACACAACCACACAGAGAGAGAGAGAGAGACACACATAACGAACACACAACGGCTGATGTTTTCCTAGATATCATCTGAGGTTAAATTAAATTCTGTTATTCTTCAGTGTATTTTCTATACGTTTTCTATTTACTTTGAGAAAAATTTCTAATTAACGTATTGTTAATTACTTGTAATACTTAATTTGTTTTTTTCTTATACTTAAATCATTGTTGTTTTTTCTTTTGTTTTATTTAGACATTTTGTGTTCTAATATTTAATGTTCATAAGCTTAGTTTCACTTATATATTTATAACTAGCGACCCGCCCCGGCTGCAATGCTGATACAAAATATATTTCAGAATGTGAAGACATTATACACCGCTCACAGCTTTTTTGTTATTAGACAATACTACATGTTAAAGCACGTCCTATATGTACATATATATAGCACGTATATATACATATGTAGCATAAAGGCACGCGCCACTAGCTCCCCGGCCGGGTATGTCCCTGCATTTTAAATCTGTAATATCTTCGAAAATATTCTTTTAAATTACACACTGTAAAGCGTCATATTGATCTATATTAAATGCACAGTGTATTTAGGGGACTTAATTTGATAAGAATTAATGCTATATTGCTTAAAATCACTTCGTAAATAATCCACTATTTCGCGTAAAAAGTAAAAAAAATGGTTATTATGGGCTATCCCTAAGAGATAAACATATACCATCGCGGATTTTTTTGTAGACCTTTTTAGGATGTACAATACTGTAGTACATTATTTTGATCTATCTCGTATGGTTCAGCCAGCGTTTGCAATGTAAGCCCAAAAAATAATGTGATTATTTACGACATCACATTAGAAACCTCTAAAATTATCAGTGATTCTCTACTATTTTATGCATGTTGTATACACATAAACCTTCTTGAATCACTCTATCTGCTGCGTAGTTTTAAAGATCTAAGCATACACTACTACTAAGTAATGATGAATGTTGTTTACAACTTTAAAAACATATCACCTCGAATAATACCTGTTAAATCTTTTTTTTTTTTTTAATTTTTAATTTTAAGTTGATAGTAGGTATAACCATTGAAGATTAATTTTAGTATATGTGTATTTTTTTTTTGTGACAATTTTCAATCTACTTAGAAATAAACTACCAAATTTTAGTCAATACTTTGGAATTTTAGCTTAATTTTTCCAATGAATCCCTAAAAGGAACCTATGTAATAACATCAAGATCGATCAATGCTCCAAAGATAAGTGCTACTCATAAACTATATAAAAACACTTCATATTATCTTAGATACTCTGTTGAGAAAATGTATCGGATTTCCGAACATTATCTCTTGCAAGATTTGCCCCTCCTTGACAAAATTAGGACAAACAAATACTTTATGTAACTTTTTCCGCACATTTCCTCCAAATAATAGGTAAATGAAGGGCCTTAATCAAAATGTATATATACTCTCAACAATGCTCTCTACTGAACTAGCTTATCACCATGAAACAACAATTTAAAGACGAAAATGTTTCCATTTCTTTGTATTTTATAAAAAAAAAAAATACAAATATAAAGGTTTGTTTGCTTATTAAAATTTTGATAAAATGTTTTGAAGACTTTTAATTCTTGACGCTCTTTCTGGTTTTGCATTTAGCAATCCTGACTTCTAAAACAAATTAAATAATTTGTTGTTTTTTTGTCCCAAAATTCATAAATAGCCAGATTTCTGAAGAAAAAAAAATTGAAGATAATATTAAACATTAGTTGTTAATTATTTTAAGTTTTGAATTGTAAATATGTATAATATTGTAAAATTTCTGTAATAAATATATGTTGTCCGTAAAGTCGGTATGAAAAATTGCTTACTTTTATGAATTGTATTAAATTATTATCAGTGAATTATCATTATTTTCTATGATACAAAGAAGCAGTTAATGGAAAATTACAGTTTTTAAGATAAATTAACATTTTTTTGCACTCGGTAATTCAAATATTTTTTCTATTCTACTCGGACGCATCTGCCGATGGAAGAGAGATAGATGCGTCACAAGCCAAACGCTTAGGCTGATCGTGTCTCACTGTCGCTTGTTCCGCGCTATCGCTCGCGTAACGTGACATTGAGTCATGCTTTTTCGTGCGTGCAGCCCACGTTCATCGATTTACAAGACGTTATCACGTCAAAAAAATTTAAAAATTTAAAAGGAATATTCAATTATTAATTTAAAGAATTCTGTAATCTGTTCGAAGGCATATTAGCCCGGTCAAAACAGACACACAGATCACACTCCACAGATCCGGTGGAACATCTATGCCCTAAAGGCCGGCAACAAAGCTGCTAATTCTCTGATTTAGCGGGTGTCTATGGATGTCGCTTTTACTTGCCACCAGGTGAACCGACTCTCCGTTTGCCCCCTCCAATATAAAAAAAAAAAACATTATTTTATTCTTCTTCGTACTAATATTAAACACAACAATATTTCTAAAGAATACTCCATAATTTAAGTATGTATTTTGGTAGTGCTCTGGGCTTGACCACGAAACCATGAATTTGGTAGGTATTTTAATAGGTAAACTATTCTGAATCGTGCTTTGATCTTTCAACGTGATTTGTGTCTTAACGAATACTTTGTAGCATACCTATATTTATATAAATTAAAGGACAAAATGCTTCGTTCTGAGTATCTTGTCTTGCAATTTGAAGTAATTATTCGGTCAGCATTTATAAATGATATTAGTGCTAACGAAATAATGTTTGTATGGTTATTGTTTTTATTGTAGCGACATCTATCTCGCCACATACGAACTAAAAACTAACGTATCCTACATCGCGCTATCAAAATTATCCGAGCGATTGAACATATATACAAGAACCTTACAACAATCGTAGGGGGCAGTAGCCCACCAGACGCAACACCCGTCTAGTCGGAGGATCCTCCCTTTTCAATGGTTAATGAGGAACTTAACACCCTGTTCCTCACTCCCCCAAACTAATATATAAAAATAATTTATTGTTACTACAATGAACTTTCTAATGCTATTTGCATTATAATGCTAGAGCTTAGTAGTTATCGTATATTTTCATATATGCACAAAAAAAAAATCAATTCCCGGCTTTCAAGACTGGCACAAAATCCAGAAATAATTCTATCTAATTTCTGAATAACAATTAGATTATCATCTTAACGGGGTCTGTTCTATACCAAGCGAATGTTCTGACCCAGTTGTTTGTAAATTGATTAGATAATTTTAACTTAATCTGAGCTTAATGCTACGTTTAGATTTTAGGTCCAAAAGATAAAATATTTTGTTTGTCATCAAAACTTTCAGTTTCTTTAAATATTATCAATTTGTTATTTTTATGGGACAACGAATACTTTTTTGTAATTCATATGATTAGCGTATAAATGGTTATTTTTTATATAGTGGATCGAATACAAATTACATAGTCACACATTACAAGTTTACACGATGAACAAATGAGCCTAGCAGAAATAGTGTAATTTTATTATTTTAGAATTTCAGAGTATTATTTAACTAATGTACAATTTCTTGTATTTTATAAGGATGAAAATATAAAAATTTCTACTCGTAATGAAATCTCAAAATGAGTAAAAGATTTTAAAATAACAGTACTTTAGTTAGCCCTCTGTGAAATGAGAGGCTCTCGTAACACTGCACTTCCAGTAAGTGTTACTTAAAATGATAGTTAAGTGAGGACTCCTTATGTTAAGTAAGATTTACATTTTTAAAATTTTAAAAATGTATTTCACTCTTGAATATTATTTTAAGATGAGTTGAGTTGTTTTTTAGCAATTTCTTATGCATAAGATAAAATATGAGCTAAACAAAATAGATATAATTAGAAGTAATCTCATTGAAGTGTGAAGAACAAAATTTAAATTTAAAACTTGAACTAAAAAAAAAAAAAAAATTAATAATATGTATTTCACTTGCGACCCATTCTGTATTTGTGATAAGAACCGATATATAATAGAAGATGCTAGATACTAATTACGTCATCATACATACAGCTTAAAACACAATTAAAATACTTAATGATAATCTTAGCTGACAGAAGCCTATGATGAGGTATAAGTTAAAGTTTGCTTGAAAATAACTAAACATTCTTTGTTTTGTAGGGAACTGTAAAAAGAGGAATGTGAAGTTGTAATGTTATTTTTAATCTATTATTTACAGTTCTGATAATAAAACATATTATTACCTAAACGATAACGAAACCGTAATAATTACCAAGTTTGCTCATAAGTGCTTAATATATATGGGGATAGGTATGGATATTTGAAGACAGTATCGATATGAATCGTCAATTCATCGACTTTTTTCTTTTGGTAATCACATTTATAGTATTATGATAAATAAGAAAACATGTCACACTCAAAAGCTCATAGAAGAAAAGAAACCTGTTTCGGGGGTTAAAAAACACAACATAAACATAAACATTCAGACCATGACATCTATCTGTAACTGCTCGACTGTCCGTGTCAAGTACTAGTTGAGAAGAGTTTACAAACTAACCGCAATAACCGCAAGCGCCCGTGTCAAGTAATGGTCGCTATGGCTATATTGCCTATGTCAACTATTTTTCGACACGGGCATTAGTACGCAAAGTGCACCTGTCAACTAAAGGTTGATTAACGTATATTACATTATCACCGGTGGAAAATCACGTAACAAAACGTGAGAGGACTTGGGCAGTTTTGTGCAGTTGGTAAACTATTAAATAACTAATAAACTACTAAGTACATTGGCCGGACACACGAGCGGGTAAAAAAAGAAGAATAAGATGTAAGAGTTCGTTTGTTTATTTGAATTATTGGATATCGGAGTCAATTACGGACTCGGATACCGAGTTCGGTAGATTTGAGATATGACCCATAGGATAGCTTTTTATATTTATTTATTGAATTAAAGAAGGATATAAATTACAAACATCAGTAAGATGGCACATAAACTCATTCGAGTTTTACCGGACATCAGTTTCGTTAATATCTAGTAAGTTTATATTATTAGATAACTTAGTACTAAAAATAATATGTTAGGAAGATAAAATTATTAAATATATAAGGTAGCGATAACATATATTAATTAATTATTATCATTCACTAGTCAATTCAACGCTGTCTGCCTATAGACCGACCAACCAGTTTAAGTGGAAGCGAGAGTGATGTTATACATAATACTATATTTTAGATTAAGTATAAATTAATTATTAACTGAAAAAAAATATTTGTATAGTATACCTAAAGTTTAGTAAATTTTTATTTATTCAAAGTTTTATATATCATTTGAATTTAATTTATTATTATTTTATCTAGTTATACATTACTTATTTAAGTTAAAAATTTGATATAATGGTATTATTAATAAAATGTTTTTTAAGGGATCTTTTTAAGTTTCTTATTGTTAATGATTCTCGTAAAGTTAAGGGAAGTTCGTTTATAAGATGTGGTATTATGTAACTTAATTTTCTTTTACCGTATAGGTTATTATATTTCGGTAGCAGTAATATAGTGTTACTTTTTTGTCGGGTAATAATACTGTTAGGGTCTACTTTATTCAATATTTTTAATGTATCGTTAAAATATTCTTCACTTAATAAAGTGAGTTTAATCTTAGCATGTATAGGCATTATTTTACAATGGGGGAGTCCCCAAGTGTTTATAGCTACGTCCTCGTTCGTCTCCCCTGGACCCTGTCCTGACCCCGGTAACGCAGGTGGCAGGCAGGTGACCAAACGCTATAAGCTAGACTTGGGTTTTAGATTGTTTTGTCTTTGCGACTAATTGTGTTGAGATGATTACGCGGAGTAAAAGTGCAGCTGCCAAAGGCCCTTCTCAGGGCCAACCCAACGGCCCTTCTCAGGGCCAACCCAACGGCCCTTCTCAGGGCCAACCCAACGGCCCTTCTCAGGGCCAACCCAACGGCCCTTCTCAGGGCCAACCCAACGGCCCTTCTCAGGGCCAACCCAACGGCCCTTCTCAGGGCCAACCCAACGGCCCTTCTCAGGGCCAACCCAACGGTCCTTCTCAGGGCCAACCCGAAGGCCCTTTTCAGGGCCAACACAACGGCCCTTCTCAGGGCCAACCGGATGGAGTAATGGAGGTTCTGGAGGACATCTCCATTACCTCATTGTCTGAAACAGACCTCGGGAGGAAACGTCTGTACTCCGGGGGGTCGGAAGACACCGCCACGGAGACGGAGGCAGGTGTGGCCGCAAAGTCCATACCGCGGTCAGCGGCCAAGCGGGGGAAAGCACATACGCTGACCAGCGCCAGGGCTGCTCTGCGGGAGCGCGTGGAGCGGGACCGCGAGGACGGCTTCGAGGCAGCCCTTCAAAGGAGGGCCTTCTGCAAGCAGAAGGAGGTGGGAGAAACGACGGAGGAGGTCCCCATCGTGTTAGACGACGTGGACAGGCGGGGGGCCGAGGAGCTGATGATGGCGTCGGAGGCAAACATCAACTTGATCCTCGGCCTAACCGGCAAATCTGTAAGCCTCAGGGGAGGGTACGCCGCCAAAATTAGGAGGGCCGCCGGGTCCATCAGGGAGGTGCTGGAGTCCCTGGTGGCCCGCAACGAGTCGGATGAGGTCCGCCGACTGAGGGCCGACAACAATCGGCTCTCGCGGGAGCTGGAGTTGGTCCGACAGGAGGTCCGCTCCTACAGGAGGGAGTTCGAGGACAGCCGTAAAAAGGCGGCTGAATCCTCGAACACGAAGGAAAATGCCGACTTTATGCGCGATCTCGCGCATATGGTCGGCAACATTGTGGACGGCCACCTTTCGAAGCTCCAGCGCTCGGCGGCCCCTCCTTGCCGCCCTCCTCTCGCTGGAGACAGCGCACCGCTGGCGCGGGCCACAAGGGCCGCGCTGGAGGAAAAGGGCAGGGGTTCGGCGGCCCCTAGTACGGATGTGGTGACGCATTCGGGCCGGGAGGAGTACCCCGCCCTTCCCCAAGCATCGAGAAAAGGGAAGGGGAAGGGAAAGGGAAAGGGGAAGGAAGCGGAGTGGACCGCATTTGGCCCCTCCACTTCGAAGGAAGCGGCCCCACAACTGGCCGAATCACAGGCGGAGCCGGCGGCTAGCTGGACTGAGGTCGTCAGCCGCAAGTCAGCCGCGAAGAAGAAGAAGACGACCTCAGCGCCGCCGGCGAAGACCGCGCCGCCAAAGAAACCAGCTGCTCCAGCGCAGCCGGAGAAGAAGGGGGCCACAAAGCCCAATCTAGCGCTCCCCCGCTCCTCGGCCGTAATAATAAAGTTACGGCCAGAGGCAGCGGCTAGGGGGGCAACCTACGGGTCGGCGCTCCTTAAGGCCGAGACGAGCGTCGACCTTAAGGAGCTGGGAATCGGCCCGCTCCGAATCCGCCAGTCAGCGACCGGAGCGCGCCTGATCGAGATTCCCGGCTCCACGAGTGGCGAAAAGGCGGACGCCCTAGCCGCTCGCCTGAGGGAGACCCTGGCGGAGGAGGTGGAGGTGCTCAGGCCTGAAAAGAAGGCCGAATTGAGAATCTCAGGCCTGAGCGACGCGGTCTCTGCGGAACGGCTCACCATAGCGGTGGCAAAGGAGGGGGGCTGTTCCGCAGGGCAGGTCCTCGTGCGGAACATCCGCACGGGGCAAATGGGGCCAGGGTCGGCCCATATTGAGCTCCCGGCAGCGGCTGCGAAAAAGCTGCTGCAGGCCGGGAGCATAGAAGTGGGGTGGACCAAGGCGACGGTCCACCTCCTGCAGGCGCGTCCCAGGCATTGCTTCCGATGCCTGGGACTAGGGCACGTCGCCGGCGCGTGCCCTGATGGTACTGATCGCAGCAATCTGTGCTATCGCTGCGGTCAGGCAGGCCACAAAGCAGCCGGGTGTTCGGCCGCCGCTCATTGCGCGGTGTGCGCGGACTCCGGTAGGCCGGCAGGCCACGTGATGGGGGGCATGGCATGCAAGCCCCCATCAACCCGCGGGAAGTTCCCCCCGCAATTGTCCCAAGGGGGGAACCGAGTGGAGGCAGCAGACGCTGAGATGGCCGAGTGATGTCTGGGCATCTCAGCGTCCTCCAGGCGAACGTCAACCACTGCGCCGGAGCCCAGGACCTTCTCCTGCAGTCCATGGCGGAGTGGAGTATTGACGTTGCGATCGTCGCCGAGCCATACGCCGTGCCTCCTAGCCCACACTGGGCGGGGGACACTGAGGACTTGGTGGCGATCGTGGTGAGGCCTGGAGCCGGCCCCCCCCTCGTCGTCAAGGCGAGGGGCCGCGGGTACGTGGCGGCGGTTCGGGGAGAGGTGGCTTTCGTCGGAGTCTATTTCTCCCCGAACCGTGACCTGGCGGCCCTGGAACGGTTTCTCGACGTTCTGGGGCCGCTGGTGGGGCAGCTAGCCCCCCTCCAGGTGTTCGTGGCCGGCGACCTCAACGCCAAGTCCACGGCTTGGGGTAATCCGGCTACGAACCCAAAAGGGAGGGAGGTGGAGGAGTGGGCGCTAGCTGCCGGACTGTCCCTACTCAATGTGGGGGCAGTCCAGACGTGCGTGCGCTGGTCGGGAGGTTCCGTGGTGGACGTCACCTTCGCCACGCCGGCCATCGCGCGCAGAGTGGATGGGTGGAGGGTGGAGACGGGAGTGGAGACTCTCTCGGACCATCGGTACATTAGGTTCGAGGTGTCTCCAGCTCCCGTCCGTCCGGCGTCGTCGTCAACGTCGTCCAGGGGGCGAAGCCAGTTTCCGCGTTGGGCACTGTCCAAGCTCGACCGGGAACTGGCAGAGGAGGCCGCTATCGTCGGCCGCTGGAGCCTCCCGCCGCTGTCGGAGTTTGGGTTGGATGAGGCGGCTAGTCGGCTCTGCGACGCATTTTCTGCTGTCTGCAGAGCGGCCATGCCGCCCGCGAAGCGTCCACCCCCGCGGCGGGCACTATACTGGTGGTCGGCCGAGATAGCCGGTCTCCGGGCTGCCTGCAACGGGGCCAGGAGGGAATATACCCGGAGCAGGCGGAGACGCCCCCAGGACGTTGACAGGGACGATAGGCTGCGCAGGATCTACGTGGAGAAGACGAAGATCCTGCAGCAGGCCATATGCCGAGCCAAGGAGGAGGCCTGGCTGGAGCTAGTGGGGGGCCTAGAAAGGGACCCCTGGGGCCGACCGTATATGTGGGCGCGGAACAAGCTTCGCGCCCAGTCGGCCCCAATCAGCGATACGCTCCAGCCGGACCAACTAGGGAGGATCGTCGGGGAACTCTTCCCCGACGAACCTGAGGACTTCGTTCCCCCCAGAATGGCTCGGCAGACGCCGGACACGGAGGAGGGTGTTCCGTCACCCGTCACGGAGGCTGAAATGGAGGCGGTTATTACCCGCCTCCAGAGTAAGAAGAGGGCGCCGGGTCCAGACGGGGTGCACGGGAGAGTTCTTGCGATCGCTCTCGGGCACCTCGGCGACAGCCTCCGTGAGCTGTTTGACCGCTGCCTGCGGTCTGGCCAGTTCCCGGAGGCCTGGAAGGAAGGTCGGCTCTGCCTACTACCTAAGGCAGGGCGGACCCCGGACTCGGCTTCGGCGGTGCGACCGGTGGTGCTGCTGAACGAAGCCGGTAAAGCCTTGGAGAAGATAGTGGCCTCCCGGCTCGTTCAGCACCTGGAGGAGGGCTCGGGACCCGGACTTTCAGAATCCCAGTTCGGGTTCCGAGCACGTCGGTCGACCGTCGACGCCCTCAAACGCCTGCGGGCGGTGACGGGTGAGGCGGAACACGGAAGGGAAGTGGTGGTCGCGGTGTCGTTGGACATCGCGAACGCCTTCAACAGTCTGCCGCACGCGGTGATACGGGAGGCACTAAAATACTTCGGAGTGCCCCCGTATCTAAGGAGGCTGTTGGAGGCGTACCTCTCCGATCGAAGGGTAGGCCTCGAGAACCGGTCGGGGTCCGTGGAGTGGTGGCGAGTCGGCTGCGGTGTCCCGCAGGGATCCGTTCTGGGTCCGATCCTGTGGGACATCGGGTACGACTGGGTCCTGCGAGGCCGCCTCCTCCCCGGGATGGGTGTCATCTGCTACGCGGATGACACCCTCGTTTATTCCCGGGGACGAAACTACAAGGAGGCGGCGCGGCTGGCCGAGGTCGGACTCGACCTCGTGATCAGCCGCATAGAGAGTTTAGGGCTTCGTGTCAGGATTGACAAGACCGAAGCCCTGCTCTTCCGCGGGACCGGCCGCAAGGGACCTCCACCGGGGGCTACCCTTCAAGTCGGAGAGGGGAGAGTCAGGATGAGCCCGCAAATGAAGTATCTCGGGCTCATTCTGGACGGAGGGTGGACCTTCGGCCCACATTTCGCGATGGTGGGACCGAAGGTCGTGAAGGCGGCGAGTGCGCTGGGCAGACTCCTCCCGAACCTCGGAGGACCCAGCGCCGCCTGCAGGCAGCTGTACTCCGGAGTCTGCCGGAGTATGGCGACGTACGGTGCCCCGGTTTGGGCGGATCGCCTCACCGCGAAAAATAAGGCGGCGCTGCGCGCTGCGCAGCGAACAATCGCGGTGAGAGTGATTCGGGGGTACCGTACGGTATCGTGGGCTGCAGCTACTGCTCTAGCCGGCGACCCCCCGTGGGAGCTCGTGGCGGAGGTTCTTGCCGAGACCTACTCATACGTCTCGGGTAGGAGGGCTCTTGGTGAGAACCCCACGTTGGACGGGATCCTACGTGTGCGTCGGATAGGGCAGGAAGCGCTAATGCGGAGGTGGGGGGAGGACCTGGCGGTGCAGCCATATGGCACACGCGTAACGGCTGCCATTCGCCCGGTCCTTGAGCGGTGGATGCGTCGAAAACGCAAGCCCCTCACCTTCCGTCTGACACAGATTCTCACCGGGCACGGTTGCTTTGGTGACTACCTGTGTCGGACGGCCCAAAGGGAGCCGACGACTGAGTGTCACGATTGTGGCGCAGCGGTGGACTCTGCCCAGCACACCCTCGAGGTGTGCCCGAGATGGGCAGTGCTGCGTCAAGGTCTGACGTCGGTCATCGGAGGGGACTTGTCGCTCCCGAGCGTCATCACCGCGATGCTCGGCGACGACGAGTCCTGGAAGGCGATGGTCTCCTTCTGCGAGACAGTAATGTCCCAGAAGGAGGCCGACGAGCGGATGAGAGAGGAGGCCGCCGACGTGGCCTCCATCCGCGGGCGACGAATGGGGGTGCGTAGGAGGCGCTACTTAATGCGCCTCCTGTAACGCCCTTGTGCCCGTGTCGGGCCGGGATGGGAACCCGGTCCTGCTAGACACGGCGTCGTCGGGACTGTTCAGAGGTTAGCCGGACAGTCCCCATGGAGGAGAAGTCTGGCCTTTTCGCCGAGGCCAGCCTGTCGCTCGAGGGATCCTGTTGCCTGCAGATCCGGGACCCTCCAATTAAAGCGGCTGAAGGCTCCCGCAGGGGTTTAGTACGGTATTGCACTCCCAAAGTGCCGAGTCCGACATAGGTCTAGGACTGCCGACCCGGGCATCCTGGATATCATCCGTAAATGGATTCCCCTGCGTAAAAAAAAAAAAAAAAAAAAAAAAAAAAAAAAAAGGCATTATTTTACAATGTTCAAATAATTGGTGATAATCATTTCTGAATTTATTTTTAATGTTAATAGCGACGATTTCTTTTAGGAGTCGAAGTTGCAGTGTATATATTTTATTTAAGTGTGTTTTATACGTTCTGCCATAACTTGATAAACCATAGCTTATTATGAATACAGCCAATGACTTGTAAAGTTGGACTCTAATCGAGTAAGGTATTGACCATTTCATTACAGAAAACTTCGCCAGGATAGCTCTTAATTTGTCACTGATTATTCACTCTTAATTGTCTGTGATTTATATGGTCTTTCCAATTAAGTCTGTTATCAATAACTAGCCCTAAATAAGTTTGTTTGCTTACTACGTCTATTGATTTGCAGTGACATTTAACATTTTGAGAGCTACTATTATTGAATTTATGTAAGCATTCGTGATTATGTGGAAAAGACAAGGAAATATTTCACTTCTGTTCTGGCTAGTGCTGAAATACATTAATTTGGTTTTATTAGCATTAAGTACCAAACCGGCGTCATGTGACCATATCAATAACAAATTAAAATCTTTTTGGAGCCAATTAAGCGCTTCCTCTGCATTACTACCTTTGGATACCAGGCATGTATCGTCTGCGAACTGGTATCTATATTTCGGAGTGCTGTATAATATTCGAAAGGTCATTTACGTATGTAATGTAATGCAAGGGGCCCAACACGGAGCCTTGGGATGTTCCTTCGGTGACGCGAGTTTCATTACTTTCTACGTCACCTACCTTAACGACAAATGACCTTTCTTCTAAATAGTTTTTACACCAGCCTAATAAATTACCTCTGATTCCATTGTCATCAAGCTTATTTAATAGAATTTTATGCCGAAGCATATCAAAAGCTTTGGTGTAATCTATAAATACCACCATAACGTGTTTTTTTTTCATCTAGGTGTTTGAAAATACTCTCTGTGAATTTTGTCAATAACTGTGTCGTATTTCTATGTGGCTGGAATCCGAACTGCTGTTTATTTATGATATTATTTTTATTATAAAAATTATATATTTCCTTACATATATATTTTTCAACGATCTTATCAATAACAGGTAATATAGTTATAGGTCTGTAGTTTTCGTACTCGTTTTGATGCCCTTTTTTATAGATCGGTCGCACTATGCCTATTTTTAGTGATGCTGGATGTTTCTGGTTAATTATACAATGGTTAATTAAATTTGCAATAGTGCTAGTTATGTTTTTGCATAGTCTTTTTAAATCTATTGCCCGTATACCAGCTTTTCATTTTCAGCTCTGAACATAAACGTTAACTATTTCATAAATACTAAATTTAACGCGAGTAAAACCGCATTGTCTAGTAGTTATATAATTTTAGGAAAACTTTTCATTTTAGCCAGCCATTTCAATTGAAATGTATAAATTTTAATTCTGAACTACGAGTTAATATCACATAGCAAGCGAGCTCCAAATTATAAATTCACCATCTCACTTAAAATCCTCTTTAACTTTTTATCATAATATAAAATATACTTTTAACGAATACCAACTTTAGTTTAAATTCATGTTTCCAACATGAGCTAAACTTTTTAATTCAAAGTGACCTTCAAAAGTACAGCATTAATTTATCAATATTTTTCTCTGTTTTTTACACTTTATTTGCTATATATTTTTACATCTTTAGTTTCAAAATTAAAAGTCGTTACTAACAATATTATTTTCTAGTTCGCTTCTGTTGATGTATTACATAATTATTTAGAATATTTATTACATTATTAAAATCCGCAGAATTATAAATATCAATTCTTAAAAAGTTGAATTTTTAAACCTTTATCCTGGTGAGTATATACATCACATCTTTAACAAATTTCTCAAATAAATGAACTTCAGATACAGTAAGTTTAGTTCTAGATGTTTATAAAAAACATCAAAATATTGATTTGATTGATTAAAAGATCATGCGTTGTACAAACTAGAATATTTCTATTTTAGTTTAATTATAAAATTTATTATTATCAATAAAAGCGAAATTAAACATAATTTCTTGTATATACGCAATTATTAATTCGATAATAAATAATTATAAGCATTTTATGTATCCTCCATAAATTATAAAAACTTTATCCCAACCAAAGAATAAAAAGCTGTTTTATGGCACCATAAAGGCTTATCCCATTAGGTTAGTTACGTTGGCTCCAACTTTCTTACGGGATGACGTTTCAAGGATATATGATGAAGTTAAGATCTTCCTGTACTTTGTTTTTAACAGCGTTATATATGGAAGACTAAGTTCATTTAGAAAATGTATTTTTGTTTTAGTCTATTTAGATTAGAATTTTCTTTCATTACAATGCTTAGGTTAATAATGATGGTAATGTAATATTATGAATGAAATGTTCGATATTCCTGTTCTGTTTAAAAATTGATCAGTGATTTTGAGAAAAGTTTACTTAAAAGTTATCAAAACCCACCCCATAGATGACCCATTCTTAATGAAATTTTAAGTTTTGCAATTTTATTATAAATTTATAATTATCACTGATGGATTGACACTGGTTCCCTGAGGAACCATACGGACACTTTTGTGAGACGTAACCTGCGTTGATACATTAGCTCAGTCTTATGTCAGGGAGACAGCTTTAAGAGCGGCTGCCGCTGCGGAGAAGCTGAAATGACTAAACGGCACAAATATTCGTCACTTACCCCAAGTTATGTTTTTGTGCCGTTTGCAGTTGAAACACTTGGACCTTGGAGTAGCAATGTAAATTTTTTTTAAAGAATTGACCCCACGTCTCATACATAGCCTAGTGACAGGAGGGCTGATGCATTTTTTGCTCAGATAATCGGAATAGCGATTCAACGGGGAAATGTGCCAGCATTCTTGTCACCATTCCACGGGGATATAAGTTATACCAAAACTGTATATTAATATATATATATTTTAAGTTTTCCAATGTAAATATGAATAATATGGAAAACTTTCGAAATAAATAAGCTCAAAATTATAACATCACATCACATAATTATGTAGCAGAGATAAAGTTGGGCCAGCTAAGAGAGAGTTTCCCATTCGCACGATTTTAAATTGCACACTAAAATCGTTATGTATAAAGCCATTAGCCTGCTTAGTCTCCTCTGGGCCACTTAGACTTGGTGTCTCTTTAGAAGATACATAAAACGCTTTGACACTTTTCACATGAAATATCTTCGAAACATTCTTCGGGTAAGATGGCAACTATGAGATATCAATACGACACATGACCGGCATAGAGTGCAAGCTTATTAAATGCCAACTCTGATGGTACGGATACTTTGTACGGGTGGATAAATCCACTTTTCACGCCCTGCTAAGAGAGAAAAAGCGCAGGCCAGAGGTAGTATCTGCGATACAGGGATGTGTTAAAGCGACATATATCCGCATGCAACATCACCATTGAAAGTTAGGAAGTACTGACCCAGGAAAGTGAATGGCGTAACACAATAAGTAAAGCAATCTCCTTCACTTGAAGCGGAACGCTTACGAGTTCTCAAAGCGAAGGGCCTTATCAAAAACAATCGCTTCAAACCCACATATTATTAGATCTTCAATACTTCTAGAGAATTTTACTGTCAACCGTGTAATTGAACTTTTAAATTAAAGTCTGGTATTTCGAGTCATCTGCATACGTTAAGAGGATATCATCACCACCATCATCATCATACTAAAAACCCATTCTTTTTTTTTCTTCATTTTAATTAAAAGATTATTAAAAAACGGATTTTATCGCGTTTATTGAAAACTTTACAGTTTAACGATTTCCAGTCTGTGGTCCGAGCCCGTGGTCTCGGGGGACTGAGGTGGTGGGTGTCCGAATAAACCCATTCTTTGCCAATGTATTTTTTCGTACTACCACAGAATTAGTCATGTAACAGTTTTAATATATATACTAAAACCTACAAATTATTATTAATATTTAACTATCAATAATAAATGATAATACGAAATTTAAATTTCATCAACATAAGTTACGCTTAACAAAAATTAAATTCATAAAATTTTTTTTTATTTGTGTTTCAGTAACAACTGTCAACTTAACGTCAACAAATTCAAATTCCCTCCGGCACTGGCTGCCTTTATTTATTTATTTTTGTTTTGGCGGGAAAAAATGTACCTGAACGCACACCCCGTCGTTCGGGGAGTCAACGTGATAGTGTTGGCCTCTCAGCCACTAAAATAACCCGCCGTGCACCTTCACCCGCCGGCACTGGCTGCCTGTCACAACAACGAGCGGCCTGGATAGCATTTAAAACTCCATGTATTCTCCACTCTACGTGACACTGAGGGAATTAACCGTGCTCGACTGGCACAATTGAAAGGCACTAACCCAATCAATCAATCAGCATTTAAAACGGGTGATAGATGATAGGTGTAACTTGTTCAATTGACTTAAAACGGTTATTTAAATAAAAAATAAAAAAATGACAAAAATTTTGGTGTAGTGGTGCAAATAGTCACAAGTAAGAGTAAATATCGGCGGTCAAGGGATCCATTCCAGCTCGAGGCAGATATTTGTATATACAAAAATATTTAATCTGGTCTGGATTGATCTGGTTTGGATGGTCTTCCCACCTCGCCTCGGAGAGAACGTAAATCTGCCCCGGTTGTTATCGTAGACATTTGATAGGGATCGTTACTCATGGTAGGTAAATTATCCGTCAACTAACAACAACAGATATTTGTATTTGTATAAATATTTGTTTCCGGTCTGAGTGTATGTCCGTGTGGGTCTCTCCACTGTGCCTCGGAGAGCACGTAAAGCCGTCGGTCCCGGTTGTTATCATAGACATCTGATAACAATCGTTACTCATGGTAGAAAAATTATCTGCCAACCCGCAGTGGAGCAGCGCATTGGATTAAGCTCCAACCCATCTTCTATATGGAGAAGAGGCATTCGCTCAGTAGTGGGTTGTTTACAGGCTGATACAGTAAGGAGTCAGTTTCACTTGTAAAAATGTCATAGATATAGGATGACAGGATTAAGTATCATTAATCATAAAGATTCTTAAGTATAATCTTGTTTAAATGTTTAATTTAAATTACTTTATGTTTTTAAATAAATTCAAATTTACATAGAGAGAACTGCGAAAATTAGCTTGTATTCAAAAGAAGAGTCATATAAAGGGATTATTGGAATTCCCTCTGGATGATTGTCGAATATCCCAAGAGTTTAAGGATGAAGGGCTTCCAAATAAATTTCTATTGTCATTTATATAGAATGATATCATTTACGTTTACCTATTTTACGAATACTTCTTTTATTTAGTTTGTTTCGAATTCAAAATCACATAAACACGATTAAGTTATCAGTTTCTTTACTAATAGAATTAAAAATATTACTTGTATAATTATGTTAGAGATTACTCTCTATTATTACTACTACTCTATTATTTATGTAGGTAACTCGATAAGTTTTGAGAAAAGAAAAAAATGTAAAAGATATTAACAATATTAATTTAAAATTTTTTCGAAATTCTCTATGCAAAGTTCCATTCGCCTAAAAAAACTATTAAAAGACTTTTGCCAATCTTGATCCGATTGGTCCGAAATTGTGACTTCGTAGACGGTCACGGCCTCTTAAGTGCACAAAAAAAAAATCCCTTTTATTTTTTCCTTAATTATCGGAAACAAAAATAAATCACAGGGAGCTAAATCAGGATCGAACAGTGCATGGGACAATGTTTCAACACCGGATTTATCAAGAAACGCCTTTGTTCTAAGGGAAGTATGTGACAAAGCGTTGTCTTGGTGCAGCATGATTCACCGAAGTTCTTTGTTCTCCTCTCTCGCAGAGCTTGGAAAACTTTCAGTAATGCTACTGTTGTATACAATTCCAAGTTAACATGTTCTATGATTTTAATTATTTAACCGAATTCTATGATTTTTCAAGATTATTGTCGACACATGCCCGCTGCGAGAAAAAAAAACTAGCCACCATTTTCTTACCAACGTTCTTTTTTTCCGAATCATATTGATAAATCCAAGTTTCGTCGCCTATAATGGTTTTCAAAACATGTCTTGATGTTCCGTTTTCAAATCGTAGACGCATTTCCGGGCACCAACCACACGGGCCTGTTTTTTAGTGTCTGAGAGAAAACGCGTGGTGCAACGACAACAAAGCTTTTTCACTTCAAGATGTGCAAATAATGTTAACGTTTCTCGAACTAACGCCAAGAATCTTTTCGATGCAGAATGCAGACCACTTCTATGGTCAGCTTCGAGGTTTGATTTACCTCTTTTAAATTCACTGAACCATTTAAAAACTCTAATACTAAAAATGGGACAGACTCCTATAACGCTGATTATAATCTTTTAAATCTAAGTTTTTTAGTTAAATGAAATTTAAAATCATGCAATACAATAGCGAAGAAATGTTCACGGTTAAGCTCCATCGTTGCAAAGAAAAACGTGGGATCCGACGTAATTAAATGACTGGAAAATCATATTTTTTTTAATTTATTAAAAATATTATAAATATATACCTATTTAGTTCTATTTTTACATAAATTTGCTTTTTAAAAATATGTAATAGAGATGCGTTCCATTTTTAAATTACGAGCATCTCAAAACTTATCGAGTGACCTACCTATTTATTTTCATTGTGTTTGTATTTATTTGTATTATCATTTTTTTATTGTGTTTTTTTATTATTATTATTTTTTATGTGTATTGATTATATCTGTTGTGATGACAGTATTAATTTGACTTTATTTTGAAAATATTTCATTTATTTTTTGAATATATTGGGTACAAAATTATATATATACAGTTTTAAAATATTTTACTTGACTACGAGTTGAATACAACAACATTACAATAATTTTTGCCATATAACAAATATTTTAAGACTCTGTAAAACAAAAATTTCAGAAAAGACGTAAAATAGTGTTATATCTTTATCACCCATCAAAGTCACATCTAAATTTCATGTTCTTACACAAATCTATACACAACATTACTACGAAGACTTTGTAATAGAAAAACAAGTTTGTTTGATTAATAAGTTTTAAGGTAATATTACTAAAAATCAAAAGAAACTAAAACATACGTACATCGGTATTATTTCCTTCCTAAATTGAGTCAGAATCTTCTGCGATGAGGTCCACATCAATTTAAAAAAAAAATGCAAGCAATTAAATTTCGTTACATGAGGTTAAGTGGTAAATTATCTGCATAGTTAGACTTGTCGTGATAAATATTAAACGGCTCATAGAATAATTCTATTACCTATTCTTGGTAAGTCAGTCATCCACTAACCTACAGTGAAGCAGCGTGGTGAAATAAGTTTCAACTCTTCTACCATATAGTGAATAGGTCTTTACTCAGCAGTGAGTAATATCAGTTTCAATTCTCACTAATGGTTGCAATTTAAAATATGGGTTGAACAAACTATTTCTTCGTATTTAAATTGTTTGTATTTACTTCATGCTCAGCAGAGAAAGGAAGCGTTGGGATTGTGACATGCATCTGCCAAGATGAAATCTAAGACGTGTATATATAAATGTTAATCTGCAGTGAAGCAACGTCATGCATTTAGCTACAAGTCCATTTCCTCAACAAGAGAGGTTTTTGCTTAGTGGGATATGTGGTGTATTCATATTTAAATTATGATTAGGTAAATTTATTTACATGTTCAAATGTGATTTGATGTCACTTTCATAAAGATAAATAGGGCATTTAAAGAATATACCGTAAAGTAAATCTTTAGATAATTTTATTCATGGCCTTGTCATACCCGATATGTTTTTCTTTCAGCAACATCTTCTTATGGAATTAATGATTTATTTAGATAATTTGTCTCTGATATCTTATATTTCATATTTATTAACATACTAGTTTCTGCCGCGTGGATGTCGGTTATCTCGACCAAAAAAAAGTATCCTATGTTACTTTTAATACGTCGAAGAATATGTGTAAAATTTTTAATGATGATTGGTTAAGTAGTTTTTGCTTGAAAGCGTAACAAACAAACATACATTTCACATTTATAATATAGTTAGCAATGTATATTTTATGTGCTAACATTTTATACATTATTTATTATAGTGTTTGTGGTATGGATATATTATAATATTTTAAACTTAATATTTGTATCATTTCATACTGTTCGTATGTATGTTTATTTATTAATACGATAACTATCTATTCCTTTTCATTAATTTTAACCCTAATATTGCCTTGAAGAAATTGCTACTATACAATATCTATTCGTATCTTGTTCAAAGATTAACGAATAATAAATTCGTTATAATTTTTTACCATTACATTTTTAGATTACAATAAAGGAACACAAAACTATCCATAAAGGCATCAAATATGCGTATATTACTGACCCTTTTATAAACTAGTCATATTACACACACAGAAAACCCTTTAATTAATGAAATTTTGAAAGGTTCTTGTGGAATATTTTAATATTTTGAACTCACCACAGGGTTATAAACTGTTTTGTTAAAATTTAATTAACAATAACAATATACTGTTTTCTTATATTTACGCGAATTTTACTCATTTAATTAAAAGTCTAAATCGGATTTTATCGCGTTTATTTGTTTTAAAACTTTACAGTTTAACGATTTTTAATTAAATTAAATTATTTCCCGACGTTTCGGACCCTTTACAGCGTCCATGATCTCGGGGGACTGAGGTGATGGGTGTCCGAATAATGAATCAATTGTTACATACCCCGCTTTTTATACAAATAACTGTAAAGTTTTAAAACAAATAAACGCGATAAAATCCGATTTAGACTTTTAATTAAACAATAACAATAGTTTTAATTTCAAATTATGTCTATTTATTAAAGGGACATTTTATTTCGGTTGGATTATAAAACAAGTAAATGAAATTTGGTTCCGACAGTAAATAATGGGTTGTCAAATTATATCACATGTGGCTTTTCGACAAGAGCTGACCAAAGCCTGACCCATCTAATTAGATTCTGCAACGGAGCGAGTATCGAAACGATTAATCACATGGTAATTCGTGAGCATCTAGTAATCGTTTTGGGATTGAATCAATGTGTGTTGATATCTGTTACTCTAAGTAGTAATTACAATATCATCATCATAATTACCATCACATCAGATGGCCACTAATGAACGCTGGCTTCCCTAGTCGATCTCCAGAGCGACCGGTTCAAAGCAGCCTCCATCCAGTATCTTCCGTCGACTCTCCTCAATCGTAAGTTTGCACGGGTTAAGCACGATAATAGCTCTACCTATTTATATACTTAAGAGACGATTTTTTCTCCGCAACACTGCGCAGAATACATTTTGTAAAATATGAACGAGTAATAACTGCTTACGCTGCAACGCAAAACAAACGCTTAAAATTATCGACTAGTTCTGTATTCTCTTTAATTTGACAAAGTGATAATATAAAATAAGAATGAGTTAATTCAATTAATTACAATTTGTTTCGATAAATTAACATTTATTTGCACTCATTAATTCAAATATTTTATTACTTAAATTATACAGATTAATTACAAGTAACAATGTGCTACTAACAATTTATTTTCAACTTATATACATGTGTGATATTTAAGATCCTCCAATCTGCGTTATTCTTTTTCATTCACAAGTCGAACACTTAGGCCGATCGTGCCTCTCTATCGCTTGTTCTGCACTCTCGCTCGCAACACGTGACACTTCTTCGTGCGTGCAGCCGGCATTCATTGTTTTACAAGACGTTATCACGTCAATAAAAATCTTTTAGGCTTTATATTTCTTATCTAATAGTACACTATACTTTATTTTGTCAAAAAGGGACTGCTTTTTTAATATGGTTGCTTGGATAAACAAGATTTATGTAATGTATATAAGAAACAGACAGCTACTTCACTTAACATTATTATGAAAGCCCTGTTACATGCGACAGTAATTGTTTCACGCTAATTTGTGCAAAACATTAGACTTACACAAATTTACATACTCGCACCATTGAATTAGTTTGTAGACAATATAATATAATTAATATATTATAATATAATATGTTTCAACATACATAGGGTCGTCTGTTCTTAAGGTAAGCAACTTAATGCTCGTGTTTTAGGTAACAGCCGACTGATGTATATTTTCATAAATAAATATACATATATATTTTTATATGTACAGATTTATATCTATACATATAAAATGCTTTGTCCCGAATGACTAACTGACTGACGGATCAACGCACAGCCTAAGCCGCTGATCGTAGATACCTTAAAGTTGGAGAACTAAGACTAAGAACAGATTTTCCGAAATTCTACCCCTAAGGGGGTGAAAAAAGGGGGCAAATTTAGTATGAGACGACGTGATTCCTTGGTCCAATCTACTTAAAATTTTGCATAAATATTCTTTATCAGAATTGATTGAAGACGTGTTTCGTATTTTATCGAAATTGATCACCTAACAGGGTCAAAAGGGGATAGAAAGTTATTTGCTTCGAAGCTCATATCAATACTCCTTAGCGCTTTTGATTTAAATTACGTTTTATTTACATGTTTGACAACTCAATCCGTCGATGATAAAATATTATCCAGTATCGACGCAGATGTATCTTTTCATTTGATAACAACCGAAACCCCTTTCTGCAATATACCCCAATGCACGCAAAACGAAATTAATTCTTGGGGTTGAGAATACCATGGCTTATAAAGAAGGTTTGGAAGCCCTAAATAGATCTATTTAGGGCTTCTTATTGACTGACTTCTATTTGACTGACCCGTTGGCGCAGTTTGCAGTGGCCCTGTTTTCTGCTCAAAGGGTTGTGGGTTCGATTCCCGCCCCGAGTCTGGGTGTAATATATGTTTATTTATATATGTATTATTTATATGTATATTTATTTTAAAAAAAATTATATCAGTCGGCTGTTACCTAAAACACAGGCATTAAGTTGCCTACCTTAGGAACAGACGACCTTGTGTGTATGTTAAACATATTTATTTATTTATTTATTTATTATCTATACAAGATATTAGGAATGATAATAAATAAATAAATATTACACTCAGAATCAGGGCGGGAATCGAAACCACAATTCTGAAGTACAAAGCAGGGTCACTTCCAACTGTGACAACGGGCCAGTCAAAAACATAAGTAAAAAATTATAAACAACTTTTACATTCGACTATTCATTTGATCATCTTTCAATTATATCGTCACCGACGTCATACGTTTAATAAAAACATAAATTTACCAGTTACTACACACTTCATACTTCTTTTCTCCCTACATTGTTTATTCAAAAATATGCATATTATGAGGCTTAAATATTTTTTTTGTTGTTTTCCCGATATTATCAATATTATCATCAATTCACAAAATGTTAGAATTACATTTATATACTAACTTGATTACCCAAATGTTGAGTAAGTTTTTTCGGGTGATTGAGCAACAGCAAAAGGTCCGTACGTAGCGACATCACAAGGAAAACAAAATTCAACGCACGTACTGTCAGTGTGCCGAAACGTTTTCACTAATTAAGTAAACAAGGGAAAGTCGGAAGTACTTAAGATTAGACCTTTAGTAAAAGATTTTTCCAATTTCGGTATATAATTTCTCATCAATTCATCATAAAAGATTTATCAAGTATATTGAACAATATGCCATTTAAAATGCCACATTTCATTTCAATGTAATTTTTAATTATATATATATATATATATATATATATATATATATATATATATATATATATATATATATATATATATATATATTTTTTATTTAAAAAAAACCAAGTCTACTGAAACTATTTTTTAGGTCGCAAACGTTACTGCCGAGCGAGGGGTCTCAGATTTGATTCCTGGGTCGTTCACGTATTATTCATTTATTTTTTATTTTTCGAAAATTCTCAATACAAGAGTGAAGATCTATTTATATATCTTCAGCTTTATAATATTCTGATATATCTTTATAATATTCTTTATATTATTGTTTAAAAGGCCCACAATCAGAGACCACGTCTCAGGTCTGTATGTCACGTAACACATATTGGTCGTAGACTTTCCAAGTGGAACGTCATATCTCAGTGTCGTGTGACACTGAGGTATGACGGATGAAAATTCGTTTTTTAACTTCTCGAACGTTGCCCATCCTAAATGAATTTGACGGTTGACCTCTCGAAGTTGGATCTAGCAAGTTGGACATTGTTCCTAAATAGATATACTCGTCAACAACTTCGAGAGTAGAATTTCCAACTGATATCAGGGTGGGCACGACATGGACATTCGACATGATTTTCGTTTTATCCATGCTCATTTTAAAGCCCACCTGTTTGGTATAAATATAATTATACTAAACACTTATTGCGATTTTAGCCGCGTTAATTGTCAATACTTATCACACTAATTGGTTGATTGATCAAAGATAACAAGTCATAATTCGTTCATTCGATGAGGCTTAAAAAGCAATTTAAAATCGCTTTTGTTCAATAATATATTATCGTAGTTAATGTTAAGCTGCCACTGGATTCGGATTGCAATTAGGCTTACTATTTCCAATAAGAGCGTAGAGTTTTATAGCATACAACAAACCCGTAACTTCGTCTGCGTACTTTAATTATTTTGACAATTGCTTTTTTTATACCATTATACCATTTATAACAACACTTCTCTATTCAATATTAATGTTATAGGTTATGTTTTTGTGAAATATAAATACTTTTTAATTGTATTTGTAATAAAATAATAACAAAAAAAAAAAAAAAAACTCCACATGGTACCGTTTGTCTGATTACTTTGTAGGTCTTATCAATTGCGCGATATTTTTACTCAATTAGATTGAATGGATGGTTGCTAATATTTCAAGAAATAGTGAGTTAAATGTAACGAATGATATTAAAAAACCTGCTACGGCTTTAAGATTCTGTGACATCACAGCTTGAAAGGAGGATGCCCAAATCGGCCCCCAGTCCTCGCAAAAGAAAACCAATGGCAATCGATTCAGCTCATCAAGACAATAAAAAAATTCTATGAGACCAATGTCATGTGTTTAAAGTTAAGCGAAAACCCAAGCGTCACCTCGGTTATGAATTTTAATTTTTTTTTTTTTATTAAGAAAAATATAAAGTACAAGGCGTTAGTTTAAACCAATGTAGCCAAAGGAATTTTAATTAGTAAACAGAATATGTAGCGCCACCCATTGATCTTTATGAGTACTCTAAAAAACACCACTGGTGCCTGCGCTTAGCTCGCGCTTGCGTCTAACTCGCGTCTGCGCCTAGAAACATCTCGTAAAAGAAAAATCTGGATTAAAATTCTTAATTTTTGTTAAATATTAATTAAAAATCTATTAATTAATAATCAACGAGTTAAAATAAAGTAAAATTTCATTCTTGTATCAAATTCATTCATTTTGTCAAGCTGGAAAGTGAATTTATATAAAAGAACCGAGACTTTGTCAACCTATATCTTCTTAAGAACAGCCCAGACAGCTTTGATTACGCTGACTGTTTTTCATGTTTTGTTGAGTACTTTTCATCAAGACAAGTTTTGTCTTGCGAGGCTAGGGGGCCAAGACTCCTAAGGATTTGGGCATCCTCCTTTATGTAGAAATATTAGAAGAAAAAAATCACTTGCTTTTTGAGTTCTTTCCGTAGTTAGACTTATTTTATTTTTTTTAATTTGTATATTTTGAAGTTGATCGAAAAATTATTTAACGGTAACCTAACCTTAAAACAATTTACAATTAAGTTTGAACGCATCTGAGGCCAACAGAAGAATTGAATGAAAATTTTCTTTCACCTTTTTTAAAGCATTTAATGCAGTATTTTCAAAGCGAATACGTCACCACGCTTGAGCGAAGCTGTGGTAAGGGAGTCGATCGCTAAATTGACATTCTTTTCTAAATTAATTTCTGTAATTACAATTATTTTGTGTTCATAATTGTTTTTCATCAAGATAAGATTACTTATTTTGTGAAGGCTATTTTCAATAAATTTCATTTTTACAGTAAAAATAAAATTTTATTAATTACCTATTTAAGTCACAGAAAACGTTTTTAATGCACATTTTGAATACAAATTTTAATTTATCTGAAATGAAAATATGTTTGTTCAGTCCACAGAATACAAATATATAGACCATTTATTATCATTTAGATTCATCAAATTCTGTGGAAGTAAATTTCATCTTAGCCAAGGAAAATGTTAGTCAAGAAAAGCACGAATTACGAAAATAAATAATATTAATTTCAGTTATAATTTTGTTCCTTTTTTTAATGTGTCGTTTGATTTAATTTAATTTAATTTATTTGGTTGGATTAAGGATTAATACAATTTTTATTTTCTTTGTTTCCTTCTTATTATTTTTGATTTATTTTTCCATTGAGTTTATTGTTGTTCAAATATTGTTTGTTTCGTTATACTTAATTATTAATATACAGGTGTGGTCTATATATTATTAATCAAAAACATAGTTTAATATGAATAGATGAATTTTCAAGAAAAGAAAAATGATCTTTCAGGTTGAGTAGTATTATTTTTGTTACGAGTAGCTTAAGCTGTTACGGTTATGTAATTTTGAATATAATATTATTCGAGTTTATTTTAGGTGAGCGAATAGGTTTAGTCTGGATTTAAACAATCATCTCTCGAACTATTAAATCACAAAAGAGAAATGACGACGAGTATGAAAGCAGTCGTATAAAACGCTTCGCACCGATGTCAGCGTTTTAAACTCAGTGCATTTTTCTCGTTGAATCGTTTTAATTATTCTTTTTTAACGAATTTCTATACAAAGTTATATATTTATGTATATCATATGTGTTTGTTTATAAAGAAATTTACAATGATACTATATCCATACGGTATAATATAGAAATGCAGTGGCATTAAGAGGTCTAAGTTTTATATATATATATATATATATATATATATATATATATATATATATATATATATATTGACCTGCACATTATAATTAGTTAACAGATAAATCAGTCAGTCAAACAATCTTGTTTCATGTTATGAATTACTGACCTTATATTTTACTTCACTTCATTTAACTTCTTAACATAATTTAAACTATTCTTACGCGTATTTTCTATACGCGTACATAATTATATTAATAAAAATTCTGATGTAGTGGCACAAAACTTCCAGTTAAAGATAACTGTCAAGTTTGTACTTTTTTTTTTCATAGACACCTGATAGCGATCGCTACGCATGATAGGAAGTTAGCCACGAGCCTGCAGTGGAGGAGCGTGGTGGATTAAGCTCCAACCCTTCTCCTGTATGGATAAGAGGCCTTTGCCCAGCAGTGGGATCTTTATAGAATTACATACAAAGTTAAGTGACTGTATTACGTAATCATCTATGATATTTTAGTAATATTTATGTTATTTAACAATTACTTAAAAAAAAATACTGACTTAAAATATTTTTAATTACAGAAAACATAATCTATAGGTACATATAATAAAATGGTAGGAAATACAAAACTGTACATTAAATATTTTTTTAAAAGAATATTTGGGGTGTGATCTACAATCACACCACAAAAGAGGTACCGAAACCAAGAATATAGTTTTTAGAATTTTTGTCTGTTTGTCTGTATGTATGTCCGAGATAAACTCAAAAAGTACTGCATGGATTTACTTCAAATTTGGCACGAATATTACTAAGAACTAGGGTCAACATATAGGCTACATATTATCACACTATCACCTACGGGGAACAAGCAGTGAATCTTTATTTAATCTTTCTTCTAATAGCGTTCACGTAGACGATATCGCGGGCAGCAGCTAGTAAGATTTATAAAAACCTTTTTTTTTTATATATATAAATGTATGTCCACGGGCTCATTTTGCCCATGCCTTTTTTATTCCAGATTTAGGTATACTTAGTACAATGGTAGCTGCTTACATTATTAAGGACTTAATTAAAAACTTAATGTCTCTAACGTTTAAACATGAGTCCACCGACCAAAATATGAAGGTATTCTTAAATCTAATGAGATGCATTTTTTTTTAAATATATATATATATATATATATATATTATACTTTACTTTGCTAATTGTACAATATGCTATTACTAACGCTTAACTTATTTTCCTAATATTGGTTTTATAGCTATTTCTTATAAATATATTTCTAACAACTATGTCCTCGCACCGATGTTTTTACTCAACATATCGAGCACACTCTCAATGACGGCGGTATCTCTGTGATGAATCGCCATCTTGAGACTGTGCTCGAGGATTTCCTTTTCCGTGGCCTCCGCCGCCCTCGCCACAAAGCGACCAATTGCGTCATCACAATCGTCGGTGTAATAGACACAGGTGTTAGTGTGTCTAGTCACCGCGACTACGGCGTGCGAAACGTGTTATAAAAACCTTACTTTGACGGACATTAATCACTTAAAACTTCCATCTCCATCAGTCAGTCAAACAATCTTGTTCCATTACATTTACAACTCAGCGCTGTATCAAAGAGATGTTTATGTAAGTCACGTCCAAGGAATTTGTATACAAACTGGAATGCGCACGTGGACTTAAAAAACGTTCATAAGAGAGGGATTGCATTTCTTTCTACCACGGATTCAAGGCAACTCGTAAGAAAGAGACAAAATACCAGTGTCAACGAAATGCTCGGAACGATTTTTTCACTTTACATGTCGGAAACAAATGTCAACCTTATGTCAGTTATTTCAAGGTGCATATTTGAATATATAATTTTATTAAATGAGCGTTCCAGTTATGATATGAATTCCTTGGTCACGTCACATATATGCTAACTAAAATGATAGCAACAAGAACTTTGACAACGTGTGTTATTTTTGACAAGTAAGCTGTTAAGTCTGACAAGAGACAATATTCGTCATTACAAGTTTTAGTGTACGAGTACATACTCGAGAGAGATTTCTCTCAGAGAAGATATAATTATTTACTTTTTGTGAAATATACTGAAGTTTATTTAAAAACTCACAAAATAAATATAAAGATAAATAAATATAATAAAAATACACATAACATGATGCAAGTTAAGATATTGAACTATTTTACAATTTATTAATTGCTCAAAAACTCAATTGAAACTTTTAGGCAACAAAAACGTTATAAAATAATCAATGCATTTTGTTTGATTTTCCTGATTTGCGAATACAATTTAATGTCTTCTATATCTTTATTTGAAATACGTAATACAATAAAAATAACTAATTAGTCTAGGATGTCTTACAAACAAACAGTACTAAACTTTAATTTTTTATTCGTACTCTTCAAACATGAATCAGTGAAATTTTCATTAACTACGTTAGTGAAGCTATATTCACCACATATCAGTGAATTTCAATAACAATTTAGTTAATATTCACTAATACACACATATTCAATGATCAAATCAGTGGACTCTGATATTCCCATATTCATACATTGAATAGTCACTAATTTTGCATGGTACGATTCTCAGATTAATAATAAGTCAATAATCGCTTGAAATTAATATAATTGCACTGTTTAGTTTTTAGATAGTAAATTTTGGATTATACCAATTCCTTTTTACGAAATCATTTTGACAAGATTGGAAACGAATTGTTGTGAAAAATAAATTCATGAGCAAAGTCATGAAAAGTTCAATGTTTTAATCTATTCATATAAGTTTCAAAGTATGCTCTACAAAAGAATTTTGATATTCAATTGTACAGAGAAGAAAAGGAATTCTTCAGAAGTCACTTTGTCGAGTGAATTTTAGACAAAAAAAAAATTGTTCGTTCTAAGAGAATGTTTTGTCAAAGTCTGCATTGTTGCATGTTTGTTTGGATAATAGAATATATGACAGAATTTTGTAACTAAGTACCTAAATAATAGTCATTCAGCTCTCTCAATCACAATATGAAATATATAGATCAGCTGAGATAACCTTATGGGTTATGGTTTATTGGGTAAACTACTACTACTGTTGATCATCCAGATTCATACTGACTCTGGTATTTGATTGGACAGTTATTGCAGTTAATAACTCTGATTTCCACTCCAGGGTTTTGGTTTTGAATCCCGCCCCCGTATCTGAGTGTAATATTTATATATATGTTTTTAGATGTTACCTAAAACACAGGCATTAAGTTACCTTGGAAACAGTCAACAGTGTATGTTAAACACATTAATTATATGATATAAACCGAAGACAGTTGGATACACATAGGCTATGTCTATAGAGAAACAATTCAAAAGTTGATAATACAACAAGATTATAAGAGATATAATAGTCTGAATACTTAAAGTCTTTAGTAGATACAAAAATATTTCAGAGACATTTTTTGTATAGCTCTTGTCTTAGACTTTCGGGTCGGTGGGAGAATATGATACAATCTATCTGTATATATCAAAACAACCATGAATTACAAAATAATATTATGGTAAGGCAATTGTATATACATTAGTTAAATATATTTCTGTCAGACCTCTTCCATTCTGTAATCTAATTATAATTGCTATCGGAAAACTGCCATTTGCATTTATCCAAAAAAAGAACCTTATTGTTAATTTATTGATTGATTTAGCCTTGTGATGTAAAAGTATTGTATAACTTTTGAGGGTAGAATGGGAAAATCAACAACCACATCAGCCTTCCTCATCATCTCTTGAGGGGTTTGCCAATACTCACCACGCTTTCCAGTTGGATTGGCGAGTGCAGTGTGTTGTGGCAGGATATGGTGACGCTACCGTGGAAGAATGCGAAAGCGTACCCATTTTCCCGCTAATTATGCTGTGATGGTACACCGTGGGTTTTTAGTCAGTAATAGTCTGACATAACTCTCCTCCTTCCTTCCTCGGGGCGGAGCGTATCCATGAGGATTTCCCCACGAAAAAAAAAAGGATATGGTGACGCTGCTGCCCATTACCGTCCTGGTTGGTGTACAGTTGTTCGTACCATTATGGCCTTAGTCACCTCTTACAACACTTTTACACACTGTATGTCTATGAATTGTTTATTTTTAGTCAAATTTATCTATTTCCTAACAATCTAGCATCATATCTAGGTCCTAATACTCAAGGCACGAGCCGAGGGCTTTTCTTACCACTCTAATGTTTATCTCATTAATTTATAAAGGCGCTTATTGGATATACTCTTCTTTTGTATTTTTACATATTGTATTTTCAGAAACTAGACATGCATACACGGTCATCTGTTCCTAAGGTAGGCAACTTTATACCTGCGTTTTAGGTAACGCCGACTGATATACTTATTTTTTTTAAATAAACATATATATAATATATTTACATACAAATATATATATTTCATAGATAAATAATTTAAACAGTTTTCCTTATCAGTAAAAACCATTTAAATATATCGTGTGATTGAAAACAACACTATTGTCCCAAGTATTACATTATTCATTTTATAAAAATACTCACTTAGTACTCTGAAGAACATAAATGAGATGAAATGACTTACCTGAAACAAAAATAAATGATTATAAACTGTCACTTCTAAGTGAGCGGAAAATTCTAATATCTAACATTTTGAAAGGAACCGAATCTGAACATGAGTTAAATCGCTTTGGGTGTGTAAGCGTTATTTCAGACATTTTAAGCCCTGTGATTTGAAATAATATATCAAATATATGAGTAGCAATGTCACTTCAAATAGATAAAGAATTTGATCAAGGTTAAGCTTTTTCTGTCCTAAGGGCTCTTAAAATAAAGATAAAACCGTCAGCATGTCCACTGACACACGCTGAGGTAATCTTCTTTGAAATATTTATGGTGACATAGAACCTTGTTTAAAACAGCCTTGAGCTGAAAGTTTTTCAATTGGCGAAGATATATTGCCACTTATTGGAAACTTTATTGTTCTAGCTTTAGCTACACGATTCTATTTTAGTTTGACTGTCGTTTTATGTTTACGTCGGTGTGACGATCGCTCTGGGGTATTAATGCGAAAAATCTAATAACGGTGACATTTTTATTCATGCTAATATTTGTTTATGTTCTGATTGTTACCTTCGTGGGTCCATCGGGGTAAAGCCATCGACCTCGGTTGTTATCTATCATATTATATACCTAGAGAACGTAGAAAACGGGCGCACATAGGGAAACTTACTAATGATTACAGGCTGTTTTTAAGCCCAGTTTACGAGTAGTATTGCAATTGTATGAATGTATGTATGTATCAATGTATATACAAAAATATTTTGATGAATTGTTGCAGAGAATTTTAAAACATCATCTCTGGGGATGAATAATGTTTTATGTATTGATCTGGGTGTGTCCTTGTGGGTCTCTCCACCGTGCCTCGGAAAGCACGTAAAGCTGTCGGTTGTTATCATACACGCCTGATAACGATCGCTACTCATAGTAGGAACATTATCCACCAACCCGTAGTGGTGCAGCAATTAGATTAAGCTCCAACCCTTCTTCTATATGGAGAAGAAGCCTTCGCTCAGCAGTGGGTTGTTTACAGGCTGATACAGATTAGTAATTAAATGGTAAAATATTATTTTACACAACGTTTTTAAGATTTTTGAATTACATTAAAAAAAATTAACTCACTCAAAATTTAACTTATAATTACTTTTGATAAAGTGAAATTATTTTGATCAAATGATGATAGAATGTTTCTTCAGAATATGGTTTATGATTTTCAAGTTTATTTTTAACCTATAATTAATACTTTAGCTGTGACACGTGTTCGAACAAATAGACCGATAGACATTTATAAAAATGACAGAATCCTATATACTTAGTGTGTTTTAAGACCTCTACGAAAGTTTCGTCAAAAAAATCTGAAAAAAGCAGACACATGAAATTGACAATTTTATTACATCGATAGATTTTATTTATTTTATTTCGACAGTACCATGTAATTTGTTTTTGTAAAAAGCGACTATTTATATTATTTATATATACATATTATATTATATTAATATAATTATAATGTTATATTCATATATTATAACAAGTTTATTGAGTCATAAAACAAAACTTACTGCTATTCCCATTTTCATACATTTCTCCTTGAAAAAGGAAGTCGCTTGTTCCAAGAAAAAAATATTAGAAGACTCTTCTTATAATTTACACTACTTATAGCCAAGTTACGAGTGTACCTTAACTTCGTTTTCTACATATTTATCTCTCACACCATAAATTAAAATGAACATAAATTATTATATTGTGTATATGCTATAATAATGCTCCCGTATATCAGGAAGTAATTACGTTAGCGGCGCAACCGGAAATACATAGAAGCCATCTGCAGCTCGACGGAACCACATTTCCCGCGCGCCGTCGGTTTCAGCTCTTTAGCGAGATTTACGATTTGTTTTTGTTTGGATAATGACTTGTTTCTTGAAAAATTTAATTAAGAAATAATGACTTGAGTTTATTAATTTATTTAAGTTTTATTATAGAAATATACTATAAACTTCTAACAGTTTACTAGATCCGTAGTTCGTGTTAAATTCCTATATATGTATGACTGAGTGTTGTGTTAGCTGTTGCGTCTTGTGTTGAGTGTGTTTTAAAAACCCCTAACACAGGACTTTGGGTTTTTTTGAGCGTTGAAAAAAACCAATATCGATATTTAATTAAAAGTCTAAATCGGATTTTATCGCGTTTATTTAATATAAACATTTTATATATAAATCCGATTTAGACTTTTAATTAAATGAGTAATATTCGCGTAAATATAAGAGAACAGTACAATATCGATATCTTAAGCTAATTTAGAGATATATATATTAATACGTGAAGTAACAACTTTGTACCCCTTTTTACGAAAATTACGCGGACGGAGAGGTATGAAATTTGGCACAGTTAAAGTTTATATGGAGAAGACGTGCAGAATACTAATATTTTTTATAATAATGCTCAAAAAATACATTAAATTCATTTAAAAAAAAAACACTACACACACTACGAGACATACACATATGTACAATAACATATTATATACACAAATTTTGTTTATTGTCAAAGTCTGTGGTCAACACGGTCTTAAATACAGGTCTTGCAACGAATTTTGTATCGAAATTTTTTGTCACAGATCAGGTCCAATGACTGTTTAATATGCTTACCATGTTATGCACAATCACATTTTTATGATGTTGACAATGCTGTCAATGATAGATTAGGTCTAATTTCGACCACTAGTTTTAAGTTAAATGTTGATTTACGATTACCTTTACTCCGGCAGATAATTTGTACTATGTGATATATAACACCATTCTGGTTTAGTAGTATGAGTAGTATCCTATCAGCAACAGAAAGGAATAATAAGCCAACCTTGGAAAAACCGACTAACAGGTACAGTTACATCACAATATGTTTATACAAGTAGAAAGATAGAATCAACTATGAATCTCATAAAACAACCTATATCGAGTATATTCTTAATGAAAAAATTACGCCGTATGTATTAAAGGATTTCCATTATGTAAATTGTGTACAATATGCTTTATATTTAAAAAAAAAAAAGTTTTATTGTGGTATTCTTCTGATGTGGAACATTTTATATCATATTTAGATGAGAATGAACAAGTTTTGACAAGCCTTGTCAGTGACTGTCAACATCTATGACTAGGACCGACGGATTAATAAAGACCAATACAATTATTAAGGAATTTTATTGTAAGCAAGCCACAGGGATCTATAATAACTTAAATATAAGCCACTTGAAGGCATTCGAAACCACTGCTCCCGAATATCATAAAGTGCAGGCTGTATGGTCCGTTACTCTAGGCTAAAGAGTTTTTCAAATTATATATTTTTGAAAACTTCATCAGTCATAAGTTCTTATATATTACCATGTTACCCATATTATTTAAAAACACTTTTTTTATATAATATCAATTTTTGAATACACCCTTTGTTTTATTTACACACAAATTCGTTTAATAAAAATCTGTTTAAATTCTCGCAATAGTAGAAAAATAATTTTGTTTTAATAGAGCAATATAAAATTTTAACCAAGGAATTCCAAAGCGCTAGCTCAGAATTTTTTAATTACAGGACTGTTTGGACTCGGTATGTCACGTAGTTTTTAAATAAAAATACGTTTTAAAACTATGTTACGCTAAGTTTTAACTAACAAAAAATACACACCATTCTTCTATAAAAAAGTTACGTCCACAATATCCTTTGAAAGTTAAGAAAAAAAAAATCAAAGTCATAAATATCCGTGAACTTTTAATCCTTGCTGCGATCCTTCAAAAACAGTCAGTTGCTACACTATACGCTATAACTTTTCAACGTGGTAATTTTTTATTTATTTATTTATACTAAGGTATAAATTTGAATATTCTCCGTAGTAATGGACCAATATTTATATCCATTCTATTAGAGTTATTACATTAAATTAGTAATGTCTGTAATCTTTTGTGCTTTTTTACTGTTTCTGGTAGCTATTTAATGCTTTGTATCAGTCAAGTGTACAATTATGAACATAATAGATTTATTCATCAATAGTATTGTAAAGGATTTATAATTGTTTTAATTTTGTCGGATATTTATAAGTATGTTAAGTGCTGGATAACTAAGATATTTCTTAGTTATAAGGCTGTACTGTTAAAAACAATTGAATAAAGGTTTTATTTGAATTGAGCTGTGAGCTTGAGGTATCAAAGATCAGTATTTAGTTTTTAAATTGATCCAAGTTGATACAAACAAATTTTCTATTGTTATTTTGCAACATGTCACGGCTAAGCTTAACTGAATTTTGACAGTAAAATTCCACTATTGGTCAAAGGAAATATGTCCTATATAGAAAAAAAAGTTGTAGTTTAGTCCGTCACACTTCAAAAATAACTCATAAAATTTAACTGAACTGAGCGCTGGTTAAAAGACTCTTCTTCATATGGAGCTTGAATTATTTTACGTTACACTGCGAGTTGGAGGATAGTTTCCATAGTAAAGTAAGTGAGTAATAAAGGTTAGTTGGTCCTTATGCTAATAAATAAATAAATACGTTTAACACACACACAAGGTCGACTCTTCCTAAGGTAGGCAACTTAATGCCTGTGTTTTAGATAACAGCCGACTGATATATATATTTTTTTTAAATAAATATACCTACATATAAAGAATACATATATAAATAAACATATATTACACCAAGACTCGGGGCGGAAATCGAACCCACAACCCTTGGAGCAGAAAACCGAGTCACTGCAAACTGCGCCAACAGGTCAGTCAAAAATAGCGGCTTTACGCTCTCGTGAGTGAGTGATTTATGTTAAATAGTCATGAGTAATATTAAAAACACATCAAGAACAAACAGTTACCACAAATAAATAATTATAGGAATAGAAATTCCGTCGTAGATCATTAGCGTTAATGGAACTTTTTATTCCACCCCACCAGAAGTAAAAACTAATTTAAGGGCTCTTTATAAGAGCAATAGAATCCCAAAATAATTGTTTTCAGAATTTTTGTTTGTCTGTCTGCCTCTGTATGTTTATTCCAAGATCACGCAAAATCGAAAGTAGTTCAAGTAGTCGCCTCAACGCCGGCGATTGCAGGTTAGATTCTCGCTCGGGGCAGATATTTGTAATTGTAAAAAGATTTGTTTCCGGTCTGGGTGCATGTGCTTGTAGATCTCCCCACCGTGTCTCGGCGAGCATATTAAGCGGCCGGTCCCAGTTGTTATCATAGACATGTGATAACGCCCTGGAACAGCATGGTCGATTATTCACCTATATGAAGAAGAGGCCTTTTCACTAATGTTGTACTTAATTCTATTAATTTCAAATTTGTAAGATTAGAATAATTCTAAAATTCAATTTAGTTTAAGTTATGTTTTCAGCATTCATTAAATCTTTTAAATACGGCTCGAGAAACTTAAATAGTCGGAATGGCATTAAAATT